>OW026360.1:44299639-45549639 GCA_932273835.1 Sarcophaga variegata | reverse complement strand
TAAAAAGAGCCCTACAATAACATATTGAAAAAAACGGCATGCATATGCATGTCTCAACGAAACAAAAACATCAACAACAAATAAAAACAAAAAATTAAATTTTCAGTGATTCATGAGTGTGTGACTTGAACCTCCACATAAGCTCACTAACAGTCGAGATAAATACCAGCGTCATCATTAATACGTTCGTACAGTTTTTAAGGTTGCTTCAGCTAATAACACTATGTGATAAAATACAAAAATATTAATATAATCGAGTAGCTACCCAGTCTTAGTTGTTCAGTTAGTTGAGTGGAACTCTGTTAGTTTGTATTTTTTTAGAAAGAAAAACAGCCGCCTGCTAGTTTGACGAATTTTATTGGAATGAATTCAATTTTATAAAAAAGTAGAAAAGAAATTATAAAGAGAAAATAGATAAAAATACTTTTTTATTTTTCTCGAACCCTCCAAACATGTTTTATTTGACTAAAACTGTTTTTTTTTTGGACTTTATGTACAAATTTATTGATTACACAAACATTTCTGAACCGATGGCCAAAGTTTAAACCTTATTAGAAAGTAGATTGATGGGCCTTTAAAACGATATACATACATTTATTATTTGACTTAATATACTCTGCGGTTTGATGAAGTAAACTTCTCGAATGCGAATTTTTTTTATATTTTTTATCAAGTTTTTCCGTTCATAGTGGCAAACTTTAATTAAAAAATATGAAATAAGTGATAACATTGTGAAAGCGCATTATATTGTGAAGAGATTGACACTTCTTTTGATCAAATCGGACAAAAAATACCGTAGTTATTATTTAAAGAGTCTAACAGTCGAGTTATATTTTTCATATATGTATGTACATATATACCTTTCCAAATGAACTTTTAGTTCAAAAATTTTCAGAAGTTTTGACGGATCTTGATTTTTTATCGCAAAATGTGTCAACTGCACATTTGAGCGACCACCAGAAGTTGAAAAATGTTTGGGCAAAGCAAAATAATAATATTTGCAAAAAACACAAATATTAACTGACTTCTGGTAGTCATGCAACCTTGAAATTGACACATTTTGCGATAAACAATCAAGATCCATAAAAATTTTTTAACTGAAAGTTCATTTGATAAGATGACATATAAAAAATATAAGACGTCTGTTATGCTATATAAATAATAAATATGGTAATTTTTGTCTGATTTGATCAAACGAAGTGTCAGCCTCTTCACAAGGTAATGCACTTTCAGAATTTCATCACTTATTTCGTATTTTTTAATTAAATTTTGCAATTAAGAATAGCTAAACTTGAAAAAATAAGAGAAAAATAATATTTTCCAAGTTTACCCCATCAAAACTCATAACATTTAAGTTTGACCAAAACGTTTATGTATACCGTTTCACAGGCTAACCTCTGCCCTTTCTAAAAAAACTTTTGATTTTTAAAATAGATTCAAACATATTTGGGTAATCAATAATTTTGTGTGAAAAGATCAAAAATACAGTTTTTGTCAAATAAAACAAGTTTGGAGGGTTCGAGAGAAATAAAAAACAGTATTTTTGAGTTTTACTCAACCTACTGAAAAACTTAGTGTATGTTCCCTGTCGCACCGTGTAATCGATGAAAAATTCTAAAAATTTATCAAAACAACAATAACGACAATACGTTTGAATTGACAATGGATTCACTCCCCCATATAGTTTCCAGCGTTACCACTCCACACATGCCAGCACCCAGTGTAGGTACATGAAGTAGAAAATTTTTCAATACAAAAATTTCAATATTGAATGGATGTATGAGTGAATGTATGGGAGAGTGTATGAGTGAATGTATGAGTGAGTGTATGAATAAATGAATGCGGGATTGTATTGAATGTAGAAAATATGAAATGTTGGAATGGAAACATGCATGAATTTTATAGCTTCGATGGACATAAATCTCGCACCATAGGAAGGGTTGCTATAAGAAAATTCTTAAATTTCAAAATTATTGCACAATTTTTTGATTTTATTGTCAATGTTGTTTGTATTGTTCTTTAAAATTGCCGATAACTTATTGTTCTCTTCGGTTAGCACAACCAAATTATTGAATCGCTTGTTTGGAAAAAATGTTCATAAATGTTTTGTTATTTATTTAAAATTTTTATGGTTTTATGTTTTACTAACATTCATACATATTTTTTTCATTCCATTGCCAGACAAGCATTGGTACAAGCCAGCTAATTGAAATCGTCTACACTGCAATAAAACATCTTATAATGGGTGATTTTTTAAGAGCTATAGGGAAATTTTTCCAAAAAATTCAGAAAAATGCATGCAATCTTTATTCGAATCGATAGTACGGTCCATATAATTTAATGTTTGAAGATTATTTCATGCAAATGTTGACCGCGACAGCGCCTCAAATCGTCCATCCGCTTAGCCCAATTTTGGCATACTCTTTCCAACATTTCGGCCGGTATCTCACGAATAAATGCTTCAATGTTGTCTTCCAATGCGTCAATTGAAGCGGGCTTGTCTGTATAGACATGAGCTTTAACATAGCCCCACAAAAAATAGTCTAAAGGCGTTAATTCGCACGATCTAGGCGGCCAATTGACCGGTCCCCAACGTGAAATAAAATGTTCACCGAACTCGCCTCTCAATAAGTCCTTATTGAAACCACATGTCATGCAAGTCAAGCTCTTGCATTTTGGGCAAAAAAAAAAGTTGGATTTCATCTCATGGTAGCGCTCACCATTCACAGTTACGTTACGATTCGCAGCATCTTTGAAGAAGTACGGTCCAATGATGCCGCCAGCCCATAAAACGCACCAAACTGTGACTTTTTCTGGATGCATTGGTAGCTTTTGCAATGCTTCTGGCTGATCTTCACTCCAAAATCGACAATTCTGCTTATTTACGTATCCATTGAGCCAAAAATAAGCTTCGTCGCTGAACACAATTTTTCGATAAAGAAGTGGATCTCCGGCTAACTTTCCAAGAGCCCATTCACCAAAAATTCTGCGTTGCGGTAGGTCGTTTGGCTTCAATTATTTCAATGAAGCCTGTATTTTGAAAGGCTTCACACCTAAATCCTTCCGCAAAATGTCCCACGTTGTTGAGTAACAGAGGCCCAATTGCTGCGAACGGCGACGAATCGATAATTGATGGTCATCATTAACACTGGCCGATACAGCTGCGATATTTTCTTCAGTTCGCACTCTACGTAAGCGTATTGGTGGTTTAATTGGTGGGTCGATTAAACTGACCATAAAATGGAAGAAGCGCGCGATGAATTTTCTTAACAGAGGACGCAATTTGATAATAAAATTCAATGATTTGCAAGCGTTGTTCGTTTGTAAGACGATTAATGGTTAAATTATAGACCAAACTGAAGATGTCTGACAGTGAAACAAAACACGAAACGTGCGTGAGCTCTTTAAACCAGTGTTGCCAAAAAGATAATAGCTAAAATATCACCTGTTATAACACCAATTAAAGAGTGATACTTCGTGTGAAAATTAGAAATGAAAACAATTAAGAATTTTATTGTGTAATAACAGTAACGTACAGATTACCAATGTGAAATAAACCCGTCATTCGCTCTTTTTAAAGTTTACTTATAGGATTTTCCAATCTAAACTTACATTTGCTTTGTGTTAAAATATATGAGAGAGGCTCATTTACGCAATTATTGTCGTTGTGAAGTAACGTGACCTAACGATATATTTTACTGCCCTTAATCTATAAGTAGTATTATTATAATATCACTTCTAATCCTATTATCCTAAAAAACTGAAGGGAAGTTGATTGGTGCCAACAAGAATAATTTTATAAGCTAGACTACTTACTACTACACTTTGCTACTTAAAATGCGTACTGTGTTTTACAGTTCCGGACAGTTCCCTGTCAAATTCTGCTCCAGATCATACGCTCTAAGTCTCTGCTCCGCATACTATGTAAGTCAGAGGTGTAGTTTTGTTTCTAATTCTACTATATAGACTGCACTCCCTTATCCCTCGAGTGGAAAGTCTTTGCACTTTAAAAAATACACTGGCCATTTTCCTGGACATTGAGAATGCATTCAACAACGTCAACACGGTCGCTATTAATTCTCTCAACCTGGATCAGAATCTGGTCAGGTTTATTGAGAATAATAACCTCCACAGTGGGGGCTTCACAGTGTCAGAGAATTGTCTGTAGGGGTACACCACATGGCGGTGTTCTATCTCCACTTCTCTGAAATCTCACAGTTAACTCATTCCTGAGAAGACTTGAATCCTCTTGTAATAACGCCATAGCCTATGCTGACAATATTTCCCTTGCTGCGTCGGGAATTTGTCCACAGACGCTGTCTGATAAGCTAAACTTTGCGCTCTCTATTGTACTGGGCTGGTGCGTGGTTTTTGGACTATTCGTTAATTCCTCCAAGACAGGTACAATTCTTTCCACCAGGAGATACAAGGTCCCGACCTTCACTCTCCCTAGTATAAACGGGACCAGACTCATGCTGAGTCCCGTGGTTATGTATCTGGGCCTAATCCTCGATCCCAAACTCAATTGGAGGGCGAATCTGGCTACAAGGGCGCGGAAGGTGGCCTGTGGTGCTTACTGCTGCAGCAGGGCAGTTGGATCCAGATGGGATCTCAGCCCAAGGGTCATCTGCTGGATCTATTCTGCAGTCATCGAAGCCAATCTGCTATATGGTGTTGCATTCTGGTGGACTGCTCTTGTCAAGCAGCACAATGTCAGACTCATGGACGGAGTTAGAAGGTCTGCAGCTATTCGTATCACTGGTGCTCTACGCAACACCCCCACAAAGGCCTTGTTCGCAATGCTTAACTGGCTTCCTAATGAGCTCCTCGCTAAGCAGGTGGCTAAGTGCACTGCGACAAGACTCAATGTCCTATCTCGTTGACGCGTCGTCCCCTCTGGTCACCCCTCTATTTCGGAGATTGATCCTGTGGCCCCACTGGATATCGATTATCTCCCTGTGGAATACTGTTTTGACAGGAGTTTCATCTTCCGGTTCCTGAGCAGGATTGGACCCCTGGCACGAACGTCTCCCCAGAACTCCTTGATGTACATACCGACGGCTTCAAACTCTATGACGGAGTGGGTAGCAGAGTATACTCAGGGAAATTGGACTTGGACATTTCACTCCGGCTGCCGGACTATTGCAGCGTGCTCCAAGCGGATGTAATGGTCGTCTACCGAGCCGCACAGTGGATCCTTGCATACGGTGTTCCTTTCACCTGCATCTTGATCTTTTTTGATAGCCAGGCTGCCATGAAGTCTCTGTCGAACGTTGCGAATAATTCCAGGATCGTCAGAGAATGTCGCCCCTGCCTCAACCTTTTTTCTGGGTGCTTCAGTGTTGCACTTATCTGGGTCCCCGGACACTGTGGCATTCCGGGAAACTGCAGAGTCGACCAGCTAGCCAGAGCTTTTGCACTACTTCCGGAATTCTCTTCAATCAGCTTAGGAATGCCACATACCTCGTTCAAACTGGCCACCGTGCGGAAATTCCTCCGAGACGCCAACCTATCCTGGATCAATGAGGAGTCCTGCTTCACCACTAGGCTCACTTGGACCTCAATGGATAGAAGGCGCACCAACCAGTTACTTGGACTTGGCCGTAAGATAATCTCGATCACAATGGCCTTGCTTACAGGTCACTGTGTTATGGGTAGACACGCGGAAAGGATCCGGCTCACATTTAACGACTTCTGCCATGTATCGCAGATCCGCTGAGGAAGAGGAGACTGTTATCCACTTTCTTTGTCAATGCCCATCTCTTGCGAGGTTCAGATATAGGCTATTTGGCTCTCCAACCCTTGTCAGTATGTCGGAGCTATCGTCCATTGATGTTAAGGGTATCGCCTCGTTTATCAAGCTTTCTCGCTGGTTTTCCAGCGTGGGGTAGTCGTGCTTTGAAATGTGCAGCCCTTGCGCTGACCAACTTCTCCCTCCTTGGTTCTTAGGAACTTGGTCAGTACAAACGTTCACCTATGGCGGCACAACGGGCCGCTATGCGTGCTCAGGTGTGCTTTTGGTATGAAGCTACCACACTAGCCCAACCTAACCTATATAGCGGGCAAGCCCTGTTCAATATTTACGTTTATAACCATCCGTGTAGCAACAAGCCCACACATGCATCTGTGCCATTGTTCCGTTTGTCTAAGAAAGTCGATCTGGTATCAGATGCATCCTGTCCCCCAGTGTCCCAGTTATATTTGGGTAAGGAGTGTTGTGTCCATTATCCCTTAGCCATAAGTCGCGTTTCATATCGGACCCCTACTCTACTGCTAAATCGTAAATTGTGAGGCATTCCATGATTTTGGAATTTCTTTCGTATTTTATCAGCCGTCATATTTGAAGGAATGGAAGAAACCATTAAATAAGATTTTCATGAATTAAAGGCTTAATTAAAAACAGATTGTAAAATGTTTTAAAGTTTGTTTTTTTTTTTTTTTTTGATGGCACATCACAAATCAGTGGTGGTAGTAAAGGTAAAGCAAAGGTGAGTGGATTTTTAACTCACTCCTCATGGTGATTGTATTTAATTAATGCCAGTTTATTTACTTATGTTTATAAATACAAAAAAAAGTTTTTTTTATTTACAACCACCTTCATCAACACAAACCTCACATATGAGTACTTATTCTCTGTCATCAAAATCAAATGCAATGACTTGCGGCCTAATATTTTATTTCACACTCACACGTGCCCCTAGCAACACCTCCTGCACAAAAAAAATCTGAATTGTATGGAGGACAAATTTTCCCTAACTGTTTATAATACCCAAGCACACTTTATTAAATATACTCCAGAGCTGGTAAACAGTATACAAAGTTAAATTAAAAAAAGTGAAATTAATGAGCTCCACTTTTATTATGGACGAATACGTCAGCCATACATCATATTCTCGCATTAAATATGGGGTTTAGGCTGTTTTTATATATAAAAAATGTGCCAGAATAAATTGTATGAGAAAGAGTATGTGTTGTGGTTGATATTTAATGAATTATTTGGGTAGAGTTAATTTTAATGTCGGATTTAAATTATAAAATACTCGTATATTGGGTAGGAAAGTCTGTCATTATCAGCACTATTTATTAAATACTAGCTGTACGCTGCGCGTGTTGCTGCGCCACCAACTAAAATAAATTTGAAGGAAAGACATTACACAAACTTCCTATTAATTTTGAATCATTTTATTGGTTTTGTTTCCCGTTGTCCTGATCATTCAGATGAACGGGCCTGAGTAGTACGCATTCGATCAGTTCCTAATCACACTTCTCGTTGTTCAAGTGATTCAAGCGAACGGGTCTCAGCGGCATATACCCGAAGTTTTTCCAGTCTCAATGCTAGTCTGATTCTGAGCCTCATAATGCTCTTTTCTTCCTTGCTTGAGGTGTAGGTCGACCAATTGCTTGTCATTCATTTTGAATAATTCTCAGTGACGCCATCCATCGGAAATTAATCGCACTAACCTCCGTCGACTCATGCGCAACAACTTTATTAAATTTTGTGTTCATTTTGAGTAAATTTCAGTGGCACCACCTGTCGGAAATTGCTCATACCAACTTAGAAACCTTCGTCGGCTCATGCGCAACAACTTTGCTAAAAATCATGACATGACCAAATGCATAGTTTACGATTCTATAAGGTATATACAAACAAACATTCATTTTTATATGGGTAGGTAGGCGTGGCACCTCGCCTACTTGAGATTTTAGTAGTAGCCTATAGTTCCTTCCAGACATACAGAAAGGTTCTGTAAAAATTTCAAGAAAATCGGTACAGCCGTTTAGCCGTCTATAGACTTCAAACAAACCTACAAACAAATAAACACACATTCATTTTTATATATAATAATACTAATTTAATATTTTTTATATGGGAGGTGACACGCCTTTACGTAAAAATCAAACACTTCATGTCAGCTTGGTTTTATTTCTTTCCAAATGGTAACATTTTAATATCTAGCACCCTTGTTTTTTGGCTACTTATAGGTTTCCACTTGTTTAGATGGGGCAGCTTATTGTCATTCGAATCAGTAACGCTCTTAATTGAGTAATGGCTGAAACCTGATGGTACAAACCATTGTTATATTTCGTCAGAAATATTTCTTGTCAATACCATGTGAGGTAAAGAAGTTTCCCATTGCAATAGAACATCGATTATGTCAATAACTATGCTCTCTCTTTGATGCCTCTCTGCTTTCCCAGATAAAGGTTTCCCCAAATACGGCTGTAAGGAGCACGTAGCATGTACTTGAATCTAAAACTGCCAATTCGATTTCGGTGGACTACGACATTAATAACGACCATAAAATTCCATTTGTTACTCATCTACAGCTACAAAATTATTGGGATTATTAAAAACTGAAAGATTTTCAGGTCGAAAAGGCCGTAATAAGTGTAAAATTATCATCGTTTCCGATTAACACATTATCAAAGCGAATGATCCTGTTATCTCATACGTACATATTTGACCGAAATATTATTCTCGTGTAATATCTATGAAATAAAACATATAAAACATAAAACATGTTCAATTGCCTAACTCCCCTCTCTGCTGTAATGGCGGCTCAGAAATTTTTTGTCCTAACGCATATCGTGAAAATAAAAGTTATAGACATCCAAATGAAATTTTTTTCATCCGAAAAAAATACTTTTCGCCAATCGTTTTCGCTTAATTGTCTTTGAACATCACATGCCATATGATTTTTGGCAAACTGAAGGCGCTGTGGTTGACGGATTGCATTTAATGGATGTTTTTTCTTTAGTTTTCGGAGTTGTAAATGTTTACTGCTAAAAATAGCGCTATGAACTGTTGATTTACCTGCTTTAACTCCTGCCAAATGCTTAATTTTAGAGGTAGAATGGGCTGAATTTGAGGCAATTCGAAGAATTTTTCGCTTGTCCTGTGGTGTTAGAGCTGTCTAAGTACCTCCTTTGTAATTTTTATTACATGTTTCACGATGTTTTATGTAATTCATTACCACATTATGACTTCGTCCTATTTGTCTACCGATTTCGCGATAAGAATAATTTTCAGTATGGTAAACATCAATTTTTACCATTTCCAACGAATTTAAAGAACTCTTTCTTCACATATTAATTTAGATAACTGTAGTCACAAACTGTGACTTTAATTTTATTTGGTTTTTATAAAGCCTTATTACAACCGCCTACTGATTTAAGTTAAAAATGCACGTGGTTCTATTCTGTTGAACCAAAAAATAAATGAAAAATTTAATACTTGACTACAAAGAAATTGAAAAAGTACGGTTATAATTAATTTTTATAGAATTTTTTGTGTTTAAATTATCATTTACAGTATCAACTATTTTTCTGCAAAAAACAAATTTTTTGTTAAAACCATTTTTAATCGTACATTTCGACCATCTTCCTTAAGCTAATAATACAAAAATAATACAAAAACTAAAGAAAAGTTTTGATTTAGCTTTCCTTTTTTTGGTGTGTGGGTTTAAGAGAAATGAAAAGATTGTCAATGTCATCAATAATTCATATAATTTTCTTAGTTCGGCAGAAATACAAGAAATGCAAAAGAGTAGCGGTGTGGTAAATAATTTATCATTATTACAGACCCTATTTAACATCCCCATTATGGACTATTTTAAGGACCCGAAGAGAATATGAAATTTAGATACTTAGGAATATGGATTATATCTGTTATACTATGTGTGGTTGGTTTAATGTATTCTTGTATTGAATACGGCTACATTTTTATAAGTATAGTGCGGTAATAAAGTCATTCTCATAAAATATTATAGTTCTGAAGGGAACAATTAAGTGTGTTTTGTTTACAAAATTAAAGTTGCTGAAAGAGTTATTGTGTTAATGTACACACACTGGAGGCTTTTAAATTAATTGAATAAAAGGTAGGAAGGAAAGGTTGAAGTGCCGCGGTCTAATAGGTAGTGTGTTGGCTTATTAGTCGAAAAGCCAGGGTTCGAGCCCCAGGTCAGACATCAAAATAAAATACAAAAAGTATTTCTTCGGCGACTTCCTCTCAGCAGGTTTCTGGCAAAAAACTCTGGGAGCAAATAAAAATTGCCATGAAAAGTTTCTCAAAAATCTGTCGTTCGGAGTCGACCTTAAACTGTAGGTCCCGCCACTCATGTACAAAAAATTAACACACACAACATAAGTGGTGTGAGAAACTAGGTCGTAATCCTGACTGAAGGGTTGTAATGACCAATTACGTACGTACGAATAAAAGGTATACAGTTTTATGTGTACAACAACAATTTCTTTGTTTGTTATTCCTCTGTTCACACCCTTTGCATAAACAATAACAGTTACTAGTCAATTGTTCGACAGATCTTTGTAACGGATATATTCACATCACGATTACTCTCTTCACACGCACTGCGTCTTCACACAATACTGACAGAACTTCACTAACTCACTCGCCTGATTCGCCTTGCCTTTTATATGCCAGGGTAAAGAGTCTGATAAATGTTCTGCAAGACGAACGTTCATGACTTCGCCTTCTCGAAATATCTATCGATGTTTACGTTTATTATTGTAGTGTTGTTGGTATATTTTTGTTTACTTATTTAACTTTTTTATGCTGGTGTTTGTTGTTATATTACGTAGTGGGATAATTTGTAAACAGGTTTGTAATGAAATTGATTACTAATCTTAATCGAAATTTAACATGTATGACTATATTACACACATACTAGTATAAATAGGTCATTCAAATGAATAAAATATTTTGTTCATATCTCACACATAATTTGTTGAATTTGAGTTTAAAGACAGGAAATACTTAATGCATACACAAAAAAATCAAATTATGCACCTAATGTTTGTTAACCATTTGACTGCAGTTATTGCGTCACAGGATAGGATTATTGTACTCGTTTTATATTTACTATTGCTGTTAAGCACTGATACTTGCAATTCCACCTTGTTTGATGACTCTGCTCACAAAGCGTCTTTGTATTTACAGGAACACATTCTAAATCTAGGCAAATAGTTAAATCTTTACAGAGTAATGGACACAAATGTGTTAAACTTATAAGGGAAATGTGTTCAGCATACAAAGGAAGAGAATAGACCAGCATTCATTCGGTCATCCATTCAACATCCTTTACATTTTTAGACCAAATAATTTTCTCAGCGTGATTAAGAGCGGGAAGTGTTAATGAATACAATCTGTTTTGTTGTGTTACAAAATTACTTGTAACTGAAGTAAGGTATTCAATTCACTTAATTTTTTATTTACTGGCAAGCAATGTATTGTTTTGAAAATCATTGTTAATGAGATTTGTAGAGATTTTACTTTTATGGATGTTGTTGTTGTTTGTATTGTTGTCATTACAGTTTCTGAATAAGCCAGCAAATCTATCAATTGAGGAGGAAATTGTTGAATATGAGATTAAAATTTAAAAAAAATTTACAAAATAATTAAATTTTAATTCGATTTTAATGTAAAACTAATGACTTGTTTATATTCTACTTTTTATCCAAACAAGCAAAGACAGGAAGACGATTAATTAAGTGTAAAAAAGCGATTCAGGTGATCAAGTGCTAGAAAACTGACTTTGTAAAGGATTATAAAGTACAAAATTATTTTACATCTGAACCAAATTTTATTGAATCTTAAGGCGTTAAACGTTTATACAAGATAAGGCAAAAACCATTGAAAGACTGTATTAACGTTTGTGAACTCAATAGATACAAAATGCTATTCAGTAAGACATGAATCGTTATGTAAGGTGGGCCCATATAGACACCACACTATGATAACCGATTTTTTTTTTGTACCCGCTCTTCATGGTATTGATGTTAACGATGTTTGGTTTAAGCAGGATAGTGTAACTTACCGCACATCGAAAATCTGATGTTAATTGTCCACCAAGAAGCTGCGATTTGTCATCGTTGCACTATTTTCGGTGTGGTGCCGCTAAAAAAATGTAATGACGACAAACTAGAGATCATTCGATGCCATTGCCGAGATACGGCCCCATACACTCGAAAAAGTGCACAAAAATTGATCCGATTGAATGAGGTACTGTGAGGCCAGCCGCGGCAGCCATGTGAATGAAATAATATTCCATTTCTAACCGAAAAAATTGTACTTCACAACAAAAGAATAAATACTGCAAAATTTCAAACCGTTTTTGTTTCATTCCATTATTCAATTTAAAGTTTTAAATTACCCACCCTACAGGTCTCAAGATCACGGAATAATTGCATAAATTATTTTGCAAAATAATTGGTCGATGGTGATAACGCAAAGTGAATTTTACCGTAGATTTCTCGGTCGTATAACATAAATTTGTTAAGTGTTTAGAAGAACACGAAGTTCTATCGGCACTGGTCTGTTGTTAGGAATATCTGCTAGACAACGAGATGCTGCCAGACAGAATAGCATTAAACTGAATTTAATATGGAACATACAGCGAATTTTTGCATAACACTTGAAGGAGTTTCCTCACAAAGTACAACCATCGTATACTCTGCTAGCCGTTAATCCTCAAGTGGAATCATTAAAAAATCGAAGCTCATTTCCACCTTTGCAAATACAGAATTAACTCTTCTGAGCCTTATAAAAAACTCAAAATTATTGTCGAGTGTAAGGATTACCGTGGAGGTGTAGCGCGGCCAAAGGACTAACGTGAATTGCAAGCGTTATAGAACAGAACTATACTCAACGCCACAATCAAGTGTTCCTCCTGATACGTTTGATTTCAATTAAAACTTTCGTATGATACTGTGATAGTTATGCAACACACTTTAAAGATTTGCAATTATAGGTAAACGAGGATATTGCATTCATTAAACTCCGTGTGAAGTGAACGAACCTAAGGAACAAAATTTACTTAATAAGGGAAAGACTGTAGATTCGAGGTGAAAGGTTACAAACGATTAGAAACCGCAAGCCGCAGGACAAAATCTCCTATCACATTAACCCTTCTGTTGTAATTTCTATCCGGATGAAAGAACAATAATCGGGTGTCCAAATCGAAACGTAGCAAAATCTATTTTCTAGACATTCGCAAGTACATAATTGGCCATTACAACCCTTCAGTCAGGATTACGGCCTAGCTTCTCACACTAATCATGTTGTGTGTGTTAATTTTTATATATGAGCGATATTCGCAAGTACTAAAATAAAGGTATCCTCGAGAAGTGTAAGACTTTAAATTTTACATTAAATTTTATAACGAATTTAAGAACAACTCCAATAAGCTGTGCTTATTTGTTTGTCTGAAACAGTTTTCTTCTTACTTTTTGTTATTCACAGATTCTCACGTAAAATATGCAAATGCAGGAAGAATTTTAAAATAAATTTACATAAACATTTAAAAAGTTGCATAAGAATGCACAAATTCATAAACGTGTGCATTCATTCATGAATGGAATTCGTATGTATTTCATGCACGTACTGCGTTGCAGTTTTGTAATTGTGTACCCTACACCAGACTTAAAAACAAACTGATTTTGTAATTTTTTACCAAATGTTTCAAGCAAGTGTGCTCAATTTTGTGGAATTTTCTAAAATAAACTTTTATGTTCGTAAATTAGATTAGAAATATTTTTTTGTGATTCCTCACGTACCAAACTGTATAGATTTTTGAAAAGTGTAGAAGTGACTCACGAATGAGTAATTATAGGGTGCAACGGTATCAATAATGTTTGAATAGACTACGTCTTATCTTGTTCACTATAAACAAAGAAGAAAGAATTTGAAACATTGTTGCGTAATGTATCGCATAGTCGACCTTGGCCGGCAATAACTTTTCAATTTTTTCTGCCTTATGTGTATGCACTCAGTGAAATTGAAATAAATTCCCCGAAAAGCTCTAAACACTATCATGATATACAAGAAGAAGAAAAAGTACGTTTGTTTAATATGTTTGTATATAAATATGTAACAACATATCTTCAGGTTGCTTAAGTAAATATACTTATTTAAATCTGCATTTAATTTAAATTCATATGTGTGTGCATGGGTATATTTATTTGCATTTATAAAAAAGTGAAACTGAGAGAATGAAGGTTAGTAATACAGTCGTAGTCGTACGCACATTTGTAAAATTGTAACTTAACTTTAAAAGAACTTTAAAAGAAAAGTAGAACATATTCCCCATAAGAGGACACCATAAAACCATACTGGCCTAAGTAATGATTTTCAATATACTTCATGAGTTTCAACCAATGAGCGTCGTCGTCGTGAAGAGGTGCTATAGTACTGCAACCATACGATATATTTTACTGCTTTCAATCTTTAGTTAAATTTTGCTCTTCATTTTCTTTCTTTTTTATTTCTTCTTTGTCCCTTTTCAAATGAGGCAACAGTTTATCAAAGTTCTTAAAATCTTTAGCAACATAACGTCATCATCACCAAGATGACCTTTATTTTTGGCAGCCAAAATATTCGTTCTTAGGTCATCTTCTTTTACCACCTTCAATGTTCCTTTTAATTAGTAGTGGTGTCCACATAAGCAAATCTAAGTAATTGACTGACATTTTACTGATTGCAGAAGAAGTTTTACCTATAATTTGTTTTCCTTCTTGAAAAAATAAATGTCAACAAAAAAATTATAATAAATAAATAAAAAATAAAATAGAATTAAGATTCAAGATGATTTGACAAATAACGCCTTTAATAAAATAACGCCTTAAATAATACACATTCGAATTTATGGATCTTATATGCCTCCTAGTCCTGCTGTTGGAACAAGGCAAAGAGGTTATAGTAAGGAAATAAGAGAGAGTAGTGTTAATGGATTTACATACATACATAATTGGTCATTACAAACCTTTAGTCAGTACTACGACCTAGTTTCTCACACCATGCGTTTACATTGTGTGCGTTATTTTTTATACATGAGTGGCGGGACCTCATGACAGATTTTTGAAAACCTTTTCATGGCAATTTTATTTAATCTGCTGAGAGGAAGTCGCCGAAGAAATATTTTTTCACATTTCGTTTAGTTGGAGATTCCTGAACTGAGTATTGAACCGAGGCCTGACGTCTACTAAGTCAACACACTACCTTCTAAACCACGGCAGATATAAGATTTGTTTACATTGTTGGTGCCAAAAAGAAATCCTGGTTCACATTTAATGGTGAATGCAAATGAAATTTTTCCTCAATAATGCCAAGAAAAAAGCCTAACCGCGTTCTTACTGTGTCTTCCTTTTTTGCAGCCTTCATTCTAATCTTACCAATCCGATGTGTTAATTGTATTAAAGGTCGTTTTACACTTCCAGATGAGACTTTAAAATATCTCTCATCAAAGCCTTTAGTGTTGGCTGATTATCCACAAAAATTGTAACTCTTCAGCTTTTCGGTATATGCCTCCTGTGTAGCTCGGTGGATTAAATCTCGCCGGAAGCCTACTTATATGAATTCCGATCATTTCCGGCCTCACCTTAGCACTTGGCAGTAAAAATTACTCAGTTACCGAAGAGTTTGCCTGAATCTATCAGCAAGCCTCTGGCACATAAATGAATTTATGTTGCTTGTTGCTATTGTTTGTTGTTGTTGTAACCTGTCCCAAATTCGCTAGTTCCTTCAGTAGTGCCAAGCGGTTTACCGTACAGGAACTCACTAGGCATAATTCATTTAGCTTAAAGAAGCTTTTAGCTGCTGCCTTGTACACATATTCTTCAATAGGGAGTAAGTGAAGGAAGAATGACATCCTGAGCTGCCGGAGGTGTGCTTCTACTGACATTTGTGATGCCAGCACGAACGCTTTTCTGCACATTAGAAAGACAATTTCTCATGCTCTTTGCTCTTTTCCCAGAGATCAGTTTTTCTCATCTTTATATTTCTGGATATATGAAGGCCGATGTACTGACAGCTTTTATTAATTTATTTAATTTATTTATTTATTAGGCGCCTTTATCCCTTTTCTCAGTGTTCCTTCCTTAAAAAAATCCTTTAACATATTAAATTGAAATTAAATTAAATTGGTAGTCACCGTAGACTAGTAGGTAGTGTGTTGACCACGGTTCAAACCCCAGACATATCCAACAAAACGAATTATTAGAAAATATTTCTTCGGCGACTGCCTCTCAGCAATTTTCTGGCAAATACCATGAAAAAGTTTCCCAAAATTCTGTCGTTCGGAGTGGATTTCAAACTGTAGAAACCGTCACTCATGAACAAAATACACACATACAACAAAAGTGATATGAGAAGCTAGATCGTAATATTTCTGAAGGGTTGTAATGACCATTATGTATGAACCGAGATCAACAATAAATCATTTTTTCGCTACTCACAAATACTCATTAAATTTTGAGCATGAGTGAGTCAACAGTATTAAAATTCAACTACTCTGATTCATTCATACTCACTACAACATTGATTTATAAGTACAAGTTGCAATAAGTATGAGTACAACGTTGATATCAAACTCATAACATTCGAAATATGTTTGATTCATACGCCTATTCATTCAGATTTATAAATTTAGAAAAATATTTATAATACTCATAAATGATTCGAATCATTCATCAAAATTTACAGTCTTAGTTGTTGTTGCATTTACAAAAAAAAAGAAGAAACAAAAAGACAAAGACAGCAAGTAAAGCAAACACACAACCTTCTAGTGAATATTGTAGTACTCGTACGCGAATCGTACTTATTTTGTGATTCTCCTAAATGTTGAGTCATGGAGAGTCGAAATCAACTACATCATACGTATTATTAAGTATGAGTACGATCAATACTTGAAACTTTGAATATGAGTAGTATGAGTATTATATTAAAATAAGTATTAATGCGTATAAGTATCAGACATTATGAGTATGATTCGAATCTACACATCTTTTTGAGTACTCATTGCTGATCTCTGGTATGTAAATTAAATTTCCAATTTTAATAGATTCATTTATTAATTTTGATACTTCTGCAACATGTTTACTAAACTCTTTGAGTTGCTTTCTACGGATTGTATGAGTAATATATTAAAACTATTTATCAAAAATTACTCATACGTCCTGCAGTTTTAAGTCATAGAACTAAAAGAATATTCAAATAATTGAATTAAACAGTTATTCGAAGGCAACATGTTGCTTGAAAAAGTTGCTGTAACGTATAGAGTTTAGCAACATTAAATATTTCCTTTTCATTAAAATAACTTTGTGAGCACAATTCTATAAAAATGTTACAGCAACGCAAGCGTCAACTCTCTATGAGAGATAGAGAGAATAAAAACTTCTTAATTCTTACGAAAGTACCCAAATTCGCTACAATATCTTCACGGTGCATCTCTTTACCACAGAGAGAGAGAGAGAGAGTATATTTTGAAAATATACAAGAAAGTACCAGTCGAAAAGTCCCTGTGAACAATGAGAAAATGAACACATACAAGTAATTGCAGCTCAAGCAAAAACAACAAGTTGGAGATTCAAAACGAATATATGCTACACAAAGTGTAATGAAAACATCTAAAATATTGTGTTTCTATGGACGATTTTGAAGAAACAAAATTTAGTTTTTATTAGCTTGTCGGATAGGTGACTCGCCTCAATGTTGCAAATATAAAGCGGTGGAACAAAGAAAAAGAAATTTAAAAATGAAAAAATGCATAGTTAAACAGAAATGTATGGTACATGCACGAAAAGTAAGTTAAAGTAAGTTAAAGTAACGCATTGAATGGAATAGAACACGTATTTTAATTTTCGTTATAGAAGGTCTACGACCAGCAATGAAAACAATAATAAAAACTGACGTTTTCAAAACTAATAAAAACATAAATCGATTGAAAACACAAAAGGCGACTGAACATAGAAATGTGTAAAAATCTCTACCAAGTGCATTAGAGTGAAAAATTGTAAAAAGTGCATATAAAGGAAAAATTTAAAAGAAGGTAACAGACAATAATGTCAAATACAATTACAACAGTAAAAATATTGCTACGAAAATGAAAAATCATGCTAAGTACTGGTGTTTTGCTTTTACATCGCTTAACATTAAAATTATAAACAAAAGCTATAAAAACAAAACAATGTAGTAAACAAACCTGTTTACAAATTATCGTACTGCGTACTATAGCAAAAAATACCAGCATAAAAAATGGTAAACAAGTAAACAAAAATATACCAACAACATTACAATAATAAACGTAAACAACGATGTTTGCATTTATAAAGATTTCGAGCAGGCGAAGTCATGAACGTTCGCCTTCCAGAACATTCATCATACTGTTTACTCTGCCATATAAAAGGCAAGGCAAATCAGGCGACTGAGTCAGTGAAGTTCAGTCAGTCTTGTGTTAAGACGCGGTGATTTTGAAGAGAGTAATCGTGGTTTAAAGATCTGTCGAACAATTGTGTAGTAATTGTTATTGTTTATGCAAAGGGTATAAATAGAGGAATAACAAAGAAAAGCAATTGTTGTTGTTTACATTAAGTTGTGAACAGTATCACACAGAACTGTGCGAATTATAAAGAATTTTAATTAAAACTAAACACAAACTTACTTTTTTGGCATTCATTGAACGCTTTTGAATTTCATGTGGATTAATATCGTCCAAATTCTGCAATTTTGTTTGTGCACATATCCAGTCATTCAGGAAAGGGCCTTATGTTTGGAAATGATTTTTCAATCCAAATTAGGGTCAATTGCCAACTGCTCCAGAGTCCACTCAACAAACCTACGGATATATGTATATATTTGGCATTGAAAACACAAGTTTTTTTTAATCTAGTAATATTTGCTAATATTTACTCATAAGAAAATTTTTCAGTTGAGTTTTGTTTTGACATTACAACGCTAAGCAACCGTTTCTCAAAATGACCTTACAAAACTTTAATTTGGATTTATATTGGACCAGAGATCAGCAATGAGTATTCAAAAAGTGAGTAGAATCGAATCATACTCATAATTTCAAATTTATGCGCATTTATTGGCTGCTGGGCTTGGATAAGGCCAGCTTAAGGTTGGTTGTCGGTTTTATCACGTGGCACTGCGAGATTTGGTCGCTGACGGTTCTGTTCCAGATCCCAGCCGGACTATTGCAGGGCATGTTGCGATGAGGAGGAGTTTTAAACTATTGAACACTTCCTCTGTAACTGCCCAGCCCTTAGTAGATTGAGGTTGAGATCCTTGGCAGGGCCTACTATGAGAGTTTGAATTCTGTGTCGAGAGGCGACATCCAGGCTCTCCATAGATTCATTAGTGGCACAGGCTGGTTGAGAGGCGCTAGGGCTTCATCAGTGTAGTCGCGCCCTCCCCTTTTTGTTGTGTCTTATCTGTGTAATTCCTCCACTTCCCATTTCCCTCCTTTCCTACATCTTCTTATTTTTATCCCTCTATTATCCTTCCCTCTGTAAGGACGTTGTACAATGGGTCAATTCGACCTCCAGGTACTGTACTTGTCTTTAATGACAAGTACACTGTACTTGTCTTTAATGACAAGTACACGTCCTCTAACCTAACCTAATCTATGCGCATTTATACTTATTTTAACATCATGCAACCTCTACTCTTATTTATAGTTTGAAGTACTCATCATATTCATACTAAACAACACGTATGATGTTGTTGATTTCGACTCTCCATAATTCAACATTTACAAGAATCATAAAATAAGTATGATTCGCATATGAACACTAAAATACTCACTCAAAGGTTATGTGTTTGCTCTGCTTGCTGCTCTGCCTTTTTTGCTTAAGTGTCTTTTATCTTTTTTTGTAAATGCAACAACAACTAAGAATGTAAATTTTGACGAATGATTCGAATCACTCGAATCAGTTATGAGTATTATAAGTATGAAGTTATGAATCTGAATGAGTAGGCTTATGAATCAAACATATTTCGAATGTTATGAGTTTGATGTCAACGTTGTACTCATGCTCATTGCAACCTGTACTTATAAACCAATGTTGTAGGGAGTACGAATGAATCAGAGTAGTTGAATTTCAATATTGTTGACTCATCTATATTCAAAATTTCATGAGTGTTTATGAGGAGCGAAAAAACGATTCGTTGCAGATCTCTGGTTATTACAAACTGTTTCTATTTTTAGTGTTTTGGCTTTAGACAATTGAAAACTTGTGTATGAACTTGCTTATCAGAATTTTCTACAATTGGTCTTCAAACAGTTTAACCCCAAACGGATCCCATAATTTCGCCAACGTATTTCAACAACTATTGTAAGCATATTCAATTAGATTTATTTATTTATTTATTACAATACAATTACAAATTATATTCTAATTATATACGAGGTGAGTAACTTTGAGCATATGCTCGGTGTAGTGTCACAGACCAGAGTCTCTGGTGGGAATCGACCCTCACGCTAATAGTTTAGCACACTACCCACTAGACTACCAGAGCACCCATATTCAATTATAATTGCCAATAATTAAATAAATTATATCATACGTTCCAAATGTGCAAATAGAATTAATATTTTAATAGATTGTAATCGATAGCATGTAATTGATATATATGAACACACACGATAATGTTTTCTATTTACTTTAATAAAACAAATCATTATTTACATTAACCCAAACAGATCTATTTATTGAATTGGTTAAATAATTTTAAATTTATAATATTAGTACAGCAGTTATTTGCTTAATTCAGATTTAAATTTTAAAATAAAGTTCAGGGAGTATGGGCATTTATTAAACATGAATTTAAATTATTTATGAATTTATTAATAAAATGCGTTGTATTTTTGTAATTTAATATTTGTCTTTAAAAAGCTGAACTGGATAATAAATTTAATAAGGAGATAATCACTTCTTTCCAATTGCCGACAACATGTTATGGGTTGTCCACCAGTAGAGGTCTGACACTGGTTAGCGAAATATGCTGCAACGTAAGTGATGTAAGGATTTTGGAATTAATATCAAATATTTTCCAAAGGGTCAACATCACCCTCAATTGAACTTCTTATTTAGTCCTTTACAACATACATACAGTTACTAAAGTATACATACGGTTAACAAACTTCATCTTTATAGTTTTCTCGATTTTAAGACGGTCTTTTGCATTGGTTAAAAATTTTCTGAAACTGAACTGAATTGTGGCCCTGCAAAGGCCCACAGAAGTATACATCCGATTAACAACTTTCACAAATTTCTGAACCAATGAAAAAGACCGTCTTAAACTCGAAGAAAGATGTCAGACAATTATAAAGATTTTCAACGAAAACGGATTGGTTAAAATATTTCTGAAATTTCTTAACCGTTTTTATACTTTTGTGGCTGAGTGTATATTCAACTAACAGTAGAAAAAATTTAGAGAGCTGCCTGACTGCTGCTGTCCAATATTCCGTTTTCTTCATCAAGTGATTTATCTGTTGATTTGACATTAAAGGTCCTTTTAAGGATCACAAATATTAAAAAAAAGGGGATTTAATTACTTATTCAACTTTTAGCATCTAAAATTTTAATTTTTGGCATACAGACTGAATTCTGCCAAACAAAACATGAGGAAACCGATGAAAAATATTTTATCGGGCGATGTAACCAAATTTATCCGATGAAGTTGATCAGTTGAAAAACAATTTTTATGGCGTTAAGTCAATCAACAGTTCAGCGACATCATAATTCCAGATACACCATCACAACAGTTGAGTACAGAGGCTGCAACACTATGAGTCACATCATTTCTTTTGGCAAAGTATTGGATCAATCTTAAGGATGAATTTAAAAATGGTTCAATATTTTTACAAAAACTTTAGACGCAGTTAAGTATTACTATACGCGGAAGAAAATTTATGTAAGAATATTACTGTAAGCACACTTCACGACTGATTAGAGGGACAAAACAAATTTCGAACTGGACAGCTCAAGAGTAAATTTTGCACAAGAATTCATGTGTAATAGAAAGGAGTAGGTGAGTTTCATTTTTCATTTTCATTTCTAGCTTATGTACGGTTTTCTGAGTATACAGTCAATTCATTATCGTTGGATCAATTTTAAAATAAAGTTCTGTCAGAGACTCCAGTTTTTTATTCCAACAATATTCCACACGCGATCTTACAGAAGCCAATGCACTATTACGAGTGACTGTTTGAAGCGGCTTGCGGAGCAAAGGCATCATTTGCCCATATTTCTTCGAAAATGAGGACGGCGGGACCATTACGTTCAATGGAGACACCTATTGCACCATGATAACCACTTTTTTGTACCCACTCTCCATGTTGTTGATGTGAAAGATGTTTGATTTCAACAGGATGGTATAACTTGCCAGATATCTCATGCCACAATCGTTTTATTGCGTCAAGCGTTTGATAGCCGTTAAAATACCCGAAATGATGATAGCAATGGGCCGCCAAGAAGCTGCGATTTGACACCGTTGGACTATTTTCTGTGGGGCACCGTTAAGGAAAAGTGTTATTACGACAAACCAGAGACAATTGAGCAACTGAAGGCCAACATTCGTCATTACCAAACGAAAACTTCATAATTGTAGCTTATGTATAATTTTTGATACATACTTGTAGTACATGGAATTGTCACGATTATTGATGAATTTTTTTAAAAAATTTTATTTATTTTAAATGATTTCAATAAAACTATTTATTTACTATTATTACATTTTATTATGACTTTTATGAAAGTTTTGACAAGATGTAAATTGGCATGGTTTTTTACATAAAAATCAAGCACTTCATGTCAGCTTGGTTTTATTTCTTTCTAAATGGTAATAATTTGACGTATAGCACCCTGCTTTGTGGCGATTTATAAGTTTCCAATTGCTTAAATAGGACAGCTTATTGTCATTCGCATCAGTGACACTCTCAGTTGAGGGCTGGCTAAAACATGATGGTACAAACCATTCTTGTGAAATGTTGTCAACGTCATGTGAGGTAAAAAAGTTTTCCGTTGCAATATAACATGGACTATGTCAATAACAATTTTCTCTCTTTGATTCCTCTCGGTTTCCCGGATACGGGTTTCCCCAAATACTGCTATAAGTAGTTGCTACGCACGTAGCATGTACTTGAATCTAAAACTGCCAATTCCATTTCGTTGGACCACGAAATTTATAACGACCATCAAATTCAATTAGCTACTAATATACAGCGACAAAATTAAATATGAATTGAAAAGGGAATAAAACAAAACAAAAGGAAGGAAAACATAAATAAATACCAAGCATTACTCCGTAGATCTGTTTATGAAGCCTGATTTATATAAATATCCTTAAATTAATTTCCCTAACAATCACTGTAAGTATTCCATAATTAAGTTTCAAATTTCAATTAAAATCACTGGAGGTAATTTTCATTTTCCACAATAAAACTAAAAAGTTATTGAATTCTGTTGCTGAAAAACTTTAATTTGAGATGAAAATATACCAAAAAAGAACATAAAAACATAAGCATCATTATTTAAATCTATTTTCTTTAATTTTCTTACCTTTTAGGCGAACAAAAAATTAAGTTTTTAAAAATCTTAAAAAAAGGATATATGGGCTGCTCTGAAAGTATGATAGCTAATCCCAAACCATTTATACAGTATTATTTCTTACATAAAACTACAAGTTGTGTGATAAAAGTTTTATGAAAATGGTTAAAATTTTCTAATAAAAAATTAAGATAAATATATTTTTTTAGAAAAAAAACCTTTTCATTCAAATTTCAAAAAAGGCTTTAAGCATGACTATTAAAGGCTACAAGACTTTCAGCTCATTTTTCGAAAAGGCGTAAATACATCATTATCAAAGCGAATGATTCTGTTATCTCTTACGTACGTAGTGGACCGAAATATTATCATCTGTAATAAAACATGGGACGAAACACATTTTTCTAATGTTTGTCAGTCACGTGAGACAAATATGAGAAGATCAGTAAGAAAGACTCTACAACATTTCAGGAAACAGCTGCTAGCAATCTGCGTGAAAATTTGTAATATTTTTTCATCCCAAACTACTAAAGGCAGTTCGTTCTGTTCCAAGTAGTACCATCTTTGACGATAAACATCCTGTTGTCATGTTTGTTGTTTCCAATACTTTCTTCAGTTCATAAGACGATCTTCTCTTTTCTTTTCTTCTCCAAAGTCTTTACAGCAGGAATATTACATACATAATTAATATATAACCTTTCGTTGTAAATTGGAAATGTCTAACCTGAGATTTGAAACTTGATCTGACGTCTAATAAGCTAACACGCTACATACTAGACTACGACTACTTTAATCAATATCAAGAATAGAAACTTCAACCTTTTCTCTTTCGTCCACCACTTAAATTTCAATTCTTCCTCAAAAACCATAAATAATGTATTATTTACGATAAAATTTCACAAAATCTTTGTTAAATTAAAAAAATTTCAAACACAACACCAAAGAATCCCTAGGAAAGTCGTATGCATTAAAAATGATACATAAGCCAGAATTACAAAGTTTTTAAATTTTTTGATTCCTGTTTGAAATTTTCTTTTTTTCTGGTTTAAAATAATGGCGATAACAATACTAACGAATATAAATATCAGGCATCTAACTTTCTCTGAATTAAAGTTATATTGCCTCAAAAATTGAAATGTATCATTTTTGATACAAAGCTCGATCTACGGTTAAATTTAAACTTTTGAATTTCCCACCCTATACATACAAATTGCTGTGACTTACCATCAATTACCAAAAAAAATTTAAGGTTTTCCAATCCGAGATTTTCATCAACAGATAAACAAACAGTAATTAAATTGAAATCAAAACGAAAACGAAAACAACAACAATAAAGAATAACAAAATTAATTTTATTTAAATTTTGTTTAACTACTGGTTACCAATGGGACACAGCTGAACATGAATTCTGATTGTGATGAAAAGATTTATTTTCTTTCAACTCCTTTTTCCCTCAGGTAATAATAACAAACAAATACACAAATGTTGAATACCAAAGGCAAAAGAAATACAAAAACTTGTAGAATTTCAAGGAAAGCAGTCTAAAAACAGACGTTTACCGTGAGGGGCTGATAGCAGTAGAATTGAAAATATTAAATTTTATTTAATCAAGTTAAAGTAATAAAATTTACAGGATTAAGAAAAGTTTTTCGTTTTATATCCACTACAAATCAAATATTTCAAACACCAATTTATTATCATAATATTAGTTAAAGTCTTAAAATAAAAATATCGTAAATACAATGCGAAGCATAATAAATAAAAATGTTCATAAAAATCTGATTAAATTTGTTTCTACTCATCTGTAGCAGGTTCTAGAATAACAGAACTGTCAGCTGTCGTTTACTAGAAACAACGTTTTCTGTGAACATGAATCATACTATTGAGCAACGCATTGTTGGCTGAACAGAATCATTAATTGAAGTCGCAGTCTAGTAGATAGTGTATTGGCTTATTAGAATTAAGGCCACGATTCAAATCCTACGTCAGCCATCTCGAGCAAAACGAGACATGAAAATAATATTTCTTCACCGACTTACTTTCAGCAGATTTCAGGCAAAAACTCTGAGACCAAATAAAATTGCCATGAAAAGTCTAAACTTTAAACTGTAGGTCCCACCACTCATGTATAAAATTAACACAGACAACAAAATTGGTAATGACCAATTATGTATGTATATGTGTACGCATGTATGTATATATAGTCTTACTGCTGTCAGTGGTGGTTGGCCATTTACATACAGAGAGACATGAATGAAGACAACTAGTGAAAGTATGATATAATTCTTTCTAGGATCTATCTGATATCAAAATTCTAAAACTGCAGGCTATTATCGTACTATAAAGTCTTTGTTGTAGTAGACCCAGCTCAAACAACTCGAACAAAAAGAAATATGAAAAAATATTTCTGTCACTTTTCTCTCGACAACCTTCTGGTAAAAACTCTAAAGTAAATAAAATTGCCAGTTAAAGTTTATTAAAAATCTTTCGTTCGGTTACACCACTCATGTATAAAATTAATACACACAAAATGAATGGTGTGAGAAACTAGGTTGTAATCCTAAGTAAATTATTTAATGACCAATCACCATAAGTAAATGAGCAAAGCCCCAGTTGTTGCTGGTTTCTACCCACAAAAATAATCCTGGTGTTAGATAGTAAAATTCTAATATAGAATGACTAATTATGACGTCTTCGTCGAGTGGCCATTGAAAATGCTAAATATTCGTTGCAGTTCAATTGTCTCCGTAAGATTATCATTTTTCTGAAGCCTAGGCACGAACAACTATAATGTTATTGCTTCTGTTTCTGTAGCTTCTGTTTCTGTAGCTTGTTTCTTTAGTTTGTCGACAGAACACTTTGTACCCGATAAGCTCATCTTCCATCTTTGTTTTTATTGTCTAGTAGATTTCAAAAGCTTTCTTCGATCTCCATTTCAGTGAGCCATAACTTAACTCTTTATCGGCTTCTTTCCAGATAAGTAGAGCAATCGCCTTTTACGGCGCTGTTCTGTGTGCTCAAAATACTCTTAACGCAGAGAAACTGTATTATCTGCAAATATTGTGGACTTTCGCATATGCCCCTATCTATCATGTGAAGAATGTGATGGAGTTCATAAGCATTGACAGAAGCCTCTTTTTTCACCCCAAGAGATCATTCATTTTTAGCAGGACCAGCACAGCGCTTAGTTATCATGTCGGTACTGCTTAAATTCTCAGAACAGTGATTTCGAGGCCAGCATTATTCCACCATCTCCTTATTTTCACTGCTGGATCATTGCAATCAACACAGCGTTGCCCGCATAGCAGGCGGCGAGTGTATATCGCATTCTATTATGATTGGTGAAGCATTTCATTGTAATTTTATTTACTTTTTATTAGCTTTTGCCAGATGACTGCTGAAGGGTGGTTAACGAAAGAAATATTTTTATATTCTATCGCATTATGATTGTAATTATTGGAATGAATACGATGTTTCTCATAACAAAATTCCTTTTAAAATTACAAGAACTCTTCTATTAGGTGTCTTCAATATGGGCCTGTAATTTTGGAGAACAACTTAATAAAGTATTTCAATGAAAATTTCCAATCATTTCACTTTTATTCACTCATTTTTTTTTTTGTTTTTCTCTTTAGATTTCTGTCAATTTGTAAATGTGCTTATTTTATAATATTTTTATTTTCTTCTATTGACTGTATAGGGTCTTCCAACAGGGGCTACCGAATTTTGATAACGGCCATCTTGTTGAGGCTACATCTGTCAAATTAGTAGACATTTAATCAGACTTTTTGGTCAAATCACCATGAACGGATATAGAATAGGATATATATAGGTTTATGCGACAGAGTCATAAAAAATTTGACATTTCAGGATGCGCTCTACCCACAGAAACCGTGACGGACTTTTAAACGATGTTATGTTCAACACGTAAAGGCATCAAGAGGTCTATCGAATAAATTTTTTAATGATATATCTCCTATACTTTTTTTGTTTTCTTTAAATTTAAGAACATGAAGCCCTTAATGAAATCCTCTGTACTATAGCGATTAGAACTTGCTATTGGTTTCCGTGCATAGCAGTTTGTATTTTGCAGCATAATTTTGTATTCTTGTGTGTATTTCCTTTTCCTTACAGATTATTTTGCTTTTGTCGGAATATCTTTTGTTGTTGTTTTTGGTTTTTATTTAACGGCATTTCATTTTTATTTTTTCCCCCTTTTCTGCAGGTGCCATGTTACTAACTTCGAAGTCTCTGTTTGTGTATGGTTGGTTAAATATTTTCTGAAATAAAAATGAAAATTTTTTCTTGTTGGTTTACTTTTAGTCACTCATTATATTCATTTATTCGGTGGTTTTTATTTATAGAAAGCATGTTTCTAAGGTTTTTTCTTATTAAGAAATTGGTTTATGAAACAAGTTAATGAAGTGAAAAAAGTGGCTGCAAAGAATTTAATTTAAAAGCAAAAAAATGGTTCTTGTTAAAAGGGTTAAAGAAGAAACTTTTTAGATTAAAAAGAAAAAATTACTCTGCAGTCTTAACACATACAGTGGTAAGCATAATTAAAAACGAAGAATTGTTTCTCATTTGTTTTTTTTTTTAATAGAATTTCTAGCTATTCGAAGGGGAGCTTTTGACCAGAAAGATACATTGGATCTGTTTTATTACTTGAACCTTTCTTTATTTTTCCAATTTATTCTATCCAATTTTTTTACAGAATAAGTCATCATTCAATCAAAGCGTTGTTTTTCAAGTGCGCACGTAATTAAAAGAGTTTTAGTTATCCTACTTGGAATCTTAAATAATGTACCAGAGACTCCAAATTCTGTAAAATCATAGAAGCAGAAGATGCAGTAGTCATGAGAGCCTCTAATTCTGACCTATTTAAGGCTCTAAGCAGCTATAATTGGAATTGGCATCAGGGCATGGTATTTATATATCATTTATAACTATCAGACGATGGCTTCTTAAAATTCTTCACGTGGATTTTTCCACACAAAACATGAAGTATGAAATGTGTTTCTGGTAAAATTTTGATCACGACGAATCTGAATTTTGCCGACGTGGATCAGTTGGAAAACGGTAAGTATGGCGTCCAGCAGTTAAGTTACATCTTAATTAAGTACGATGCCGGGTACATTATTGTGAAAAACTGCTCAGAGGAACAAAACGTAAATACAGGTTTCTTTAAGACTGACACTAAGGGAATGGCCCCTAGTCATGCATTGCACTGTATTGAAACGAGAAAATAGGTTATGTTAAGGAGGACAGAATGAGCACTATTTGTGGACTTCAGATTTAAATCTTTTTATATTGTAAGTGGCAGGAAAGACCTTCGCAGGCAAGGAGTTTCACATAAGTTTACATAAATGTAAGAAGGGTATTTTTAAATAAAATGTTACATACATACATACATACAACATACATACAACATACATACATGCATACATACATACATACTTACATAAATAATTGGTCATTACTACCCTTCAGTCAAGATTACAACCTTGCTTCTCACATCACTGGTGTTGTGTGTGTTAATTTTATACATGAGTGGTGGGACCTAAAGTTTAAAGTCAACTCCGAACGACAGAGTTTTGAGAAACTTTTCATGGCAATTTTATTTCACCCTCAGAGTTTTTGTCAGAAATCTGCTGAGAGGACGTCGCCGGAGAAATATTTTTTTTTATATTTCGAATTGTCGGATAATGTTTGAACCGAGGCCTCATGTCTAATACGCCTACACAGACTAAAGAACAAATTCTGTCTGTAACAAAGTGTGCGATCCACTGGCCATTTGATCACAAAGGGATGTGCTCTGCGAGAAAGACAAGTGTTATGTACGTATACATGATTTTCGGGTACAAGTCCCTTTATCTCGCTAAAGCAGTAATAGTAGCGATAGAACAGTGAAACACAAGGCACATTGCGACAATGCTCCAATGATTAAATAGAGTTGGATACCCTAACGTCATTAATAAGTTCCTTCAACTTCTACTGTACACGATCGAGAAGCGGCAATATAGACTTTGAGTCAACGGCCCATACATGAGAGTTATATTCCATTCTCGGTCGGATATAAGTGGATTAAATAGTAAGCAGATCAGATGAAAACGAGGCAGTTGAATACTTCTTTCGACACTTGAAAAATGTGCTGATTCCAGTGATCATCACACTCAATTTTCATGCCCAGAACATCAAGAGCGTCTGATTCATTAATACATACATCATCCATAACTACAGATGAGGCAATATTATTGCTGCTCTTGTGTGTTATAAAGAGCAATGAGGAGATTGACAGTAGGCCGGACATAAATCTGTCATTCATATGAAACCATTTTGCCTAAATGTCCAAAGGACTCAGCCTAGCATTAAAAGAATATGAATGGAAAATATTGCTGTCATCTGCAAAGTGGCCGGCTAAATTCCCTGATCTCAATCCAACTGAAAACTTGAGGACTGAAGTTGAAAGGAGGATGGATGGGGAAAATTCCCAAAATGTGCCAAAAAATCTAAATGCGTTAGAGGACTATTACTCCATATCTGTCGAAATATTGGTGGTAGGAACAATATATCAAAAAAAAAACGAAACTGTTACATGTTTTAATTACAAGGACAACCCAATACAATATTTTTTCATTCTGGGAAACAGTTTAAGTTTTCGAATTAAGAAATTTTGTTATTTTCTTAAATTTTGAAAATAGAATGAATCATGTACAGTCATTATCAACACTGACTTAAATTACTTTACAATGTCACCAAAGGAATACTTTTCCTTATTTCCTTTTGTTGAAGATGTCTGATCTGGGGTTTGAACAGTGGCCTCACGTCTAATAAGCCAACACATTACCTACTAAACTACGACGAAGAAAAAGGTATTATTGAATATATTTTTTAAGGGAGTTGCTAAATGCAAAAAGAATAGAGGCACTGAAATATCATATTTTAAGGATACCAGCCCCTAGAAGTCACCGTAGTCTAGTAGGTAATGTGTTGGCTTATTAGACGTAAGGTGACGGTTCAAACTCAAGGTCAGTCATCAAAACGAAGTACAGGGTGTTTTTTATAGAGGTATAGAACTTTAAGTTGGCATTACTTTTCCAGGTGGCGACCGATTTAACAGCTGTCAAGTGATTTATTCTCAGTTTGGTTTGGCAATTCATCATGAATAGACTCACGCCTAAACAACGCTTGCAAATAGTGCAATTTTATTTCGAAAATAATGGTTCTGTGCGGAAAACGTATCGCGCACTACGTCCATTTTATCGTCTACAAAATCGTCCATCAGAGCAGTTAATTCGATTAACCATGGAACGTTTTCGCACCAAGTTTACTCTTATTGATAACTCGCATCCCCGGAGACGCTGTACGGTGCGTACAGAAGAAGCTATTGCTGCTGTCCGCCATCGAGCACAGGAATTGGATCTGTGTCCATCCACTTTATGGAAGATTTTGCGGAAGGATCTTGGTTTGCGTGCTTACAAAATCCAACTCGTGCAAGATTTGAAGCCAAACGATCATCAAGTAAGGCGTAGATTCGTCGAATGGGCCCAAAACGAGATTACCGTTGTTCCCGATTTTCATAAGCGAATTTTGTTTAGCGATGAAGCGCACTTCTGGTTGAATGGCTACGTCAACAAACCAAACTGCCGCATTTGGAGTGAAGGTAATCCTCAAGTGTATGTGGAAACACCGTTACATCCAGAAAAACTGACTGTTTGGTGCGCTTTATGGGCTGGTGGAATCATTGGTCGGTACTTTTACAAAAACGATGGTGGCCAGAACGTTACAGTCAATGGTGATCGAGAGCCATGATTACTAACTTTTTCATTCCTGAATTGAATAACCATGATGTCCAGGAGATGTGGTTTCAACAACACGGCGCAACATGTCACACAGCTCGTGCCACAATAGATTTATTGAAAGACACGTTTGGTGACCGCCTAATTTCACGTTTTGGACCTGTGGATTGGCCTCCAAGATCTTGTGCCGCTAGACTACTCCCTGTGGGGCTATGTAAAGTCATTGGTCTATGCGGTAAAGCCACAAACGCTTGACAATTTGGAAGACAACATTCGCCGTATTATTGCCGATATACGGCCACAAATGTTGGAAAAAGTCATCGAAAATTGGACGTCCAGATTGGACTACTTCCGCGCCAGCCGTGGCAGTCATATTCCAGAAATCATATTTAAAATGTAACGCCACAAGATTATTTTTCGGATAAATAAAATTCATGTCAATCGAATAATCCATCGTTGTTTTATTGCAACTTAAAGTTTTATACCTCTATAAAAAACACCCTTTATAAAAAATATATCTTCAGTGACTTCCTCTCAACAGATTTCTCGCAAAAACTCTGAGAGCAAATAAAACTGTAGGAGTCGCCACTTATGTATAATAATTAACGCACACAACATAAGTGGTCTGAGAAACTAGCTCCATAATCCTGACTGAAGGGTTGTAATGACCAATTATGTATGTAGTCCCTAGTCTATATTTTATTTAATATGTTTATTCGTTTACTTTTTTTAAATTAATCCGTTTTAATTGTTCAATACAGCCAAACAACATTTTGATTGACATGAGTAATCTATACTCGGAGTTTAGGTAATTTAGCAACAACTGCTAATGCTACCATAAATAAATTTAATTCCTTTTTATGATGTTTCAATAGAAAAATCCTATAAAAACAAAACATGATTATGGCCTTAAGGGCTAGAAATTTTGTTTTGAAACCTCAATAACGTAAAACAATATTAAAAATAAACGATGCCTACAAGCGTTAGGAAGTTCTTTTCAACCCTCCATCCTGATAATAAAATTGTTTTTCATTGTTTTCCAAACCAACAATTAAGTCAATCAGTCATCAACCCAGCCATCTAACCAGCCAACAAGTCAGTCAGTCTATAGGCATTAGACAATCAAACAAAACCTTGAGTTGTTTATTGTTTTATAACCTTTAAGAAGGCAAGAAAACACGAAAACATAGCAAAAAAAGAATGACAGAATGATTGCTTAACTAACTGAATGAGTAACTGAGTGATTGACAATATAAAAAGAGTAATTTGATGGAACACAACAATTTATGTTAATTTTTAACGAACGTAATAATTTTCTACAAAAAAAAAAACAAATATTTAAACTCACATGAACTTTAAATAAAAAACTTGAACGTAAAATATTAAAAATCCTTCGGCACGAATGAGTTACTTGAGTGAAGGTGAGATTGGCTGACTGACTTTAACCGTGAAAGCGAATTTATTTATTTTGATTTCTGTTTTATTTTTATTTCGTATTTTCTTCCATTTCTGGTTCGTTGGGTTCCATTAACACCAAAATAAAAAGGGGAACAACATTTTATACCGAAAAACTTTTACTTTGTCAAGTATCGACGTTTGTGAATAAATAAGGAAATAAAAGGGCTAATGCCACAGTCAACAGAAACTTTTTAAAAATCAAACCCAATTCAATAATTGAGAAATCGTTTGGTTAAATATTGTTACGAAAATGGAAAAACTAGATCCTGGTGTTTTGATTTTACATTGTTTAGCATTAAAATTATTACTAAAGACTACAAAAACGATGAACTCGTTTACAAGTTATCGTACTGCGTAATATAACAACAAACACCATCATAAAAAAATGATAAACAAGTAAAGAAAAATATACCAACAAACACCACAAGAATAAATTGGCCAATTCACACGACTTTGTATCGTGTATGTTGTATTGAATACACTTGGTTGTTTGTGAACGCTCAATGCTATGCTGTTTTGTGTATGTCGTATTTTTCTTCATATTTTTTGTCATTCAAACAATTTGATAGCACGAAACCAACACAACTTATTAAAAACATATGAAAACATATACACATTCTTTTCATTCACACAATTTGATAGCACGAAAGCAATACAACTTTTAAAAACATATGAAACAACTGTGTATAAGTGTATCGGATTTTTACATGAAAATTATCAACAACAAGCATACACTGTTGTATAGTCGTCCAACAATACAATGAATACAACGATACAACGGCTTGTGTGAATTTACCAAATGTAAACAAAATACACTAACAACAATTATGAAACATTTATAGAGATCTCGATGAGGCGAAGCCACGAACATTCGCCTTCAAGAACATTCATTCATACGTTGCCATATAAAAGGCAAGGCAAATCAGTTAATAGAAGTTCAGTCAGTCTTGTGTGAAGACGTGATGTGTTTGAAGAGGGTAATAGTGGTTTGAAGATCACCGTTACAAAAATCAGTCGAACAATTGTCTAGTAATTGTTATGGTTTATGCAAAGGGTGTAAACAGAGGAATAACAAACAAAGCAATTGTTGTTGTTTACATAAAGTTGTGAACAGTGCCACACAGAATTGTGTGTGTGACTCGAGTGACTCGAATCATTCATCAAAATTTACAGTCTTAGTTATTGCTGCATTTACAAAAAAAGAAAAAAGGCTCATAAGCAAAAAAACAGGGCAGCAAGCAGAGCAAACACACAACATTCTAGTAAGCATTTTAGTGTTCGTACGCGAATCATACTTATTTTGTGATTTTTGTATATATTGAGTTATGGAGAGTCGAAATCAACAACATTATACGTGTCGTTAAGTATGAATATGATGAGTACTTCAAACTTTGAATATGAGTAGAGGTTCCATAATATTAAAATAAGTATGAATGCGTATAAGTATTAGAAATTAGGAGTATGATTCGATTCCACTCATCTTTTTAATACTCATTGCTGATCTCTATTTTGCACACAGAATATTTGCTTAATTTTTCATCTTGAATTTGGAACCAAAATTTTTTTTAGCCTTTTTTTCTTATTTAAGTTTAAACTGATTGATATGATTCCGTTTAAACTTACAAAAGTATTCGAATCATTTATAACTTTTTGGCCACTGCTTTTAAAAATATGTTTTATAAGTTTTACGATGGTTTTCAAATTCTTTCTGTATTTTATTTCTACGTATTGTCTCCACCAAAACGAAATAAAAAAATATTTCTTAGGCGACTTTCTCTCAGCAGACTTCTGGAAAAAACTCCGAGAGTTAATAAAATTGCCATGAAAAAGTTTCCCAAAAATCTGTTGGTCAGTGTCGATACTCATGTATAAAATTCACATACACAACATAAGAGTTGTGAGAAGCTAAAATCTGACTGAGGGGGTCATAATGGCAAATTATGTATGTATGTATGTTGCTATTAAATTAAAATTTAAAATAAAATTTAAATGTTATTATCCTTTTAATTCATATTTTAGTAGTTGCAGTTTTAATAGTTCATGATAATATTTTAAACATATTTATCTCATGTGTACATATTATTTTTAGTTTCTCTTTGTTGTCCACATAATGCAGAACATTTTGGGGTGTATAAATTTTTTACTCCATTTTAATGTGGTCTTGTGTAGCTTGTGTAGATTATTTTGGGACGAGCAACAATATGAATAAGAAACAAAAAAAAAGAATTTCGGCGCATTATAAACTTTATTTACTTGCAAAAAAGTTAAAAATAAATTGAAGAGATAGATTCAAACAGTGAAAGAGAGAGAGAAGGATATATATAAGCGAAAAGTGTATCCATAAATCATATCTTCATTGCCATTTATGTCACAAAATTTCTCCCTTCTAATTATTGTTTTTCAGTATTTTTTGTAGCAAATATTGTCGCAAATGGTATTCTGATATCAATGTGTGTTTGTGTGTGTATTTGTATGGACTATTATTCTATAGAACTATTCCAAGTAACCATTATATCTTATTATTTTGACCAAAGAAGTTCCTTGAGTTTAAGTTGGCTTTGTTGTGTTATCATCGCACAACATACTGCCATAAGTGGTCAAATTATCAAGTTTCACGCAATTATTTTCTAACCGTTAGAATTTGTTATTAAATACAATAAAAATAACAAACATTAGGGTACAGTAAATTTGTTGAATTGAAGGCTTTTGTCCCATAATTTTGTTTCTAATAATTATGATTTTAAATTGTAGTGTAACCGATAAGGCTGAAAATAAAATTGAAATGTTTTAAGTTAATTGCAGAAAGATTATATGATCAACTCTCTTGCGATATGGTGTACATCATTGCTAGTTACACCACGCTTTTATAAACCGCATTATTAAACACACAAAAAAGATGTAAGGTTTATAATAGATATGTGATTAAAGCCAATATTTTAGATTCAGCTTAACTTTTCTAGGTTCTTCGGTATTGCAAGAACAAAACTGATACCAAATATATAAGAACTCACCGCAAATAATGTTGGTTAGACTTCTAAGGAAATTATAATCAACGGCATTCAACTTTTATAAGTAACAACTTCTTTGATTAAAGAATGTTTTGCTTTCTCTAAGATGACAAGCAATCCATCCAAAGCCGCAGAAGCATTTGTCCAAAGCTGGTATCTCAAAAATGCATATTTCAGAATAAGCTTTATTAGTCAGTTACGCAGATAATAATGCAATATTTTTCAAGCGCATACTATTTTTTAACCCTGCTGTTAGGTTTGGACCATTTTGGTCAAATTTTTTTTAATTCTTATATAAATTTGCAATGGCTTATCGTATCAACTTAAAATGTCAGCTCAGGTATTTTTTATATTTTAATGGCTTTAGCGAGTTTTTAGCTATCTAGGATAAAATCTATCAGAACAAAATTAAAAGTTACAAATCTTAGGTTACGGACCATTTTGGTCTTTGCAATTTATTTTATTCTGCATATAAATAAAAGTAAGAAAAAATAATTATGTCTTATTGCTATTTTCGCAGCAAGATGAACAAATTGTTTTTCCCTTCAATTTGCATACAAATTTATTGCATTTGGCATCACATTTGGACTTACAGCAATTGTAAATTCCCCGTTTTCTAGGAGCTGACTTTTGTGTATCACCGCTTGTAGATGGTACACTATTTGATGACGATGCTTGTAGTTGTATCAATAGCTCTGCCGCGAAAGGATTTTTAGGTTTGTCTGTCCTTTTCAACATGTATTTTTCTGATGGGCACATATATAGCAAGCTGACGTAAAAACTCATGTCTTCTGCGATTTGAATCATTTTCAGCCCACGAAGAATCAATTTCTGAATATAAAATAAATGGATATCAATGCGGATATATCAACTATATTTGAAAACACAACGTTTGGCAATTGTTTTTCTATTAGTGCTGTAGTAGGTAATCATATGATCACCAGTATCAACGCCTCCTAAGATAAAGGAAATTATTTTTACAAAAACGACAAATAATGATAAAATGTAACAAACCTTTAGTAGAGTTATAATAAGAAATGATTGCAGGTTTCTTCTTATGATTACTAAAATCGATTTCATCTGTTTTGTGCATGGTGCTCATCAATATAGTACCATTATTTTTATGGCCGGTATATGAGGATCTATATAACTTTTTTGAACATAAGCAATTTCGGTGGAATAAAAGTTTTGTTTCTTCGAACTGTTCACACATATGTCAGTTTCCTTTGTAAAAGTTTTTTCCCCAACTCAAAAGCTATCAGCTGTAATATTTTGCCCTTCCAATTCTTCTGTAACCTCCAACACGCTCTCCTTAATTTTTTCAGGCTTATCATTTTTTGGTTTTCCAAGGTACGGTTGTATTTTCCATAAGTATCCTGATTTGGAGTCTACAGCTAACCAAAATTTAAGCCAAAATTTGGCTGGCTTTGCAGGCGAATACTGCCTAAAGGAACATCGTCCTCTAAAACCCATTAGCTGCTCATCAATAGTGACATTTTCAAGACAGTTATAAAACATTGAAAGAAGTGCTTCCCAATTGTCACATACTCACGAATTAGAGCAAACTTGTCACTACTTTTTTGTTGTCTTCTGTTGATAACATCATCAAAGCGGAGAGCACTTGTTATGATGTGGAAATTATACTCGCTCATAATATACCGGAATACACATGAACTGAAGTAAAACTTATACTCGTGGTATACATATCTGTATAGAGATGGAGAATCCCAGAACTTTTGTAACAATTTAAATTATTTAAAATGTGTGGTCAAAAGAGTTTTATATCGAATTATTTATGAAATATACAAAGTGGACAAAATGGTCCTTTACCTAAGATTCGAAAGTTTTTTTTAACCTAACAGCAGGGTTAATTTAAAAAAAGTGGATTAAAAAAAATATTTATATGAGATATAACATATTGTTTATGTTTAATATACGAGCTCATATTGAAAATAAAATAAAAATAAATTTGTGTTATGTTATGTGTGCCACTGCTCACAACTTTATGTAAACAACAACAATTGCCTTTTTTTGTTATTCCTCTGTTTATACCCTTTGCATAAACAATAACAATTACTAGACAATTATTCGACAGATCTTTATAACAGAGATTTTCAAACCACGATTACTCTCTTCAAACACACCGTGTCTTCACACAAGACTGACTGAACTTCACTCACTCAGTCGCCTCTTTGCCTTGCCTTTTATATGGCAGAGTAAACAGTCTGATGAATGTTCTTGTTCTTCTTTTCGAAATCTCTATAAATGGAAACATCGTTGTTGACATTTATTATTGTAGTGTTGTTGGTATATTTTTGTTTACTTGTTTACCATGTTTTTATGCTGGTGTTTGTTGTTATATTAAGTAGTGCGATAATTTGTAAACAGGTTTGTTTACTGCATTGTTTTGCTTTTGCAACTTTTGTTTAGAATTTTAATGTTAAGCGATGTAAAAGCAAAACACCAGCATCTAGATTTCTTCATTTTTGTAACAATATTATACATAAATAATTGGTCATTACAGTCAGGATTGCTACCTCACATCACTTATGTTGTGTGTTTTTATACATAAATGGCGGAAACTACAGCTTTAAGTTCCGAACGAAAGACTGTTTTTTTTAGAAAATTTTCATGAAAATTTTATTAGACTCTCAGAATTTTTTCCAGGAATCTGCAAACAGGAAGTAGCAGATAAAATATTTTTTATATTTCGCTTTATTCGAGATGTATGACTTGGGTTTTGAACCGTGGCCCATGTCTAATATGCCAACACTTTACCTACTACTACTACTACGGCGCCTTTATTATAGAAATCTTTTCTTCGTTTGAAAGCCCTATTGATACCATTACGAAAAGAGCGCATTCGAAATGTTGAATTTTCCATGGCTCTGGTAAATTTTTTTTTTAAGAAAAATTAATTTATTCAAGAAAAATATTCAAATTCACAGTTTTATTTGCCTCAGCGTCTTACGACATTGTTTAACCGATTGACGAGTTAAGAAAACCCTCAAAAGAAAAAACCTAAAGTAATCGAAATTGCTTGATCTCGGTGGCTAGTTTTTATCATCTTCATGTGAGATAAACAAGCCCTAAAATCGGTCGAAAAGAATACCCAGTGTGGCATGAGTTATTTGGCACGTAGCGCCGTCGTGTTGACACCACATGTCGTTGGCATCCAATCTCCCAATTCAGGTAATGCGATCAGTTTGGTTATGATATTCTTTTAAAACCTGGTAAAACTTTATAGTATACAACACAACAGTGCGTATAAGTTACGATCTTTACTATAACTGTTTAACAAAACTACCTTTCACTCTATTTATACATCATTTCCTTTTAGTCTGGCAACATCTAATGTCTTGCTATCAACTGCTTTACTTTCACTTTTTTACAGTCCTTAGTGATTTTGATGTTCAGCTTTGCCATTGTTTTCGCTTATTCTTACCCGTGTATTTTTTACCATTTCATTGTTTGGTGTTCTTTTTCTATATTGCATGTTGATATAGAAGAAGAAACGTCAAAAATTGTTAAAATACAATCAAAGAATTTCAAGTATAATGCTCTTAATATTAGATTTTAATTTTGTTTTCTAATAGCAACGATTTAATCCTCCAAGTTATATATTCGAACGCTGCAAATAGGAAAAATAATTTGTCTGCAAATTATTGCAAATGATAAAAATCAGACAAATTTTTACTACAAAAGTGTGCTGGCATCGCTGTGTAGGTGGCAGAGTTTACAACTTAAGGATGTCAAACTCATAAATAAAATACCCATCATGTGCATCAGTTGAAAGTGTTAAAGGCATGACTAATGGTGGTTGAAATAAAAGAAATTCAAACATTTTGAAAAATAATATTCAAATGCATTACTACACTACATACCATATATAAAAAGTAAAAAAATATTTTAAACATTTTTTGATGTGAAAAATGAAAAACGTGGAAGACCACCATAAAGTTTGAAGGCAAACAATATTGGATAGAAACGACGCATTGTATCAGAAACAAATGGTAGAAATGTTAAATGTTGCCCAACAAATAATTTCTGATAATTTAAAACTAATGGGAAAGATCCAAAAGTCTAGAAAATGGATGCCACATGAATTGAATGACAGACAGACGAAAAACCGACAAATCACTTGTGAAATTTTGCTTCATAAACACGATAGAAAATCAGTGTTGCCTCGAATTTTTACTGGCAATGAAAAATTGATTTATTTTCAGAATCCTAAAGAGAAAAAATCATGAGTTAATCTGGGACAACCATCGAATTTGGCTGCAAAACCAGATCTATTCGGCAGAGAGGTGTGGTATACCAAGAGCAACTAAAGTCTGGTCAAATCATTAATACAGATCACTATCGACAACAAATCATCAATTTAAAGTATGCATTGATGGAAAAATGCTAAATGACACGGCAAAGTGGTAATTTTACAACGCGACAATGCATATGCATACAAAGCGAAAACGGTTCAGTATACAATGAAAGCATTAGGTTTGAAGCTGCTACCACATCCGCCGTATTCACCCGACTTGGTACCTTCCAATTTATATTTATTGTAACCGACCGACCACGTGAAATAAAAGGGCTAATGCCACAGTCAACAGAAACTTTTTAAAAATCAAACCCAATTCAATAATTGAGAAATCGTTTGGTTAAATATTGTTACAAAAATGGAAAAACTAGATCCTGGTGTTTTGCTTTTACATTGTTTAGCATTAAAATTATTACTAAAGACTACAAAAACGATGAACTCGTTTACAAGTTATCGTACTGCGTAATATAACAACAAACACCAGCATAAAAAAATGATAAACAAGTAAAGAAAAATATACCAACAAACACCACAAGAATAAATTGGCCAATTCACACGACTTTGTATCGTGTATGTTGTATTGAATACACTTGGTTGTTTGTGAACGCTCAATGCTATGCTGTTTTGTGTATGTCGTATTTTTCTTCATATTTTTTGTCATTCAAACAATTTGATAGCACGAAACCAACACAACTTATTAAAAACATATGAAAACATATACACATTCTTTTCATTCACACAATTTGATAGCACGAAAGCAATACAACTTTTAAAAACATATGAAACAACTGTGTATAAGTGTATCGGATTTTTACATGAAAATTATCAACAACAAGCATACACTGTTGTATAGTTGTCCAACAATACAATGAATACAACGATACAACGGCTTGTGTGAATTTACCAAATGTAAACAAAATACACTAACAACAATTATGAAACATTTATAGAGATCTCGATGAGGCGAAGCCACGAACATTCGCCTTCAAGAACATTCATTCATACGTTGCCATATAAAAGGCAAGGCAAATCAGTTAATAGAAGTTCAGTCAGTCTTGTGTGAAGACGTGATGTGTTTGAAGAGGGTAATAGTGGTTTGAAGATCACCGTTACAAAAATCAGTCGAACAATTGTCTAGTAATTGTTATGGTTTATGCAAAGGGTGTAAACAGAGGAATAACAAACAAAGCAATTGTTGTTGTTTACATAAAGTTGTGAACAGTGCCACAAAGAATTGTGTGTGTGACTCGAGTGACTCGAATCATTCATCAAAATTTACAGTCTTAGTTATTGCTGCATTTACAAAAAAAGAAAAAAGGCTCATAAGCAAAAAAACAGGGCAGCAAGCAGAGCAAACACACAACATTCTAGTAAGCATTTTAGTGTTCGTACGCGAATCATACTTATTTTGTGATTTTTGTATATATTGAGTTATGGAGAGTCGAAATCAACAACATTATACGTGTCGTTAAGTATGAATATGATGAGTACTTCAAACTTTGAATATGAGTAGAGGTTCCATAATATTAAAATAAGTATGAATGCGTATAAGTATTAGAAATTAGGAGTATGATTCGATTCCACTCATCTTTTTAATACTCATTGCTGATCTCTATTTTGCACACAGAATATTTGCTTAATTTTTCATCTTGAATTTGGAACCAAAATTTTTTTAGCCTTTTTTTCTTATTTAAGTTTAAACTGATTGATATGATTCCGTTTAAACTTACAAAAGTATTCGAATCATTTATAACTTTTTGGCCACTGCTTTTAAAAATATGTTTTATAAGTTTTACGATGGTTTTCAAATTCTTTCTGTATTTTATTTCTACGTATTGTCTCCACCAAAACGAAATAAAAAAATATTTCTTAGGCGACTTTCTCTCAGCAGACTTCTGGAAAAAACTCCGAGAGTTAATAAAATTGCCATGAAAAAGTTTCCCAAAAATCTGTTGGTCAGTGTCGATACTCATGTATAAAATTCACATACACAACATAAGAGTTGTGAGAAGCTAAAATCTGACTGAGGGGGTCATAATGGCAAATTATGTATGTATGTATGTTGCTATTAAATTAAAATTTAACATAAAATTTAAATGTTATTATCCTTTTAATTCATATTTTAGTAGTTGCAGTTTTAATAGTTCATGATAATATTTTAAACATATTTATCTCATGTGTACATATTATTTTTAGTTTCTCTTTGTTGTCCACATAATGCAGAACATTTTGGGGTGTATAAATTTTTTACTCCATTTTAATGTGGTCTTGTGTAGCTTGTGTAGATTATTATGGGACGAGCAACAATATGAATAAGAAACAAAAAAAAAGAATTTCGGCGCATTATAAACTTTATTTACTTGCAAAAAAGTTAAAAATAAATTGAAGAGATAGATTCAAACAGTGAAAGAGAGAGAGAAGGATATATATAAGCGAAAAGTGTATCCATAAATCATATCTTCATTGCCATTTATGTCACAAAATTTCTCCCTTCTAATTATTGTTTTTCAGTATTTTTTGTAGCAAATATTGTCGCAAATGGTATTCTGATATCAATGTGTGTTTGTGTGTGTATTTGTATGGACTATTATTCTATAGAACTATTCCAAGTAACCATTATATCCTATTATTTTGACCAAAGAAGTTCCTTGGGTTTAAGTTGGCTTTGTTGTGTTATCATCGCACAACATACTGCCATAAGTGGTCAAATTATCAAGTTTCACGCAATTATTTTCTAACCGTTAGAATTTGTTATTAAATACAATAAAAATAACAAACATTAGGGTACAGTAAATTTGTTGAATTGAAGGCTTTTGTCCCATAATTTTGTTTCTAATAATTATGATTTTAAATTGTAGTGTAACCGATAAGGCTGAAAATAAAATTGAAATGTTTTAAGTTAATTGCAGAAAGATTATATGATCAACTCTCTTGCGATATGGTGTACATCATTGCTAGTTACACCACGCTTTTATAAACCGCATTATTAAACACACAAAAAAGATGTAAGGTTTATAATAGATATGTGATTAAAGCCAATATTTTAGATTCAGCTTAACTTTTCTAGGTTCTTCGGTATTGCAAGAACAAAACTGATACCAAATGTTTAAGAACTCACAGCAAATAATGTTGGTTAGACTTCTAAGGAAATTATAATCAACGGCATTCAACTTTTATAAGTAACAACTTCTTTGATTAAAGAATGTTTTGCTTTCTCTAAGATGACAAGCAATCCATCCAAAGCCGCAGAAGCATTTGTCCAAAGCTGGTATCTCAAAAATGCATATTTCAGAATAAGCTTTATTAGTCAGTTACGCAGATAATAATGCAATATTTTTCAAGCGCATACTATTTTTTAACCCTGCTGTTAGGTTTGGACCATTTTGGTCAAATTTTTTTTAATTCTTATATAAATTTGCAATGGCTTATCGTATCAACTTAAAATGTCAGCTCAGGTATTTTTTATATTTTAATGGCTTTAGCGAGTTTTTAGCTATCTAGGATAAAATCTATCAGAACAAAATTAAAAGTTACAAATCTTAGGTTACGGACCATTTTGGTCTTTGCAATTTATTTTATTCTGCATATAAATAAAAGTAAGAAAAAATAATTATGTCTTATTGCTATTTTCGCAGCAAGATGAACAAATTGTTTTCCCTTCAATTTGCATACAAATTTATTGCATTTGGCATCACATTTGGACTTACAGCAATTGTAAATTCCCCGTTTTCTAGGAGCTGACTTTTGTGTATCACTGCTTGTAGATGGTACACTATTTGATGACGATGCTTGTAGTTGTATCAATAGCTCTGCCGCGAAAGGATTTTTAGGTTTGTCTGTCCTTTTCAACATGTATTTTTCTGATGGGCACATATATAGCAAGCTGACGTAAAAACTCATGTCTTCTGCGATTTGAATCATTTTCAGCCCACGAAGAATCAATTTCTGAATATAAAATAAATGGATATCAATGCGGATATATCAACTATATTTGAAAACACAACGTTTGGCAATTGTTTTTCTATTAGTGCTGTAGTAGGTAATCATATGATCACCAGTATCAACGCCTCCTAAGATAAAGGAAATTATTTTTACAAAAACGACAAATAATGATAAAATGTAACAAACCTTTAGTAGAGTTATAATAAGAAATGATTGCAGGTTTCTTCTTATGATTACTAAAATCGATTTCATCTGTTTTGTGCATGGTGCTCATCAATATAGTACCATTATTTTTATGGCCGGTATATGAGGATCTATATAGCTTTTTTGAACATAAGCAATTTCGGTGGAATAAAAGTTTTGTTTCTTCGAACTGTTCACACATATGTCAGTTTCCTTTGTAAAAGTTTTTTCCCCAACTCAAAAGCTATCAGCTGTAATATTATGCCCTTCCAATTCTTCTGTAACCTCCAACACGCTCTCCTTAATTTTTTCAGGCTTATCATTTTTTGGTTTTCCAATGTACGGTTGTATTTTCCATAAGTATCCTGATTTGGAGTCTACAGCTAACCAAAATTTAAGCCAAAATTTGGCTGGCTTTGCAGGCGAATACTGCCTAAAGGAACATCGTCCTCTAAAACCCATTAGCTGCTCATCAATAGTGACATTTTCAAGACAGTTATAAAACATTGAAAGAAGTGCTTCCCAATTGTCACATACTCACGAATTAGAGCAAACTTGTCACTACTTTTTTGTTGTGTTCTGTTGATAACATCATCAAAGCGGAGAGCACTTGTTATGATGTGGAAATTATACTCGCTCATAATATACCGGAATACACATGAACTGAAGTAAAACTTATACTCGTGGTATACATATCTGTATAGAGATGGAGAATCCCAGAACTTTTGTAACAATTTAAATTATTTAAAATGTGTGGTCAAAAGAGTTTTATATCGAATTATTTATGAAATATACAAAGTGGACAAAATGGTCCTTTACCTAAGATTCGAAAGTTTTTTTTAACCTAACAGCAGGGTTAATTTAAAAAAAGTGGATTAAAAAAAATATTTATATGAGATATAACATATTGTTTATGTTTAATATACGAGCTCATATTGAAAATAAAATAAAAATAAATTTGTGTTATGTTATGTGTGCCACTGCTCACAACTTTATGTAAACAACAACAATTGCCTTTTTTTGTTATTCCTCTGTTTATACCCTTTGCATAAACAATAACAATTACTAGACAATTATTCGACAGATCTTTATAACAGAGATTTTCAAACCACGATTACTCTCTTCAAACACACCGTGTCTTCACACAAGACTGACTGAACTTCACTCACTCAGTCGCCTCTTTGCCTTGCCTTTTATATGGCAGAGTAAACAGTCTGATGAATGTTCTTGTTCTTCTTTTCGAAATCTCTATAAATGGAAACATCGTTGTTGACATTTATTATTGTAGTGTTGTTGGTATATTTTTGTTTACTTGTTTACCATGTTTTTATGCTGGTGTTTGTTGTTATATTAAGTAGTGCGATAATTTGTAAACAGGTTTGTTTACTGCATTGTTTTGCTTTTGCAGCTTTTGTTTAGAATTTTAATGTTAAGCGATGTAAAAGCAAAACACCAGCATCTAGATTTCTTCATTTTTGTAACAATATTATACATAAATAATTGGTCATTACAGTCAGGATTGCTACCTCACATCACTTATGTTGTGTGTTTTTATACATAAAGGGCGGAAACTACAGCTTTAAGTTCCGAACGAAAGACTGTTTTTTTTAGAAAATTTTCATGAAAATTTTATTAGACTCTCAGAATTTTTTCCAGGAATCTGCAAACAGGAAGTAGCAGATAAAATATTTTTTATATTTCGCTTTATTCGAGATGTATGACTTGGGTTTTGAACCGTGGCCCATGTCTAATATGCCAACACTTTACCTACTACTACTACTACGGCGCCTTTATTATAGAAATCTTTTCTTCGTTTGAAAGCCCTATTGATACCATTACGAAAAGAGCGCATTCGAAATGTTGAATTTTCCATGGCTCTGGTAAATTTTTTTTTTAAGAAAAATTAATTTATTCAAGAAAAATATTCAAATTCACAGTTTTATTTGCCTCAGCGTCTTACGACATTGTTTAACCGATTGACGAGTTAAGAAAACCCTCAAAAGAAAAAACCTAAAGTAATCGAAATTGCTTGATCTCGGTGGCTAGTTTTTATCATCTTCATGTGAGATAAACAAGCCCTAAAATCGGTCGAAAAGAATACCCAGTGTGGCATGAGTTATTTGGCACGTAGCGCCGTCGTGTTGACACCACATGTCGTTGGCATCCAATCTCCCAATTCAGGTAATGCGATCAGTTTGGTTATGATATTCTTTTAAAACCTGGTAAAACTTTATAGTATACAACACAACAGTGCGTATAAGTTACGATCTTTACTATAACTGTTTAACAAAACTACCTTTCACTCTATTTATACATCATTTCCTTTTAGTCTGGCAACATCTAATGTCTTGCTATCAACTGCTTTACTTTCACTTTTTTACAGTCCTTAGTGATTTTGATGTTCAGCTTTGCCATTGTTTTCGCTTATTCTTACCCGTGTATTTTTTACCATTTCATTGTTTGGTGTTCTTTTTCTATATTGCATGTTGATATAGAAGAAGAAACGTCAAAAATTGTTAAAATACAATCAAAGAATTTCAAGTATAATGCTCTTAATATTAGATTTTAATTTTGTTTTCTAATAGCAACGATTTAATCCTCCAAGTTATATATTCGAACGCTGCAAATAGGAAAAATAATTTGTCTGCAAATTATTGCAAATGATAAAAATCAGACAAATTTTTACTACAAAAGTGTGCTGGCATCGCTGTGTAGGTGGCAGAGTTTACAACTTAAGGATGTCAAACTCATAAATAAAATACCCATCATGTGCATCAGTTGAAAGTGTTAAAGGCATGACTAATGGTGGTTGAAATAAAAGAAATTCAAACATTTTGAAAAATAATATTCAAATGCATTACTACACTACATACCATATATAAAAAGTAAAAAAATATTTTAAACATTTTTTGATGTGAAAAATGAAAAACGTGGAAGACCACCATAAAGTTTGAAGGCAAACAATATTGGATAGAAACGACGCTTTCTAATAGAAACAAATGGTAGAAATGTTAAATGTTGCCCAAAAAATAATTTCTGATAATTTAAAACTAATGGGTAAGATCCAAAAGTCTAGAAAATGGATGCCACATGAATTGAATGACAGACAGACGAAAAACCGACAAATCACTTGTGAAATTTTGCTTCATAAACACGATAGAAAATCAGTGTTGCCTCGAATTTTTACTGGCAATGAAAAATTGATTTATTTTCAGAATCCTAAAGAGAAAAAATCATGAGTTAATCTGGGACAACCATCGAATTTGGCTGCAAAACCAGATCTATTCGGCAGAGAGGTGTGGTATACCAAGAGCAACTAAAGTCTGGTCAAATCATTAATACAGATCACTATCGACAACAAATCATCAATTTAAAGTATGCATTGATGGAAAAATGCTAAATGACACGGCAAAGTGGTAATTTTACAACGCGACAATGCATATGCATACAAAGCGAAAACGGTTCAGTATACAATGAAAGCATTAGGTTTGAAGCTGCTACCACATCCGCCGTATTCACCCGACTTGGTACCTTCCAATTTATATTTATTGTAACCGACCGACCACGTGGACTGAGAAGCGCTTCAATTCCTACGGGGAAGTCGAAACTTGGGTGAATTATAAGTTTGCTTCAATGACGACCAGTTTTATTCTTGTGAAATCTGCAAATTGCCTTTATTTGGTTTCTACTTTCCCATAAGGTTTTTACTTTCACATACCGGTACACCTGGTAAGGAGTTGATATCCCATGTTCCATAAGAAATAGAAAATTGCGTAAGCTTACAGTGCCTACCCACCTATTATTATCGTTTGCAATGTATAACAATTAAAGTATTTCCTAAAATACAGAATCTGAGGAGATTTCTGGCAAAAACCCTGAGGGTAAATAAAATTGCCATGAAAAGTTTTTCAAAAATCTATAGTACGGTGTCAATTTAAAAGTGTAGGTCCCGCCACTCTTGTATAAAATTAATACACATAAAATAAGTGATGTGAGCTGCTCGTAATGCTGACTAAAGGGTTGTAGTGACCAATTATGTATGTTATGTGTATACTAAAAGTCTGCACAAATGTATTTGACTTCAAAAAGTACATAAGATCTAGCATACACGCACACTTATCCGAAGTATCCGAAGAAGAAAAGTACTTTTCTTTGAGAACAACAAAATTATCGAATAACTTCTTGTTGTTATTTGACTGCGTTCGCTTCATACAAATACATGCTCAACTCTCTTTCTTACTCGAAAATACCGGCACAAAACATGTCGAGTACAATGAGTACTACCAAAGTTCACGTAGTACTACAAATACCAATGAGTACTGCAAATTATAAACAGTTGTTTATTGTTTTGAGTAGAGTATGTAGGCTATTTTTTTATCTCAAATAACTGTTGTAACTATAAGTATTTCAAAAATATTGGTGGTGAAGCCTGTATACAAGAGGATTTTGGTATTTCAATTACACCCAGAGAAAAATTTAATTAAAATGTCGTCATTTCCTACAATGTCACAAATAAAAAATAAACATAGATGTAAGTTGACGAATAGTCATTTAGAAATATTATTAAAAATAAAAAATTATGACAAAGAAATTAACATACATCAACTCATGGAATTTTTAGATTCGCAAAAGAACTGTTTCTCATTATAAATGAAATATTTCATCAGGTAGCAAACATGATTATGGAAAGATTTACATACATAATAATGTATGGAAATTTTGTGGTAACCAATTTGCGAAACAGAGGACCATAAAATATAGCACTTTGAAATATTTAGGTACCTGACCTGTAATGATGACTCTTGCTACAAAAAAGGGTTATATTTTATGGTCCTCTGTTTCGCAAATTGGTTACCACAAAATTGTATGTATGTATGTTTATAAATCTTTCAATAATGATATTTTCTGCCTGGTGAAATATTGCCATCCTTTACAATGTGTAAAATTCACAGATTTTTCTTTGAATTTTCAAGTGAAATATTTCTATTATTCCGAAGAGTAATAAATGACATCAAAAAGCACAATATTTTGTAAACAATATTTGTTCGAACACTGCTTGAAACAATAATTACTAACAATTGTAACTGTGCACGTCCTTACTGCAAATACCACAAAGTTTGGCAAAGAAAAAATCTACTATAAACAATTCCATACAGGGTTTTGGCAGATTTTGAACCAAACAGACCTATGTCGCTTTGCTTTTTTAAATGTGATCTTTTATTTACAAATAAAAAATAGAAAAACGTAGAATATGGATGTAAGTTTACTTACTTGAAAATTAATTAAAATTGGTTTTCTTATAAAATTATATAATTTTTTTCTTTAATTATTAAGACATCAAGTGTAAATCTTAAGGCCAAAATTTTAAGTGGCGAATTTAAAACTTTTAATAAAAGTGGAAAAAGTAAGGTGTGGGAGATATTCGCTGGAATTTATGATGACAACGGTGTAGAAATACAAGACGTTGTAACTTGTAAAAAATGCAAAAATATATTTAAACTTAGTAGAAAAAGTACTTCAAATTTACTTAAGCATAAATGCTATATCCTCTTTGCTTCAAAAAAAACTTGTTACCCACCGGCAGAATTAGACCAAGAAACGAAAAAGAGAGGTACCTGTATCATCACGGAATGGGCTGTTGAAAACTGTCGCTCCTTTAAAATAGTGGAGGACTCAGGTTTAAAAAAATGTATATCTTTTTTGATCTCTGTTGGCGCACAATATGGCGAAAACATCACTATAGAGTCTTTGATTCCACATCCTACTACAATATCGAGGAATGTGGGTATATTATATGAAAGACACTTTAATGAATTAAAATTGGAAATAAAAAGTGTTAAACATAATGGGTATGCTATAACTACAGACATGTGGACTGACAATTATTTGAAAATGTCCTATTTAGCTGTAACTATCCATTATGTGAAGAATGGGGAGCTAAAAAATAGATTGCTGGCATTAAAATCTATGGAAGGAGAAAAAGCGATAAGTAAGTATATCAAATCGTACAAAAATATTAATGTAGCAATACTTGTAAAACAGAACTTTCTTATTTTACAAATATCATAATAACAATGTAATGTGTTTGTAATTGAAAAATTGTTAATTTTGTAGGCGAAAATATTAAACGAAAGGTTATTAAAACTTTAGAAGAATTTCACTGCGAGCTGGATGAAAAAGTTATAATTGTTACCGATAGGGGATCAAATATGGTTGCATATATATTTTGTATAAACCATTTACTAAACAATGTTATGGAAAAATCAATAAAAGACATTCCAGCTCATGCAGAACTCTGCAAGCAATGCGTCAAACTAGTAAAGTTTTTTAAAAAATCGGGAATCAACACTAAATTACAAACAACATTAAAAAGTTTTTCTCCTACACGCTGGAATACCTTTTTTTATTTGCTCTCGTCAGTGGAAAAAAATTTTAACGATATAAGTTGGATTTTGCGAGAGAAAAATGAAATACATAGAATAAATAACATAAATTTAAATTGTATAATCGCAGTTTCAAAAGTTATGAGTTCCTTTGAAGAAACTTCAAAAAAACTAGAGGGCGAAAATTATTTTACCTTGCACTGGGTTTACATCCATATTCACCGGCTCAAGAAAGTTTGTATTGTCAACCATGATGACCTCGAAATAGTTAAACATTTTAAAGAAAAATTAACTAACAATCTTAATGAAATAGTAATGAAAAATATAACCGTTAATCATAAAATAGCCCATTTTCTCTTCCCGCCAACAAATAAGCTCAAGCAATTTTCACCAAATGATAAAGATATTATAAAATACGAATCAAAAACCCTTATGAAGAGCTATATAGAAAATACAAATAGAGAATATTGTGCCGATTTGCCATCTACTTCCAAAATTTCATCATTCAACTCAGAACTGCTTACTGATTTTATACAAGAAACAACAACACTAAATCCTGATGAAAAAATAGAGCAAGAAATTCGGCTGTATGAAAACACGGATGTTGCTTTCAGTGATGACTTCGATGCTGTAAAGTGGTGGGACTCTCACAAAGTAGAGTTTCCATATTTATACAAAATAAGTTGCAAGCTGCTTGCTGCTACCGCAAGCAGTGCTGCATCTGAAAGAACTTTTTCGAAGGCATGAAATCATATTTCTGAGAAGAGGTCTGCTCTTGGAACTAATGAAGCTACAATAAACAAAATAATGTTTTTACACTCTAATATGAATAAAACAAAAATATACGAAGAAATAGAAAGAAAGCTTTAAGTTCTATGGAAATGAATTTTTTTTTTTTTTATTTAACGATTAAAGTTTTTATGTTTTGTTTTTCTTTTTAAATAAATTCACAAATATATAAGTTTTTAAAGTTCCTTCTATTCTATATACATACTTAACTTTATTTGTTATACTTATTACTTCGTACATACATACTTTTATCATTTTAAATGATCTCTAAAAATATGAAATATAAACTTTGTTTTTTTTTTTCAAGTTTTAGTAATTTTAAGTGATTTTTTTTGTTATTTTAATTGTTTTTAGTTCATGGAAAATAAAAACTTTTTAAATTAAAAAGCACAAAAAAATTTTTTTCCCAAAAAATTTTACTATTTTGGATTTCTATTTTTTTATTTCAATGATTAATAAATAAATGCCTAACAAGTCGTTTATAAGTTTGTTCATACACATAAGCATTTATATATAAAAAAAAACATCAGTTATGTGGTGTTTTATGCTGCGAGTATTTGAAGTACCACGTGAAGTGAACATAATTTTAGGAGTACTTGTTTTTGCGGATATATTTTTCAATGAGTACTCTTTTTACGGAACATAAGCAGCTTCGGATAAATTCTTACTCGTATTTGTCTTGCACACATTCTCTTCACCTCACTGCTTGCGCTGATAGAGAGAGAGTAAGTACTCTATTTATCCGACAAAGAGTTGCACATATGAAGCAAAAAAGTTATTCGTTGCAGACCTCTAGTGTATACTACATAAGTTGCCTTGATGTTCAATGCAATTAATTCATTTAACCCTTATCATGTACTTCAAAAATGAAACGCATATGACATTAGTGGGTCAAATTTGCCCAATAAAAAAATTATAATATTTATTAAATTTTTTTATTTTTTACATTCATTACATACAATATTGGTCTCAGAATGCTTTTTGACATTTTGAACATGTATTTGCATATTTGGTGCTGTAAGAATGATTTGAACAAAAGTTGAAACTTCCCTTTTTTTAATTTTTTGCTTGCGTAACTTCAGCGGAATCCTTTTGAATAATTTTTATGACTGCAGGTCTTCTTTGTGGCATGTTCGGTCTACGAGATATTTCTCCGCTTATAAGCTCCATGCGTAAGTCTTCAAAGAATATACGTAGCTATATTTCTTATTTTCGTTCCAGTGTGGATTAATTTTTAGAAGAACTACATAGGCATTATAGGCGGATATATCCAACATATTGTAAAACAGTGCTTGAGGGAATCGATTAGTTCTCTTTTTACATGTGTAAGTTCTTATAAGTTGGTCTAATGCTTCTGACTTGGTTTCATTATAGAAATGAATTATTTCTAATTTTTTCGTTCTTATCTCTTCTGGTTTCATTGTTCCAAAATAAGTAAAGATTTTGTCACTTGTATTCAATTCAAAAACACATAAACGAATGAAATATTTACACTACTTACTCTCTTTTTTATTTTTGTTGCAGTTTGTAGTACTGTTCTAAAAAAACATAAACACCAAAAAAAACTTGTGTTTTATTACCAAATAGTTGCCCTTTTACTTATTTTTATTTTGGTTTTGTTGCTAGTTATGATGTTGTCAATGCACACAAAATTGTTACTAAGCTCGTATCATATGCGTAAATTGATTTTGTTGCATTGGGCAATTTTGACCCAAAAGTACCAATTGCGTAAGTTTTTTTACATACGCTTTGTGAAACGATCTACAAAAGTTATATTTTAATTTTTAATAGTATTCACTAAAAAATAATTGTACAAAAGTTTCAAAATAATTCGATGAGTATTTAAAGAATAAATAAGCAATAAAAACTGTTTGGGCAATTTTGACCCATTAATACAGGATAAGGATATGTTTTTGTGCAAAGCTTTCGAGATGTACATACGATTTTAAACGTAAATTACGTTTACGTTTATAAATCTTTTCAAATACAGGGTATTTTATGTCTATATTTCGTTAAATTTCCCCTTTAATTTTGTTTCCTTTTTACCATTTACCTTTCGACTGATATATTTAATTGAATACATACATGCATTATTTATTAATTTCGAATTTCAATATATCAGATAAATATTTATATACACATGCACTAAAACATGTTGAAATGTGTATGTAATAGTATTGATAAAATAAATTGTAATAAATTCAATCTATACCTGAATGCCGTATGTATATTCATATCATACTTTATTTCAAAATGACCATTTCAGACTCATATGCATGCCAAACAGACAATTTTCCAAATGGAATGGATTTTCCAAATTTGCTTCAAATATCTCTGCGATTCCTTATGTAACAATTTTTTGTTGTTGACGTAAACAACGTTTCCTCGATGCAGACAATTTTGGTTGGAAAATTCTGCATCGAAATCAGGTTGCTCTGGCATACATTCACTATATCAAAGACGTTGTGAATGACCGGTAGAACTTAATTGTTTTATGACATGGACTTTATGAAGATTGATGTGAAAGGTTATGTTGTAAGTTATGTTGGTCTGACGACCGTTGTGGCTTATTTTCCTAAAAGAAAAAGTCTAACCGGGTCAAATCGCACGATCTATATTAACAGTTCACATAACCTGCACGTGAGGTGACCATGCCTTCAAGTCGTTAGTGCAGATTATCCAATGCAGCATAAGCTGTGTGGTAGGTAGCGCCGACCTGACATAAAACTAATGTGGAAGGCAGGAAAGCAATAAAAGAAGAAATATTTTATAAAAGACGCTTAAACTTAACTGTCTTTGAATCAACATTTGATGTTGACACAGTTTGTTATTGTCGTTGTTGTTGCTCTTGTTGTTGTTAATGATGTTCTTAAGGATAAGATTTTTAAAGTTGAAATTTCTAACCGGCAAAGCAAAGCATATGCAAAAAATTTGCATATGAATACGAGGCTAATACTTACACACACTCTTTCACATCCTTCCTTATGCACACTTAGAAATATAGACCCACTCATACGAACTTAAACTGAAGTCAAATGCAAAATATTAACTTGAAATTTTAAATTGTATGTGTGTAAATTAGTATGTGTTTGGATGCATTTGAATTTTCTTTTTTTTTTGTTTCATTCGTAGTTTCCTTTCTTGAGATTTCCGGTGAATTTATTTAAATCTAAACACTCCATACATTTCAGTGAACTCAAAAGGGCCAAGTCTGTTTATACATATACAACACTATATATATATACACTATACAACAATGCATATATACTTTTTAAATTTTTTCAATCTAAAACAGTAGAACACATCCAGTCTGAAGTCAACCAGAATAGCAGAAAGTTAATTAGAATTTTGATAATCATGTGAATACCGGTTGTGATGAGTATACCGAGGACTTGGACATCACATACTCATACAGATTCTGAGATAACAACGGCTGAGCCCCACGTCAGACATCTTCAACAAAACGAAATATAAAAACAGTTTTTCTTCGACTACTGCTTCGCAGCAGATATCTGGCAAAAACTCTAAAAGTAAATAAAATTGTCATGAAAACGTTTCTCAAGAATCTGTCACTCAGAGTCGACTTTAAACTATATGTGCCGTCACTCATGCATAAAATAACCACATGCATAATATGAGTGAATTAGATGTTGAGACATACATACATACATAATTGGTCATTACAACCCTTCAGTCAGGATTACGACCTAGTTTCTCACTCCACTTATGTTGTGTGTGTTAATTTTATACATGATTGGCGGGACCTACAGTTTAAAGTCGACTCCCAACGACAGATTTTTGAGAAACTTTTCATTGCAAGAAATCTGCTGAGAGGAAGTCGTCGAAGAAATAATTTTTGTATTTTGTTTTGATGTCTGGCCTGGGGCTCGAACCCTGGCTTTACGTCTAATAAGCTAATAATCGACTACGGCGACTTCAGATGTTGAGAGCATAATCTTAATATAATCATAATCATCATCATAATCATAATCTGATCACATCAGACTAGCTCTACTGAAGCTACAGTAAGTGTTTTTAAAATTTTTTTAAATAAAATGCTTTCACTTCAGTGAAGAAGGTCCATGGCGTACTTAATACTTTATTTACTTTTGCCTTAATGTACGGACAATTGTGTGAGACAGTGTATGTCGAATTAATTATTCAAAATAAAAGGAACGCTTTATTTTTTCTTTCTCTATCTGTGTTGCAAATTTATTACAGGTTATAAATTGATTTTTTGTTGTGGTTGTTGTTGGAATTCGAAATTAAAATGTTTGTTATTATAAGGCGAACTATAATATTTATTGAAAATATTTTGTGTTGGAATAAATAAATTTACTAATTGACTTGCATTTCTGAAAAAAGAAAATTGCTTTCAAAAGTCTCTGGAAATTTTTAAATAATTTTTATTCTTTGCTAAATAATAATTTGGACTTAAAAATAAATTTTATTTGAAGATAATAAAAATAAAATTTAAACAAGAATGGTTGACAAAATTTTGTGTTATTAAAATTATTTGATTCAAATATTATATTAAATCAGCATTTGGAAAGTAATAATGTTTTTAGAATTTACATACTCATGCATATGTGTATTTTAGCAAAATAATGCCAACGATATTCAGTTTTTTAAATTAAAGTACCTTGCAAAAACAAAAGATGACTTATCTCACTACACTGAACAAGGTATAGAGGTTGGCAAGCTCAGAAGTTAACGCCCAAGTCTGGCCTCTAGGTCATCTTATCTCTACAACCATTGGACATCTTCCTCTAAAACATGGCTAGTATAAGAGACTGTTTTCTGACGAATATACAAGACTGACACTCCCACACAGGTAGAATGGTTTGCTCAAACTGAAATCGGTGACGGTGATATAACGGTATTTACCAATGACTCAAAAATGAAATGCGGAACTGGATCTTGTATGTATGTATAAATTGGCACCGGACGGGTTATAAATATTACCAGAGTATTTCAGCCGGAGATTTTTGCTATTGAACAAGTTTGCATGTTGGTTAAAAACGGGGACCTATCTCTTTCGAACTTGATCATATGCGTGAACAGTCAAGCAGCAATCAAAGCGCTGGGATCCCATCTCATCAAATCAGAGAACGTCAGGAGTTATATGGACTCTTTATATCATATACGTCGACATAGTACCCGCTTTTACTGGCTTCCGGACCACTGTGAATAGAGGAAAATGAAAAGGCGGACGAATTATCACGGAAGGGATAGGAGATGTCTGAATAGGAGACAATAGAGGGGATATATTCGTTCTCCAAGTTGAAAAAAGCAAACAAACAAATATCAAACAAACGTTTGATAGTTACACTGATTGAAAATATGATGACTGTATGTATTGCAAACAATTTCAACAAGCATTTATCAGTAAGAATCTAAAAAAGCGTTGAATGGATCCTTTTATCTATACGGTAGTATGCTTTACAGAGGACAGAAACAATATTGATGAGTAATTAAAAAATAAGTCTAGTTGGCGGTATGACAATCTCTTAGCGAATTGATGATGTCAAATGGAAACTGCAGTCTCTAGTTTCATATTTAACCTCTAGACATATTATAATTTGATTATAATACTGTCAGACACGAATTATTCGATCTCTTATTAATCGGTTACTTTCTTTAAATTTAAATAAAACTAATTGTGTATGAGATCCTGAAAAAGGGAGACCCTATGATATACGCCTTCTCTCTATCGCATATAAGGTTCTTACAGGCGTATTGTGTGAGCGACTGAAGCCATTCGTCAAAACACTGATTGGACCTTATCATTGCGGCTTCAGACCTGGCAAGTCCACCATCGACTAGATCTTTACACTACGCCAAATCCTGGAAAAGACCCACGAAAAACAAGTCGACGCACACCATCTTTTTGTCGACTATAAGGCTGCCTTCGATAGCCCCGTAAGGGATCGTATTTTTGCCTTATCATGCAACCTCTTTAACTTCGTCATGGAGAGTGTTCTGCGAAAGGCGGGAGTGCATCGCAATGGTACTATTTTTCAAAAAAGTGTCCAGTGCTTGCGTACGCTGACGACATTGACATCATAGGGCGTACCAAGCGAGATGTTACTGCTGCCTTTAGTGCTATTGAACGGGAGTCTGCTAAGATGGGTTTGGCAGTAAATGAGGGCACAAAAAACTAATACTCCTACCCGTGCTTCTTTATGGCGCAGAGGCATAATGCAGCAGCCTTGAAAGTGTTCGAGAGAAAAGTCCTACGTAAGATCTTCGGTCCAGTGGGAGTTGAGGTGATTTCCGCATCCGATCCAACAATGAGCTGCATGAACTCCTCAACGCTCGGCCATGGCGTTCGAATGCAGTAGGATGCTCCGGCGAGACGGGTATTTGACGCAAGGATCTGCGGAAGTCGGCGAAGAGGACGACCTTGTATGCGTTGGAAAGACCAAATCGAGGATGCCCTGTCATCGATTGGTGTGACCAACTGGCGTAGGCGGGTAGGAAGCAGAGACGGCTGTTGCGGCAGGCCGAAATCCGTTAATCGAGTTGTTAATGGCCAATTAAGTGAGTGTATGTGATATCATCGAGACTTTTTATCCGTTTGAAAGGCCTATTGATGCTATTATGTATTGAATATAACATCGTTGGCCATGGCTTCTCTCGATGCATTACGAATTTGCGCGAAGGCATGGATTACACGGACTTTAAGGACTGCTGGGGTTTGTGAATTATTCGCATACATTTGCGTTTCGTTGACATAAGTCTTTCTAAAATACATGTCCTTATTCTATGAAATGTTTAAGAAGAGTTTAAATATACTTCTACCATTTATATACAATTGGTTATTTCTGTTTTTGAGCATTTTCTAAATTGTCTCACATATGTTTTAGTAGTAATATTTTTATTCTTGTTGTTGTATTATTGCTGAAACTTTTTAAATATATTAAAAATTAAAATGTAATTACAACAACTATTAAACGAATTATTAATTATACAAAGTAAGCAGAAGAAGATTATACGTTCAAAGAAAGCTCATTATTTGTTTATATTTTTTTTAATGATAACTACTATTAAATTCAGGGTTTATTAACTTCTGTTGTAACACGTTCATCGCCATGTCAGTCATATGTGTCTGACGCTAAGTAGTTCTACATGAGCCATGTCAGTCATATGTGTCTGACGTACGCGATTTGGTAAATCACAGATGTCCGACGCAAACGACGCTGTGTTCAAAACAACAGGTTAATACTTGTATCTTTATTTATCTTGTTTTGATGCGTCAGACATATAAGACTGACAAGGCTTGTCGAGAAAAAAGTTTTACTATGGGGCCATGGCAGTCATATATATGTGTGAGATAAAAAATAGTGTTTTTCCGGGAATTTTGGCAAAAAAAATTTTTGTGATACATTAAGTTTTCTTGGTAAATTTTTATATAAATTATCTGATAAAGTTACCGTGGCCCACGTGAAAATTTTTCGGATATTATTGTGGCGATGAACGTGTTAAAGTTTATTCTATATTTTATTTTTATTATTTCGAAATACAAAAGTTGTTTCTCTTTTTTTAACAAATATTAATTTAATAAAAGTTTAAAATAAAATTACTTAAAATAATATTGAGATTAAATAAAATTATTATCATTGTAAATATTATTTTTTTCCAGTTAATAACATTCAACTGATGTTTTATTTATTTACTGATATTAATAAAGAAAATAAGTTTTAATAAAATTTTTATTTTATTAATTATAAAATTTTTATTTTATTAATCAAAAAAATTCTAAAAATAAATACAAAAATAAATGTTTACAAAATTAAGCAAATAACATAAGACATACATTTGTACATACATCTTATATAAAAATGAATGTGTGTTTATTTGTTTGTGGGTTTGTTTGTTTGTTTGAAGTCTATAGACGGCTAAACGGCTCGACCGATTTTCTTGAAATTTTCACAGTATTTTCCTGTATGTCTGGAAGGAGCTATATGCTACTTTTTACTTTAAAATTTCAAGTAGGCGAGGTGTCACGCTCACATACCCAATAAGTATTTAATGTCGCATATCTCATATACTGCAACAACTAGAGTCCTCAAATTTTGTACGGACGACTTTGACGTATATATGAACAAAATGGGCGGATTGACTATAGTGGGCGGGTCTCCTCCCATAGTCTACATATATAAAAATTAATGTTTGTTTGTATGTACTTTATAGAATCGTAAACTACGCATTTGATCATGTTATGATCTTTAGCAAAGTTGGTGCGCATGAGCCGACGGAGGTTGGTGTGATTAATTTCCGATAGATGACGTCACTGAAAATTATTCAGAATGAATGACAAGCAGTTGCTCAACCTACACCTCAAGCAAGGAAGAAAAAAGCATTACGAGCCTCAGAATCAGACGAGCATTGAGATTGGAAAATCTTTGATTATATGCCTCTGAGACCCGTTCGCCTGAACCACTTGAACAATGAGAATTGAGATTAGAAACTGATCGAATGCGTACCACTCAGGCCCATTAATCTGAATCATCAGGACAACGGGAAACAATATCAATAAAATGATTAAAAATTAATTGGACATTTGTGTAATGCCTTTCCTTCAAATTTATTTTAGTTGCTGGCGCAGCAACACTCGCAGGGTACAGCTAGTATGGCATTTAATAATTTTCGTGAGGTATTGGCAAAATTTAAGAAACAATTTTATTCCTAAAACCTGTAGAACCACAAGAATATGAAAAAAAAAATAAATAACTAAAAATACGTACATATAGAATATCTGCATATGACACAAAAAAATTTTTAAATATGAAAAATTTTTTTAAATTTTAAAATTTTTTAAAATTTTTCATAATACAAAATAAATTTTTCAAATACAAAATAATTAAAGACCCATGCAGACAATAAAAGCAAAACAATGACAAATTCAATTCACAAAAAAATATAATATAATCTTCTCCTACCTACATAATTGGTCATTACACACCTTTAGTCAGTGTGTTGGCTTCTCAAGATATGTGGTGTTGTGTGTGTTAATTTTATATATGAGAGGCAGGACCTACAGTTTAAAGCCGTCTCCGAACGACAAATTTGTGAGTAACTTTCTCATAGCAATTTTATTTACTCTCAGAATATTTGTCAGAAATCTACTGAGAAGTCGCCGAAGAAATATTTGTTTGTATTTCGTTTTGTTGGAGATGACTAACCTGGGGTTTGAACTGTGACCTCACGTCTTCTTGATCTTTATTTTCTTTATTCCTGGAGAAATACTCAGTTTTTTAACCCTGGAGTAATAGTTGTATCAGCATCGGACGCAGTCATCTTTGTACGAATTATTAATCAAGAAACATTACAAACAGTTATTTCCGGTCCTTCAAATAAAGTAATCAATATGATCTCTGAAGTAATGTTCAGAATACAAAGAATTTTTCACGTTACTGCACAGAACCGCACTAATTCCTAGTGTACGTAACATGTCCGTTTCTCTTCATCTTGGAAATAGTTTTTCATTGAGATTATCATGTCTGTAAAATTTTCTTGATGATTTCCTATGTTTCCTTCCACGTCACTTACGCGTCATTCAAGTGTGATTGTTGCCGTATAAAGCTTTTGATGCTTTTCTATATTTAGACGCTTTTATATCATCGTACACTGTCATTTTAACTTATTCTCAGGCTTGAATAAAATAAAAATCTGAAAAGCAAAAATATTTTGCTTTTATTCGCATACGTACGGTACATTATGGATAACAAACATCTTATTCCACATTTAGCTACTAACGTTGTATGTGGTGTGACATGTTTCAAGTATATATGTTTTCTCCCCCTTCGTCTCCGTGCAATGCATTTGTTGTAGCGTTTGTGTCGCTTTTCTCAATAAAACAAAAATCAGAATCAGATTGACATGTAAAGGATGTGCGATTTTTACGAACTGATGTATGAAAGTGAGTATTGCTTCCTTTCGGGTATGATTTAATGAAATCTGTCAGCACAATTTTCGGTGTTAATAATGATTTAATTTTCTTAAAAAGTGGATAAAAAATAAAAAGAATATTAAAAGTTTAACTAATTAATTGTAATGCAGAATAATAAACAATTATACCGGATGTCCTGGTAAACTAAGGAGTAGTGTGCTGGACCATTTGAATGGCGGTTGTGGGTTCTATTCCCACCGGAAACTCTGATCTGTTACATTACACTACGAGGATAGGGTCGAAGTTTCTCACTTCGTAAATAATTAAATATAATTTGTAATCGTATTGTAATTAATAAATATATAAATAAACAATTAATTTGAGAAAGATTACGAGCTAGATTCTCACACCACCCATGTTTTATGTATTAATCTTATACATGAGTGGCGGGACCTACAGTTAAAAGTCGACTCCGAATGACAAATTATTGAGAAAATTATCATGGCAATTTTATTTACTCTCAGAGTTTTTTTGCCAGAAATCTTGATGATTCTGAACTGATCTCAAATATTTCAAATCCTTGAAAAAAAAAACGAACAAAATAGTGGTGGAAATCCGTGTTAATTTAGTTCACGTCGTATAACTCTCTCGGATATTTACGGCATAAGACGTAACATGTGACTAATCGTACAAAGCTAGACCACATAAAAATGTCTGATGATATCATAATAATTCGCTTTTCTCAATTGATGAATAAAGAAAACATACATCGCTGTTGCGACAAAACTAAATCACATATCCTTGAATATTTACTGTTTTGTTATTACTCTTGTACAACGGGCAGCTATGCGTGCTCAAGTGAGCTCTTGGTATAGAAGCTACCGCACTAACTTAACCTTCAATTCGGTTCAGTTAAAATCACATGTCATTGGTATCCAGATCATTCAGTTCTGGCCAAAATAAATTGATAGTAATCGACCTGTAGTGCCCCTGGTTGCCAGTGATGGTCAAGCCTACGTCGCCCTCAACTAAATATGCATCGATGACGCCGCTAGTCCTAAATTCATACCAAACAATAATTTTTTGGCGGTGTAATGAACACTATTGAATCGCTTGTGGATTGGTATCTCCCTAAATTGGATAATTTTATATATTCAAGAAGCAACTCCTCCAGTATTGGGTCTCATCGCTGAATATGATTTTTATATCATACATAACCCATTAAGCGAAAACACTTTATTGTTTATGGTCGTTTAATTTCAGATCTTGGATCAGCTAAACTTTGTACAAGTACAGGCCCAAGTCACAATGCTAATGGCTGTAATGAACTGTCAAAGTTCGGAGAACCTATTGCAATACCTGATGTAACCTAGTATTTTTGATGTAATAAACAAAACAATAATTTTATAGGTATAAATACCTACAGTTTTTTCTTTTACGTCTCCACATAAGTTTAAAGGAATGAGAATGAGATAATTTTGTTAACAAATTGTACTTTAAATGATTTCTACGATACAATAGTGTCCGTATTTTTCCAAGTACAAAGAAGTAACTGATGCCTGATGGCTGAAGGCGTATAATTAATATTATAAACTAATATATATCATACGTAACGTTACATGTTTGCCTCACACCTTCATTAATAAATACTCAAAACCTTATACATACATATATACAAGAAACATTCCATTATACCCGTTGATACTGAAAATAATTACATGTTTGTCACGAAAAATATTCTTATGTAAATACGAAAATTATTTATTTCGTGTATTCACTAAACACTTAATATACAAATATTGAAATACAATATCTGTCATGAGTTTGTCTGCGTGTTAAGTAAGGCTGATGATAATCAATATTTATTTAATCTGCTACAAGCACTTACACATATAAATACAGACACATGATGAATTAAGAATTGATTTTACAGGCAAATAACAACAACAAACTTTTGTTACTAATTTATTTCAAATGTAATTTTTTTAAATTCTGTTGCCTAAGGGTATGGTTCAAGCCCTCTAATAACGGATCATAACAAGGGCGCTTACCTCAAACTGGATGGTACAATGGGTCATATAGGCCACCGAGTGACTTGCATGTGAGGAGCAAGCTACTCTTTAACCTAACCTAACTTAAATAGTGTGAATGGTTTTATTAAGTTTCACTCCCATAATTTCCATATCCCGTCAGTAATAGAAGAAGATTGCAGTAAAGCATTTATTTTGTTATTAATTATTTTATTTTATTTTTATTTAACTGTAGGCCCTGCCTTACGGATAAAATTAACACCCTCAACATGGGTGGTGTGAGAAACTAGGTTGTTCTGCTGATTAAAGGTAAAGTAATGACAAATTAAGTAATTAAATAAGTGTTATGACAGATTTAGTGACAGCAAAGAATATTCTTTAATAATTATAAAAAATATGTAATTATATACGATACATACTAATTTCAAAATATTTTAATTTAAATTAAAAAACATAATAAATATTTTCATTTCATACATAGTAAAAATTAAATTAAAGTAAAAATTGAGTTTTTTAACTTATTGTTTTTGAAAAATTATTGCCATAAATATGTAATAAATTGTTGTTGTGCTTGTTTCTTAATACGTCTGCAAAAGTATTGCTTTAAAAACAACAAAATAACGTTATCCATATGTCAGTTTGCTTAACTAAATTATTAATTTTTATTAAATATTATCGTAAAAACAAATTTAAAAACATTTACAGAAATCACATTACTATGGCTCATATTAAGAGCAATGACATAAAGAAAGATAATAAATATTCCACGACTTTTATAACGTTTTCTTCCGCAAGACCGGAGTGATTTAAGTACGCATTAATGGCAGCCTTATAACCACATCAATACATCGTACTGACGTGTATTGACATTCAATATGTTAAACTGAGTACGATAGCACTGATTGTATGCGTAAATCAATAAAATAAAACACAGAATTTGTGCGCGTGTGTGAAAATGTATTTGTACCACACATTGGCAGCAGCAAAATAGCAGTAACAACAATAAAATACTTTTTTTGCACAAGCAAAAGTAATCTAAATTGAAATCCCCATAGCCTAGTAGATAGTGTGTTGGCTTATTCAAACCCCAGGTCGAACTCTCCAACAAAACGAAATATGAAAAAATATTTCTTCGGCAACTGCCTCTCTTCAGATTTCTGGTAAAAACTGTGAAAGTAAATAAAATTGCCATGAAAAGTTTCTCAAGAATTGTAGTTCAAAGACGACTTTTAACTATAGGTCGCCCCCACTCATGTATAAAATTAATACACACAACATAAGTGGTGTGAGAAGCTAGGTCGTGATCCTGACTGAAGGGTTGTAAAGACTAATTATGTATATATGTAACTTCACATTCCTTTTCTATTCAGATACTTAAAATTTTTGCATTTTAGGTTAGCTGAAAGCAAAGCAAATAACATCGAAAGCAAGAGCGAATGAAATATTTTTCACTAGTAGTCCAACATACGACAGGAGAGTAGGCATAGAAATAAATATTATTTTTCGTACATTTAAATAAAATGAGTAGTTAGGTAGTCGCCGTAGTCTAGTAGGTAGTGTGTTGGCTTATTAGACGTAAAGCCAGGGTTCAAACCCCAGGTCGGAAATCTGGAAATCTGTTCATCTTAAATATGAACAAACATCAAAGCAAAATACAAAAAGTATTTCTTCAGGGACTTCCTCTCAGCAGATTTCTGGCAAAAACTCTGAGAGTAAATGAAATTGTCATGAAAATTTTCTCAAATGTATGTATGTATAATATTAACACACACAACATAAGTGGTGTGAGAAACTAAGTCGTAATCCTGACTGAAGGATTGTAATAACCAATTCTGTATTTATGTAAATATAATGAAATTAAATATTTAAAACAGAATTAAAATCTTAGCAACTGTGTTAAACTATCTTAAATTAAAATCCATTTAATCAGTTAAAAGCAACACCAATCAGTGCCTGTTTGAAAGAGATATTTATGGATGGCTATCCCTTTGTTTTAGCATATTCGGCCAATAAATATGGTTTTAAAATATTTACGTTTTAAAGCAATTAAAAACAAAAGTATTTTAATATGATTTTCTTTAATTTGTAACAAAGATTAGTAGACAAAAAAAGTAAATTTTTTTTTTTTTTTTGGTATTTGTATTGTAATTAAAAACATAATTTCCAAACATTTTTAATGAGTCCTAAAAGTTTCAATGAAGGCCAAATCTATTCACCGAAATTCTCTTTTGCTTTTTTTATAAAATTTAGAAATTTGTAGAAATTTTTTGTCTTTTCAGGAACAATTTATTTTGGAAAATTTCCATTCTGTTTTTGTTGCTTTCGCTTTTCAAGTCCGCTCTTTTAGGGTTTTTTTAACAAGAGTTTTTTTTAAATTTTTTAGATTAACATAAACATATTAATCTTACTTTTCAGAAATAATGTATATTTGCAGTCCTTTTTTCACTGGGGCGTATGAATACAATTTTCTTCAAATGGAACTCATTCGTCAGGGTGGTCGGCACTCTTTATGGAAGTTATTATCTATTTATTGGAACATATGTGCTACGAAAGAAAAACAAAAAATTATAACCATTGAGATAGAAATTTAATTTGATATACATATAACACATGAATATGAATACAATCACTATCACTAAAAATTAGTTGTAAAAATTAGTTGTAAAATATGTGAATTCTTCAGAGCAAATTAGCTGCGGTTATAAAGAAAGCTGGAAAACTAATAGCCACAAAAGATACAAATAAAAACATTAAAGAAGATAACATACATACATAACATAATTGGTCATTACAACCTTTCAGTCAGGATTACGACCTAGTTCCTCACACCACTTATGTTGTGTGTTAATTTTACAGTTTAAAGTCGACTCCGAACGACAGATTTTTGAAAAATCTTTCATGGCAATTTTATTTACTCTCAGAGTCTTTGCCAGAAATCTGCTGAGAGGAAATCGCAGAAGAAAAATTTTTTAATATTTCGTTTTGATGTGGCTTTGCATCTAATAACCGAACGCACTACCTACTAGACCACGGCGATAGAAGATAACATTACAAATAAATTAAATAACATGGAAAAAAAGAATTTGCATTTCATTTTCCAAACGCGGTAACACAAATGTTTGTTAAGAAGCAAAAGCGCTAATTAGTTAAATACATATCAATTTATCTTAAACTTCGTTAAATACAGAAATAAATTGAAAGAATGTGAATTTAGTAACAACTATAATAACTTGTCTAGAAGTCGCCGTAGTCTAGAAGGTAATGTGTTGGCATATTAGATGTGAGGCCTTGGTTCAAACCGAAGGTCATACATCTCTAACAAAACAAGATATGAAAAAATATTTCTTCGGCGACTTCCTCAGCAGATTTCTGGCAAAAACTCTGTTAGTTAATAAAATAGTCATGAAAATTTTCTCAAAAATCTGCCGTTTTGGATCGACCTCAAATTGTAGATCCTGCCACTCATACATAAAATTAAAACACACTCCATAAATGGTGTGAAAAGCTAGGTCGTAATTCTGACTGAAGGGTTGTAACCTCCAATTATGTATGTACGAGTATGTATAATAACTCGCATTCCACAAAAAGTTGAAATACAATTACAATTAAAATGCCAAAGAAATCTTCACAATATACAGATTTAAACAACAACAATAAAAATGTTACTCCTTTTTGTTACTCTTTTTTCGCTTCCTATTATAAAAAAATTCTTGTTAATTTTCCTTTTCATATCATCCTAGTCTGTATAACTCATATTCCAATTAATTACGCACATACAGTGGACAGCAAAAGTTTTAGTACGGAAATATATTTTACCAATTTCATGAATTTTATCCAAAAGTTTGTATAAAAATTTATAGTTTTTATATATGTTTTATAAACTTATTTCTGTTTTATTATAAAACAAAAAAGTTTGTTAATGTTTTCTATAAAACAAGAGAAAAATAAGGAAAATTTCCAGATGACTCCACAGGTACCCCCAAAGAGAACCTGAGTAAATTTAAAATTCAAAGGCCTAATATATGAAAATGTTTCCACTTGTATTTAGTAGAATATTCCTTAAGGTCAAGCACTCCATTTAACCCATTAGAAATTTAATGTACAAGTTTTGTTTAGTATTTTCTTGTGGCTACATGAGCAAATTTTTCGGTTAAAGTTTGTTTGAGGTTAATCGATTACGTAACCGTTCTTTCAAATAATTTCCTAAATACTGTCTTGAAGTCATATCGGGACTTTGTGCAAGAGTATTAAGCCTGTGGGGACTTTTTCTTGTTAAAATATATTGCCGTACTAAGACTTTTGCTGTCCACTGTATGTTCACAATTAATATTTTTTTTATTCAGCGACACCTGCCATCCTGTAAACATTATCCAACAATTTCCACTTGGAATACCCTGACTTCAAATATCCACATACCCATTTATCTAGCAATGGACTTCATTGAAGAATTGCATTTTTAATGCAAATTCAACATCAACCGTTTTATTCTGATAAAAAAATTTCAACAAGTTGCATCCGTTGCTCTGGTTCCAATCAAACTGAACAAAAAGCAAGAGCTGAGAAGCTCTTAAGTATGTTGTCAAATAAAGCAGTTTTGACAACCTTCCAAACACCAAAAAAAAGACTTCCAAAATAGGAAGGACAGAAATCTTTTTCCTAGTTTTTCAATAAAACGGTATCTAACATCAACATCTTAATATCCAAAGGTTCCTCGTAAAGTAACCATAAAAAAATAAAAAAAATGAAGAGACTGATGTTCTAACGACTGCATATTCTGTTTTTTTTTTGTTTTTGGGATTTTCTGATTTTTCCAGTGAAAACAGCAACTACAACAACAGCAATAGCAATATTACTGTATGATGTAAATAAAGAGCTCACAAGGAAGTTTGCTAAAATATTTCCGTCTTAAGAGTTAATTAAAATTCTTGGTTTGCAGTAAAAAAAAAAACTTAAGAAACACCAAAGGAAAGAAATACATTTTTTTAAATTTCCGTTTATAAAAAAAAATTAATTAATTTACAATCTAAATTGACTCAATATGAAGTGCTAAATGCAGTTGGTGGGTTTTATTTCTTTAATTTTTATTAAAAATCTAATAATCTGTCTCATAATTCATCTCCGAAACGCTCACAAGGCGGTCAGGAAATAAATCCAAAGAAAAACAAACTCGTGGTTTCCAATGCGAAAAATAAGATCCCGAGAACTAATCTTCTCAAACTCGTGGGAATTGAACTCCGTTTCTGCTTCACGATATCAAATTCTTATGGAGGCAGTATGTTTGAAAAATGGTTTAAATACTTTAGGTGTCTGCACACGAGGAAGTAACTGCGGTAGACAATATGCTACCATTATTATTAATGCCTTGACTACGACACTAACCTACGCGCTTTACATAATTCGCTTTAATAGTTTCTGAGACAGTAGGGAACTATTACACGAATCGCGAGTGAAGACAACTGCAACGTAAAATCAGTTCCTACTTCAAATTCTTTGGAAATATACATAGATGCCTCTAAGTTGGATGGGAAAATGGATTGTGGTAGGCATATCAGGATCATTGCAATATCATCTATCCGGAAGTTAAAAATATGTCATCCCATATTGTATATGGGATGGTCAGGAAGGTCTGCCATTTCATCATGAATAGACTAACAAACATACAAATCAAATCATAAAATTATTATCACTATTAATACTGTGAGAGTAATGTGTATCTATTAAACATCTATGTTCAGCGACAAATCTCACTTTGGGCTCAACTGGGTCGTGAACCAACAGAACTGCCAAATTTTGTATGAAGGGCAACCATTATACTGAAAGACATACAGTACTGTTGCAAAAGCGATGAAAACCGCAACATTATCAATTAGCACTTGCTTACTGATGTTTTCTAAATTGGACTTGGCCTCAGCAAACGATGTCACACGCCTTACGGTGCTAGATACAATGAACATATTACGATGCGAGTTTTAAGAGCAATTAATCTCGCATTCTGTAACAGTCTATTGGCCGCAAAGGTTATGCGATTTGATGCCATTAGACAATTTTCTGTGACCATACGCACAGTCAGTCATGTATAGAGACATTTCAGGCGCAATTTCAGAAGAAAGTATGCCAAAATTAGAGCTCTCAAGTTGACGGCATTACCACAGGCAACATCTGAAGGAAATAATTTTTAAGAAGTAAATGACTGGCCTGCATTTATGGTTTCAAATATACACGTATATTTCATTTTGCAAATTTTCTGAGTTTCTCTCAATTTTCAAAATCAAAATGTTTAAAATATCCCCCGTTACTTACATACACATGCATTGATTCATAATACGTTAGACAAAAAAAGAAAGGTAACATACAATTAGAAAATTATAATAATTTGTTGATAAGATCTGCCAAAATAAAAGAACAATAATGTCAACAAAGTAAAACTTTCATATGAAGTATTTAGTTTTCCATACATTACACGAACACGTTAATACATACAGTATGAGCATCTGAAACATCCATTCACAAGTGAAGACAGGTTGGGTAAAGAAAGGAGACGGAAAGAGGAAACTTAAATTATAACAATAAAGAATGGCAGACAATATACTATATTCTTGAAGGATATATTATTTGCCATTATATATGCTGCTGGTGCAATTATTATCTTTTGTTTTTTTTTTTAGTCATTTTATATTTCAGGAAATATCATTATCTTATCATTTTGCTATCAAAATTTGAATTTAAAAAAATTGTTTATACTTCAAATTAAATATTTAAAGAAACATAATAAACACAATAAATTATTAAAGAAAATCTTCTGTACTACTTCTCTCTCCTCACAAAGATAATAAATTATGTTGTAAAAAATAATTTAAAGCATGTACAGTATAAATGTGGATAAAATATGGCAAAAAAGAATTTGAAGTTACGTTAGGCTGCTATTCACCATCGTGCTGGATGATATCATAAGTCTGAGTCTTCTCTGAGGGAAGAGGAATGACATGAAGTGTCTAACGCCAAATCTAGGATTTAGATTATGCGGATGGTATTTGTCTACCTACAACATGCTAACAAAGCTAAATAACTTAGAAGGGATAGCGCGCAGTATAGGACTTAAAATAAGTATCAAGAAAACCAAAGCCATGGGAATTAACAAAGTAAATACCAACAACATCATGTTACAGGGTCAACCAGTTGAATACGTGGGTAAGTTCTGCTATCTATTCAATATAGTGACAACAACCCTTCAGTCAGGATTACGACTTAGTTTCTCACACCACTTATGTTGTGTTCCTTAATTTTATACATGAGTGGTGGGACCTACAGTTTAAAGAAACTTTTCATGGCAATTTTATTTACTCTCAGAGTTTTTGCCAGAAATCTGCTGAGAGAAAGTCGCCGAAGAAATACTTTTTGTATTTTGTTTTGATGTCTGGCCTGGGGCTCGAACCCTGGCTTTACGCCTAATAAACCAATACACTACTTACTAGACTACGGCGACATTTAGTGATAACAAATGACGCTCAATAAAGCGAGAGCACAAAAATGTACAGAGGAACTAAGTTCAGAATATTAAAAGCATGTGTAAAATCAACCTTGTCGTGTTGACGTGATTCATAGTTAGTATCGAACATTGTCACGTAAGACTTACTTCATAAACAAGTGTCTCAAATCATATACAAAACGCAACATGGATTTGTAGTACCTTGTCAACGGAGAACCCAGGAATAACAGCAGTCAACTGGATAAAGAGTCATATAAAAGTGGATATTTTGGATGTGCGATACCCAGATATGTCGTTGAGGCATACATAATTGTATCAAAAGGTCAGATACACACTTTATCTGCATTATGTTAAATGCATCATATCTAACTGACTAGTCCACATGAAACAGTCTTGAAAACAATCGCAGGCTAAAACACAATTCCATTAGATTAAGCTGAAAACCAGCCCGAAAATTTAAAGAATCTATCAACAGATGAAATTCACTGCATACTTTGTTCTGAAGTTTAAAACCGTCCATGTACATTTCCATCGATGACCTGTTGATGACCATTCCATACCCACTTTAATCTCTAGTATAAAATCCCCCATCCCAATTGGGCTTAAGTGAAATACAGACAACATCTTTCGGAATCTTGATTGCCTGCAATACAAGGCACATACCCTTATTGTGATAAATGTTGTCTGCTTTTTGACAAGTAATTGAGGTGCGTCAATCGCAATAAATGCCATTATTGAGCTCAATATTTCATATAAATTTTCAATTAAAAATTGCGCAATAAATACGCAAATTGTTATAATATTGAGTATAACTTAAAATGCATCACAGTCATAAGTATGTTTAGTGAGCATATTATAATTTTAGAACACTTTCTGTTGATATTTGACAACTCAAATGTCAACAACGACAAACAAAAAAAAACAAAAAACAATAAAATAAAAACAATGTTGTTGAAACAACCGGCTGTTTTGCTTACCAGCTGTCAAATGAATATTGAATAAGCAGCTGAACTGCATATATTATTATGTTTGAACACTTAAAATATTGTATTCAATTAACCGAATATTGACTCAATAAATGTGCATACCTGAACATAGTATTAAGCGTTAAAAAATAACTTTTGAAGGTTCAATATGGAATGCACCTGTACCGTAGCTGATGTTCTCATTTTATCCATAATTTTTTATATATTTTTATTTATTAAGGGCTTTAAAATTGCCTTCACTCTAAATTAGGCAATATTGCTTATTGCTGCAACTATTTAATCAAAAATGAGTTTCACCACTAAACTCAATTCTTTGATAAAAATGCCAATTTACGCGTCAGTCACCAGCTACGAAACAAAAACGGTGGTAAGCCAAGATTCTTACGTAAAATTTTCGACTATAGTGTTTTCCATTTTGAAAGCGGCGGAATGCATTTTAGGTAGCGGAACTATCCCTGAGAATTTCTTGATTTACCTCAACTTATGTCTGTGATTAAATGCCTAACAAAAATATTTACGATGTCCATCTTTGCAAATAAATGCCACGAAGTTTTCAGAGAAATTTCGAATCATTCAATGTTAGCTCGTATGTGTACGGGATATATCGCGAATTGCATTGCTGATGATCTGTTCTTTTTCTGTTTCGATTGCCTTAGTTAAGCTGATTGTTATCCATCCGTTATGCAGGGCGTCTCAATCTCATTGACAGCATGAAGTTACGTACAGTAATGCTTGACTCTGCTGTTAGGTTAGGTTAGGATAGAGGACGTGTACTTGTCAATTAAGACAAGTACAGTACCCGGAGGTCGAATTGACACATTGTACAATGTCCTAGCTTCTCACACCACTTATGTTGTGTGTGTTAATTTGATACATGAGTGGTGGGACCTACAGTTTAAAGTCGACTCCGAACGACAGATTTTTATTTATTGAGAAACTTTTCATGGCAATTTTTATTTACTCTCAGAGTTTTTGCCAGAAATCTACTGAGAGCAAGTCGCCGAAAAAATACTTTTTGTATTTTGTCTTTGATGCCTGGCCTGGGGCTCGAACCCAGGCTTTTGCGTCTAATAAGCCAACACACTACCTACTAGACTACGGCGACTTCTGACTCTGCTGTACTCGTCTATCTTTATACATTCTAAGGCTATACATCGCACAATAATGATTCTCACGGGTCATCTTTTGGATGGCTTTTCGTCGAAAGACTTCTGTTGGTGAATATGAGACTAACTTCATAATCATTGCCCATAATCATATGTCATTGCCCTGCTCTTGTCATAAAACGGCACGACTGATCTCTCTAATATAAAGTTTGCTGCAAAAACAAGATTTATTCTGGGCTCAGATTAGTTTCCCCTTGGAAATATATGATCTTCGGCCCTAAACGCTAGCCTAAGTGGAACATGTTATTATTTTTATAATTCTTTTCCGTGAAATGTTAAAATATTTCATATATACTTGACTGCATCAATAAATTCAGAACAGTGTAGATTAGATGATACCAATTTTATCCAGATTATCTATGACATCAGCAAGAATTATTTTTAACCACCATCCTTTTAATTCTTTCAAAATTCCATTTGTTTCTACCATATGGACCATCAGTTTAATTCCTTGTTTATCTCTTTGTCTGATTTGGTTGTTCAGTTTGCATTTTTCATGTCTTTCCAGTGGTTGCAGTCGATTTTTATTTCTTTTGGTTTTCCACCGTGAATGTTCACTTGGCAATGTCACTTCCTTCATGTTTTCCTTGTATGGATATAAGCAAGAATTTTTATCCTGCTCTCTTTTAACAATTCGTATTGCATGGCTGTGGATAAAAGCTTCTTTGTTGTATATACAGTGGTGTAAGAAATAATAAGGACAAAAGAAAATTTAAACGGGTTGTTGTGTTTTCTGCCTTTAACCGAGAAGACCACTGCAGAAGTGCTTTTTTAAATTAAACTGTTTAATTGATATTTAGAAACGTTCTCTTTCACATTTCATTACAACCCTTCAGTCAGGATTACGACCTAGTTTCTCACACCACCTATGTTATGTGCGTTAATTGTTTATATATGAGTGGCGGGACCTATAGTTTAAAGTCGACTCCGAACGACAGATTTTTGAGAAACTTTTATGGCAATTTTTATTTACTCTCAGAGTGTTTGCCAGAAATCTGCTGAGACGAAGTCGCCGAAGAAATATTTTTTTCATATTTTCGTTTTGATGTCTGACGTGGGCATACCTGTTAAATTTCGATTACGATTAGTAATCAATTACATTACTTTTTGAAAAGAATCGTAATGATTATATAATTCTATGAAAAATTTTTTCGAATTACTAATTGATTACGATTACCCAAGAATCAAAAAATAATCAGGATTACTGGCGATTAGTCTAATAATCAAAAAGAATCAAAAGTAGTCTAAAAAATAATCAAATTATTTTAAATAATTCTTTTTGATTATTTTCAAATATTCAAAAGTAATCCAAAAGTAATCAAATTGTTTTCAATAATTTTTTTGATTATTTTCAAATATTCAAAAAGACTTCAAAGTAATTATTGAAAATAAATTGATTACTTTTGGATTACTTTTGATTCTTTTTGATTATTAGACTAATCGCCAGTAATCCTGATTATTTTTTGATTATTTTGTAATCGTAATCAATTATTAACTATTTTAACCAAAAATAATCGTAATTGTAATCATTATTTCACCATTCAAAAAAAGTAATCAAATTACTAATCATTACGATTACTAATCATTACTTAACAGGTATGGACGTGGGGCTCGAACCCTGGCTTTACGTCTAATAAGCCAACACACTACCTACTAGACTACGGCGACTTCATTGAATACAGCCAATTATGGGGCTATTGCCACTTGAGCAGAAGTACCAAGAAATCATGAACAGCCATTTACCACGCTTAATTCCTTTTTTTTGTGCATTTTGAATCAAATACTTTGTTTACGGGTCGCTTTTTTCGATGTCTCCGCTTGCTAAGGAGATAATTTTTTTGATTTCCTGCTGGGCGTCTTGGAACAGGTACTGTGTGTATTTTTGAAGGTTATTTGTATTCCTTCTATTGTCTCTTCAGGTTTCTTCAATCGAATTGAATTAAACATTTTAATTTTGAGGCATTTCATGGTTGCAGTATGAATTAGGTAATGAAGTAACCAGACGTATTGAAGTCGCCGTAGTCTAGTAGGTTGTGTTCGAGCCCCAGGCCTGACATCGACTTCCTCTCACCAGATTTCTGGCAAAAACTCTGAGAGTAAATAAAATTGCCATGAAAAGTTTCTCAAAAATCTGTCGTTCGAAGTCGACTGTAAACTGTAGGTCCCACCACTCATGTATAAAATTAACACACACAACATAAGTGGTGTGAGAAACTAGGACGTTGTACAATGGGTCAATTCGACCTCCGGATACTGTACTTGTCTTACAACTACACGTCCTCTAACATAACCTAACCTAACCTACCACACATACTGATAACGAGATATGTTGAAGGACTGGATATTTACCACAGTTTAATAACCATGTTTTCTATTGAAATTTTCATAATTTCTTCCAGTCCGCTTCCCTGGGACAAGCTATGTCCGTAAGGGTGTCACCCCTAAAATATTGGAATCTCGTTCCCATTATTTGGATATCCTGTATGCATGCTTAATATTTATATAGCATATCTTTACGTAGACCAAAAGCCTTTTAACAGTCGCAGACAGTCAGTGATTTTGTTTACGTGGATGCGATTGATTATTACCATTAATTATCATCAGTTAAGATATTTAAATTCATTTAAGTTTAGTTTTCCAAACTACCAGTGACGCGCTATTTCATTGCACGTGCTTTCGGTTGAAAAACCATTCAATGGGTTGTCTTCCAAGGCATAGTTTGGTTTATTTTTCTTGTATATAAAGAACCATTTCAGTTCAATCTCCATGTTTAGAGCTATTCTTGTAGCAACAAGTCTCCATATGCATATGGGCCACGGTTTCGTTCGACCAAGAGAGTGGATTTGGTATTACAGTGATGCAATTGGTCGTGATTGATATGTTAGGCAGCCTATCCGACAGGCTTCCGTTCTATTTGCGTGCAGTAAAAAAATAAAATTTTGTTGGTATTATTTGTGGCTCACGTGGGAACATATTACCACATAGTCTGGGCACGATACACCATTAGTGTCACTTCATATCGCACCCGTGTGTCAATATTTTTAATATTTTACTCCTAACTGAGTATTATCTCCAATGCATTTGCCGGTGAAGCCCTAAAGAATCATTAATTGGACCAATTGAATTATTCTTATGACACACTACTGAGGTGTAGGTTAGTAAAGGTCTAGTGACGCTCCTGTAGAAACAGGGTGCCACCCGCAGAGTAAGGACGGATGCACATTTAAACCTCATTGCTCAAGTTTGCGTGTGATCTGCTCTTCTGCATTGATTGTTTTTATTCCAACAACATTCTATTGAGAAAAAGCAATTGTCTCTATAATTTTTTTCAACACTGTATATATGTTCGTCTTCTCGTGTACTTGTATTTCCGTTTAATTTCATTTTTTGTGAATGCTTTCATTCTCTTTTTATAACCGGAAGTTATTTTATGTCTGATTTTTGTTTCTTTCTTTTCATTCATTTTTATTTTCAGCGATTTCTTGTGTATTTCGCTGTCACCAAAAGCATTTTCCATTTACAAGGAAAAAACAAAATGAAACGAATATTCCGCATGGAAACATAAAAAAAAAAGAAAAACCACGTCACATAAACAGTTGCTAATCCTTTGTTGTCTGCTCAAAATGCCAGTGAAAGCCGATGATGGGTTAAATAGTGACAGGAGGAACGACAGCTCAACGTAAGATCTGTCGATTTATGATCTTTAAAAACATATGCGAGAACATATTATATACACAACATGTATGCACGTACATGTAAGAAAACAACAACTCACATTTCGTTTCATTTATCAACGACTATTCATTATTCTTTCCTTCTTTTTTTTACTGGGGTTTGCTTTGTTATACATTTTGCTTTAAAGATGGCTGGCTGATGGCTTTTAAGGTTTTTCTCTCGACACAACATATGATGACACTCGGTTTCATATGTATCAGAACATAAGCATATTACTCTCTCTCACCTTCTCTTTGGTTTTCAAAATGGTTATTGCTTTTGTTGTAGTTTGGCGTAATGCTGTTGCTGTTGTCGTTGTGGCATTGTATTGGTGATCTGCAAATGACATTTTTTACATGTAAACAATCAATCGAGGAGTATTTAATATGAAGTGTCGTTTAATTATTTCTTATTTGCATTGTTTATGTCCCTTTTTTTCCATTCGATATCATAAGTTTCTTTTGTTTTTTGCAAATTTATGGTGGCATCATCAACCATAAATTGAGTATGAGTTGAGTTGCAGGCTCTTGTCTTCTCTCCATTCTTATGATATACACGAGTAGCAGACTTTATGCAGATTCGTTTGTAAAAATGTTGCCCAAACTGTCTTTTACATGCAAACATATGTGTGTGTGTGCTTGTGTAAATTTTATTTAATCGTCTGAGATTAAGTGCACAGCTACAAAACATTTTTAATTAAATATTCCAAAAAAAAAAAAGAAAAATAATGTCGAAAAGGCAAAGACTATGTATGGTAAGGCAGTAATAATAAATATTAAATAATTATTATTAATAAACAAACAAAGAAAGAATAAGAAGAAGAAGGGTAAAATATCCTATCATATTAAGAGATTAAATGTATCTGTTGTCTTAAAAATATTTAAGGACACGTATAAAGGATTGAAGGAAACAATAACTTGTTTTTTTATTTCTTGTATTCATTTAATTCTCTTATTGATGACTGTAATTATAGATTCAGTATTAAAAATTTATGACTTCATTAAGGCCATAAAAATAAACTGTAAGCAGTGACTGCAAAGGCTATTGCATAAAATTAATTACGAAAAAGCTTATGTCCTTACTGATCGAATTATTTAATTAAATTTTATTTTATAGAAAAGGGATTTATTTTATACGTCTTATTAAACTTTATATTTCGAAAATTTAATACACTTGAAGAAATTATAAAAAAAAATTATTTTATTTCTCAATAAGGTGACATACACAGAATTATGTGTAAAACTCAATGCAAATTTCTAGCAAATATATAGAGTGTACCACCTATCGGTTTATATTTGAACCATCGGTTATTTCGAATCTGGCAATACGTATGTCATTCTTTTCTGTCACAAAATTCAGTATATTCTCCCCACTGAACATAATGAATCGATGAGCAACGTTGGGATTTATTCGGCTAAGGAGCAGCTGCACAATGATGTCGATTTTGCCAAAAAAAAAAATCATCTTTTCTGATGAAGATCATTTTCATCTTTGTGGGTACGTTAATAAGCAAAATTACCGCTCAGATTGGGGCTCAGAAAACCCACAACCGGTCTTACAGAAGTCAATGCACCCATCACGAGTGGCTTGTGGATTTATTCTCTAACAAGTTGAGGTTACGGTTGAAGTCGCCGTGGTCTACTAGGCATTGTGTTGATATATTAGACGTGAGGCCTCGGTTCAACCCCAGTTCAGGGGGTGAGAAACTAGGTCGTAAGTCTGACTAAAGGGTTGTAATGACCAATCGTGTATGTATGTGATGTCAATTGGCCGCTGAGAAGCTGCGATTTGACACCGTTCGACTGTTTTTTGTGGGGCGCCGTTAAAGAAACTTGTTATGTGGTTGTATTAAGGATTTGAAGGCCAGCATTTGTGATGCCATTGCCGAGATATGACCACATATATTCGAAAAAGTGCACGAAAATTGGTCCAATCGAATGAGGTACTGAAAAATTTTGCAAAATTTCAAAACGTTTTTGTTTTAAAGCATTTTTGAATTTAAACTTTTAAATCACCCACCATAAGTAAGATTTCAATAAAGTTTTATGAAACCCCAGCATCCTTGATATAGGATCTTCGTCTTCCTTCGATCGTAGATCAATACTTTTTGAGATTTAGGCGAAAAGGATTAATAAAGGATCGGTAATTACGACATCTGTAACTATTTGTGATTTAAATGTAGGGGCGTCAGAAGGTCTGAGCATAAAAATTCCATGCGTTGATAGCTCGAGCTAAAATGTGTTGAAAAAAGCATTTAAGTACCTAGCTTTCTTAAAATTGTGCAAGTAATACTTCACTGCATTTGATCTTTTTACAATTAAAACCACTTATATCTGCCGTTTTTTTCGCAGTAGTCTAATATGTAGTGTTTGCTTATTATACATGTGGCCACGGTTCAAACCTCAGATCCGACATCTCATCGAGAGATGTGCTCAATTCAACCGGGATGGGAGTTACAAAATACAGAACATAGCAATATTATCTGACGCTCAGGCCGCAATTAATATGGGACTGTTTGAAGAAGCTTAATCGGCTACGTAAGGAAAATAAGTTACCTTCTGCTGAGTAGGAATTCTCTGTAGGAATTGCTCATGTAGGAATTCTCTGCAATGCTCATGTAGATGAGGTTGCAAGGAAGGGAGCTTCCATGCGGTTGATGGGATCAGAAACTTTCTCTCTTGTGAGGGCGAATATTTGGAATGGTATGCTCAATGAAATTAAAGATAAAGCGATGCAAAAATTCTTCTCAAACCATGCATTGGATTATCCAAGAATAACATGAGGTGGGTAACAGATCGTAGACTCAGAAGTCGCTATATCCTAGTAGGTAGTGTGTTGACTTATTAGACATGAGGCCACGGTTCAAACATCAGGTTAAACATCTTCAACAAAACATAATACGACTTACTCTCAGCAGACTTCTAGTAAACAATCTGAGAGTAAATAAAATCCAAAAAAAAAAATGAAAATTTTCTCAAAAATCTAACCTACGGAACCGACTTTAAACTGTAGGTCCCGCCACTTATGGATTTCACACACACAATATAAATGGTGTGAGAAGCTAAGTCGTAATCCTGACTGAAGGACCAATTATGTATGTATACATGCATGTTGGCATTGGAGCAATACATTAACAAACTGGTTGTTTGACTCTACAATTCGTAGCATTTTTCTATTGATTCTGATCTCACGAATTGGTTTGAATTTCTTCAAAAGAATTTTTTTAGTTTAAAGAGAATTAGTAGGAGGTTTAATAAGTTTGTAAGTTTTTGACAGAAGTACTGCTCATGCTATGTATCTGTCAGCTCTCAATTGACTCCGTATTATTCAACAAATCACACGCTTTTTTACGTACCGTACATATTCTTTTTTTTTTTTTGTTCGAAACATAATCCACTTCCAATTGCTAATTTTTTTTACTTCAACTTGTTGCCTCTGCTCATCCGAAGGATTTTATTTTTATTAAATTTTTCCATTTCGACCTTATCCGCCATATTGAATTGAAAAACATGTTCAAAAAAAAAGAGGAAAAATATTTTTAAACAAATAAATTTTGTCGATTTCAGTTTAAGCTTCTAATACACCTTTCACTACACAATTCAATATACGTCTGTTCGAAAACAATAACAACAATAACACTCTAAAGGTGTTCTACGCCACATAAGTTACATTGCCGAAGTTTTTCACCCGACTTTTCTACAAATTTTTCAGTTGCTGTTGAACAAAAGCAAAAAAGGGGTGGGGGGGATGTAAAGAAAAGTTTGTCTATGAAGGTTCACTTTTTTTTTTTTTTTTTTGTTAGGCATAACAGTAATGGGATCATAAATATGTCTGCCATGCCGAATTATTTGCGAGCGTTTAAGTTTAGGTAAACAAATGTTAAAAAATTGTAAACTATGGATACACTTTAATCGTAATGAAATAAAAATATGGATGAGTTTTTACCCGTATTCCTTGTTTTATACATTCGCAGTAAATTACATGGGATTTTGTGAAAGGAAAATTATTAATAATTTCCATGAAAGCGTTATATGTGCTTAAAACACTTCTATCTAAAATGAGAATTGACACTCTAAACTCATTGACAAATATCTGGCATTATTGTAGCGGATTTTCTCAAAGTTCAGTTTTTCGCCTTAGAAAGGACCACGCTATTAAGGTTTGTGATCATTTACATACTTTAGGTGATTGTATAAGAAACTCGCTGTCTACTGTCTGGCAATTGAATATCATTTGTGACCAAACATTGCCAGTAAATTACTGTTGTTTGCTAAGAACCCGATGTTTTATCTTTTTGGCTGCGCGCAGCTTTATAGGTCTAGGAACCCGGCAATGATTTTCTGAATGTTTTGAAAATATAAACTTTATTATACTTTACACACATAATTGGTCATTACAACCCTTTAGTCAGGATTACGTCCTAGTTTCTCACACCACTTATGTTGTGTGTTTTAATTTTTATACACGAGTGGATGGAGCTACAGCTTTAAGTCGATTACGAACGACAGATTTTTGAGAAACTTCTCACGGCAATTTTATTTTTATTCTCAAAATTTTTGCCAGTAATCTGCTGAGAGGAAGTCGCCAAAGAAATAATTTTCATATTTTCGTTTTGAGGTCTAACCTGGGGTTTGAATCAAGTCCTCCTATATTGAAACAGTAAGAACAGACGATAAATTGATCACGTCGTTGTACAAATTCGAGGATAACTGCTTTCATGTAGTTAACAAACAAGTTACTCTTCTCAATATTATCTGTTGCCTAACTACGGCTAGATCTTCTTAAAGGTGGGTTAAATATAAAGGTTTTAGTTACATGCCATAACAACCAGTTTGGCTTTTCTGTTGCATTTAGACTCTCCAAAAATATTGGATAATGCTGCAGTTTGTTTGGCATATCTTTAGTACTCTTAGTTATAAGCTATTTTGTTCAAAATTAATCTTTCCACGTCCTCGAAGCAAGCTCTATTAAATTTGAAGTACAAATGGATTAACGTTGCTCGCTGAATAACCTACTTGAGGTCTTATTTGAATACTTTTCGTGCCTTAAGCGTTGAGTTAAGTCAGTTAATATTTTTACCTAACCTATCCTATGGCACATTCTGCCTTAGACGCATACCTGATCCATATAGATGTCTTAGATAATAATAAATGCTGGGTATATGGCAAAGAGATTGAAATGATAGAAAAGTTATATTATTGATCGACTTTCGTTAGCTTGAGATTGCAAGTACTTAAGGACTCCTCTGGATGTAAGTTTGAGAATACAAAGCACCAGCTAAGTAAGCATAATAAGATTCGTTCAGGAGCTACAAGAGAACACATTGCCTCATTTATTAAAATTAAGAGTTTTAGACTTTTTTAGACAAGAAATATTAACAAAAAAATCAGCAATCTTCTTGTCTAACTTCGGCAAGAAGTTGTTGAGAGTTACTCTTTGTTCTACAATATAATGTTCATTGTCTGCATCTGTTCTCAGCTCTGATTCGTTCGATATCTACTCGTCCGTAGGGGTATATTTTCCGAGTAATTAAAACATTTTTGTATTTAAACTTCTTCTGAAGAACGTAAAATTTAGTGTTTGTTGGGATCTTACTTCAACTTTGATGGACGGTGTGCAAACACCAATACCCCACTGTCGACTGATAGACAGGGTACACAGGCGGTCAGCTTTTCTCATCACCAGTGCGTTCTGTTTCACTCCAATCTAGGCATTATTTGCTATACTCAATAGACCCCACTCTGACTGAGTTGGTTATAGAAGGCTTTAGTCAGGATTACAACTTAGGTTCTCTTACCATTCGTTTTGCGTATGTTAATTTTATCCATGGGTGGTGGAACGACAGCTTTGAAAAATTTTTTATGGCAACTTTATTTTATTCTCAGCGTTTTTATCACAACACTAGTAAGAGGAAGTCGACATATTTTTTCATATTTCATTTTATTCACGATGTTTGAGCCAGGGGTTAAACCACAGGCTCTAGCCCAATAAACCAGCGTTTTACCTACTAGGTAATGGCGACTTTATTTATTATTAACATTTGTCTGACACAATTGCGCTAATACATCTGTCTGGGCGACAAAGACTGTGCCTGTGTCCATATGATAAGATCATCCAACTGAACTTGGACAGTTAATATTGGCCATCTTGTTGAAGCAACATCTGTCAGATCATCATGTATGACCATTGAAAACGACTAAATGGTACCTGTAGGAGTTAAAAACGAAAAATCATGTTCAGCGATGACGCTTATTTGTGCATTAATTGGTGCGTGATCTATTGAAATTGTCGAATTAGAGACGATATGAATCGCCGTATTCTTGTAGGTAGTGTGTTTGTACAACCCTTCAGTCAGGATTACGACCTAGCTTCTCACTCCACTTATGTTGTGTGCATTAATTTTATACATGAGCGTTGTGACCTACAGTTTAAAGTCGATTCCGAACGACAAATTTTTGAGAAACTTTTCATGGCAATTTTATTTACTTTTAGAGTTTTTACCAGAAATCTGCTGAGAGGAAGTCTGCGAAGAAATATTTTTTTCATATTTCGGTTTTATGTCTGACCTGCGGTTTAAACCGTAGCCTTACCTCTAATGAGCCAACATACTATATCTACTAGACTACGGCGACTTCAAACGAATACAAAATTTCGATGATAACATAGGCACACTTTGCTTATTTACATTTTATAACAGGAAGCGCTTAATAAAAGATCCGATATTAATTTATTATATTAAATATCGATAAAAATAACTTCCAGTCTGTAATTCGATGTTATCTTGACTAACAGGCTTTATTTCAATTTCAAATTACAAAGAATTTATGAAATAAAGCGATAATAAGTATTAAGAAAAATAAAACAAATAACGAGAAAAACAAATGCAGCAACAAATTGTACGTATGTACAGCATAAATCTTATATTACGTGAATACCACATTCTTCCTACGGATTTTGTATAATTTTTCTTCCAAGAAAAAACTTCTCAAAAATTTTTATGAAATAGAAAAGTAGTTTTTTCCACTTGTGGTACAAATAACAAAAAAGAATCGAAATCCATTCAATATAAAAAAGGGAGAAAGAATAGAAAACGTATTTGTAGATGAAAAATGGTAATAGAAACGATTTTTCTTTTGCATTCAATTGTTTATTTGTTACTCCACAGTCGTACAATAAATAAAAATTAAGTAACAAAACAAATTAAATAAGAGCGAGAGAACAACAAAAAGTAAACGATTGAATAAACAATTTCGATAACAAATTCTAACAGAAGAGATAACAAATGCTATAAAAAGATACGAAAAAATCAAAGCTAAGTTCAATGGAGGCAATCATATTGGGAACTGAAAAACAAAAAACCAATATTCTGTCATTGTTGTTGTTGTATTGCCATAGAAAATCAATTATATTGTCGCTACGTGCTAGTGTTACTACCTGAATTGAAGTCAATTGATTTAATTTTTGGAGTTTGAGTTTCAAAATGAATTTAACGACTAATGAAGTTGAAATTGAAATTTAAACACTTTAAGAATAAAAAGAAAACAAAAAAAGAAGTCAAATAGGAATTTTAAGATCTAATCCATGCACTTTACATGGCGACAATTAACTGCTTTTTACATACTTTAGCATGATTGATACTTAGTACACTTCATACATGCATGTAAACAAAAATGCAACAACAAACTCTACAAGAATAAATATAAACAAAATACACAAACAACAATAATGAAACAACGATGTTTACATTTATAGAGATCTCGAGAAGGCGAAGCCATAAACATTCGCCTTCACGAACATTAATCAGACTGCTTACTGTGCCATATAAAAGGCAACGCAAAGCAGGCGACGGAGTTAGTAAAAGTTCAGTCAGTCTTGTGTGAAGACGCTTTGTGTTTGAAGAGAGTAATCGTGGTTTCAAGATCTCCGTTACAAAGATCTGTCAATTGTCTAGTAATTGTTATTGTTTATGTAAACGATGTAAACAAAGGAATAACAAACAAAGCAATTGCTTTTGTTACATCAAATTGTGAAAATTGTGTGTTATATTTTAAACGTTTTTAAAAGTTAAAAACGTAACAATATAGCGGGCGATTTTTATGCTGTTTGGTTTTTCATTTTAAAAAAGATTAGTAGCATAAACATACATAATTGGTCATTACAACCCTTCAGTCAAGATTACGATGTGTGTGTTAATGTTGTGTGTGTTAATTTTATACATCAATGGCGGGACCTACAGTTTAAAGTCGACTCCGAACTACAAATTTTTGAGAAAATGTCGCCGAAGTCGAGTAGGTAGTGTGTTGGCTTATTAGACGTAAAGCCAAGGTTCAAACCCCAGGCCAGACATCGGCGACTTCCTCCCAGCAGATTTCTGGCAAAAAATCTGAGAGTAAATAAAATTGCCAAGGAAAGTTCCTCAAAAATTTGATTAGTAGCATATGGAAACGCCAAAAAAATTTCCATAAGTTTTACCATTTCAATATTTCATGTTGGAAGAGATACAAAGACAAGGTACAAAGTGTGTTGGCATAACAGAAGCACTGGTAGCTCTATAGGATTTAAGCTAGCTGCACATGCTAGTGAAAACCAAAGCTTTGGAGGCTATGAGAGAGAAGCCGTACAAGAAATTTATTAAGAAATTTAGTGACCTCCAGAATCGATAGTCTGGCAGCACCCCACTTAACTGTCTCCTGCACAGAACAAGTAGACCCTATGGTTTTGGAAAGTGCTTCGCAAGAAGGGTTAGTAATAATAAAGAATGGAATAATCTGGACGTTGCATAATCTTTTCTTTTAAAAGAGAGTCTATTTTGTGGTATATAAATGGGTCGGGGCATGATCATCTCACGTAGACGTGATGTGAACTAACCGTTGAGATCGTCCGGTTTTTGTACTTTGGAGTATTTTAATAGATTTATGCTCTTAAGCTACAAATTAAAGCGATGCTTAATACGATAGAGTCATGGAAAATTGAGCAACATTTAAACGATGTTGTATACCACACTCAATGGAACCAACAGGTCTTTCAAACGCATTACAAATTTCAATGACATCTCACACATACTTTGTTTTATTTAACTTTAAAGATAGGAAGCACTTAATGAATATTTTACTTTATTTACATGTATACTTTATTTTTTTATTTATTGGCTAAAAATGGTTTGTTAAATTAAATCAATTCATTCCCTTCAGTATTAGAAAACAAAATTTGAGTATCCTCTTCTTGGAATGGTTTTTTACGATTTGCTAATATCAGCTTAAAACCATTATGCCCTCAGAATGTCAAGGGGTCGATCCAAAAAGAAAATACGATGTTTTAAATTTTTTTATGCTTTTTTTTAAATGTTTTCTAAAGTGTAATTAACTTGTAAATTATATAACAAAATATTAGCCTTACGCTTATGGTCATTGTGTTTGTTATTAACAATAATTAGTCATACAATAATAAATAAATGTTTTAAGGGTCTTACGGTGTGTGTGTCTCAATTTATAATGACAGCACACTTAATAGGCAGTCAAACGTCATTACTTATGATAGGATTTCCTTTGCCGCGAATATAATTAAAAACACTTGGCAGGATTATAATTAATGAGCAAGCAGTGAAAACAATGCCTCATATAGTGTGGCACTATTATAGTCATTAAATTAAATTAAAACGACAATATTTTTTATGGAAATAATGATTAAAAGTTTAATAAAATGCTCTGTATAGGCAATGAGGAATTTTAGAGTTTTTTCAAATTATTGAAGTTATGTTTTTAAACTCCAAATTCTAGGATTTTGTATCGTAAAGGAAATTTTCTTATTATCATTAAAATGTTAATTATTGTTGTCGAATATATTGTGGTTATTCTATCATTCTAATCTCTGTTAATTAAGAATCCCTCAGCTAAACAAAAGTTCAAGTGCTTAGGGAGTATCTGCATATTTATAAATTATGTAAAGGGTCTGCCATTAGGCTTCTGTATTTAAATAAGACAAAGGTTGTGTGATGAATGTGATCATCGACATGTTTTATTCATTTGAAAGACCTGTTGATGCCATTATGTGTAAAATATGACGTCGTACAACTATTCGCCGCCGCTTCTCTGAATGGAAGCATTCAAAATGTCTAACTTACCATGATTCTGGCGCATACATTAGGCTAAAATTGAACGATAGCAAGAGTTATGTTGGCCTTGAGGAATTATAAACCTTCGTCAACTCGTACGATCCCAGTTGCTAATGACCATGAACTCAAATCGTTTGTGCAGAATATCTAATGTGACACGAGTTATGTGGTACATACCGCCGAAACAATATGTCCTTGGTTTCCAGATCATCTAGTTCAGTCCAAAAAAAGTTGGTAATCATCATCCTATATTACTCGCCTTTGACAATGATAGCCTGGCCTAAGTTGTTCTTAAGGAAATAAAGACTGATGTTGTAGCCAGCCAAATATCTCCACCATACAGTGACTTTTTCGGGATGCATTGAATGCTCTTAGATTACATGTGGAGTAGTATCGGCCCAAATTCGATAATTTTAATTGTTCTCGTACCCATTCATCTAGAAAAGGGCTTTATCGCTGAAGATGATTATTTTAAGAAAATTAGCGTCAGTTGTCAACAGCTCCAGAGGACATTCAGCGAATATAATGCTTCGAATACTCCTGCACACTCTTACAGACAACGGTGAGGTTTTCTGAAGATCTTGTTGGGCGATCATTTACTAAACTAGTGAAATTGAATTTAGCCATCACGTGTGCGAATAGTCGTCTCGTAAGATGATTAGTCAAATGCAAAGCCCAGTTGCCAGTACGGAACATCCATTTTCATAAAAAAAAAAATTATAAGATTGTTGAATCTTATATTCGTCCATCCTGTTTCGATAAAACAGGTTAAATAAATGATAAATATTTTGCCAGATGTAGCTTCACAAAAAAGTTGGCTATCAATTGTCAAAGTTTGGAAGTTCCTGTTGAAGACGTGGGAAATTTCCAACGAGTACTTTGTGTCTGTGAAATCTGCAGTTGGCTTAAGCAATAGGTAAGCGATTTACCTGTTTATCCGAAAAGCGTGACTAAAACTGAAACAAAGGAAAATTTAAAAGGAATAATATTAAGGTGGTCGCCGTTGTCTAGTAGATAGTGTGTTTGCTTACTAGAACTGAGGTCCCGTTTAAAACTCCAGGTCAGATATCGCGAACAAAACGAAATATGAGAAAATATGTCTTCGCCGACTTCCTCTCAGCAGATATTTGGCAAAAACTCTGAGAATAAATAAAATTGCCTGAATTGTTTCTCAAAAAATCAGTCGTTCGGAATCGACTTTAAACTGTAGGTCTCGCCACTCATGTATAAAGGTTACACACACAACATAAGTGGTGGGAGAAGCTAGGTTGACTGAGGGGTTGTAATGACCAATTATGTATGTTATTATGCTTCTTCATGAATAATACATTTTACATAACAATTACATAACATTGTACAATAATAGACAACCTCTATTGAGTTCATTAAATATCAAGCATGGTTTTGAGTTTGAGTTTGAATTTAGTCCCTGATGGGAAATTAGCTCCGTTGTCTTTCTTAAGAATCTCTACTATTGTACAAAATGTTGTAAGGCAATGTGATAGTTTTTTAATATTTATAAAGCCTTAAACTGACTTATTTTTTACTTCAATGTAAGCATGGCAAACTGAGGGCAGAGATCAGCAATGAATCGTTTTTTTTTCGCTACTCATAAGCACTCATGGAATTTTGAATATAAGTGAGTCAACAATATTGAAATTTAACTACTCTGATTCATTCGTACTCACTACAACGTTGGTGTATAAGTACAGGTTGCAGTGAGTATGAGTACAACATTCGAAATATGTTTGATTCATAGGCCTACTCATTTAGATTCCTAACTTTTGGAAAATACTTATAATACTCATAAATGATTTGAGTGATTCGAATTATTCATCGAAATTTACAGTCTTAGTTGTTGTTGCATTTACAAAAAAAGAAGAAAGAAAAAGACAAAAACAGTAAGCAAAGCAAACACACAACCTCCTAGTGAATATAGTACTGTTCATACGCGAATAATACTTATTTTGTGATTCTTGTGAACGCTGAGTAAAGGAGAGTCGAAGTCAACAACATCATGAGTATTGTTAAGTATGAGTACGATGAGTACTTCAAACTTTGAATATAAGTAGTATGAGTATGATATTAAAATAAGTATGAATGCGTATAAATATCAGAAATTATGAGTATGATTCGATTCTACTCATCTTTTTGAATACTCATTGCTGATCTCCGACTGGGAGTAGTATGTAAATTTTTATTTTTAAATTTAAATTTTTTTTTTTTTGTTTGATTAATCTGTTTCAGATTAAAATAGTTTCGCAAACAATTGCAATGAAAATATTTCTCTAATGAAATATTTCTAATGCAGAAATAACTTTGGTTTCTGTTTTCTTTTTTATTTTTTTCTTTAATTTCTAATTACAATAGTTTTGCAACCGAAGTTCAATTTAATCCACCTACTTTTGAATTTTAAAATATTTTTTTTTCGTTTCTAATATGAAATATGTGAGTAGACAAAAAGGGTGGAACCAGCATAATTACAGAGTTTTTAATTTACAAAAACACACTGTTTTATATTTACAACAACAAAAAAAGGAATTAAATACTCGCGCTTCATAAAAAATCTTAAAATCTGCACAAATTTGTTTTTCCGTTTTGGGGGTCATAGAGATTCTCTATTCTACAGTCTCTTCATCATAGTTTTTGTTTTTGTTCTTAGAAACGCCCAAAAAAACGATGAAAATACTTCAAAAAGAATTGCAATAAATGGAGATAAGAAGAAGAGAAAGAAAAAATATTAATTAAAGCTTTAGAACTTTTTCAAGTGCAAATATAGTTGTTGTTGTTGTACTGGAAAACTCGTCCTTTTTTGTAAATTTTCCTTTAAAACGCGAATTTGTACTGAAAAATTGTTCGAAGTGGAACAGCAGCGTATTGTGAAAATAAGGGGTCAACTGAAACAAGTAAATGAAAATGAAAAACTTCATGTTGTTCTATTGGATTCAGCAAAAAACTTTTTTTCAGTTGAAAATACTAAAAACCCCACACATTTTTTATTTAAAATAAAAAATAAAACGGGTATTACAACACACTGTACTAGTTTAGAAATGAAAACAAACGGAAATTACTAGAGAAAAAACAGTCAACAACAATATGATGTACATTGAACAGGTACTGAATTACTATATAAATCTGCTGTGGACAATACCCGGAGCATAAAGTATCGTTGCAATTATGTACTATTGATGTACGCTGTACTTTTGTCATTGGATACGCAGTTGCTTCTGTTATAAGCATTTTAAGGGTATCCCCCTATTTGTGTATTTCTTTCTGTGTTTTGTATTATTTATGATTTATTGTGTTTAATACCATATGCACTGGAATCTGTGATGTGTATCTCTATCTTGAAAATATTCAAAATAATTATTATCGCTCTTTATAATTGTATCCGGTATTAAAGATATTTTTTTATATTAGCACTGTAGGCTGCATAGGTTTTAACAAAAAATATTCATGTCACATGCTGTGACATTGTGCATTGCCGTATAAGGTCACCCTGTTGTTAGAGTGTTGGTGTTGTTTAGTCAAAATTTTCTCAAATCAATGATAGTGACGCGCATTAAAAAACATTGATGCAAGGCTTTGCTAAAAAGCATCGATGTTATTTCGATTTATCAAAAAATCTATCAAAGTTTTCTATGACATACATAATTGGTCATTACAGTCCTTCAGTCAGGATTACGACCTAGTTTCTCACACCACTCATGTTGTGTGCGTTAATTTTATACATGAGTGGCTGGCATAGCTGCCAGATAGATGAGGCACCAAATCGTCAAATATTTGATAAAAAATCGTCAAAATCGTCAATTATTAAAATCGTCAAAAAATCGTCAGAAATTATAAATAAAGAAATTAAAAGTTTTTAAAAACCAAAATTATTTCTATTGTAGTAAAACTTATGAAGACAATGTATCTACATATGTAACTGAGTTCAAAAATAAAACATTTAAAAAAATTTGTTAGAAATTAAAAGCTAGCGTCCCTCATCTTCATTTATTAATTTTTTTCCAAAAATGGAGATATTTTATATCATTTTCAGGACAAAATTGTTTAAGGTTTAAACAATTTATCCCCGTGTTGTTTATTGACACATAAGTGCAGCAATACTATTGCATCATCTTAATCTATGGGTGGTGTAGAAGAAGCTCTTGACATTCTGAGCATGAAAATTCAGTGTAATGTTGGCTTCAACGGACACATTTTTCAGTTTCTTCAGTTCCTTCTTAAGATCTTATGACTGGAATACAACTCTCATGTATGGTTCGGTGCCCCAACGTTTATTTTGAGGTTTCGATTTTGTACAGGAAAGGAAGTAGTAGCTCATTAATGACGGTAGTATATCCAACTCTATTGAATCATTGGAGCATCGTTGTAATTTGGTTACTGTTTCACTGTTCTATCGCTACGACAAACGGATTTTGCTCGAACGAAATAAGGGACTTTTCCCGAAAATCATATATTCCTACGTAACGCTCGTCTTTCTCGGCCACCACTTCCTTATGTTGTCGATTGGCCAGTGGATCGCACACTGCATTACAGAAAAAAACGTTTTTGACTCGGACTATTCATATGCAGAACTCAATTCCTGCAGAGGCCTTTCCTGTTACTTATGGTATAAATATATTCAGTCCTAAAACACTGTTCTCTATTTTCTTCTTCAAATAACATATTTTCATAGTTCCAAACGCAATGCCATCGATCCCCTGAGTGTTGGTCGTACGAAACAAAATAACGGCGCTTGATTTTGTTCTTCCGATGGTAATATTAGAAGCTGTACTAGAATTTATTTATTATTCTCAACTACGAGGTTATTTAGGAGTTGTAATTTGTTGGTTTTTAAGGGGTTAAAAAATAAAATACAGAAAAATCATCACATGTATTCGAAAGTAACTTTAAAATATAATATTTTACTCCATGTAATTACTAACATAAATTTCCAATAGTAACAATTGCAAAGTAAATACAAATCTTAAAGTGGCTAACTAAAGTGGTACTAAAGTAAAGAATATGATGTACATTTTTAATTCCCAAAAACCGTCAAAATAAGGACATAAATCGTCAAATCGTCAATATAATATTTTTGGAGCTCAAAATCATAAAAATGACGATAAATTGTCAAATCTGGCAGCTATGGTGGCGGGGCCTACAGTTAATAGTCGACTTCGAACGACAGATTTTTTGAGAAGCTTTTCATTGCAATTTTATTTAATCTCAGAGTTTTTGCCAAAAATCAGCTGAGAGGAACTCGTCGAATAAATACTTTTCTTCTAATAAGCCGACACACGACCTACTGACTATGTTTTCTATGAATCGCTTGATTTTTGTAACTATTGTGTAGAGGTAGAGCAGAATCTCTATCACATGATAGAATTGGCTCTAAAAATCTTTATTTGATGACCATATTCATGCACTGAATTGTGTTGAAAAACAAGAAAGATAGTTTATAGGAGAAATGAAATGGAAGAGTGTCCGACAAATTTTTTTTAATGATGAGTCTGTATATAAATTCATTACTTTTTTTCAAGAATTGTTTTGGGCCCTGGTCAACTACGCAGGAAATTCTTCATAAAATTTTTTCAGATTAATATAATAAACGGAGGTATTAATGTAATAACAGTAACAATGGCACTTTCCTCGGTTAATTTGTTTTTGTCTTTTTATAAAGTGTTTGTGCTTGTTGCAAAGGCATTACTGATATGCCCGTGTCGTCTACGTGTGCGTGGAAAATTACACTTAGTATAGTTTTTCAACTCACTTATTGCTCTCTTTTTACATCTTTTTTCCGAATTTTTTATCTTTTGCACCTTAAAGAAGACTACGATTGGTTAAATGACCTCTCGATGAAATTTCTACTTGTCTTCATGACGGTACACGTCTTTAAGTCTATCTACCTACCATATAAATTAACCACACAAAAAAATTTATCGAAATGTGACGAAATTAACAAGATGCATGATTTATAAATCAACCGTTCTACACGTCGAAAAGGAACGTGCGCAGTGCGTTCACGACGGACTGTACACTTCTCTGATCCGTTGAGCAAATTGTATATATAGTGAATTAGGCGTCCAATGCTACAAGTGTGTGGCTCTTCTTATTATCCTTAAGAATTATTTTAATCGTTAACTTATACTTCAAGTTTACCCGCCAAAGCAAAACTAAAATTTTTTGCCTAATGACGAGTTTACTAGTCTTGAAGAAAAATAAAAAAGAACAATGGAGTTACTATTTAAGGAATCTACTGGTATTTTTTTACCTGAATAAAGGATTTTTAAGTGTACATTTCAGAACATACGTTAGTTTGTCTAATTGGTTGTATTGAGTTGAAATAATAAATCCTGGGGAAGTTCCGTTACATAATATTGTTACGATTTTACATTTTAAGACTTTTAAAATATGAGCTCGCAGATTGCAAATAAAATTAAAATAAATTTGTGTTTAGTTTAAATTAAAATTGTTTATTATTCGCACAATTCTGTGTGCCACTGTTCATAATTTGATGTAAACAACAACAATTGATTTGTTTGTTATTCCTCTGTTTATATTCTTTGCATAAATAATAACAATTACTAGAAAATTGTTCAACAGATCTTTGTAACGGAGATCTTCAAACCACTATTATTATCTTTAAACACACTGTGTCTTCATACAAGACGGACTAAACTTTTACTAACTCAGTTGCCTGCTTTGCCTTACCTTTTATATGGCAACGTAAACAGTCGCAACCTTTAATTTTTAGTCACAATTGCCTTTTTTTACAGGCAGAAGTTTAGTCGAGTCTTCGCTGGGAAACTGTTAAGCAGGCAGAAAAATTTTTTTTTGAAACGAAATGAAAAAGCTAAAGGGTTAACCCTTGTCCCTCAAATTTTAAATTTTTTCTCGTTTTCAATTTAGAGACTATAAAGTAAACCACAAAGCCACTAATTTCTATTACGGTTTTAAATGTAATGTAAATATCTTTAAAACGTTGGAGGTGTAAATGGTTAAAACTCAATAAAGTAAAGTTACTTGATAAAGCATTCCTTAGATAGTAATTTAATTTAAAAAACACACAATCGTACAGATGTATGTATGTATGTATGTATGTACAGGGTACAGTTAAAATTCCCTTCCATTCAAATGAATATTGATTTTGATTCAAAGTGAGACCCTTTTGTAATTGTAAGCGTTCATATGAGTGTGATATGAACATGTCTCCTACACTGAGTATATATTTGGTTGAGTGTGTGTGTTAAGTACAACAAGGATTTTAACACGTATGTATGTATATGTACGTGTGTATAATGTTATATAATATTTTTAGCAAAGGATGCATGTGCGTTCACAATTTGTTCGTTCGGAAGCACGTATTTATTCGTTTAAAATAGTGTGTTCAAGTTAAAGTGAATTTGACTCACAAACCCACACACACATACGTACGTTAACACGTAGTATAGTATGTATGTATGTGTGAATAAGAACACTTACATTAACAAACTTGTCTGTATTTTTGTTTCCGTTTCATGTGCAAATACATGCATTGAACAGATGTATGTACATATAGATCTGGCATCCTGTATGTGCGTGTCATTAACGATGGGTTTGTTGACGTATGATGAATTAAAAAAAATTCTTTGTACTCTTTATTGAAATCCTTGGTGTCTGCTGCAGCTGTATTGCATTGAACTGAAATTGAATAAAAAAAGTTTTATTTGAAAAATAAATACTCAGCCGCAGTATTGCCTGTTGCATTGCAATTGAATTGCATAAAATTTTGGTTTGCCATTGACAGGCGTTAAATTGTAATGCCATGCCATACGCGAAAGAAAAGTAGGAAAAAACTATTTATTGACACACACAACGAGCCAGAAATTAATTGCTTTACCACACCATGAATAATGTTATTATGCGCGTGATAGTGAAATCAATTGTTTGTTTTTGTTTTTCTTTTAATAAATAATTTTTAATAAAGCAGCAATTTTTTATCATTCATTACAACTCAATAATTCATGGAATAAAAATAACATTTAAAATGGTTTGGTTTGGTGGTTTAATACAATAAACGGTAGTGAGAGATACATATCAGCAATGGAATTGAGGTATAGTGTCTTAATAGAGAATTATAAAATAATTTATTTAAAAATAATTGAAATATTTCTTTTGTCATTCTTGCACTTTTAAAACATACATATGTACATGCATACATACATATTTGGTCATTACAACACTTCAGTCAGCATTGCGCCACAGCTTCTCACACCACTTATGTTGGGTGTGTTAATTTTATACATGAGTGGCCGAACCTACAGTGTAAGCTGACTCCGAACGACACATATTTTTGAGAAACTTAGTCAGACATTCTAGGACAGACATTCTCAACAAATTGAAATACGAAAAAATATATCTTCAGCGACTTCCACTCAACAGATTTCTGGTAAAAATCTGAGAGCAAGTAAAATTGCCATGGAAAGTTACTCAAAAATCTATCGGTACACAACATATGTGGTGTAAGAAACTAGGTCATAATCCTGGCTGAAGGGTTGTAATGACCAGTTATGTATGTATGTATGGATAGAATCCACCAAGAGTCGACCCTATTTTTCCTACCTAATTGATTTAGCTTACATAGACAGTCTAGTTCAAATCAGGAGTCGACCTAATAGGAGGTTGTCTGCCAAGTAGTATTAATATGTCACATATTCTGTACTTCCCATAAAAAATTAAATTAACTTGGAATTAATCAAATTTCGTGTAAATTTTTGCTTAGAAGATACTCGTAGGTCGCCCACTATCTTTAAATATACCACGAAAAGGTCTCTCTCTCTCTCTCTCTCAAAACAGTATGTAGCTTCTAAGTTGCTCACTTTTAATAATTAGTCTTAGTTATGAAGGAATTATCGTAATTATAGAATTTGCTGATTATATCATGGCGACATTAAAGAATTGGGCTGTCCATCACTCGATTTTTCAGTTTACGATGACATCTGATAAATCTCTTGTTAGACTTGCCTTCCATTACCCTAAACATAGTCTGGTCTCAAGTCTCTGGTCTTCATCACCTAAGGGGCTAAAATTCAGCACAGTTAGCCGTTAGTGCCACTATAGAAAAGGTTTTTATTTCCCTAATATTATAAAATTCACATTGGAACAGATTCAGTCATAAGGGAATAAGCTATGCTTTCTCGGGGTCTCCAAAATAAATTTGTTTGTAAGATGATTCCACCATTAGAGTCAAGATTTTTTCCGCCGATTCGTTTTTGATTTTTTCCATTTTCTTCTCTAATTGTGCGGTTGTCTGCTAAGTATAGCTGTCAAACAAAAAGTGAATGGCAGAGCTAATTCAATTGCTAGATGCCGATTGGCAAAAGCAGGGGATGCATGAAGTTTAGCAAACGAGAGTGCTTTCATTCAGTTAACGTATAGTGGTCTTGTTGTTGTTAAATACTGAACATCAGTGATTAGGGTCTTTCATGTATGGAAACAAAGCCTTTTAATTTGTAAAATTTTCAAATCCAAGGTAAACATTTTTTTCGGTTTCTCGGGTTCGCAGCCAAGCATACTCAAACTGCTAAAACTTAAAACTGGTAATTAAAATAAGGACTCAGGAAACTTGGAAATTTAGTTGGGACAAAAAGAAGAAATGTCAAGTGAGCCTACGAATATTAGATCTGAACGTACTTTCGTATTTAGTGGGAGAAAGGAGTTCTGTAGAAAGAGTACTCCAAATATGAATAATGCGACTTTCTTGGACATGAATACTGAATAGATAACAACTGTCATCTATCAAATTAGATGCCATTTATTAAGCCTTTTGCTGAATAAACAAGAATTTAATATTCAGCAAAACGTGCAAAAACATTTTTCCAAATGAATGTATGTATTGAATAAATTTGAGTCCGTTTGTTTAGCAGAGGTTCGACTAACACCCGTACATCGACGAAACGCAAAATCTGTTCAAAAATGTCTCTGAAAGTACACAGGAGAATACGAAGCAATTGATTTCACGTGTCTTACAAAAATTCGAAATTTTTCAGACTACAAGTTGGCAATATTTGCGTTGTAACTTGGGCCTTTACCCGTATAAAATTCAACTGACTTAGGAACTAAAGATTAATGACCAAATACAAAGACGTATGAAAAGGCTCCTAATTTTTAATTTGGACTGATGTTGGCCATACCATCACTGTCAACGGCGAACACTATTGGTCAATGAGTATCAACTTTCTTCGAAGGTTCTGAATTGGATTTTCTAGACACCAATGGACGGTGCTATTTGTTTCACAAAGTTCATACCACATTAAATATTCTAAACGAGCCATATGAGTGAACGGTCATCTTAACATTTTTCTTAAGTCGCAGATGAATTCGAATAAGCCAGAAAACCACAGCTGACTCCAAAGCCAATATAATCTCTGCCATCAGCGTGATTTATGTAACCTGGTCATGGAAAATTGTGCATTTCGGTTGCACATCACTCAAAGATGCTGTGGCGAATATTTGAACGATATTATATTCCAAACATAACGCCATCAATAGGCCTCTTAAATGAATAAAGTATTTCGATGATACATATTTCACATACACTATGTTTCATTTAAATTTAAATATGGGAAGCGCTTAATGAAAGACCTGATATAAGAAACTTAAAAACGCATTTTAAAATGAGATTTACTTTCGGTTGTGGTTAAGTTTGTGTTATGATTTTCGGTTTGTGTCTCCGCTGTCGTCGATGGATGATTAGCGGTTAAAAATAAGATTTTTCCTCATAAGATTATTTTTCATGTCCACTTTCCTCAATTCTTCAACGTTCCTAAGATTTTGAACACCCAAGAGATATACAAACCTTTTTGAACTTTGAAACAAAATTATTTATTTATTAATTACAATACAATTACAAATTATTATACGAGCGGAGTAACTGGACAATATGCTCGGTGTAGTGTTGCAGATAAAAGTCTCTGGTGAGAATCGAACCCACGACCCTCACGCTAATAGCCCAGCACACCACCCACTGGACTACCAGGGCACCCTTACCGAAGAAATATTTTTTTCAAATTTGGGTTTGATGTGTGACATGTGGTCTAAACCGCGGCCTTACCTCACAGTACCCACTAGACTACGGCGACTAATACAAATTTTCGATGATATCATAGGCACACTTTGCTTATTTACATTTTATAACAGGAAGCGCTTAATAAAAGATCCGATATTAATTTATTATATTATATATCGATAAGAAAATAACTTCCAGTCTGTAATTCGATGATATCTTGGCTCACAGGCTTTATTTCAATTTGAAATTAAAAAGAATTTATGAAATAAAGAGATAATAAGTATTAAAAACAAATATTATTTAAGTAACGCAAATCTTTATTTTATTAATCGAAAAATTCTTTTCATGTGTTTCATTAATTAATTACAAGAAACCTTTTAAATCTCTACGACGAGATATGCTACATAAATCTGAATGATAGCCATACACACACACATACTTCACAATACTCAGTACAAATCAAACATACTTCAGATGTCAATTTGATTCTGATTATTGGTTTGTAAAATAAAAAGAAGAAAAACTACCCTGAAACAGACACAGCAAGCCTGTTGCATCCAAACTAAATATCCTGAACACATATGAGCTCACATATCACGTTGCATATGAAATGTTCAACAAAAAAATTGTTTCTAGTCTGGGTGAAGTTGAAGAAGAAAACTTTTTTCCATTTTGGATCTGATTATACAATGTGTGCGTGTGCATGTTGCGTGCCAAAGCCTGAATAGAAGAAATCATTAAAGTATTTGAAAATGTTGAATTTCTATATTTTCTACTGCAACATGTACATTTGTAGGACGTGCAACTGCTGTGGAAGGAAACAGAGAAAACTGATATTTTACACTGATAAAGTTTTGCAAAAAAATTAAAATCCATTCCAATGACGATATAACTAGAAATTCCCATGAATACTTTCACTTACATGGAGATTTTAAACCATAAAAATATTTCCATTAAATATTCTACGGTTTGGTTACGAAAAAACCTTCTTCACACTGTTAGTTAAGCAGCCTTTGAAACAGCTGTACACGTACAATAACTTTAGATGGAAGGAATATTTAAATTCGTTTAATTTTCCTGAAATATAATTTAATTTAAATGAAAAACATTCATCTTTTTAGTTGTATCTTCAAATAAATATTGAAGTAATAATAGTATCGAAGGAGATATTAATTTATTATATTATATATCGATAAGAAAATAACTTCCAGTCTGTAATTCGATGATATCTTGGCTCACAGGCTTTATTTCATCTAAAAAATTAACGAGCAAAACAAATGCAACAACAAATTGTACGATTATTTATTGATCGTATGTATAAGATAAATCCTATATTATGTGAATACCACATTGAAGACTTCTTCCTCCTAGACTAACAGGGCACCCTGATACAAAATTATTTCCAATTATACTTTGATTTACATTTTTCAAATTTATTTTTAAAAATTGTCTCAACTTAATTTTCTTTATAAAATACTTCACTTATTCTAATTAATTATTTAAGTAACGCAAATCTTTATTTTATCAATCGAACTCTTTAATAAAAATTCAAAAATTCTTTTCATGTGTTTCATTAATTAATTTCTCTATGACGAGATATGTTACACAAACCTGAATGATAGCCAGACACACACACACATACTTCACAATACTCAGTACAAATCAAACATACTTCAGATGTCAATTTGATTCTAATTTTTGGTTTGTAAAATAAAAAGAAGAAAAACTCCACTAAATCAGACACATCAAGCGTGTTGCATACAAACTAAATATCCTGAACACATATCAGTTCAACTATTATGTTGCATATGAAATGTTCAACAAAAAAAAATTGTTTCTAGTCTCGGTGAAGTTGAAGAAGAAAACTTTTTTTCTCGAATTTTTATTCCATTTTAGATCTGATAATACAATGTGTGCGTGTACATGTTGCGTGCCAAAGCCTGAATAGAAGAAATCATTAAAGTATTTGAAAATCTTGAAATTTGAAATTTTCTGCTGCAACAAGTAAATTTGTATGACGTGTACCACATCAGTTGCACGAAACAGAAACAGAGAAAATCACTGATAAAGTTTTACAAAAAAAATTAAAATCCATTCCACTGACGATAAAACTAGAAATTCTCGCGAATACTTTCAGTAACATGGAGATTTTAAACCATAAAAATACTTCCATTAAATATTCTACGGTTTGGTTTCGCAAAAACCTTCTTCACCCTTTTAAATAAGCAGCTTTTGCAACAGCTGTACACGTACAATAACTTTAGATGGAAGGAATCTTTAAATTCATTTCATTTTACTGAAATATAATTTCACTTGAATGAAAAACATTAAACATTTTTGTTGCATCGTCAAATAAATAACAGCATCGATGGAAACATTAAACGTATGTTCACTGAATGGGCTCTGAAGCAATGGGCAATTTTTACGCTAATTTTCATCGAAAATTGATCTTCAGCGATGAAGCCCATTTCTGAATGAATAAGTACGTGAACAAACAAAATTATCGAATTGTAGACGATACGAATCCACATGAGATCCAAAAGTCACTGTTTGGTGTGAATTTTGGGCTGGCTGCGTCATCAGTACATATTTATTCGAGAACAACGTTGGCCATGCCATCACTGTCAACTATGAGCACTACTGATCAAAGATTGCTAATTTCTTTACTTCTTTTAGCATAAATTGAATGATCTAGACACCAACGATATGTGGGTTCAATAGGACGGCGCTACATGACACATGCCACATTGAATATTCTGATGGCATTTAAATAAAACAAAGAATGTGCGAAATATTATTGAAGTTTTCAATTGTGCAAAAGACCTTTTGATGTCATTATGTGTCGAATATAACATCGTTCAACTGTCCGCCATGGCTTCTCTACGAAAAGTATAATTTTTATACCTTTGGTACGTACATCATGCAGAATTTCACAGACGTCATAAGTTATGTCCACTTTGAGTACCGCTGTGTCTTGTATCGTAATCGCATGCACCAGCAACTTAAGAAAATCCTATAACAAAAAGCCTACCATTCATATCAGCACCACGTGAGTTGGGGGTTAATTATTCAAAAGAAATAATCTTCGATCTGTTGTGCTCGCTTTTAACAGTCTTTCTCTGAGAGATTTGCACCTATGACTCCACTAGCACAAAATTCTTACTAAAAAATAATTCTTTTCGGGCTGCAGTTGCAAATGATTTTTTGATGAAAATTAGAGTTAGACGCTGTAGGTTCATAAGTTGCTAGCTCAATTGAATTATGTAGGGAAGAAGGACCAAGTCACGAAACAAAATTTTCCATGTTGTGGTTCCAGAATTTAATCTAGAGTCTTATTTGAATTTTTTGTATATTTAGTATCGAGGTTGGTTGGTTTCATCGATAATTTAATGAGCTTTGAGCTGTAATGCAACCTTTTTTCATGATTTTTTTTATTGTGTTCAAACAGAATATTTGATATCAGCTTCTATTCGTATACAATTAGATCTCTTTGTTTTTGTTTGCTGATAAGAGGTTTTCACTTGCTACAATCTTTTTCATGAAGCTTTGAGGGTTATTAACTGATACCCTTCGGTACCATTTTTGAATAGCACAAACCATCTTTCGCTATACAAGATATACAGTCAAAAAAGTTTTTATGTTCTTTTTTAATGTTTTTTCCAATAATCTACGTTATATTTTATTCAAAATTGCTTTTTCCTCAAACATTCTTATTTGCAAATACCTTTAACAACACTAAAACATCTTTTCAATTTGCTAAAAATCAGCGGTGTATGTAGACTTTTTACTTTGACTGTATATCGCTGAGCAATCGACGTACTTCAGCTGCACTTAATTGATTATGCTACAAGCAGCACTTAGTGCGGCGCCGCAATCTATCAAAAACAGAATACTTGCACATTCATGGAAATGATTATTTTAAAGGCAGCGCGTAAAGTAATATAAATGCGTCTCCTACTCACTTAATTTGTATTTTTACTGGCGGCAATTGACGAGTTAAAGCCATCAATACAATAAATGCCTGGAATAAATGATTTAGGAATGGGATCAGTATAATATATCACGAACAAATATTTTAGTGACACTACTGACAAAACGGTAAACAATTGTTCACTTTTATTATTTTACTTATACGTTGACGATGATGTCTTTAAAATAATTAAAGCGCATGCTGCTTTTCTGAGGCAACAATTGCAAAATTATGGCGCAGCACTTGTTGTCTCGAATGAGTTTATAGTATTGGTTTCAAAAACTACGCAATAAATGAGAATAAATGCCCATGACTAAATCTTAGAACCAGTGCATATTAGACTTGATTTATATTACTAATTGGCCCCTGACAACCTGTTTATCGTATTTCGGCCTGCTTTAACATATATTTCCAGGCGCCTTTGCCACACAGTCACAGGATGGTAATACGCTGCACAGCATTCAAGACGTTGCTCACACAGCTCATTATTAGATCCAATACGGAAATTATCGCCAACTTACACTGGACCGAAGGTCTTAGGTAGGACTTTTCTCTCCAATACTCTCAAGGCTGCTTCATCGGTATTTAATAGCGTCCATGCTTCTGCGACGTAAAGAAGTACGGGAGGATGAGCGACTTGTAGAGCTACTCAATTGCCTATTGCCTTGGACCTGATGTCAAGAGTGATCCTACGATTGTTCTGCAGATTGGCATACTTTTTGCTAGTAACGGTGGCGCCAAGATAATTAAATTCATTGAAAATGTCGAAAGTATAATTATCGGCCATAATCTGGGAGCCGATGCGCCACATGTCCTTACTTGTGGCCAACAGATACTTCGTTTCGCACTCATTCTCTGCCAGGAAATCTGGTTTATATTACTAAAAAATATTATCTAAGCACTGTGTCCATATTATAAATTAATTGTAGGCTGGAGTAGTTAGATTACGCCATCGACATCTGTCTCTATGTACATAGGCGAGCAGCAATTTTAGTATTCTATTCAGCAAAACTGATTTAAAAATCAATTTTTGGAAAATTATGGCAGAAAGTTGCCAACTAAATTTGGAGGTTGTATTATAATTTTACTAACTCGGTAACCATGTCCGGCAGATCAATTGCTAATATGCGAAGCAAAATAAACAAAATCATCAAGATTTTTAGAAACTCGAAACATATGTAAAGAATGCATCATCATGGTGACGATATCGAACCCAGCGTAAGTTTCTGTGCATTAAGTGTTTATCCAGTGTATTAAGTTTCCGGTTAGAAAAATTGTCATGGAAAGTTTCTTATACCTGCTGTTCGGGGTTGAGTTTAAACTGTGAGTTCTAGCACTCATGGATAAAGTCAACACACACAACATACAAAGGTGGCTTGAAAAGCTAGGTTGTGATCCTGATTAAAGAGTTGTAAATAAGATTAAGTCCTGAGAAAGGATATTTCAAACAACGAATTAAAATTAATGCTCGTTTAATTAATTTAAAAGAACATTTTCTTTTTCATTTCCAGATACTAGTTTTAGCAGCATAAGTATAAATTATAATTAAAAACTGAAAGCAAATAAATTCATATCATTAAACGAAAACCAAAAAGAAAACTAAAAGAAAAATGTATGGAAAATATCAAAGAAAAAGAAATTAAATTTTGAATAAAATAATAAAATATACATGCACAGAAAAATAAATAGAATTTGAAATTCTACAAAATAGCACACACACACAGGACTTATAAATAAAATGTGGAACTTTCAAAGAATCATTTGCATCTGGATATGCTGCGTATCCTGCATGTTCGGAACAACACAATTATCAACAGCACTGGTACAGGCAGGTGAGTAAACAAACCAACCAACCAACAAACGAACCACAACCATAGCCACTCTCCTATTCAACCAACCATACGAAAATGTCAAAATTATTTCCATCATTAGAAATATTTGTAGAACACACACACATACATACTGCGCAGAGAATGACTCACTAATTTAAATTTAATATCATGGATAGAAAAAAAAAGAATTATAAAAGAAAAATATTTTATATTACCACACTAACAAACCATAGTTACGTATGTATGTACATACATGTTTTCTTTAATTTATTTCCATTTCTATTTCCATTTCCATTTGCATATGACTGCTAATGTGGCTGTACTTGTATGTGTGCTTGGGTTTCTCTTTTTTTCTCTACAAAAACTTTAACAAAACTCCCTCAGTGCCGTATGAATATTTTGATGATCATGACCAAAGTTTCTATGACTTGGATACGGAACAAATTCAAGCCAAATACGATACACATTTATTATCGCAACAGATGTTGCCATCATCAGAAAACTTAAAGGGTTTTCATAATTCTGCTCCATTCCACACAACCAACATACTGCTGAATGACGATGGTAGCCATAGAAATACGTTGGAGATGAGAAAACAAAATGATGCTGCTTTCATGTATGGATCCACAGCGAAATTGAAAAGTAATGATGGCCCTGCTGATGGCTATGAACGCAACAACGATTGGCTAGAGCAGGTAGAGGAAACGGCCACAAAGGCTGCATCATCGACATCAGCATTTACGGAGTCATTAGATGAATTACACTTGCCACGTGCTGCATCATGCTTTACTAATGGCCAGAAATATACACACGATCAAAAGGTAATTTTTTTTCAAACAAACAAACAAAATCTTTAAAATAAATAAAACCCGATATTTTATTTGTTAATTTCGGGTGAATTTTTTTCTACATTTCTATGTAACAACAGAAAATTTATGGTTTTCTATCCTCCCACATACACACATTATTATTAGGGTGGATCAAATATTTTATTTTTTTTTTTTAATATTTTTGTGAAAGCTTTTTTTGACGATTTCTGTAAAAACTTCATCAAGAATCTCTGGCTCTAAAGTCAAAATCTTTTTAAAACTGCATGATTTATATTACAAAATACTTTGCAAATAATATAATTAGCAGTATAAGAACTATGGTCTGACAGCTGAAAATATTGTTACGAAAATGAAAATATCTATATACTGGTGTTTTGCTTTTACATTGCTTAACATAAAATTAAAAACAAAAGCAACAAAAATAAAACAATGCGGTAAACAAACCTGTTTAGAAATTATTGCACTGCATAATATAACAACAAACACCAGCATAAGAAATGGTAAACAAGTAAACAAATATACAACAACAAACACCACCATAAAAAATGGCAAAAAAGTAAACAAAAATACAACAACAAATACTACAAAAATAAATGTAAACAAAATACACAAACAACAATAATGAAACAACGAAGTTTATTTCATTCATTCGCCTTCAAGAACATTCATCAGACTGTTTACTCTGCCATATAAAAGGCAATACAAAGCAGGCGAGTGATCAGTGAGGTTCAGTCAGTCTTGTGTAAGGAAGCGGTGTTTGAAGATGACCGTTTGAAGATGACCGTTACAAACTATTATCTAGTAATTGTTATTGTTTATGCAAAGGGTGTAAACATTGGAATAACAAACAAAGCAATTGCTATTGTTTACATAAAATTGTGAACAGTGGCACACAGAATTGTGCGAACAATAAATAATTTTAGTTAAACACAAATTTATTTTTATTTTATTTGCAACCTACGAGCTCATATTTTAAACGTTTTTAAAAGGTGAAAACGTGACGATATTAATTAAACTGAGATGACATATTTTGGTCAGTGATGCTTGATAAGTTGCCATGAGTCGTTGAATGCAACAACAATGATTTCAATTTGTGGATATTTATTTATGAGGTCCGACATACTTGGTTGCTGAATTTCAAAACTGATGTGTCCAGCAGTTAACAGCAGGAGAAGCAGGGAACTACTTCAGCTCGACAAGAAAACGGTTCGCACTGGTATGGGTAGTTTCGCTGACAAGATCGGGTTGCTTCACCAGAATTAGTACAGAAGCTGCCAAGATGTGGAGGAAACAATATCGGTGCAGCACTTTTTATGCGAGTCCCCTGAACTTCAGAACAGATGTCTTGGGTGAGAGAATGTTTGAAGATCGCGGCATGGTGTTGTACGTGCCATTAAGGCAACTGACCGCATTCATCCAGAGCTCAGAATGGATCAAATCTATCACTAACGGATCATGACAAGGTAGCTTAAGTTACACTGGGTAACACAATGGGCCATATAGACACCCGTTGAACTTGCCTGTGAACGGCAACCTAACCTAACCTGACTTATTTATGAAGGAAAATATGTATTTCCAAAGTTTACAGAGCACCTCGCACAGTTTTCTTACTTATTTAATCGTTTCTTAAAACCCTTTCCATATGATGTGTGTACATTTTATTCATAAGTGACGAAAACTATAGTTTAACGTCAAGTCCGAGAGACGTGAGAAACTTTTCACGGCAGTTTTTCCAACAGAGAGAAGATTGCCTAAAGAAATATTTTTTTACATTCGTTTTTGTTCGAGATGACTGAATTGAGTTTTGAACCACGGGCACTCGTCTAATAAACCCACACACTATCTACTAGATTACGGTCTAATACGTTAGCCATTCATGCGATAATTGAATGTTTAGAAATACGTTTATGCTATTCGATCATCATGGCATTGCACTTTTACTTATGGTGCTTATTTCAAACTGGCCGAAGATTGGTATTTATCACAGTATTGTGGTTAGTGATGAAGCCCATTTTAGATAAAATGGCTACGTTTTTAATTGGCGAACAAAACTCGCCATTAAAATTTACTGTTTGATGCTATTAAATCCTTGTGACAAATAAGAAATTTCAATGATATCTCATACACAAGCACACTCTCTTTGTTTTATCATATATAAGGCCTAATACTTGATCGCTTTTCTTACCCCAAAAAATTGAACGCACCCTAATGATTTTATATTACAACTCCTTTGTTTTTCCACGTATTTATTTTAATTTAATACAAATATTTTAAATATTTTTTTTATTTCCTAAATTAAAATTCAGTTTGCAATTGAAAGCCAAACATGAACTGGTAACAATAAAAAACAAAAAAACAATCATACGCCCCGCTGTTCATTGTGCGGCAAACAAATACGGTTCATACTGATTGTCGTGTGCAAAGCAAATGCCAAAAAAGGAAAAAATATACAGGCGCAGGATATGTAAAGGAAAATAATTGTATAAAAACGTTTTAAATTTCTAAAAATGTTATATTCAACAGGGTCCTCCTTTAAGTGATTTTTATTATTACATTTAAATAAAACAAAGTGTGTGTGGGATATCATTGAAATTTTTTATTCATTTGAAAGGCTCATTGATGCCATTATGTGTGGAGTATAACATCGTTCATAAGACCGCTCTGGGTGGTTCGTAACTAAAAATTTGAAATGCTTTTCCATGGCATGGTTGCCGAAAGAATTTCTTAAAATTAAAACTATGAAATGCATGAGAACGGAGTTCTCTCCTTTGTTGCTTACTTACCAAGCGCTTTAATGAAATTAAAGCAAAGTAAGAAGGACCTGGTTTCTGTTCTGCGATATTCACCGCTCGTTTTACATGGTGGATCATATTCGTTGTCAACTGTAAGGTACATGCAATATTGCTAGACTCTATTGCACTTGTATCGGTAAGAAAGTATAAATTGTCCTCGGTTCTCAAAATGATACGATCATGCAAACTCTATGCACTAAAATTAAAGCTACATCAGCCTTTAATTAATTAGGTAGTCAAAGTTTTTAGAAGATTCTATTACCTTGCAGAGCTCATAATAATGTGAGGTTATGATATGTTAAAGTAGCCGTAGTCTAGTAGGTAGTATGTCGGCTTATTAGACATGAGGCTTCGGTTCAAACTCAAGGTCAGAGATCTCTAGCAAAACGAAAGTATAAAAAATTATTTCTTCGGCGACTGCTTATCTTATCTTATTAAGTTCACATTAAGCTTTATTAATCTTATTTGTAATACAACATTCCTACAAACTACTCAACTTCCCTCTGCCGTCAAATTATATTCCCTTACTTCCAAAGTGTCAAATCTACCAGTAAGTAATTCAATTTAAATTTATGAGAAATTGTGATAAATTGGAGTACGTTTTTCAATTCGTTAAAACATATAAAAAAATTGAATTAAAATCTTTAAGGAATAAACAATAAATAATAAATTTTCTTTAAAGATTATTTTCTCTTACTGTTGAGAGTCACAGATGGACATGAATTTCTATTGTGATAAAAAGATTTACGAACTTTAAACTCTCTTCTCGGAATTATTATTTTTTCATTATTGTTTTTCTTTGTTTTAAACTGTGAATAATAAAGAACAAATGTTGCTAAATGCTCAAAAAAGAAAAGAAAAAAATATATTCTTAAATAATCACAGGTGTTATCGCCAAAGGGCTTGTAGGATTGAATGATAAAGATTTTAAAAAGTTTAAGGTTTTTAAAAGGGCTCAATTGTAGAGCTCAATTGTCTTTATTGTATTCAATCCGAATGATTTTGATTTGGGAATTATTTCCTCTTTTATACAGTTTTTTAGCTGATCCGACAATTTCGAATCAACTCCCTTAATTCTATATAATTCTATACTTATTACATATGTTTGCTTAAATGTTCTAGTGACCTATATTCTATCAATTAATAATACATTTGTTTGTGTGTATGCAACACGATCCAAGCCTTCAGCCCAACACCAGTAATGCAAACAAAGCATAATTCCCACGCTAGCCAGCGGAGAATACACAACAACAACAACATGCACATAATGTATTGACGACTTGAGCGCGCGTCAAAAGCAGCGAGAGTCAATGCCCCAGAATTATGTTAATGACACACTCGCTTATGTTATTTGATATTCATTTGTTTATACATGTTGTGCTGTTAATGATCATTAGCTTATACAAAACATTGTGTTGGCATAAACGGCAGTAGGGTCGTGCTACACCTCCCTTTTTCGGAAGAATGTTCATATAACTGAGAGTTCTATGGACATTCTTTTACAATAATTCTTAAAGTAAATTTATTACTATCTTTAAATTTCTTAATTAAAATTTTTTCGAGCCTACTATGCTCCTTACTTATAAATATACATATATATTTTTTATTATTATTATTATTATTTCTTGAGCGCTCAGTTATTTAGTTAGATATTTTTATTGTATAGCTTAAGTCTATTCTTATGTACTATTTGTTCCTTATTAGTTATCTTATCTACTATGGTTACATTATTTTTTAAATCTAATTTCTTAATTTTATACGGACCTTTATAAGATTGTTCTAGTTTGTGTCCATTGTCATTTTTGAGTAAAACTAAGTCACCTATTTTAAAATTGTAGTCTAATATATCCTTATCGTAATTGATTTTCTGCTTAATTTTATTTACATCTAATAATTGTTTTGCTCTCTTAAGTGCTATTTCTAACCTAAATTTTGCCTCTTTGGCATAGTTATCCACATTGTATAGTGGTGCAACTCTATCTATTTCACCAAAATCTTTAAAACTATTTGGTATTTTACTGAAAATCAACTCAAAAGGACAGTAATTGTGCACAGTTGATGGTGTTGTATTAAAACAATATGTAAAATACTTAAGCCATTCATCCCAGTCGTCTTTATCTACTGATATATATGAGCGTACGTATTCATTAAAAGTTCTATGACTTCTTTCTATCGTACCTAAAGTCTGGTGATGATGTGCTGTTGACGTTAGTTTTTCAATCTTGAATAAGTTGCAAAGTTCAGTCAGTATAGAATTTTTGTATTCTGTACCCATGTCCGAAATGAACGTCTTCATTGGACCATAGGTAAGTACAAAGTTCTCAAATATCGCTTTTGCGACAGTTTTTGCTGATTTATCTGGTATTGGTATCGTTACTAAATATTTTGTTAGGTCACATACTAGCGTGACTGCGTATTCATTTCCATGAAGTGATTTTGGAAATGGTCCAATTGTGTCCACATAGACCGTATCAAATGGTTTACTGGGTGTCTCTGTGATAATCATTGGACATTTAATGTTTTTATTCGTTTTTGCTAATTGACATTTGTGACATGCTTTAACGTATTTAGCTATGTCTTTTGTCATATTTTTCCAGTAGTAATATCTTTTTATCTTTTCAGCGGTTCTGTATATCCCGCAATGACCTCCTTCAATAGGATCATCATGATATTTCAGCATAATATCAAGAATTGCCTTGGCATTCTTCTTTTCAATTACAGTTACTTTGTTCAATAGCGCTATTCCAATACTCTTCAATATTTTATTGCCCGTATCTTTAAAATCATTTATTGAGATAAATTCGAAAATCTTCTCACTAGGTGCTACTTGTAATTTATTGATATTTAGTTTACTGGCCACTTTTTCAAGCCTAGAGAAAAATTGTCCTAAGTCAAATCTCTCTGAAGTAAACGTATCATTTATTTTTATGCTAGCTAATATTGATTTTCCTTTCTTTATGTAGCATTTGTTAGGAAAAATCTTTAATTTATAAAACTTTCTGACGTCACTATTCTTAATTATTATATAAATTTTGGGCTTCTCTATTTTATCTTTTTTATGCTGATTATTTATTTCACTACTGGTTTTTGGTTTAGTCATCGATCTTGTCGAGACTCTTAATACGCACGATACCTTTTTATTTATGTTTTTAAAGTCATCAATTGTAATTCGCGATAATGCATCCGCGACATAGTTATCCTTTCCAGTGCCTTATTTGTCATACATTGTTGTTTTTGTTATTTATTTCTCTAAAATCGTTAATTGTTTCTGTCCAAAGTCTAATACAGCGTCTTGTCACTATTTACGAATTTAGTGACTGCTTTGTTCTATATTTTTTTTTTCTTTTTTTTTTCAACATGGCTAATTACAAATTGAAAACAATTTTTACTTCAAAGTATAGTGGCTAGATTTATATAAAAAGTTTGGCTGGGTGACGTTGGTATTGGCTCCATCAAATTCTTCAATTCTTTGTTTGTTCTTCATGAACATGAAAGTGGACATGTTGGAGATGTTGTATTCTATGGCAACATCCTCGCAGTCATCAATATCAACCCTGACAACTCTGTCAGCATAGTCACTGGAGAGTTCCTCCAACCTGGGGGCCATCACTTTGCAAGGGCCACACCAGGTGGTACAGAAATTGACCACAACCAACTTATCACCAGCATTTTCCAATAGCTGAATGAAATCGGACTTGTTCCTGACAGTATAAACCATTTTGTTGTGATTAAACAAGTTTTTACAGCGACCACACGGTTTAACCTATACTTTAGTAATGCTCTGGCTTGATCAATTTTATATCTATCTAAAATTCTGGTCTGTTAAAGTTCTATATATTTTTAATGTTTTATTGTTCTTTCTTTTCATAATATTTTGCATAAGCTATAAGCATAGCTATTATTTCTTTTTCTCCTATATCTATTTTCCTACTATAAAGGTCCATAATTCTTAAAATATCTTACATTTTACTAACAAAATTGTTTTATTGTAATTTTTTCTTTTTTTTTTTATAATAACAATAAAATTTTTAGGTTTCTAATAAAACCATAAGACAATTACAACTAATTTATTTAAAAAAAAATTCGTACATAATTAATTCTTATTTTTTTTTTTTATAACATATAATTAAAATATTTTTATTTAAAAAAAATCTTGCCAAGAGCGGTTAACGCTTTCCGGCCTGTGAGGCGGCTGAACGCCCCACTTTTTGTAAGCTAAACTATTTTGATTTTGATTTTTTTTTACCCTTGTTTTAGTTGTTTAATTGTTTTGAGGATTTGTTGGCGTTGGCATTTGCTGTTGCGATGCCGAAGACATGTTGGAGTGAGCTGGCGGCGACAATGATGGTAATTCATATTGTTGGCATAATTAATGTTATTGCCATAATGTCTTCCTTCTATACTCCTCTTATGGTGATTGGCCTAGGTCCTTCGGCCATGGGAGTAGTTCACTGTCTCTCGGCCAGACAGTATCTTCCTTCTCGCTACTGGCTGACCGTTTTGGCTGATCCGCCAGGACAAATTTCTCTTCCTGGGTGCAAAGATATTTTATGCACTTCCAAAAAAATATTTTGGTGCAATTTGTATTGCACTCCTTTTTTTCTTTGCCTCAAATCTTGTGTGCGTTTTAATTTTCCAGCACTCCAAGATTATGGCAGGATCGCCATGTAGGATTGAATGATAAAGATTTTAAAAAGTTTTAGGTTTTTAAAAGGGCTCAATTGTAGAGCTCAATTGTCTTTATTGTATTCAATCCGAATGATTTTGATTTGGGAATTATTTCCTCTTTTATACAGTTTTTTAGCTGATCCGACAATTTCGAATCAACTCCCTTAATTCTATATAATTCTATACTTATTACATATGTTTGCTTAAATGTTCTAGTGACCTATATTCTATCAATTAATAATACATTTGTTTGTGTGTATGCAACACGATCCAGGCCTTCAGCCCAACACCAGTAATGCAAACAAAGCATAATTCCCACGCTAGCCAGCGGAGAATACACAACAACAACAACATGCACATAATGTATTGACGACTTGAGCGCGCGTCAAAAGCAGCGAGAGTCAATGCCCCAGAATTATGTTAATGACACACTCGCAGTATGCAATTTCAAGTGGCTTGTATTGATTAATATGAAATTAATATTACCATCGATATAATTGTGTGTCGCTAAGTTATTAGGTTAGGTTAGGTTTGAGGACGTGTACTTGTCAATTAAGACATGTACAGTACCCGAAGGTCGAATTGACCCATTGTGCAACGTCCTAGTTTCTCACACCACTTATGTTGTAAGTGTGTTAATTTCATACATGAGTGGTGAGACCTACAGTTTAAAGTCGACTCCGAACGACAGATTTTTGAGAAACTTTTGAAAAAGTATATAAGCTACAGATATTTGAAATAAAAGTCAGAACCAATTCAATACTTAAACTGTTTTAATTCTAAAAAAACTTCGGCAATTGACTTTGCCATCAGATAGAACCGACTACTACTTAAATACTGCTCTTAAATAAATCAAGAGTACTATACGGAAATAACTTAGACCTTTGGGTGCCCTGATAGTCTAGTGGGTAGTGTGCTAGACTATTAGCGTAAGGGTCGTGGGTTCAATTCCCACCAGAGACTCTGGTCTGTGACACTACACCGAGCATATGGCAAGTTACTCCGCTCGTATGTAATTGGAATATAATTTGTAATTGTATTGTAATAAATAAATAAATAAATAAATAAATAAATAAATAAATAAATAAATAAATAAATAAATAAATAAATAAATAAATAAATCAATAAATAAATAAATAAATAAATAAATAAATAAATAAATACATAAATAAATAAATAAATAAATAAATAAATAAATAAATAAATAAATAAATAAATAAATAAATAAATAAATAAATAAATAAATAAATAAATAAATAAATAAATAAATAAATAAATAAATAAATAAATAAATAAATAAATAAATAAATAAATAAATAAATAAATAAATAAATAAATAAATAAATAAATAAATAAATAAATAAATAAATAAATAAATAAAGAAATAAATAAATAAATAAATAAATAAATAAATAAATAAATAAATAAATAAATAAATAAATAAATAAATAAATAAATAAATAAATAAATAAATAAATAAATAAATAAATAAATAAATAAATAAATAAATAAATAAATAAATAAATAAATAAATAAATAAATAAATAAATAAATAAATAAATAAATAAATAAATAAATAAATAAATAAATAAATAAATAAATAAATAAATAAATAAATAAATAAATAAATAAATAAATAAATAAATAAATAAATAAATAAATAAATAAATAAATAAATAAATAAATAAATAAATAAATAAATAAATAAATAAATAAATAAATAAATAAATAAATAAATAAATAAATAAATAAATAAATAAATAAATAAATAAATAAATAAATAAATAAATAAATAAATAAATAAATAAATAAATAAATAAATAAATAAATAAATAAATAAATAAATAAATAAATAAATAAATAAATAAATAAATAAATAAATAAATAAATAAATAAATAAATATATAAATAAATAAAGAAATAAATAAATAAATAAATAAATAAATAAATAAATAAATAAATAAATAAATAAATAAATAAATAAATAAATAAATAAATAAATAAATAAATAAATAAATAAATAAATAAATAAATAAATAAATAAATAAATAAATAAATAAATAAATAAATAAATAAATAAATAAATAAATAAATAAATAAATAAATAAATAAATAAATAAATAAATAAATAAATAAATAAATAAATAAATAAATAAAATTAGACCGAACGAACTTCCCAACAAAGTTATTTCAATTCTGTCGGGTCATCAAAAGTGTGTGCGTTCTGACTTTGTCATTGTGAAACACAACACATTTTCTATTGACACTAATTCAGACCATTAGTAATTAAATAGCTTGTCTCAGTCTTGTTAATTCTAGACAGTATAGGGCCGAAACCATCATTTGACAGGGTTGTTGAAGATCTTAGTGGACAATTCCAATCCTATCAGATACACAGCACTACCTTCCTTGATGTCAATACTGACTTTGTCATCATCTCCGAAGCTTCACTTTACTTTAACGATTATCTTCTTCGCACATTATTTCGCGAAGTGATCCACTTTTTATTTCAAAAATTTTGCAATTTCGTTTCGTTTTAGTAGTGAATCGAAAATGAAAACTCGGTTCTTAAAACTTTCACAGTTAATGAACATAAGTTCGTAAAGCTTATGAGACGGTCTTCCTTAATATTTTTCATGATTTTATGAAATTTGCCAAGAGCGAGGTATATGATTAACATCGCAATTAACAAATTGAAAAATAAAAGAAAGAAAAAACTTTACATACAGTGGTGGCCTTATAATTAGAAACGATGTTTCTGGAACAGAGTTCTCTGGAGTGACCAATCTAAGTTTAATTTGTCCCAATCTGATGGAAAAACATATGTAAGACGTCCTCCAAACAAAACCTTTGATCCCAGGTACACAGCGAAAACTGTAAAACAAATTAACAAACATACATGTTGCTAAGTCGTTTCTAATTATAAAGCCACCACTGTGTATTTTTTCAACATCCTACGATGCACTCTTCTCATTTCTATTATGGCGGTAATGTTCGGGTTTTTCTTAACTTTTCATCGAACAATTTGATTTTAATAAAGTCTTCTAAAAACGTAAAGCTTAAAAAGTCGCAATTCAAAGTATTGTTTGAAGAAATCCATATTACCAGTCATAATATATTTCAGAGGTATTTAAAACCAATTTGTAACTCAACTTAACGCAGGACACCAATGTTTTTATATGTACTAAGTGTTGGAAGTAAAATTCCTATTATTCCAGTGCATTTTGACTGAATTTTAGCATTGGCATGGGTTAAATTGGTTTGTGTCTTATTCACTTACATATGTCTGATACTTAAGAAAGCCATAGTTGTGTTTATTGGATTGAATATATAATGGACTATCGTTGCCAAGGACATGAAATCTCTTTACTTCGACGGTCAGTTCACATAACTTCTAAGTAAGATGACTATGCCTTCAAATCATTCGTATAGGATATCCATTGTAGCATAAGCTAAGTGTCACATAGCGCCGTTCTGTTCAAACCACATTTTCTTGGTGTGTACATTATCTAATTCAGATCAAAAGAAGTTTGTAATCAGTGACCAGTAAAGCTCGCCGGTGACAAAGAAATATGTAGCGATGATGCCGTCGGCATAAAATCTACCGTAAACAGTCATTTGGTATAGTACCACATTCGACAATTTTCTTTGTTCACGTTCAATTTCACGTTCATCCAACAATGATCCTCATCAGTAAAGGTAGCTTTAGATGGAACTTATGGTCAGTTGCCTTCAGTTCATGGTCAATTGAATTTTGTAGGATGCAAGTAATAACTGCAATTTGGTCTGCGAAAGGCCGAGTTCTTATGAGCAACGAGAAATCCACTGTAGATTTTGCATTACGTTGATGTACGGGTGTTGATAGACCGTTTACTCAATCCATGAACTCAGATTGTTAATTGTTCCCTTCAGTAGGCCGATTATGGCGATAGTAATATGGGGAAGCGAGCTGTACGTTGCCCAAACAGGACATTCATTTTTATAAAAATTATTTGATTATTATTATTTTTCTTCATATACATACAGTGGACAGCAAAAGTCTAAGTACCAAATATACTTTGACAAAATGTGTCCCAACAGGCTTAATACTCTTGCACCAAGTCCCGATATGGCTTCAAGAGAGTATTTAGGAGATCATTTGAAAGAACGGTTACGAAACCGCTAAGCCTCAAACAAAAGTAAACCGAAAAACTTGATCATGGTGCCACCAGAAAACACTGAAGAAAACTTGTACATTCAATTCCAAATGGGTTAAAATGGAGTGCTTGACTTTAAAGGATATTCTACTAAATAAAAGGGGTAACATTTTCATATATTAAGCCTTTGAATTTTAAATTCACTCAGGGTTCTCCTTGGGGGTACCAAATGGAGTCATCTGAAACTTTTTCTTATTTTTCTCTTGTTTTATGAAAAACATTAAAAAAATTTTTTTTATAATAAAACAGAAATAAATTAATAAAATAAATATAAATTGCCGTATAAAATATATATTGCCGTACTAAGACTTTTGCTGTCCGCTGTATACTGTATACAAGCATTGATTATATGCAAACGATACACATTCTCATTCTATAGTATTACAGTCACATAATAATATTTGTAATTGATACAATATATGTATGCGTGAATCTGTTAATTAAATTCGTTTTTAATTCTTATCAAAGCTGACACTATAGAATCCATCGTAATCATGTGTCCCTATTAATATTTCATTTCGTTTATTTTGTGGTCAATTTATAAAAATTGTTGTAATTTATTGTGTGGTTTCCCCTTTTTAGTTTTCTTACAGTTTTCTCTTCTGCTTCTTATCCTTTTTTCAAGTCTATAATTATATTTTTGTTAAAATACTTTATTGTTGTTGTTAATAATTTCCATTTTAGAGTTGATTTAAAAGCAATTTGTACCTCTTATTCTCCATCAATAGGTACCACGCCAGGATAACTGTGAAGTCTGTTTGTGCATGGATGACGGAATATTTTGCTGGTGGGAGAAATGTGGTACGTAAGCATTACATTCTCATACGCATTTAATCCCCAGCTCATCTTTTATACTTTGATTTTTTTCTTTTTCTTTTCCTTTTGTTTGTTTTTTATTCACTCATTTCATTTCATTTCATTTATTTATTCTTTGGTTTTTGGGTTCTTTCTTATTTAGGAACTATTTTTGGGTGAAAAAAATTATAAAAATGAAAAAATATCACACAAACACACACAAAAGTATTTCATCTAAAGGTTAAAAGGGCCAAATGAGAAATACTACAGTAAAAAGGGCCAATTTATCCGCTAGTAACAATGTAAAAATACATGACTATGATGACTTCATTAAAGAATTGTAATGGAATTATAGGCGAATTTATTTGATTTTAAAAATGTTTGTACTAGCATTTACTCTGACTTATTATCTCTAAAGCTCACAGCATTAGTTGACGTACTTAGTGTCCGAGATAGTATGCTCTGCGTAGAAATTTGTAAGAAATACGACACCGTTTTTTATGTCGTAGAGTTCCGGTCTCTTTGCTCAAGTACCATACTAAGATTAATTAGCGAGACGACTTGCATCTTCTTGCTTTCGACGGCGATGTCGTAAGTTTCTTTATATTAATATTTCTGAATATAAGTCTCTAAATATAAGTTGATATGTACCTGAAGATAGTCACAGACGATGCCATTTTAGAGTGGCGAAGAATAATTTGTAAAACACTCTTCAAATCTTTTCGTTTTAAAGGCCTTCAAAAAAGGAAGCCATACTCAAAGTTTGAGGCTTCTTTCTGCCCACAGCTTTGTAGACCCTGAGAAATGTGATTTCTCATTCTTTTCGAATCAAATCTTTGCTCGTTAAGAGAACAGCAGTGTCTGTGCTACTCTATTTAGCTTCATTGACTACTTTCCAATCTTGATTGGAATAGTTCTTGACTACTTTCCAATCCAGTATAGCTGCTTGAGGATTGCAGAACAGATCCGGTGGCAATAGGTAATCAAGGCCAAGATGAATTACATTAAGTTCCGAACTAGATGAAACTTCTTAAGTGATCTTACACAAGAGCTAAGACTAACAACGGCTAACAACTTCATATTTAGTTATGTTTCAATAATCTTTAGTGCAATGTATCGTGTTTGATGGTTGAATATCAAGTCAATCCAGTTCTTTATTAATACAATTTTGTTCTCTATTTTTTATGACATAAAAGGCAAAATATTTGTACAATTTTGGAAAGGTAGCTACAGAACAAGTATAACACCACAACTCCCCTCTTAAGTTGTAATAATACTATAAATATTAAAAATACGTTTATAGGAAATTCATAAAATGTAGTTTAATTACATTCATAAACAAAAAAAATTATTTGGTTTTAATTACTAATATTTATCAATTTTGCAATTATAAATATATACATATTTTTGTAAATATAAGTTTTCCTTTAGTGAATTGTTAATATTAACTAATGTTGAAATATAATACCTAGTATAACAAAAAAAATTAAAAAGTTATTCTTTGTAATTTGGACGTTGCAAACGTCTTAAATTACGAGTTTTAATCTCTTTTGTATCCGGAGTAACATTCTGCTGTCCTCTGTCATTCTCAGATACTGATTTTTCAGACTCTGGCTCATTTTTATTATTGGAAACCTCTGGGCCTGTTTGTTCGTCGATATCCGCATTCTCACTTGCACTTTGAGTACCACGAATCATTTGATTAACGTGTCTTTTTATGGATTTATTATTTCGCGTTAAAATACAATGGTAAGATTGCGGACCTAAACGCTTTTTAACGGTTGCCTCTTGCCAAGAAGCTTTATTCGGATTCGAATAATCCCGAACAAAAACTTTTTTATCATTTTCAAAATTTATATTTCGTGCCCCTCTGTGATTTTTAATGTTAGATAACTGACTCTCAACAATTTTGTTTCTGACTAAAGGTGGACAAATCATACTAAAACGTGTTTTTATCTCTCTACCTAATAGCAATTTGGCAGGAGTTTCTCCTGTAGAACAATGTTTCGTTGTTCTGTAATCAAATAAAAATAAACTTATAATATCGTCGAGATTTTCTCCATCTCGAAGATTCGCTAAAACAGTCTTTTTAAAAGTTTTGACTAAATTTTCAGCCTGACCGTTAGTAGCCGGGTGACCCGGTGCAGTTAAAATGTGTTTTATATTGTTCGATTTCATAAAAACTTTAAACTCTTCAGCCGTAAATTGCCGCCCGTTATCACTCACTAGAGTGTCTATTAAACCGAACCTTCCAAAAACTTCACGCAATTTGCTGATAGTAAAACTTGATGTTATATTTTTCGTTTTAAAAACCTCGACCCATTTAGAGTAAGAATCAATAATCAAAAGAAAATGGAAATCTTTTATTGGACCCGCAAAATCAATATGAAGCCTGGACCACGGTGTATCCGTTGGTACCCAAGGAATCAATGGAGCTTTTTCAGGACTTGGTTGGTTTACCTTACATGAAACACAATTTGAAACTAATTTTTCAATGTCGTGGTCTATTTTAGGCCACCACATATACGACCGTGCTAACGCCTTAGTTTTAACAATTCCAAAATGAGAATAATGCAATTGCGCTAAAATTTTGTTACGCAATTTTTGTGGAATCACCACCCTGAATCCCCATAAAATACATTCGTATTCCACCGAAAGCTCCTTCTCACGACTGACGAATGAAATAAATTCATCACCCTTTAACAGGCCGATTTTTCCCACCTGAATGGCCTCTTTTAACTTTGCCAAAATTGGGTCTCTTCTAGTTTCTCTAGAAATATCCCTAAAATTCAAATTTAGCTTATTATCGCTACCTATATAATTTATAAAACCGAAGTCTTCACTATCTTCTTCTCTATCTCGATGAGGAAAACGAGATAAATGATCTGCTGAATTTTCTATACCTTTTACGAAACGCATGGTATAGTTAAAACCTGATAAAATAAAAGCCCATCTTTGTATTCGAGCTGCTGCCATAACTGGCAAGCCTTTATTCTCCCCAAAAATGGCTAAAAGCGGTTTATGATCCGATTCCAACGTAAAATGAATACCCAATAAATATTGTTTGAGTTTTGTTACGCTAAAAACAATAGCCAAAGCTTCTTTCTGTATGGTACTGTAATTTCTCTCAGTTTGACTAAGCGCACGAGAAACAAATGCTATGGGCTTCTTCGACCCATCCGCCCCTATATGGGCTAAAATACCCGCTACCGCAAAATTAGATGCGTCTGTCGACAGCAGTATAGGTAGTCTAGGGTTAAAATGAACTAATATTTTGTCCGAAGTCACCTCCTCCTTTAACGCTTCAAATGCACTTTGGCGAGTTTTCGTCCATTTAAATTCAACTTCTTTTCTTAAAAGTTCATAAAGAGGTGCCATTTTATGAGCAAAATTAGGAATGAATTTTGAATAATAGTTTAGCATCCCCACAAACGCTCTAACTTCCGACACATTTTTAGGAACTGGCGCATCCAGAACCGAAGAAATACGATCCTTATTCAAACTGAGACCATCACGATTAATGTTAAAGCCTAAATAAGATACCTTATGCTTAAAAAATTCACATTTTTCACTATTTAGACGTAAACCCACCGACTCCAGCTTACTTAACACCAACTCAATCGTTTTGACGTGGTCCTCCAAATTACGACCAGTAATTATAATACCATCTAAGTAGTTTACTACGTTGGAAATTCCACGTAAAATATTTTCAATCGTTTTTTGAAAAATAGCCGCTGCTGGTTTTACCCCAAACGGTAAACGTGTCATTTTAAAAATACCCAAGTGAGTACTCCACGCACATAATAATTGTGAACTTTCGTCCAGCATTAGCTGATTATAAGCATTAGAAAGATCTAATTTTGTAAAAAGTTCTCCACGAAGAGAAGCGAACAATTCGTCAATTAATGGCAGAGGGTATTTGACATCTTCTAAATATTTATTAATGGTAGATTTGTAATCCCCGCAAATACGGATCTGACCATTGGGTTTTAAAATGGGCACCAATGGTGTACCCCATTCAGAATTATCTACGTGAACTAACACTCCTTTCTCCACTAAATCCTGCAACTGTGATTCAATTTTGGCTCGCCATGCCAATGGCACCGGCCTTGGTTTACAAAAAACTGGCTTCACCTTTTCAATTAAATTTAAGGTAACTGTTCCACCCGTGTATAAACCTAAGTCTTTATTAAAAACTTTGCTGAATCTCTTTTTTATGCTTTGTACACCCTCATTCATGTCCATTATAGAATTAACATTTGAGATACCGACACCGAACATTGACATAAAATCACGACCCAAAATGGGAGGGCTACGCGCATTTGTAACTACAAACGATAAATTTTTAACTTGGCCCCTAAATCTCACCATTGCTAAAAACTCACCCATAACTTTTATGCCTTCCCCTCCATATGCACACAATTTTTTTGTAGAGGGATGCAATCCAACCTCTTTAAAATAATTATAAAAAGTTTCACTCGACATCAACGAACAAGCTGCTCCAGTATCCAACACAAAATCCATCATTTTGTTATTTAGTTCAATTTCCAACGTAAACGGAGCAGCAGAAAGTTCACCCGTTACACTATAAATAGAAAAATTACAATCATTTAATGTTTCAGAATAATTATCATTATCATCATTTAAATTTTCATTTGATACTTGGACCACATTAACGTGATTATTGTTGCACACACTTGCTAAATGTCCAACTTTACGACATTTGTGACAAACACTGCTTTTGTATTTGCATTTTTCACTGGCATGATTTTTCCATCCGCAATGCGAACATTTCTTCTTTGCCTGATTGCCGTTATTCTCATACCCGTTAACCTTGTTGCCGTTCCCCTTATTGCTGTTGTTGTTGTTGTTCTTCTTAGTTTTCGCATATCTTTTTTGTACATAATTTACACCTTCACTTTCCCCTCTTTGTGCATACAGCTTCGCCTCCATCGTCAATGCTTTTCTTAACGCACCTTCTAGATTTAAACCTTCGTCCTCCTCACACAATTTTTCAAAAATTCTGCCTTCCAAACCAGTTACAAATTTATTAAGCACAAATTGTTCTAGCTGTTGACCATATTTGCACTCCATCGCCAATTTTTTTAAACGTGCATACCAGGCTGCCACAGATTCCTCCTCCCGTTTTTGCGTCCAAAAAATTTCTTCGCTCACGAAATATTATAACCGGGGGCGAATAATGCATCTTTAGCATGTCACACAACTCCTTGTACTTCTTCTTAGCAGGTAAATCAGGGAAACACAACTCCCTCAACAAGCCATACGCCTCAAGACCAACAGCCTTCAATAACGTTGACGTTTTAATACGGTCTTCATCAACCGCCGCCTCCACAAAATGTGAATCCAACACCTCTTGCCAATGACACCACTTATCTATCACCGGCCGGAATTCTCTTATGCCGGTTGCCATGGATGTTGCAAAAAGGCTTTCGTTGTGCGCTATTGTTGTATCACCTGCAGCTCGCATCATTACCACCAAACAAGTATAACACAAAATGTATCAGTTAACACTCAAAAAGTTTGGTTATCTTGTAATATTTATTACATATATTATATACAAAAACTTTGTATATAAACCAAAAATTAACTGTTCTTTTTATATAACTTGCACACTTTTTTTTTTTTTTAACTTATTTAAACCCTCGTCGCCACTGCAATGTATCGTGTTTGATGGTTGAATATCAAGTCAATCCAGTTCTTTATTAATACAATTTTGTTCTCTATTTTTTATGACATAAAAGGCAAAATATTTGTACAATTTTGGAAAGGTAGCTACAGAACAAGTATAACACCACATTTAGTTACATACATACTCGTATATACATACATAATTGGTCATTACAACCCTTCAGTAAAGTTTACGAACGAGCGTTATCACACCATTTATATTGTGTGTGTTGATTTTATACATAAGTAGCGGGAGCTCCAGTTTAAAGTCAACTCCAAACGACAGATTTTTGAGAAACTTTACATGTTAATTTTTTTTACTCTCAGAGTTTTTGCCAGAAATCTGCTGAGAGATAGTTGTCGAAGAAATACTTTTAGATTTTGTTTTGTTGATGTCTGAGCTAGAGCTTCAACCGTGTCCTCACGTCTAATAAGCCAACACATTACCTACTACACTACGGCGACTTCAATTAAAGTATACCTCCGTTAAAGTTGAGTTGTGGACAAACCTCAATTTATTTAAAGATATAATGCCATCGGTTGCATGGCGTTTACTGAATGCCACCATGAGATGATCTTTAGCATGCTGCTTAGGCAGAAATATCTTTCTCACGTTGTAAACGACTGAAGTCACCGTAGTCTATTAGGTAGTGTGTTCGCTTATTAGACGTAAGGCCAATGTTCAAACCTCAGGTCAGACATCAAAACGAAATATAAAAAAAAATATTTCTTCGGCGACTTCCTCTCAGCAGATTTCTTGCAAATACTCTGAGAGTAAATAAAAATTGCCATGAAAGGTTTCTCAAAAAATCTGTCGTTCGGAGTCGACTTTAAACTGTAGGTCCCACCACTCATGTATTAAATTAGCACACACAACATAAGTGATGTGTGAAACTAAGTCGTAATCCTGACTGAAGGGTTGTAATGACCAATTATATATGCGTTGTAAACGACTCACACTGTTGTAATATGAAACTGTGTTAGAATCTTTGACAAAAATTTTGTATGTAAACTGTATGGTTCTGTATGAGTTGGTGACGAGTATAAACATCGAATGCCTCTTGAACAGTACGAGTCTTATACTGACTTCGACATCTTAAGGCTCAGGAAAGTAAGATTGAAAATCCGCTCTTGAAAAGTTTTTTCACATTTGCAGCTGGGAGAAAGCGCAGATAAAGATGACAAAAACTCCGATGAAAAGACCGTCTAACGATCTTACAAGGAATGATGAGCAGCAATAATACCAAGGGAAACGCATTCGTTTAGTGTAATGCGTTCACTACATTCAATCGAATATTAATTATTATCAGATTTTCTTCGTGAAAACTTCCCTTTAAATTGAATTTAATTAAATGAACATTTTGTAAATTCTGTTGTAACATGCAATCAAATGATTACAACCGACTTTACAATTTTCATTGTGTTGTGTATTTCAGACATAAAAATTATGGTTTACTTGACAATACTTTATCGACAAGAACCGGGTATTGCCTGATAAAATATTTAAAAACGAATGTAAAATTCTTTTGTAAATAAGTGACCAAATTGTAAAGTATTTTCAGTATTTTTTCTTTTTTTTTTTCTTTTAACATTTCTTTAATAAACATTGAAATATAATTTTCATTTTTAAATAAATGTTAATAAATAAAAAAATAAATAAAAAATTTCATACACATTTTCATAAACAAACAAAACGACAACTGAATCTGTTGCCTTTGTTTTTCCATTCATTTGCCTCAATTCACATTTATTGAACATAATTGGACTAACTTCCGTGTTAACAATTGCAGATAAAAAGGCCGCAAAGACTTTAACAACATACGATGACTATTCGACACCCTTTGAAGAATCATCCACCACACGCATGCACATTTAAATCGACTTTAAGGCCAATGAAAATATCAAAAACAACAACAAGAACAAATGAAGACTACAAGTACGACGATGACGATTCAGCGGAAATACGCGAAATGCAACAGGAATATGAAGGACTAAAGGAGCAACTGGCAAGAGAAGAACATGCGCAGGAACGGGAACAGGAACAGGAACATGAAGACGTACGAATGCATGAACAGCATAAAAACCACAACAAACAAATGATGAAGAAGAAAATCTATCAGCAGCAAGAGGAAGAGAAGTACAATAATAAGAAAATTAAGGAAGAAAATAAAAAACAGAAACAAGAAATGGAGCCACATCGAACGCAACAACAGCAGAAGCATAAATCCAATGAACACTACGAACATCAACATCATGCACGCAATCACAATGGCAATAACAGGCATCGCGATAACGGCTCAAGTGGGGCCAGTAGTAAAATACTTAATTTCCCAGAAAATCTACCTTCGGTTTTATACTACGATTATAAAACGGAAGAACATCATCAACATCAGCATCAGCATCGAGAGCAGCATTTAAAACATCAGAAGCAAAAACAGCTGCAAAAACTTTTACAAAAACAACAATTACAGCAACAGCAAAAACAAAAACATGAAAAACTACAACCCATACAACGCCATCACAGTAATCGACATCATCAATATGGTCAAGATTTTCACACATACAATTTACATGGCCAAAACAACAGGAACACCGTTATCACAGATTTATCGTGTGCTCACTGCTGCAATAGCAGTAACTACAATGCTGCCGGACAAATCGTCGAATACACCAACTACTACAATAGTAGCATCTACACCGTTAAAGGTAAGTGTACGAGGGTCGTTTTCAAATTAGTTGACAAAATATATAAAAAAAAATAGTTTTCCACATTTTTAAACAATGTTTCCAGTTAGATCGAAGAATTTTTTTTCGTCTCTATGCTACTTGTACTCGTGTCTGGATTCTTAAAACAGCCGTTAGAATGTAGAGTCCTAGCTCTCCATTTTTGATGAACTCATTACTAACGAAATAGAAATAAAAAGTAAGCCGAGGAAGCTAAATCTGCGTGAAGTAAATCAAATTTTAAAACATCCTAACTGCCACCATTTTCGAACTGGGGGAACTGATTTATTTTGTTAATGCAACTACACTTTCTTTTCCCAACTTTTTTGATGGGATTGGTGAAATTCGGTCAGTACAGGGACTGCGCTTATTTGTGGTGTCACAAGGGGCCGCTATACATGCTCAAGTGTGCTTTAGTAATCAAAGATACCACATCAACCTAACCCAACCTACACTTTATCATCAAATGTAGCCTTTCTTGCTCAATTTTATTACTTAAACCCTGCGGTTTGGTTCTCGTTGTTAATTGTTTTCAAAAGTTTTCCTATGAAACAGATATTAACGCAGTGCACATAAAGCTTTCTTGGCACACAATTTCCCCAAGCCAGTCCATTGTATTAAATTTTCTTTAGCAAGAAGTGTGGATGGACCCTTGTCTTATTTACTTTATAGATTTGATAAAATAGAAATTAAATTTGAATGAAACTAAGTATGCGTCAACCACCAGTGCACTCCTTCCAATCCAAACACTGCACAATTACTTTACTCAACTGACTTCCCTCTGATGGCGGCAGTAAGACTCAATGCATATTATTCATGGCCCAACCTACACTATGGTCATGCTGCTATTCTGGGAGGCATAGACACATCTAGGTCGATTATATGGTTCATTATAACTTTCTAAATAAAACATTTGATTTTAGAATTCCAACTAGGAACTTCTGGGAGGTTTCTACCAATTGCCCAAAGCTGAATGGCAGGGTGGGCTGTGGTATATTTATTAGTGGGTCTGATATTAAACTTTCTTATAGGCTTCCTTTTTTGAAGTCTCCCTAGTCTAGCAGACAGCATGTTTGTTTATTAGACGTCAGGCCACGGTTCAAACACCAGATCAGCCATCTCCAACTAAACGAAATTTGAATATTTCTACGGCGAATTTTTGGCAAAAACTCTGAGAGTAAATAAGATTGCTATGATGAGTTTATCAAAAATCTGTTGTTCGGAGTCGACTTTAAACAGTAGGCCCCACCACTCATGTATAAAATGTACACACACAACATAAGTGGTGTGAGAAACTAGGGCGTAATCCTGACCGAAGTGTTGTAATGAACAATTATGTATGTACGCATAGGCTCCCTGACCACTGCAGACTTTTCTATGCAGACATTTTGGGCGGAAGTCATGGGTGGTGTTATTTTTCCTGAAAATTTCTGGATTTAGTCGAACACCCAAGCTGCGATTAAGGTCCTAACGAACGTATTTTTAACATCCGTCCTAGTCCAAGAATTATTGAATGTTAAATGAATATGATAAATGATGTATGGATTCTGGGGTCCAGGGATATCGTTGGAAATTGCATTGCTCATAAGCTGGCTAGGGCTGGCACAGAGCTCATAATGTTTCAAGGCATAAATATTCCGAGCAATGGGTCTGAAGAGGAAGATGAAACTGTTTTTGAGTTCATGGTCCATTGCCCTGCTCTTGCCAAAGAAACATGAATGTTTTTGATCTCTCAATTTCCCATCCAACCTAACCTTATAACATCGTTCGGTTGCCCTCATCTCTAGGAGGAGCGCATTCAAAATGTCCAATTTTCCATAATTTTGGTTCATAAATCAGACTGAATTTGATCTATGACAGGGATTATGTTGTCTTTGGGGGTTACTGTGGTTTGCAGCTTATTTGCATACACATGCGACTTAAGAAAACCCTACAAAAAGTTTAACGAAGTCAATTTGCACGGTCTTGGTGGCCTGTTCACACCTCCTCCAAGTGAGATGGCCATGTCCTCAAATTTAAATACTACTCTCGTACCTCGTTGTTTACGTTGAAAACTGACTCCGAACTTTTGTGTGGCAAAAAAAATTTATAGAGCCGGTCGACGAGATTAAGGGAGCTCTGGAGTCTTTAATTAAATCACAAGGCATGATTTTTCGTAAAGACAATTTAAAATATGGACACTACACTACAATTACAGTTAGGAGGATTTTTTGTTCTTTGAACTTTTCCTTTTTTTTTAACATTTATTGTCATTGATTCTATATTAAATTGAAAAAATGAAGAATTGAAGAATTGTAGAATTCGAAAATGTTTCTTCCCCAAGTCCTTCTCAGTCAACCATGAATTGCGGCCGTGCATGATTTTTAAGATATTAAATTATGAAGTCGCCTTAGTATAGTAGGTAGTGTGTTGGCTTATTAGACGTAAAGCCAGGGTTTGAGCCCCAGGCCAGGAATCAAAATACAAAAGGTATTTCTTCGGCGACTTCCTCTCAGCAGATTTCTGGCAAAACTCTGAGAGTAAATAAAATTGCCATGAAAAGTTTCTCAGAAATCTGTCGTTCGGAGTCGACTCACCACTCATGTATAAAATTAACACAAACAATAAGAGTGATGTGAGAAGCTAGGCCGTAATCCTGACTGAAGGGTTGTAACGGCCAATTACATTATGTGTGTATATGTATACAACGTGTGTCTATTTCCGCTATCTCGTTTACAGAGCAATGGGGTTTGATTTCTGTAAAGTTTTGTATTGGAAAGTCCGTTGTGTTTCCCAAGTTACGGGAGTGGCGGGACCTAACGTTTAAAGTCAACTCAAAACGACAGATGGGAGTAAATTTTCATGACAATTTCATTTACTTTCTCAGTTTTTGCCAAAAGTCTGCGGAGAGAAAATCGCTGAAAGAAATATTTTTTCATATACCCTGTTTCTGTAAGACAAATGATTACAGAAGAACGTTTGCTTGTATGAAAAACACCAAAACATCTGTTTGTATGGAAAACACAAACGCGTTCGTCCGAAATCATTGGTTTTCCAGAAACAGGCCCGTAACACTTTTTATTCGAAATGTCTGAGCTGGATTTTGAACCTCGGACTGTAATCGAGGACACTATCTGCTATACCGACTTTGCGTCGCTTACTATCAAAAATATAAAACAAGAACGAATTCATTATTGTCGAATACGTGAAGCAATATGGATACTACCGAGCCTGTATATGAATGACTAATTTCTCCATGACATTTTTTCTGTCGAACTGGCGTTTTAAGGCATTTGATTTGGGGGAACACGGTATATTGATTCCTAAGTCAGATTAAAATTTGATCGGCTATTCGATACAAAATAGTTCTGGAAAGATGCTTTAGTGTCACGTGTTCCAGCTTAATGATCCTCCGGTTTTTACAGCCTGTTATTTCGCCTGCTTCTGCAAGATATTTTCGTCCAGTTTTTTTGCCAGTTTTCTGGTATTCAGTATACTTGTAATGAACCTTCGGAGTTATTATTGGTTTCATAATTTATAAGGATTTGATAGACTCTTGCAATGTGTTCTCTCATCTAAGTTGGAAGTTGTTACGTCCCGCTTCCAGCATCCCGTTCAAAATCTTTGTAGATATTTTGGTGCATTTTGAAGTTGGACAATCATTATGAAAATTTGTTCATCTTGTCACACAGCTTCCAATTTTTAACAAAAAGATTATTTTGGACCTCCTAACTTGAATCATTGGTCAACCATAAAATATCGTTAATGTGCCAATTTCAGAATTAAAATATTTGTGAACAAACACAGGATTCAATAAAAGTCCTGTGATAAGCGACATAATCGCCAAGGTGCTGATGGTGGCACATGTGCTTATAATGGCCGTCAGAAGTTGACTTAATTGAAATTGAATTGAATGTTGACTTTCTCTGTCTTTGTTTTCTTTCACATTTTCCTGTTTCCAGTTGATTTTTCATTTTGTTTTTCTCCATTTTCATTTCGTTCTGTATGAATTGAAAACAATCCATTATTGAAGTGTCAATAAAAACTTTTTGCAATGAAAGCAGGATTGAATGATAGAATGAAAGAATGATTGAAGGAGTGAATGAAATGTAAACTTACAAAAAATCAAGAAAAGAATTAAGAAAACAAAACGAATTAAGAATAACGAAAAGAACAATAAAAAGGAAGCCTCAAAATCGTATAAAGGAGTCCATCACAAGTGAGCGGACATAAATCATCTTCAAGAGCTATTAATGCGTTACTTACAAAAAAGTTTAATTTATTAATGACTTGAATTTTTTTCTTTTACATGTATTCTTAGATTCCTGAAGTATATTTTGTGTAAAACTTAAAATGATTTTAGTCCTGTAGGAAGGTTAATAAACATGAATTATGTGTCATCTACGTTTGCAAGACAAACTTTGGAAGAAAAGTAGTTCTGATCTGGGTTTTGTGTTGGATGTATACTGCGGTCATAAGACCAATGCTCACCTATGATATTAACGTTCAAAAGCTATTGTATTTTGCTGTTACCATATACTTTCTTAGGCCAGTTTAGAGAAAATAATAGGCCTATCACCACTGGATGTCTTTGTCGAATGTGTATCTGCTAAGGTCACTTTGTCAAGCCCTCCATCTAACGGGGCGAACCGGTCTCATATTGTATAATACTTACTCTGGACTTCTATAGGTGCTAGTTGTTTTTCATTACCCCTCTTGGCAGCATATGGCTTCCATAAAGCATTATCCATCTTCTTCGGTTGGCTGCTGTTCCGCTGGGTTGTTATTCTGTCTTGTTCCCGTTTCGTGAATCTATTGTTGTTCCACTTAAGCAGTTCTTTATCAGATAGGTGCGATAGGTGCTACAGTATAGCGTAATTTCCACAGAAGAATCGTCTGTGGAATGTGTTTTTTGCGATATCTCGATCCCGATCTTTTCTGATGACGTGGAGAGAAAGAGAATGTAGGGTAGTTATTCAGCTTCACTTGAATTTTTTTGTGTCTCTCATAATACCTGATGATTACATTGTATCCTAGACAGTCGTCTATGCTATTGATAGACCTGCGAGGTTGAATAGAGAATCAAATTACGAAACTGCGGTGTTCAATATATCATCAATCAATGCTCTGAAATCCAACTTAGTAGGACAGAAATGTCTCTAGTCACATGCATTAGTTACTGTAGAGCTTGAACGACATAGTGCCGACCTGATATAGATACCAAATCCTTTAGACATCCCATGGAAGGATACTGTTGAGTAGTGCAATACCAAGGCTGTAGTAAACTAGCATCACATTGATAGCATATCTATAATCTTTTGGCCTTTTTTGTTAATGGGTAAAAACATATACTGTCTCGATTAGACTTCTCATGGGCATACTTACTAGACACTATGTACGTCGCAACATAATATGACTGTTAGAGGAATGTGTAAGATATTTTTCTGTGACTGCTATGTCCTATGGCGGCTTAAATTTTTGAGAGGGGTATCATTAGATGCTCACGAGGAGTACAAGAATTTTTCATACCTGGTTTAAGTTTTCCACGGAGGAAAAATATATCGTAACTTGAATGATATGCCCATTTGCTGAATATCTAAGATGCTCTAACATAATTCGGCGAGGGAAAGAACTACCCATACAAGTGGTGCATTACTTGCGAACTCGGGAAATATTTAGTAAGATGGATTAAACTGAACATGATTTATGGTAACCTAAGATTTGGACTTCATTTTATTGTTAGAAAGAAAGGACTTTCCATATTCATATTTGATGGGGAATATAAGAACGACGAAAACTGTGTAAACTCCTTCTTAAGTCTCGACAGGGTACTTCCACCGTTGGAGGTATACAGTGTCAGAAAATAGTAGAAAAAGAAATATCCGGATTTGATTCTTTCTCACTTCTTTGGATCATTGTCGTCAGCACGCTTCTTACTGGGGTTGATTCCATGGCAGTAATAGGTAGGTGCATTGATTAAAAGCCTTTTTGTTTACTTACTTGGCTTCCATTTAAATTATTCGCCAGACTTTGTACTGTTCTTATAACTTACTTACTTAGTAGGTCATTGCAATCCCTGAGTAAGGACTATAAACTAGCTTCTCACACTACCCATGTTGTCTGTGTAAATTTTATCTATGATTGGCGGGACCTAAAGTTTAAAGTCTATTCAAAACAACAGATTTGCGCAATATTTCATGAGTTATGGGAATTTCTTCCATTGAGAAACATTTCATGCGATTTTTTTTTACTCTCAGAGTTTTTGCCAGACGACTGCAGACATGATGTTGCCAAAAATATATTTTTTTCATACTTTGTTCGGTTCAAGATATCTGAGGTAGAGTTTGAACCAAGACCTCTCGCCAAGATACTACCGACTAGTTTATTTAACTGTTTACATGCATACGAGTATACCCATAATTGGTTACTGCAATCCTTCTGTCCGGATTACGACCTAGCTTCTCCCACCACTCATGTCGTGCGGGTTAATTTTTATACATGAGTGGCGGGACCTACAATTTAAAGTCGACTCCGAACGACTGATTTTTCAAAATCTTTTCATGGCAATTTTTTATTTACTCTCAGAGTTTTTGTGAGAAATCTGCTGAGAGAAAGTCGCCGAAGAAATATTTTTTTAAATTTCGTTTTGTTGTAGATGTCTGATCTGGGGCTTGAATCGTGGCCTCGCCTCTAATAAACCAGCACACTACCTACTAAACGACTTGTACTGTTTAGGCGTTGAAAATTAAAAACAAAGTTTTCAATATTTAATTAACCCTGGATGGATACTGTTCGTCGAATCGACGAAGCTCATTTACTCTTTATCATATAACTCCTTTATGTTGGACCAAATTTCGCTCTTTTTAACAATAACGTTGACAACAAAAACTTGCAGTGAGTAGTCGTAAATTTTTTTTAAATAGTTCGTCGATTCAACGAAGAGTAACCTTAAAGTACAAAAATGACCATCCAGGGTTAAGAAAATGTGTGGCCAGCGTACGTTTACTCATTGCAAGCTTTAATTATCAACTAAAAGAATTATATGATAAAGAGTAAATGAGCTTCGTCGATCCGAAGAACAGTAACTATCCAGGGTTAAAGTGTTCGGCCTTTCAACGAAGAATAACTTTAAAATGAAGAGTAACCGTTCAGGGTTTAATATTTGCTTCATTCATTATATTTGATTCATTCGTCATATACGTCACCTACTACCAGGGTTCATTTCATTGACATTCCGCCAGAGTTTGTTGATATCACAGTTTGCTGATGTCAGTCAGTAATTTAGCAATATCCACACGTTATTTTTTAGAGTTCCACTCGAAATTCGTTTAAAGAATTTGTACGTATACCCGGGATGTTCTAGGAAGGAGTTAGTTTTCGAATATTATTTTCATTCACTGTGTAACTTTTTACATTATAAAATATTTAAAATTTCTAATTAAATCTTCACAAATATTCAAACTTTCATTTCAAGCATCCAATTGTACCAATTTATTCCATTTGTGCAATTCATTTACCAGCTGTTCTCAGCCTTCAAACAATTTTTTTGGATTTTTCATTCAGTGACACAGGAAAAAAGAAAAAGTTTGAATCGTAAAAAAAATTGTTAAACTTTGTTTTTATGGCACAATTTAATATTTAAAGAAATTCTTTAAATTTTACAAAATTTTCTCTTCTCTTTTTTTTGTATTTCCAAAGAATTTCCAAATGTTGGGGTTTGTTTATGAAGTTCCTTTCACTTATAAATGCTGTTCTGCATACGACACTTATCTGAAGTTTCTATAGAATGTATGTATGTATGGTATACACGTCTGTCAACGAAAATATTTGCTGTCGTAATTATTTTAATTTTGAAATTTATTTTGTAGATTTTTTCTGCTTTTTGTTGTTGTATTATTTAATGTTAATTAAACATCATTTTATTTGAAGTTCGTTGAAAAACTTTGTAAATTTATTTTTATTTCTATTCTTTATGACTCTACTGCATTTCTAAGAAATATTTCTATGACTTTATCGTCATACATAAAGAAATTCCCCCTTTTCCCATTCCAAAGAAAAATATGTGAAAAGAAAAGAGAAAGTGATATGAAGAAAACTATTGCATATGCTCGTAATAAACGTCGTCTATAGCCCCAAGCAACCAATTAAAGTGCGGTTAAACTTAAACCTCCAAAGTTTCATAACAATATACATTTTATATGTAATAGTGTTGCATGCCCCTTGGTGTGTGTGTGTGTGTGCAAACACTTTAAAAGGAAGGATATTTAATACAAAAGGAATCACACAGATACACACTCACATTATTAACACAATTAAGTTGGTAAGGGAAATATAAAAAGTTGTGGAATTTCTTTAAAGAAATACAGGGTCTTCCAATAGGGAATTTCGAACTTTTACTGTAGATAATAGTCATATTGTTGAAGTTTGATTTGGAAAACTTTTTGTCATTTATTCAGACTGTCAAACTACCATAGACAACCACCATAAACAACAACCTGTGTTCGTATTCAAATTTTCATCGAAAAATCTTCTTCAGCGATGGCGCCCATTTCAGAGAGAATGGGCACGTGAATAAACAGAATAGCCATTAACGATCACAATTCAATGTTACTGTTTGGTGAGGATATTAAGCTGGTAACATCATCGATTCATATTTTTTGTGAAAACGGCTTTGGTTAGTCTATCAATGTCAACGAAGGGCACTATAGTCGATGATTACATACATACATAATTGGTTCCCCAATTACTCCTTCAGTCAGGATCACAACCTAGCCTCGCACACCACTTATGTTGTGTGTGTTAATTTTAAACATGAGTGGCGGTACCTAGAGTTTAAAGTCGACTCTGAACGACAGATTTTGAGAAACTTTTCTTGGCAATTTTATTTGCTATTTTTGCCAGAAATCTGCTGAGAGGAAGTCGCCGAAGAAATATTATGTTGGAGATGTCTGACCTGGTTTTTGAACCGTGGCATCACGTCTAATTAGCCAGAACATTACCTACTAGACTACGGCGATTTTGATGATTACGAACTTTTTTTTGCCTAAATTGGATGATCTGCCAACAGATTTATATGTCATATTCATGGACAATTGGATATTTCGAATGCGCTCCACTTAGAGAAGTTGTTGTGGACATTTAAACGATATAACATTCGGTACATAATGTCGTCTGTTAGTCTTCCAAAGGAATACGAAATTTCGATATACATATATACTTTGTTCTGTTTAAATTTAACATGTTAATCGCCCTTGTAACTTTAGCAGATAATTTAGTTAAAAATGTATCAAAAAACTTAATGTATCACAGAAAATTTTTTTTTGCCAAAATTCCCGGAAAAACAGTATTTTTTATATCACACACATATGACTGACATGACCCTATATTAAAATTTTCTTTCTCGACAAGCCGTGTCAGTCTTATATATCTGACACATCCAAACAAGATACAACAAGTATTAACCTGTTGTTTTGAACACAAAACTAACATCTATGATTGACGTGGCCTGCTACCAAATCGCCTACGTCAGACATATATGGCTCATGTAGAACTTCTTAGCGTCAGACACATATGACTGACATGGCGATTAAGGTGTTAATTAGAGGAAACGCTTAGGGAAAGACCCTATGGAAACAAAATATAATTATCTCTTATTTTATTATCATTGGGTTTTTTTTAGAAAGCTTTTATTAGTGACTTTTTATGATTTCGAGGCAGTTTACTTAGTTTTTTTTTTGTATTAAAAAAGAAAATAAAGGAGGCATGAAAGAAGTTCATTATGATTTCAACATTTTCTCCGAAAATTTTTCTATCAAATTTAAATTAAAATTTAAGATTTTGCAATATAAATTGAACAATTTGTTGATTTTAAGTATCAAATCACAGACTAATAGTTAAAAAGCTATGAAACTTGACCTTTTTTTCGTTGAAATTCCATCATTTTGGAGAGCAGAATCAGAATTGATGTAGTAATTCCTACAATACTAGGTTAGATTATGATAAATTGGCACTCGCTTTAATGGGCACAGCTTAGTTGGGCTCTATGAGTATCATTGTAACACCGATATTACCTATTCCGTCAAATAACTATACCTCTTGGCTGGCATGTCTTATCCATCCCAGCTTTGGTTACATGTGTTTTGTCATTAAATTCTGAGTGTCCAAGAATTCAACTTCACAGCATCCCAAGCAATTAACAATGACAGAGAAGATGTTCTATAATACTACACACCAAATTATTTCTATTAGGCAGGTGGTTTCTTACTGTGAGTTCAAAATAAAAATAATTCATTTATTTCGGCGAACTCTTCTCAACAATTTTCTGCAAAAAAAAAAAAAAAACATACATATACATACATACATAATTGGTCATTACAACCCTTCAGTCAGAATTACGAGCTAGTTGAGAGTGGTGGGACCTGCAGTATAAAGTCGACTCCGAACGACAGATGTTTGAGAAACTTTTCATAGCAGTTTTTTTTTGCTCTCAAAGTTTGTGCCAGAAATCTGCTGAGAGGAAGTCGCCGAAGAAATATTTTTTTTTTTTTTCGTTTTGATGTATGACCTGGGATTTGAACCGAGGCCTTATGTCTATCTACTAGACTACTGCGACTACACATGTGAATAAATGAAATATGTCGAGTCATAACCTATACAGCCACTAATCGTATACACCATCCGAGAAGTGCATTCATTTAACTGCACTTTACGAGAGGCAGTAGTGAGTAGAATTAATTTGAAGCATAATCAGGCTGTTGATGCAAATGATGAAATTTATTTGATAAAAACTGCTCTAGCCTCTAACTAAAAGCCCAATACTGATTATTAATTTTGTGTTGTACAGCTATTGATAACATGGATTGACAATTGCGAGATTCGTTAGAGAAATAGAAGCAAGTAAATTGCACTGGTTCATAAGACGTTGGAAGAGCATCACTAGGGAAATCCTGCAGCTTTTTTTCAGTGGAAAATTGTAAGAGATTTACGGTATTTCATTGTAGCCGTAAAATCTTGAAAGACTCCGAAAATTCTGAATGCCTAGTTGTGCCCTTCACACTCCAATAATAAAATAAAGTAAAAGTGATTCCTTTGCTAGCTTTCCGCAAAATGGCTACCATATTTGTTAACAATAAACGTACACACATAACATATATAATTGGTCATTATAGTCCTACAGTCTGGAATACAACCTAGCTTCTCACATCACTTATATTGTGAGTGTTAACTTTATACATAAGTGGAGGGACCCACAGTTTAAAGTCGATTTCGAATGACAGATTTTTGAGAAACTTTTCATGGCAATTTGCTATCAGGGTTTTTGCCAGAAATCTTCTGAGATGAGGTCTCGAAGTAATATTTTCTTCATATTTTGTTTTTTTGGAGATGTCTGACCTATGATTTGAACCGTGGTTTGGCGTCTAATAAGCCAACACACTGTCTACTAGACAACAGCGAGAAAGCTTTTCACAACATGGCTGCCATGCACCAAGCGTTGTTCACCCGCAATATTAAAAACTTGTGATGAGTCTCGTTGCAAATCGCCACCATAAGAGATTAATTTGGACTTGACAGACAGAAGGTTATGTCATCTGTTTTCTCGGAATTTCTTGTTTCCGAACGTGAATAACACAGCCCTGCATGGGTTTTGCAAATAAGATTGCTCCAGGTGTTTTCGAAGGCATTTTGCGGATCCAATATGGCGGTCGAGGTTTATAAAAATTAATCACATTTACTTGACCGCCATATTGAATTTTTTAAATCTGAATGAAGATCTGTAATCAGCGACCCCAAAAACCCCTGAGTGACAATTTTCAAGTAAATCTGATTAATTTTTAAGGACCTCCGTAATTGTTTCTTTTTCTCTTGCACTCCTTGACATAAACTCGCCCCCTACTTTAAGGGTGCTTGCAAACAGTTATCGCAAATAGCGATGGTCCAAAAACGCTTTTTCTCGAAAACCTGACGTGATGAAAAGAGCAGATTCGTGTTCAGCGCGCAAAATGCCTTCGGAAAAACCTGAAACCATATTATTTGCACAAAAAAGTCCAAATTTGCAAGGCTGTGTAATTAAAATGGTAGAAACAATTAGCCTCCAAAGATGAAATCATTGTACAAGCAATTCTATTTTGATGACTCCAACAAATCTTAGTTTTTTTAAAGAAATTGAAGAAAATATACACAAAACGCATAGGAACTCAATAATTTTTTTTTGTCCAAAAACTGTGTTTAAATAAAAATTTCATGAATTTTTTGACAGGCTGTCCTATAAAGAAATTAAAAAAATTCAATCTCAGTTGAAATGGTATGAAATGGTTCGAGGCTTTCGTATTATTAAAGCAATAAAAAAGAAATCTTCAAACTATTTTTTACACTGTCCCCCTATTCCATTTTGTTTATCCCTCTTTCGACTGGCCTTTTATGTTCGAATGCCAATGGAATGAATATTTAAACAATAAAATTCTGTCTTAATAGTTGCAAAAGATAAACATTTTCCTATTAACCCAGATTTAATATAGAAATACTACAGATTTATGTGGGTCATTGTAGTGTCTGTTTGTCTGTCTGTGTGTCTGTCTATCTGTCATTATTGAAACATTAAAATTAATTACAAAAAATTTTAAATGCAGACATTCAGTTTTATGGATTAAAGTTTTTGACTGCCTGTGACTAATGAAATGAAAGTCATGAACTATAAAATAATGAACGAAACTTTTAATGAAATGCCGAAATGACTTTTTCGTCCAAAACATATGAAAATAATTAAAAAAGCCAAAGAGGTTAAAAAGCAGACCTACAAAAAGTTCAAATAGTAAAATTTAATAGGAATTTGATGCATGCCAAGAAATCTTACATGGATTTGATAGTTAACATTAAAGAACAATCATAATAGAAATAAAGTTTCACATTACTAGGTGTAAAGGTGGTTAGTTAGAATATTTAAGGCTTTGTAAGTATTCTTCATCCTTGGTGAGATTATAAGTACTTAGTTGAGAGATTAAGGGTCATTATTACAACCGTTAAACTTGGGTTTAGTTAAAGGTAACTTTAACTAAAGTGAACTTTTACCTTTTTTCACCTTTAACTTATTTTCGTTATTGCAACTTACGGAGAAAATAAAGTTAACTTTTTCAAAAATATGACAGTGCTGTCGATAACACTGCTCAAATTAAACAAGTTTGATTTAAACGCAGTGGGAACGATGGGTTTCTTCTTTTTTGTTGTATTTGCTCACTTTGTTTATAATTGGAGTTGCCGTATTGAAAATAATATATAATATTGGAAAGTGCGGACATAAACTTAACTTTAAAAATTACCAGTAGGATGATCTTCCCTTTAGCTTAACACTCACTTCTACCTTATCGTCCACTTATAATAATGAAACACAATTTATCTGCCCGTTAAAGTAAACGGCAAGTTGTAATAATCGTCCTAAGGAAGTTTCCTGCAAAAACAAATGGAATCTGTCCCACGAAGTATGGAATAAAACGTTGCAGTTGTACTTTCTTCCGGCATCAATTTTGTTTTTTGAGCTGCTTATCAGTCGGATTGACGGTTTAGAAGGCGTTCTTGACTGCTAAAATACAGGCGTATTGAATCTACTTTAGCCACCTTAAGTGTTTTCAAAGCGTTGGTTCTAGAATAACCATATGAAGTGTACGCTCACACTTGCTAGAATCTTAACGTAAACATTCCACTAAAAAGAACAAAGTGCACACCCATCGCTTATGCATACTCCGTTGTAATAGAAATTGCTGGCAAAAATCTAAAATTACTTTCGCAAATTCAGGAAACTGCACAGAAATTATTATTGAAATGGTGTAGCGAATGTGAAATGACAGTTAATTCAGGCCAATATATTCATTCATGAGAAGATGCAAAGATGCAAAGATACAAAGTCCCGAGAGATTTTAACCCTAGTGACAACGGTGTAACTCTCCCTCTATCCCATAGCGTCCAAAGTCTTAGTATCATATTGAATAGCAAACTAAACTGGAAAATAATTAAAAACTAAGGCGCCAAGTGTCCTTTACTGTAGTAAGAGAGCAATAAGCCTAAACAACGCCTTGTAATCAAACCAACTCTATTCTATGGAGTCACGAGCTGGTTGTTAACTTTAGAAAAAAGTTATCATCAAACCAGGTTTGAGGCGATTTTGAGAATACATACATAATTGGTCATTACAACCCTTCAGTCAGGATTACGACCTAGCTTCTCACACCACTTATGTATGTTGTGTGTGTTAATTTTATACATGAGTGGCGAGACCTACAGTTTAAAGTCGACTCCGAACGCCAAATTTTTCGAGAAACATTTTATGGATTTTGAGAATGGTGGCGATTATGTCTAACTGACTAACCTAAGTGGCTGCGAACGTAGCAATATGACTAAGCACCATGGAAACTATGGTCAGGCTAAAATATTGAGTATAGCTGATCTAGATATACTTATTGTCTATACAAGAACAGAACCCGTTTTCGGTCCTGTTTCCTCGATACTGGTTGAGGTTCACATCTCACAGAATACTTCATACAAGTATTCACTGAATAAAGACCATGCGACAAAGAAGGATATAAAATCTTTTCAGAACAGTTAAATCTTAGAATGTCGCTGTTTGAATTCAGTAATTAGAGTATTAGATTACGAAGGAGTATGCACTTCAAACCACAGATTGCGAAAAAATGCCGTATATCTTTGGAGAAAATAGCAAAACATTCGACTGTTATCCGCATATGGATTCCAGTATGCGGCCTCACTGAAAATAATATCACAGTTGATGCACTCGCAATAGGCTGTTACAACAGAAAATTCGATTGAATTCATACGTTAATGTGGCATTCCTCTCCAAAGGCTAAAAAGTGATCACAACACACAAAACTTCCAACATTTGCAATGTATTGAGCTCAGACAAGTCTGGGTTAATAGGGCTATGTGCCGAACAAAATTTATGATAACCAGAGGCCATCTTAGGAACCTGCGATCTGAACACAGAACATGCTCTTTAGCATTCTCCGACACCAAGAAGCCTGAACTGAAATATTCTTGGGCGTCCAGAATTTATTGATAGAACTTGGCTAGCCAAAGGTGATTTGGACAGAATCCTCACGTTTATGAAACTATCGGTAAGGCCAGCAAATGTTTATAGTTGCATGAAGGAATATTTACTATCGGTTCGTGGTAGCTCTCAACTTCCATTCTACTGTACTTTACATACATACATACATCATTGGTCATTACAATCCTTCAGTCAGTATTTCGACCTAGTTTCTTACACCACTTATGTTGTGTGTGTTAATTTCATGCATGAGTGGTGGGACCTACAGTTTAAAGTCGACTCCGAACGACAGATTTTTGAGAAACTTTTCATGGCAATTTTATTTACTCTCAGAGTCTTTGCAGAAATCTGTTGAGAGGAATTCGCCGAAGAAATATTTTTTGTATTTTGTTTTGATGTCTGGTCTGCTACTCGAACCCTGGTTTTACATCTAATAAGCTACTAGGTAGCTACTAGCACTACCTACTAGACTACGGTCCAGTATTCCAACACAATGCCCGGCACGAATCGCGGACTTATCCAAAGTGCAAGATATACTGTCTTAAATACTATTTCAAAATTTGCGATTGAAGAAAATATCTTCCTTTAAAAATTATGTTTCCATTACGTATGAATATAAATGAACTATGGGATCAAATGATTAAATTAATCCCCCTCACAAATAATCAAAAAATATTACGAGTGTAACTATAAACACAAAAATATTGGAAGATTTTTTTGGCATCATTGTCAAACACTGTAATACTTGCCTAAAGCCATGAAAAATAGAACAGTTTTGGGAGAAAAAATAGTTGGGATTACAATTTGATAATGTTGTTGTAACAGTACTGTCAATATGAATATGTGTATGAATGTATGTATGTATTGTTATCTTAAATCCTTAAAGGAATATTGGTTTCCATATGTATGTGTATGTGTTTGTATATGAGTGTATGTGTTTTGTTGTGTGGTCTTAAATAAACTTAAAGTTTATTTTTGGGGTCATTTTTGGTTCATGGTTTACCAAATAGAAGAAAAATTATGATTGCTTTCGGGTTTTCTGCATTCATTTTGTAACCCCTTATCCTTCATGCATCGTTTTGGTTTAGGGTTTATAATATTTATTATTTAAGGATTTTCTAAGGACATAATCATAGCAAAAGGATTAATATTTCAAATGAAAAGGCGAACAAATATTAGAAATCTTGTCAATAAAGTTTTCTTTTTGGGCCATGTGGTAAGGAAAGAAGATGGCATTGGTACAATACTTGATTTTGAATTTAAAGGAAAATTTAAAGGACCGGTCGGTACTTCACTTAGACTTAAAGCCCATGTGCTTTAAAATATGAAACAAATTATTATTTGTTTCAAATAATAATTAAATCAAGTGAAAACCGCTGGTTGGAGAGATGCATTACGTTTGAATTTTTATTTATAAATTTAAGATCTGAAGACTTCATTGAACTATAATTAAGAATCAATAAATAAATAAAAGCGCAAAGAAAGTTAAAACCAAGGGATAAAGTTTCTGCTCTAAATATTTGAAGCCTATAATTATATTCACGAGTGTCCTGGTAGTCTGTTAAGTAGTATGTTTGACTATCAGCGTGAGGGTCATGAGTCCGATTCCCACCAGATACTCTGGTCTGTTACACTACACCGAGCTTTAAGTATAAGCTACTTTGCTCGCAATAAATTGTATTGGAATTAATAAATGTACAAAATTAAGTTCATATATGATAGGATGGTGCATTAAGCGCTTCCAATCTATGAATTTAAAAAAATACAGAATGTATACGACGCTATCGAATTTCTGTTATTAGTTTGCAAGACCTATTGATGCCACATTATTTGTGCAATATATCACCGCTTAAATGCCCGTCACGCCATCTCCGGGTAGGACGCATTTGAAGTATCCAATTTCATCATTTATTATGCATATAAATCAGTCGTATAATGAAGTCACAGTAGCCTAGTAGGTAGTTTGTTGGCTGATTACACCACGTAAGGCACCGGTTTAAACCCCAGACTAGACATTAAAACGAAAATATGAAAAAATATATCTTCCGCGGCTTCTTATCAGCAGATTTCTTGCGAAAATTCTGGGAGTAAATAAAATTGCGATGAAAAGTTTCTCAAAAAATCACTCGTTCGAAGTTGACTTTAAACTGTAGGTCTCGCCACTCATGCATAAAATTAATACACACAACATGAGTGGTCTGAGAAGCTAGGTTGTAATTCTGACTGAAGGGTTGTAATGATCAATTAAGTGTACATATATGCAGATATAAATCAGTCTGAATTTAACTAATAATGTAAACTTTAAAGATCACTGTACTTTGTGCCCTAATCACACATTTGCGACTTCAGGAAACCCCACAAGACATCACCTCAACGTGGGACAACGTCCCCCCCAACGTCCTGTTGAAACCACAAGTCGCTGATGTCCATATTACCCAATTCAGGCGAAATAAGTTGGTAATCATCGTGCTATAGTGCTCGCCTTTGTCAGTGATGACTTGGCCAATGTCGTTATCAAAGAAATATGAATACTGGCTGCCAGCCCAGTGACTTTTAGGACTGCATTGGATCTTGTATCTCTTGTGCACTTGCTTCGTTTGATATTCAAGAATTTGGTTTATTTAGGTACTCATGCATCTTACAGAAATAAGTCCCATCGTTGTAGATGTTTTTTTCAAGGAAATTAGGTGACTGTCAACTGCACCTGAGCCCATACAAGGGCGTTGTCTGTAGCCATTTACCTTTAGGACCTGGGTCAATTTAATTTCGTTGTTATGCAGGCCCAAATGACAAGGTCGAGTTCTTGAGAGCAACACAAAATCGTCTGGCTCGAATTCTTCTGCACACTATCATGGACAGTGAAAATGTTTTCGGCAGATCCCGTCTTTTGTCGACGTACAGGTCTATTTTTTACTGAACTTTTATAACAAAAATTCAAAAAAATTATCTCCCTTTATAGTGTCTATTAAGCTGAGATCTTTCTTACATTATCGTTTCAACGCAATGCCGATAGGAGTAGAATAGGAAAGGACAAGAGGAAGTGACAGAGTGCTAACTAACAAGTAAGCACCAGGCTTATGCATTAAAGCATGACTTTTTTAAAGTCAAGCTAAAAACCAATTTGAAAGTTTGATAAATCTAGTGATTGCACCGATATCAATTATCGATAGTTCCATTAGAAATCAATAAAGAGGAAATCAAATGTGAGGAGTCTGTATCGAGCCTAAAGTGTTCTATACTCTCGTCCAAATCTTGTTAGTAAATCTTATTTATTTGTGATTACAAAGGAAAATTTTGTTCAAAACGGAGGTAAAGAGTAGACTTTTACTCCTTAGGAAGTTAGGTTAGATTAGACGTGATGCTCACGATTGAACTTTGAGCTCAGAGGCTATTTGAACTACTGTGATACCAATAAAAACGTCTAATTAACCTGCAATATTTTTAATTCTCAAGTAGAGTTAGATTAGCTTCTGTTTCTCAGATGACTGCTGAGACCATCAAAAATCATGTTTGATTTACATTCAAGGACATGTCAGAATCCTTACATACATAACATATATAACTCGTCATTACAACCCTTCAGTCATGATTACGACCTAGCTTCTCACGCTAATAATGTTGGTGTGCGTTAATTTTATATATGAATGGCGGGACCTTCAGTTTTAAGTCGTCTTCGAACGACAGATTTTTTAGAAACTTTTATTTATTTATTTATTATTATTTCCACTTACCAAAATTGAGAAGCGTCTGGCCGTAGTCTAGTAGATAGTCAAGTAGGTAGTATTTTGATTTATTAGACGAGAGACCATGATTTTAACCCTAGCTGTTCCAAAAACAGCTTATAGAAGTATGTATTAAGACACAGTTACCTAGTCATTTTAGCCTAGTAGACAGTGTATTGGCTTCTTAAACAAGTACCCATCTTTCAAACCCCAGCTCGGGCATCTCGAACAAAACAAAATATGGAAACAAAATATTGTTACGACGAATTCCTCACAACAGTCTTCTGGTAAAAACTCTGAGAGTAAATAAAAGTGTCAAGAAAAGTTACTCAATTTTGTCATCCAGAGTCGGCATTAAGCTGTAAGTTCCGCCATTCAATGATAAAACTAACACATACGACATGGGTGGTGTGAGAAGCTAGTTTGTAATCCCGACTAAAGAGTTGTAATGACCTACTAAACAGGTAAGAATATTTCTTTTGAATTTTGGGAATATATCTGAGAAATATTTCGTATATTTCACACAATATTTTACCCCACTTTCAAAAGGCGTTACTAAATCCTTGAACAATAATAATATCATATATGTACCGTTGATAAATTGCTTGCCTAGTCTCTTAGAGCATAATTGCTCAATTCCTAAAACATTCCGTCAGTATATTTGGAAATTGAATTTAAATTCCCATGCAATATAACACACTGAAAGTCTATGCCAAATAGTCTGACGTTTGCAAATCACGTCTATACTTACGTATATTAAAAGTTATGATTTGTGAATACCATAACGTTGATGAATTTCTAATTAAATATTTAACTTTTACTTCTCTTTCCTATTTATTTTCATATTTTGCACGATGCTTTGACACCTTCATGCACAACGACAACTTATTTGTCCAAAAAATAATCATTGAAACCAACAAATAGAAGGAAATTTTATCATCGTGGGACTCTAATAAACCAAACAATGATAAAACAAATGGCAACCTTAACAGCAATGGTAACAATAACGGCAATAGTGACAGCAAAGCTAACAGAAATAATGAAAGCACTGAAGACTTAATGGACACAGATGATCAGGATGATGCCTTCCATCGTTGGCTGACAGCGCCAGATACGAATAATAAAAATTATTTCACTTTTAATGAGTCAACCAGTATGGGCGGCGGTGTCGGCGGCTTTGATGGCACTAACAGTGATTATAATGGAGATGAGAGAAATTATGAAAATATTGGATTCGATAGTGAAACCGGATTTTCATCAGCTTCAGCTTCTGCTGGTGGTGATACAAAGGCAACAATCAATGTCATGGCAACGGGGGCCACAAAAAATATTGAAACAGCAGCAGCATCAATTTACAGCGATGATGTCAAAGCGAATGGAATGCATGAAAATGAACAACATTATAGCGTGAATAATGTACACAATGGCAAGGACAATGGCAATGGCAACTACATCAATATGGCCAGCAGTAATGGAATTATTAATGGCAATGGCAACAGCAACAATAACAACAATATCGTTTTACCATTCAGTCAAACTTATGGAAATTTTAATCGAAATAATAACCTGTTCGGATCCAGCACAACTACTGCCAGTGGTGGCAACAGTAATGAGAGTGATGGTGGTGGTGTCGGTATTATTGGTTCGACAATAAGTAATGAAGATAACGGTGTTGCAAGCGTTGTAAATATTGATATACTGTTAACGGCATCATCTGCTGAATTACAGCAACAACAACAGCCACAGCCAAATACAAATATACAGACCACCAACCAACAACAACAACAACAGGAGCAGAATTTCGAACATGAAAAACAAATTGGAAAAACGCCGAATGAATTTATGCAACCACCACCATCAGTTTTAATTTCTAACAAAAACGATGCGTCTGTTGTTGGTGTTGGTGTTGGTGCTTTTGTTAAGAACAATACTTTGTCCTCAAAAATATATGACAATAGCAGCAGCAGCACCAGCAGCAACAACAACAACAATAAAAAATTTACCAACATTCTTGGTGGTAATCAAAATATAGAAACACAAAATATGGGTGTAAACTTGTCAAATAACAACAGCAATGGCAACACCAACACCAACACCAACAATAATAACAGTGCCACCAGTTATAGTAGTTCAAGTAGTAGTGATAGTTTTAAGTGTAAACATCTAACAACAGTGTTGGTGTCACAAACAAATGCAACATCGTCAACAGCCACAGCATTCGTAGCATCTGCGACAATACCGCCTACACTCAGCAGCACAACATCAAGTCCGGAACGTCAGTGCAACGTAATGGGTAAGTCTGAGAGAGAGAACCCTTTTATTTAATCGATAAATAAAGTTTTTGTTGTTGTTTTTGTTATTTTAGTTGTAGCCATACAAATAAATTTTCAAATTGTAGGTGGTCCAAGTGTGGTTTTTGCGTTGTTTAAATTTCGATTTCGATAAAGTGCAGCTGCAAAGTGAGCTTTAAGCTTTAAAACTGCAAATATTGTGAACGAAACATTATTTTATTGGATTAAATATTTTGTGGAAGATATTTTAAAGGCCATTTATATTTATCAGCCATATGTTGAAATTGTTTTTATAGGGTGGACCATTTAAAAGTTTAAATTTAAAAGTGCAATAAAACAAAAACGCTTTGAAATTTTTCCAAATTTTTGTTTTTGTTGTAAAGTACAATCTTTCCAGTTGGAAATGGAGTCCATTATTTCATTCATATGGATGCAGCGACTGGCCTCACAGTAACTTATTCTATCGGACTAATTTTCTTGCACTTTTTCGAGTGTGTGCGCACGTATCTCAGCAATGGCAGTATGAATGTTGGCCTTCAAATGCTCAATTGTCTCTGGTTTATTGGCATAACACTTTTCTTTAATGGTGCTCAGTAGAAAATAGTAGATCAAAGTCATATCGCAACTTCTTGGCGGCCAGTTGTCATCACTATTTAGGCTAATTAAACGGCCAACAAATCATTGACGCAATGAATCGATTGTGGCATGAGATGTGTCGTAAGTTGCATCGTCCTGTTGAAAACAAACAGCGTTCACATCAATACAATGAGAGCGGGTAAAAAAAATTGGTTATCATGGTGCGATAGGCGTAATGTTTCGCCGTCATTATTTTCAAAGAAATACGGGCCAATGATGCCTACGCTCCACAAGTCGCATCAACCAGTCACACGTAATGGGTGCTGCATTGGCTTCTGTAAGACCACGTATGGGTTTTCTGAGCGCCAAATTCGGCAATTTTAGTTATTAACGTACCCACCAAGATAAAATTGAGTTACATGCTAAAAGAAGATTTTTTTTTTTTTTGGCAAAATCCTTATTATGTTCAGTACAGATAATAGGATGCATTAATATCTCACAGATTCCAAGAATGTGTTATATATATATATTTCTACAAAATCTACATATCCCCCATTCTTAATAAGCGTTCACTGAGTCTATAATACTCTGTTACGCGATCGGTTACCATCCTTATGTTATTTCTGTATAGTTGCGACCATGGCTCAAGTCTTTAAAAGTTTAAGCACACCTGATTCCACAAGAGTTTTCCTTTCCTTTTCTTTGACCATATTCTTCAAATATCAGCTCTCACTCTACAGAAGCATTTGGTCCCATCAACGGTGTGGAAGGTCCCCTCCTCGGAATTTCACATGACCTGAGATCCACCAGAAGGTGATCTAGTTGATTTAAACCTCACCCCCACACATATAGTCCTATTTAATCTCATAGGAACCGAGTGCACGAAATAAGGCCTGACTGTCGGATACGATTGTTATGACCAGCCTTTTGTACCTGTTATCCAAATTGAATTGAGCACTTCTTTGGATGGTATAGACTTCTGCTAAGATTCCCTCAAGATTACCTACGGGCCTAGAATATTTCATTCTTGACCAAACATTCCTGTACTAAGATCTGTTCTTGACTCACCTGTATATCATAGTGCCAGTACGTCATTAAATTTTTGTTATTAAGGTTCGTTGCGAAACATTTTCCAAAATTACAGAGGAAGGAACTGTCAGTCAAGATTTTCATTATTATTTCCCGCGTCTTTGTAATTCAGGTGTACATGTCAGACGCAGTGTCGTAAGCATGCTGAAGTTGCCTTCACTTTGTTGTAATAAACTTTACACCAGGATCGCCGTAGAGTATCTTTCCGATTTGCCTTACTTTGGCATTGTTCTGCCGACAGGAATTACTGATCTTTGATAGTTAATAACGCCTATGTTTTAAAGCTGATATTTTATCAAAATGAGGAATACGGAACGCTTCGAAAATTTTACGGTCGCCATAATCGTATATCGATGTACTTAATGTGGATTCATTCATCTCCACTGCTTCAGGAAGTGATGATGAAAGGCCCGTACATCGATGAAACGAGATATCTACCGAAAACATCGCCACGGTCCACAGAGAATGCAGGAAAATCGAAGGCAATCGATTACATGACCATAACAAACGCGCGGCACTGCGTAAACCACAATTTAACGACTTTTGTGTTGTGACTTGGGTCAGCAGCCACACAAAATGTAACTGCCTTAGGAACTGAAGGTAAAATACCATAGATAATACTGAATCGGCTCTGGAGCTGTTAGCAACTGATCTTAATTTTCATGGACAAACCATCTACAGCGATGTGTCCCATTTCTAGATGAATGGATACGTGAACAAACAAAATTGTTGAATTTTGGACGATGCTAGTCAACATGAGATCCAAGAGAGTCCAATGCATTACTATAAAGTCACGGTTTGGTGTGGATTTTGGACTGGCGGCGTCTTCGGTCCATATTTCTTTGGAAAGGACTTTGGTCAGATCATCTCAATAGGTCGATAGTTACGACCTTTTTTTGGACTGAATTGGATGAACTGAACATCAGCCATAAGTGCTTTCAAAAGACAGGATATTCTGTATAAGCTTCTGAAAAATGCAACAGTGGGATTTGTCGTCGTTATGCTTTTCCTTGTGGATTTTTCTTTAGCCGCATACTTGTGCCAATAAGCCAAAAACCACAGCAATCACTGGTCAAATTCAGATCGATTTATGCGCCAGAGTCATGGAATATTAATATTTCCGACAAGCCATTGTGGATATTTAAAGAAAGTTATGCTCCACACATAATGCAATCAAAAAGTTTATCAAACAAATAAGAACTTTCGACAAGACCTCACACATATTTTTTATTTGAATTTAAAGATAGGAAGCGCTGAATAAAAGATCCAATACATGCTAAGGCACACAATGTTTGAGTAATAAATAAAATGCCGGAGTGGATATTGTGCATTAGGGCATGGTTATATCATGTAGAAGTGACGTGAGCAGACCTCCGACACCGTGCGATTTGCCCTCGTTTGACTTTGTCTTGCGGAGAGTTTTTAAGTCGCATTGGTAAGCGAACGAGCCACAAAGTCAACACAACCCATGTCATTGGGCAAATTCATTTTCAATTTCAAAATTGAACATTTCGAGTGCTCTCCACCCAGAGAAGCCGTGGCGGACGTTAGAGCAATGTTATATCCCACACCTAATGCTATCAAGGGGTATTTTTGAGCCACATTTTGGTACCCAAATCTTGAGTTGACATGAATTGTATCCTGACTTGTATCATACATACGTAATTGATTACTACAACCTTTAGTCAGGATTACGACCTAGCTCCTCGCACCATTTATGCTGTGTGTGGTAATTTTATACATGAGTGGAGGGACCTACAGCTAAAGTCGGCAATTTGATTTACTCTCAGGTTTCATTTCCAGAAATCTGCAGAAGGAAAGTGACAGAAGAAATATCTTTTCATATTTCGTGTTTTTGGAAATCTCCGATCTAGGGTTTGAACCGTGGCCTCACGTATAATAAGCCAACATACTTCCTTCCAGACTAAGGTATTTCCAATACGATTTTAAGGATCAAATTTATCGTATGTCTGCAAAAAAATTTAATTCAATGAATAATTTTCTCAATGCTGCCAAACACCGATTTGATTGATGTTCATAATGTATTGCCCAAGGAGTTTATGTAATATAACAACAACAAATTCAACAGTTTCCATAAATACCATAGATTTGTTAACCTTTTCTCGCATTTAAATAGAAAAGAAATACAGATTATTGCCTTAAAGCACAAGAAATTATATTTTAAGACCTTAAACGGGTGAAAGCACGATAAAAATAAACCATGCCTATAAGCGTTAAGAAGCCCTTTGCACTCTCTTACCGTAAACAATGAAATTTCTTTTATTTGTTTTTCAAACCAACAATTAAGGCAACTGCAAGCCAGTCAGTGGGTGAAACAGTCAACAGACATTAGGCAATGAAGAGCCCGAGCTGTTTATTGTTTTATTTGCTGGTGAAAAGCAAAGAAAACTAGAAAATGTGATGAAAACAAGGAGAAGAATAACTTAACGAATGAATGAATGATTAACTGACTGACTGACTAACTGAGTGAGTGAGTGACTTCGTGAAACATAGCAATTTATGTTAATTTCGTAAAACGTTTCAAGAAGAAAAAAATGAAGAAAAAAAAACTAAAAACTTGTACTCACATGAACCGTCAAATGAAAAATTTAAAAAAAAGGAACCGAAAACTCAAAAAACTTTTACAAATTGAAAGGGTTGCTCTTACAAATGAGTGATTCGACTAAAAGTCAGACAAAGCTGACAGTCTGTCGAACACTAATGCCTTTGCCTTTGCATTCTGTTTTACATATTCGGCACCGTATTTGGTTCTGTGGTGTTACAGTGAGTCGTGTTCTATTAACCCCAAAATACAACACAGTCAAGGAGTATACGAAACAGTATTCAACGTCGTTGAAAAACTTTTTCCTTAAGTGTCGAGTATGTGTTGACGTTTGTGCATAAACATATAAGGCAGCAGCGCTTATTCAAGCATAAATGAAAACGTTGATGCCAAAAGTCAATAGGGATGTTTAAAAATCTGAATTAATTCGACCATTGACATCCCTATGACACAATTAAATTATGGTGGCATTTAAATTTACACACATTTTTTTCAATACAATTGATACGACGAAATATATATTGATTGATTGTGAGGAAGATCCAAAAAAGTATAAAATGACTGAAAAAAATAAATATAGGGTTATCCATTTCGTGGTTTCAAAATAAACGTAAATAAAACACATATAAAATATTTTTATTCATGATATTTCTTTTTTATTGTAAAGTTTCAACGTTGACATTATGTGTGAAACACTACATCATTTAAATGACTTCCACGCAAAGTTTTGCAAGTATTGATTCTTTTGAAGTAATTTTGCACCACTTTTTGACACATATTGGGCGGTATATCAGCCATAACTTGACGAATGTTGGTTTTTAAGTGCTCAAGAGTTGAAGGTTTATCTGTATAAAATCGGTTTTTCGCGTAGCCACACAAAAAAGTCTAATGGTGTCAAATCGCATGATCTTGGTGGCCAATTGATATCGCCACGACGAGAAATTACGCGTCCAGGAAATGTCTCTTGCAATAAAGCCATATTCCCTCGAGTTGTGTGGCATGTGGCACGGTCTTGTTGAAACCACATATTCTCCAAGTCGTATTCTTCAATAGCAGGCGAAAAAAGTCGGTTATCATATGACCATTACGCTCCGAATTGACGGTGACAGTCGTCGACAGTCGGACCAAAGAGCGCACCAAACAGTGACTTTTTCTGTATGTAATGGCCTCTCTTCAATTACTTGAGAATTCTCAGAACCCCAAATACGACAATTTTGTTTATTAACATACCCGCCGAATGTGAAATGTGCTTCATCGTTGAAGAAAATTTTGTTCGAAAAATTACCGTCTATTTTTGGAGTAGGTTTGATAATTTTTATGAGTTGTGTGACAGTTAAGCGATCCATTTTTGTCAATGTCAGACTTTCAACTGAAAAGAAAAAAATTGGTTTCACAATTTAGTTTGACAGATGTCGAATTCCAGTCCCATACTTTTGAATCCACGAAATGGATAGCCCTTTGTTTTGATTTTAAAAATAAAAGCTGATGCGTAAAATTTTTTTAAAAAAAATCATAAATTTATTGGACTAAAAATAATTAAGAAGAAAAAGGACAACAAATAACAATTCTAGGCTTTATTGTTATCTATTGGACAAATACAAATAGTACCTTTCGGAAGTAGGCCAAATACATACGTGACGTAAAGCCAGGGTTCAAACCCCAGGCCAGACATCGAAACAAAATACAAAAAGTATTTCCTCGGCGACTTCTTCTCAGTAGATTTCTGGCAAAAAATCTGAGAGCAAATAAAATTGCCATGAATAAGTTCCTAAAGAAAATCTGTCGTTCGGAGTCGGCTTCAAACTGTAGCCCCCGCCACTCATGTATAAAATTAACACACACAAGTATTGTGAGAAACTTGGTCGTAATCCTGACTGAAGGGTTGTAATGACCTATTATGTATGTTATGTATGTCGGCGATAGAAAAAAATTGCTTTCGGATTTTAAAAGAATTTAAACCAGTTTGTTGAAGACCTCGAAAAGAAAATTTTAAAAATTTTTCAACACATTGCAGATACTAAACCTAATACTGTAGATGATATTCTTTTTTAAGAGCTAGAAAACTTAGAGGCATTATTAAAACTTGCCGTTAAAGTTAGGTTTAGTAAAAGTTAACTTTAGCGAAAGTGAACTTTAAAGTCGCCTTTAACTGATTTTCGTTATTGCAACTTGCGGAGAAAATAAAGTTAACTTTTTCAAAAATATGGCAGTTGCGTTGCAATGTCAATAATACTGCTCAAATTAAACAAGTCTTATTTAAACGCAGTGGCAACGATGGGCTTCTTTTTTTTGTTGTATTTGCTCATTTTATTTACCTTTGAAGTTGCCATATTGAAAATAATACATAATATGGCAAGTTCAAACATAAAGTGACCTTTAAATGTTAAAGGTAGGATGATCCTCACTTATAATAATGAAAAACAATTTATCTGCCCGTTTAAGTCCTCCCTTTAGTTAACGGCAAGTTGCTAGCTAAAGGCAGAAATATTATTGAATTGTTTTCCCAATTACCCCTCTCGGCAGCATATGTCTTCCACAAAGCATTTTCGATCTTATTCGGTTGGCTGCTGTTGTTGCCATAAGTTCCGGTTGGTTGTTATTCTGCCTTGTTTCCGTGTCGTCAATCTATTTTTTACACTTAAGCAGGCGATTAGTCTGCTGTAGCAGATCCTTGAATAATGGTGCTGCCATCTGTCGTTGCCTAAAAACAACGAAATTCAATTTTCTTATTACCATCTCGTGGATAAGTTCATAACATTTAAAATTTTTTAATATGAAGTTCACTGCGATGTTATTTTTTAATCATTTTTACAATTAGTCTGGTGGGTTTGATGGCGTAAACTTAACGATTTAAGTTAGATCCAGAAGAAATAAATCGACTGTTAAGTACATTCTGTTGAGCTGTGTTATTGAAATCAACTGTTGCTGATGTTAAACTGATAAATTTTTGGAATAAAAAATTCAGTCCAGATGTCTCAACAGCGCTCATAATTTCCGTAACAACATTTCTTTGATCATTTTGAAACAATTAAGAACAGCGAGTAAACTGCACCAAGCAGTCCATGTTAATGGATTTAATGGTGATTTTTGGCTTATTAGACGAGAGCCTTTAGTTCAAACACCAGCTCAGACAGTTTGATCAAAACGAAATATGAAAAAAAATGATTTTATTTGGCAAATTTCTCTCAGCAGTCAATTGCAATAAACTCTGTTGTAAATAAAAGAAGCGTCAATTGATTGTTTATGGCCAATGCAGAAGCTCCGCTCTTTATTTAAAGTTGATTTACAATTCATTTCTTATTCTAAAATGCTGATCAAGCATTATGTTTACAGTGGAAGGTATAGCAGTCTGATCGTAACAGCAACCGTGGTGATTGTACAACACAACGAGTGCTGATCGCACTTTAATGAAGTGGGATCAACTTACACACCACACAACGCGATTATTTGTTTATGGGCTCATTGCACAAGAGTGTCGCGTGAATAAACGACAATGTATATTATACAAACAGACACACTACAATGTAAATAAAATTGTCAAGAGCGGTTTTCAAACCTGACATTAAACTGTAGGTCCCATCACTCATGGGTAAAATTAGTTAATGGATTTAGAACTGTCTTCGCTCCAAATATGGAAATTTGCTTATTGACGTAGGCATTTAACCAGAAATGAACTTCATTGCTAAACATAATCCTTTAATAAAAATCATCATTATGAGCAGTATTAAATACGACCAAACAGCAGATATACGACGTCAGCTCTAGTCTCTTGACCTGAATTTTTATACGATCAGTATTCAACATCCTTACTTACTAGGTCATTACAACCCTTCATTCAGGATTACGACTTAGCTTCTCACACCCACCATGTCGTGTGTGGTAATTTTATCCGTGAGTTGTGGGACCTACAGTTGAAACTCGCCTGCGAACGACATACTTATTGAGAATTTTTTTTTTTTATTAACTCAAGCTTTTCTGCCAGAAATCTGATGAGAGGAAAACGCCGGAGAAATATTTTTGTTTTAAAAATATATTTTGGTCGTGATATTTGACCTAGTGTTTGAACCGTGGATTCACATCTATGCATTGTGGGAGAGCTTTGACCAATATTTTCAAGCAAAATTTACCATGTAATAGAAGCACAATGACCAACCAGTTAAAAACTATGAGACATTGACTTTTAGGCGTGGTCATCTAGACTTCTCGCTACAGCAGCCGTATTCTCTTCGGCAAACACATTTCTTTGTCGTATTGATGGCTTTATATCGAGGAGAGTAAAATTAGTGCCACAATGATTAATAACACCACGAATTATTATTTGGGCGATTAGCTTACGATCAAGCTTCGCGAATACATTTTTTTGAAGTAAACTTTTCATAATTTGGATGATGATGGAAATATTGACCACGAGTACATGGTTTTCAATTTTATAATAACTTTTCTGGTATTTCAGTACGTATTTCACGCAAGTTAGGAAGGATTACTTTAATTGGTTTATTGTTAGAATACATACATACATAATTGGTCATTACAACCTTTTAGTCAGGATTACGACCTAACTTCTCACACCACTTATGTTGTGTGTGTTAATTTGATACATGAGTGGCGGGACTTACAGTTAAAAGCTGACTCCGAACGACAGTTTTTGAAAAGCTTTTTAATGGCAATTTTATTTACTCTCAGTGTTTTTGCCATTTCTTTCATATTTTGTTTTGTTGAATATATCTGAGCTGGGGTTTAAACCTTGGCCTCGTCAACACGCTAACTACTTTACGACGGCGAATTTATTCCGTCTTCGAAAGTGATTGAAGGGTATACTGTCATACAAAGTTAGTAGTTTCGAATAGAAAAAAAGTTTTCCGAAGTGTTCGATATGTCTAGTATGAGAATATTTAAAAGACAAAATATATGTGTTGGGTATACCGAATGGGTTATTTAAGCAGTGAATACAAATACAATGCTATTGACGGAATTGAACACAAGTTATTAAAAGCATTCAATAAAATTTGTTATCCAGAACTAAATTTAGACAAATCCGAAATGATGAGATTTCTGAAAGGGGGTAACTTTCTAAGGAGAAAATTTATAAATTTATTTATTTATTATTTATCTATTTTGATTGAAGTCGCCGTAGTCTAGTAGGTAGTGTGTTGGCTTATTAGACGCAAAAGCCTGGGTTCGAGCCCCAGGCCAGGCATCAAAGACAAAATACAAAAAGTATTTTTTCGGCGACTTCCTCTCAGTAGATTTCTGGCAAAAACTCTGAGAGTAAATAAAAATTGCAATGAAAAGTTTCTCAATAAATGAAAATCTGTCGTTCGGAGTCGACTTTAAACTGTAGGTCCCACCACTCATGTATAAAATTAACACACACAACATAAGTGGTGTGAGAAACTAGGATGTTGTACAATGGGTCAATTCGACCTCCGGGTACTGTACTTGGCTTAATTGACAAGTACACGTCCTCTAACATAACCTAACCTAACCTATCTACTTTGATCACATCTTAAAAAATTTTATTCAAAGAACCATTCGCACAATTTGCCATCATTTAATATATAAAATGGCAATCTCATCAGCTAACCCAGCTCTTTATAAAGCATAAGCTTTGAACCGTTTGGGTGTCAAAAATTGGAAACTAAATGAAAAATTTACTTGCGGCGATAAGGGAATCCCTGCTATTTGACTTACTAACTTACTAAATTAGTTATTGGAACCGTCTAGTTAGGACTACTACTAAGCTACTCACACCATTGATGTTGTGGGTGTAAATTTTTAGCTATGAGAAGTGCAACCTACAGTTTAAAGTCGACTCCAAATGACTTTACAGAGAGAAATTTATTTACTCTCAGAATTTTTGCCAGAAGACTGATGAGAGAAAGTAAGCGAAAGAATATTTTTTCACATTTCGTTTTCTTCCAAATGTCCAAATTTTTTCACGTACCATAAATTTTGATCGCGGTGAAGCATAGGTGTTCCATCTATCAAATGGAAAATGTCATATTTTTTCTAGCAATTCGATAAGTCGTCCCTAAGGATTAAGAACTTATGGCTTAGCTGTATATCAGGGACTTCACGTCTTCCCAACGCAAAATAATATACTGGGGGGGTAAATTCTCATAAACCAAGGGACGAATGGGCTGTGCTTAATGTGTGTCCTGAGACACCGTTTTGTTGATATGATTTCAACAATTCTAATTCCGACTTATAAAACAATTTAAATATGTTCGAATTATTTACAGTTACATTTATTTGTTTACCGTTACAAATAAGACTACTCAAGAGTAGACTTTAAAATTTGTACACTTTAAATGTTATTTTGATGACTTTTCTATAAAATGCTGGAGAAAAACTCACATGTTTCTTAATTTTTAAGGTGTAGCGCATGAAAGGAACAACAAAACTGTAAAACAACACAGAATGTATGAAAATGTGGAATGAAACTTAAAGAAAATATTTGCATGTGGAGGCCTATTGTCAAGTGTGTTGAAATATTTGTAAGAGTGTCACTGTTTGTAGGACTAAGTGATGATTGTTGTTGTTGTCGTTGTTATTCGGTCTCACCTAGATTTCCTTTTTCATTTTATTTTCGAAATTTTCTTATCGCTTCGAGCTTTCCGTGCGCCAACTGAGTTGAAGAGCGTGGAAATGGAAATATCATGTAATTCATGGCATGAATGAACGCCTAATGTTTTGCATTATTTTGTTCGGCGTTCTTGTTGTATTTTTTTCCCATTTATTTACACAACAGAAGAGAACAAATATTAGAAAATGAAGGGTTTAAAGTTTAGTTTGCTTTCTGTTTTATTTTCTCTGTTTTTTATTTTCCTTACCCAGTTTTGTCATTTGAAAAGTGTTGGAAAAACAGTGGGCGTCGATTCCAAGCGTGAAATAAAAATCTTCAGCAGATGTGAAAGGAATGATAAAAAGGGTTTGAAAACATCAAATCAAACACTTTATATTGTAAACAGTGAGACAATAGATGATATTAAGGCTGGAGATGACGAAATTTTTTTATTTCTTTGGAATTCTCGTATGAAATATTTTCAGATGTAAAGAAAATTGCTAATGGCAACTAAATTGTTGTGTGTAGTTCAGTCTTGAAGTTTCTGGTTATTTTTAGAGACGCCTGGCCACATGGTGTAGCGGTCAAACCGCTTGCCTACAAGTTGAGAAGCATAAGTTCGAATCCCAATGGAGTTGAAAAAAATTCAGGTTCGAATCAACAACGGAGTTGCAAAAAAGAAAAGGAAAAATTCGTCATAGTTTTCGAGTTTCCAAAAAATTAAGTGGCATCACCCCCTCCAATACAATCCATCTAAGAAACCTCCTGACTGCTTGGAAATAGAAAAAAATGATAATATCACAGGAAGGTCATGCAGTGCCGTTATCTAGTGGAGAAAATGGTAGGAATCAATGATTAGATAGGTTCCCCATCATTACAGCACATACTAGCATCGCTTTGTTCCTAGGCAACGATAGGGACATTATTCTAGGACCTGCTACAGCAAACGAATCACCTGCTTAGCTGGAATAACAAAAGCTTAACGAAGCAGAAACTAGGCAGAATAAATGCTTTATGGAAGCTATGCTTACAAGAGGGGTATTCGAAAAGAGTAAGGATTCCTCTAAATTTTAAAATCATTTATTCAACCTTGAGCGTAGTTTGTGAGGCATCGCGGGGACTGGCAATAACCTTAAAAGCTAGTTTGTATTAACGTCGAATTTTGAGTAATTCGGACAATTTAAGTAGTATGCTTGTAAGATATGGCGCTTAGACGTGCTTTGATAAATACATACCGTAGTAGTCAAGTGGCAATAAGGGCTCTAGATCCTGCTGTCAGGATTACGAATTAGTTTCTCACACCACTTATGTTATGTGTGTTAACTTTATACAAGATTAGTGGGACCTACAGTTTAAAGTCGACTCCAAACGACAAATTTTCGAAAAAATCAATTTCATGTACTCCCTGAATTTTTGCCAGAAATTTGCTGCGATAAGGTCACCGAAGAAATATTGTTTCACATTTCATTTCGTTGGAGACGTCTCATCTGGGGTTTGAACCGTGGCCTCAGGTTTAATAAGCCATCCCACTACCTACTAGATTACGGCGACTATTATATACAGGGATTCGAAATGTTAATATAAAAAAAATCACTGTGGGCACCAAGTATTGATGAACAGTAGTGGCCGGGACACATACATGTTGTGACAATTAAGTACTCTAATGAACTGTGAAGACAAGGCTTAACCGCTAGACTAATTAAAATCTCAGATATTTTAGAGAACCAGAAAACTGATTTTTAATTTAATCATAGAAATCATTGATGACCTTTAAAATCAATCCATTTTATTCTGTTATAAATAATCGATTTTTTTTCAACAGATGGTACACACACATCATTAGTCATTACAACCCTTCAATTAGGATTACGACCTAATTTCTCACACCACTTATGTTGTGTATGTTAATTTTATACATGAGTGGCGGAACCTACAGTTTAAAGTCGACTCCGAACGACAGATTTTTGAGAAACTTTTACATGGCAATTTTTTATTTACTCTCAGAGTTGTTGCCAGAAATCTGCTGAGAGGAAGTCGCCGAAGAAATACTTTTTGTATTTTATTTTGATGTCCGGCCTAGGGCTCGAACCCTGGCTTTTCGTCTAATAAGCCAACACGCAACCTACTAGACCACGGCGACTTCGTTACATTACATTACTTTAAATTGGCATTTGAAGGTCAATTATGTGATGCCTTAGCCGAGATACATCCGCCATGTACTCTAAAAAGTGGTGCTATCGGATAAGGCACTGTGAGACCAACCGCGGCAGCCATATGAACGAAATAATATTGCATTTCTAACCGACAGAATTGTACTTCACAGTAAAAAAATATATTTTACAAAATTTCAAAACGTTTTTATATTATTGCATTTTTAAATTTAAACTTTAAATGACCCACCCTATAAATAGAAAACTATTGATGGTACACTTTAAGAATTCTAAATTTATTTTATCTCCCACTGTTATTTAGAGATTTTTCCGTTAATAAAAAAGTCTCAATCCTTAAGATAAAACGTTTTAACAACAATGCTTTCAAAAGCTTTCCGTCGTTTTATTGATTACATTCCACCCACATTCATGCTGCCTAATGTTTTATTGTGTTTTTCTTTCTGGTTTTCCTGTTTTTGCTATTTTCTATCCTCGCTTTTGTAAGCAATGGAGAGTAATTTTTATGTAAATTTTTAATGTGCTGACAGTTTAATTTTAAATTTTTATTCTTTACTGGTACGCTTTATAAAATAGGTGATGTTTTGCCACAGGATACCGGTAATTGTTTACAATGCATTTGCATTGATGGTTCAACGTCAGATGACACGCCCCGTGTCACCTGCAGTCCACATAATTGTCCGCCATTGGTATTGCCGGATTTATTCGATGCCACGGGTTACTAAACTCTTCACAATTAAACACAGCAATAAACAGAGCCCTACGACAACAATAACAACAACAACAACTGCCAAAAAAAACAGCATGCATATGCATGTCTGAACAAAACAAACAAAAAAAAAAGTAAAAACGAAAATAAAACGAAAAAACAATTTCAACCACAAAATATTCATTGACTGTGTGACTTAAAGTCTGTGACCATAACCGCCTCATAAGCTCACTAACCGAGCCGAGATAAACAGCAGCCTCATCATCAACTCTGTACAGTTTTCTGAAGTTGCCACAGCCAATAATCGATGAGAAATTCTAAAATTTGTCCAAAAAAACAACAAAACGACAATACGTTCGAATTGAAAATGGATTCACTAGTCACCAGTTTAGTTTCCACAATTGCCACTCCACACCAGCCAGCACCCACAGTAGGTACATGACGTACAAAATTTTTCAATAAAAAAAATAAAATTTCAATATTGAATGAATGAATAAAGGAATGAATGAATGTATAAATAAGTGAGTGTATGAATGTATGAATGCTCGATTGTATAGAATGTAGGAAATATGAAATGTAGGAAGAATGAAAAATGCATGAATTTTATGGCTTCGAAGCAAATAAATTTCACATAATAAAGGCACTTTGGATACACAAGGAGATGGGTTGGTATAAGAAAATTGTTAAATTTATAAATTATTACCCAAATTTCTATTTCTATTTCTATTTTATAGTGATTTTTGTTATTGTAGTTTTTGTTGTTATTCTTGCTATTGTTATTATTTGTATTGTTCTTTCAAATTGTCGGAAACTTTTTGTTCTGTTTGGTTAGCACAACCAAATTATTGAAACGATTGTTTATGAAATATTTTCGAAAATATTTTTTATTTTTTAAATTTTGTGGTTTGATGGTTTACACACATATTTTTTTATTTGTTTTTTACTTTTTACCAATTGCCAGACGGGCATTTGGTATGCCTTGGCTCATAGAAATCTTCAACACTGCAATAAAATATTGTTACGTTCTTACCTTTTAAAAACGTTTAAAAATGAGCTCATAGATTGAAAATAAAATAAAAATAAATTGGTGTTTAGTTTTAATTAAAATTCTTTATTATATTTATTAAAATAATTATTATTATTTACAATTCTGTGTGCCACTGTTCACAATATGATGTAAACAACAACAATTGCTTTGTTTGTTATTCCTCTGTTTACACCCTTTGCATAAACAATAACAATTACTAGGTAATTGTTCGACAGATCTTTGTAACGGAAATCTTCGAACCATTATTACTCTCTTCAAAAGCACCGCATCTTCACACAAGACTGACTGAACTTCACTAACTCAGTCGCCTGCTATGTCTTGATTTTTATATGACAAAGTAAATAGTCTGAACTCCCCGTAGTCTAGTAGGTAGTGTGATGGCTTATTAGACGTAAAGCCATGGTTCAAACCCCAGTTCAGACATTTCCAACAAAATGAAATATGAAAAAGTATTTCTTCGACGACTTCCTCTCAGCAGATTTCTGGCAAAAACTCTGAGAATAAATAAAATTGACATGAAAAGTTTCTCAAAAATCTGTCGTTTGGAGTCGACTTTAAGTTGTAGGTCCCGCCACTCATGTATAATATTAACACACACAACATAAGAGGTGTTGAGAATCTAGGCCGTAATTCTGAATAAAGGGTTGTAATGGCCAATTAAGTATGTATAGAAATTCCCATGAAGTCGCCGTAGTCTAGTAGGTAATGTGATGGCTTATTAGACGTGAAGCCACGGTTCAACGAAATACGAAAAATATTTCTTCGGTGATTTCCTTCTGTCGAAAACTCTGAGTGTAAATGAAATTGCCGTGAAAAGTTTATCTAAAGTCTGCCGTTCGGATTCGACATTAAACTGTAGGATAAAATTAACATATACCATGAGTGGTGTGAGAAGCTGATCCTGACTGAAGGATTGTAATGTACGTATAAAAATTCCCAATGTTGTCATTTTCATTTCTTTGTATTACTTGTTTACTTAATGGGCTATAAACAACCCGTTCATCGGGTTTCAGCCTGCTTTATGCAGTTTTCCAGGTGCGCTTCTGCTTCTTTCACACCTTGGCTTGGTCATACCAATCGATGTCAAGGCTTCCTCAATTTGGTCCTTCCAATCTAGACAAGATAATTCTCGCATCAAATAACCGTTTCTCAGACTCGCTTATATACCGTAATTATCGTCGCGGTATAGATTGTGACCACATTTTGCTGCCCCTAAATCTATGTGCAGTATTACTGGAAAGTCTCTTCCTATCCTATTGTTCTAAAAACCTTCAAGATGCTGCAGTATCAACAAGGATAATTCCCTGTCTAGAACTTGAAATGTACCCATGTGATATCTTCTGGAATGCATTAATGAGGCACAGATCCTATTTATCTGGCCTGATGATTCATTCCCTCGTTTTTAGCAGCACAAAACTATACATTGCTTTGGATACTAACACCATTTTGAAGAATTGCTATTTTAGCTATTGTGCCCTTTCAATTAGTTGTGCACTAATGCCAGTTTACAAATGGATAGTCTAATACATACATACATACATACATAATTGGTAATTACAACCCTTCAGTCAGGATTACGACGTAGTTCCTTGGATTTTCGCATTGGATAGTCTAATGCATAACTTAAATCTTCTTTTAAAAGATTTAACCATACTCTGGACTAGCATTCGCGTAAGTTAGTAACGGAGCACGAGCATGGTACATGTCAATACCTGTCAAATTTGTCTCGGGAATGAGCCAAGGTTCGCCTTAAATTGAAATGACGAGTGAAAAGATGAGGGTTTCCAACACTGAGGGTTCTCATTTCCAACCTTAGGAGAAAAAAGTATTGCCTCTTAAATAGCAAGTTGTGGTGTTAATAATGTGCCTATTCGGGAGACAAACTAACTTAACACATACGCATCGGGAATCAAGACTTCTCGTTTGCAAAACATTAGGCATCGCAACACGAGGAATCTCGTGGGTGCTCTTTGTTAGTACTTTTTTTTATAAAATCATTTTCAAACAAATCATCTGAATAAATTATTAAAGTTTAACCACCACTTGGGCAACATTCCTCCAAATTTTTAAGAACTTTTACACCGGGACATAACATACATAAGTAAAGGTATAAGTCCTTAGAGAGTATTTTGTTGATAAATAGGTTAGAGGATTGGAGCTCAACCCAGTGTCTGATGCATATCGGCATACATCTAAGACATCAAGTAGGCTTGTTGTGCGCCCACCATTACTGGAGACCAACATGACTTTCTAAAGGAAATTTTTAGTCTCATCTTCTGCCAGATCTGTGTTCCAAGATGAATTGTGCTGGTATAGGACCCGCCCTTAAATGTTGGACAATGACATAAAAAGTGTTCCATGTTAGGCACTCATTATTATCTACAGCACTTCTTGAGTTAAGTTGTACATGTAGGGCGGAGTGTCTTGTACGGACACTCAAAAGTATACTGACGTCGTCTTTATTCCATTATAAGATTTTTTTTGGAGGAGCGCTCCAGAATATTTTCGTAACTTTTCTACTGCAATTTAATTAAAGGCTTTGGGATATCCAAACGGTAAAAAATTACAAAAAAATATTCCGATTTATTGGAAAAATAGCCCGATGCGAATCTGTTAAGTTGAAAAAAAGAACTACTCAACAGTAAAAGTCTAGAGCTTGCCAGAGGAAGGGTAATAATGTAAACACAAAAACGCAACACAACAAACTCAGCAATCTCTCAAAAATAGAATACATGGGTATTTATGGAAGTGATTATTTTAAAGGCAGCGCGACAACAAGCAGATACTTTACTGCTTTGCTTTTAGGCTAATTTGTGTTTTTGTTTGCAGCAATCAGAATGCTGTCAATTCAATAACACGCAGTGTATGAAATATTAACTCGAAAGAAGGTTTTTGTGGCACAATCAATAAAGAATTAATGAATTGTTTAATTTTTATTTGTTTTACGCATGCAGCTTATCTTAGGCTGCAAGTTGCAAAAAAAAACAGAGTTGCGTTGATTGTGTTTATGGTATAACACTTGCAGGTAGTTGTGTCGGGTACACACTGTTGTATTGTATACTGTGAAATGGGATTGTAGTAAAAAGATGGTGAGGTAAAATTATTAGCGTGATAAAGTACGTAGTATAATTGAAATAAGGAAAGATTTTATTTAAGAAATAACAATTGAAAAAAGAATTTTAAATTTTATTTATTTAAAAATCGCATTCATTGAACGAACGAAAATATTTTTCTTTATAGCATTACAATATTTTGTTGTTTGTAATTACTCAATTGTAATAATTTATTAAATTTTTCTCCTTTTTTTTGTTTATTTTAGATACGAGTATAATATTTCCTTCCTCGTTGCTGTTTACGGAACGTAAGTTTTCATGAAAACATCAACAAATTGTTGCCAAATTTGTCATGTCTGATGTTTCGAACAAATAATGAAAAGCGGTTTTCAAAACTGAAGTATCCTTGAACACCTAATGATTCACTATTGCAGCTATAAATGAAAAACAGACTTTTACTTAATCCTCGGCCATAATACAAAATAAAACAACTGTTACTACTGAAATTATAATACATCGCAAATTTTGTAACGTGACTATATTTCTTTACAATTATCAATAATTATAACAGAATAAATATTTACCTTCTATAAGGACAATAACAAGTCCATTGAACACAGCACACTGTTTAATTTGTTGGAACAGGAAGTCGTTGTCAGACAGTTTTTAAGTTACAATTCAGGTCAAATTTTTTTAACGGCAATTAATCACAAATTGGTCACCTAATGTAGTGAGTAATAATTTGTATTCTCTTTTCGCAGGATAAATAAAGGTTATAGGATCAAATGCAGGCAATAAGGAGGACAAAACCTCATTAAATTAAAATATTCACAAAATACTTACACGATGTGTAGTAACTATCATAACCTCTAGTACATACACAATCCAAAGCATTCAGGTCTGCTTTCCTTACCGTAAATATCCGTGCATCTCTTCCATATACTCGACAATATCTTAGACATTTGACTGCGGTTGTCGGAAAACATACTTAAAAGATCTTAATATGATCCATTTGGTTAATATGATTCATTTATCAAGTAGTTTGCGTGTCTCAAAAACTGTGACTCTGGCATCAAATACAAAGAGCGTCCAACGTTCAACAATAGTCCAACAGTGTCAAATTGCAGCTTCTTGAAGGGAGATTGATATCACCAGTTGGGCTAATTAAGCGACCATTAAACGTTTAAAGCAATAATTCGATTGTGGCATGAGATGTGTGGCAAGTTGCATCATCCTGTTGAAACCATACATCGTACTCATCAATACCATGAGGAGCGGATACAAGAAAATCGATGATAATAGTACGATAGATGTCTCCATTGACCGTAATGGTTGCGCCGTCTTCATTTTAAAAGAAATATGGTCCAATGGTGCTTCCACTCCACACGTCGCACCAAACAGTCACTCGTCGTCCCCACGACAATCTGATCTACGCTCCTGAACGACCCGGTCAACCATCGGCCAAGGATTGTCAACTCAGCGATAGCCGTTTCAACCGGAAGTTTTTTCCCAAGGGAGATACTTCCGGAGACAACAGCAAAACTGTTACAACAACAACAGTCACTCGTAATGGTTGCATTAGCTTCTGTAAGACCACGTGTGGGTTTTCTGAGCTCCAAATACGGCAATTTTGCTTTTTGACGTACCCACCAAGATGAAAATGAGCTTCATCAGAGGAGATAATTTTTTTTTTTGCAAAATCGACATTATCGTTGAGTTTATCTTTGGCCCGTCTAGCGAAGCGAGAAAAAAGCGGATGGTCATGCCGCTTCTACTCTTGAACCAATTAAACTTTGTAAAGCGTCATAGCGAGATATTTTCGCAAAATTTTACGTAAATTGGTGCGTGAAATATTCTATTATTGAGAATGATGACGAGTCGGTGTTGATTGATTCTCACGCACACTCTCAGCCACATAAGCATGAAAACTGGTTTCACGAACTTCATCAATACACTTGCGTATACCGGGCACTGTTGACCCTTCTCTGCGACCAAACATCAATTTCTGACCAACTGCCTTTGTGTTGGAAATTTTGGAAATAAAGCGTAAATCGATTCATTGCCTACAGTGGACAAAATATACTGAATTTTATGACAAAATAGAATGACAAACGTATTGCCAGATTCGAAATAACCGATCGTTCAAATTTGAACTGATAGATAGCCGACCCGATATTTGGAAAACAGTGGGTGAAAAGATTTACCTTGCCTGGAGTATATTCTTGCCTCTTCTCTTTGTTTCGATCGATGGAATGTACTTTACTCCAGAGCAGACAATTTCTTTCAAAACCTGTCCTATTTTTATATTTTTTTGTTTGATACGCCAAGTGTGTGTATGTATCATAGGGGTGAATTCATTCTTAAAAATAACTGACTTACCATACATACTAATTAATGCCGTTGATGTATTGTAGTGTACAATGCGAAAATTTCAAAAATTCTATTCAGTCACGTTACATAAGATTTCCAATAAAGTTGAAATAAAAACTTGAAATAAAATTGAATACAAACAGAGAAAAAACTTCAAATATTTATATCCGTGTGTTTAGTTTATAAATAAAACATATAATAAAATTTAATATTTAAAGATGATAAATAAAACGAAAAAAGAATTAAATCATTAACATTTAAATGACATTTTTACAATTTTACAAAATTATATTTAAAAAAAAAGAAAACAAAAAATAAAAAATAATTAAAAAAAAAATTAAAAAGAAAAAGAATTAAAGTTCTTAATAAGGACAAATAATAATTTAAAGCTAGATTTTTAAGTTGTACGAAAAATTATTATTACAAACATATATACCTACATATATACCGAAATATATATAAAAAAGAGTTAATTTATATACCACATAAGTATGTATGTATATCATCTACTATATATGTATTTATAAAAACTTGTTCATTTATTTTTTATTCTTTAAATGGTCTTTGAAGATAAAATTTTAATTTTTTTTTTTAAATTTTAATGTAATTAAAAAAAGCTCTTCTATTTGCTTAGAAATATATTTCAAATTAAATTTTTAAATTAAAAAAACATATTTTTTAGTTTTATAAGTTCTTTAAAAGAAAAGAAAAATATATCCTATCTTCCTAAGAAGTTAAAAAACGTATATAAAAACGACCATTCTTTGAGACACTTTTAAATTAAGTAAAAAAATATTTAAAAACAAAAACAAAAACTATATTTAAATGAAATGAAATTAAATCAAATCGTATCGTATCTAGTATAACTGGTAGTTAAACATAGTTTTAGTTCCATTACTTAATAAGACGACTGTATAAACAATAAAGAGAATTATAAAAAAACAAAAAACAAAACAAGATTTACAATTTTCAATTAATTTATTCAAATATAATTTAGTTTTATATATCCTTATTATTATTGTTGTTGGATGTTGTTGTGTTGCCCGCAATCTATGTAAAGTATACCTAGTACAATTGTTCCATTACTGCTCTTGCCTTGACAGCAAGTACTACTCGCTGCCCAGCATTTGATAAGCACCCAGGCGTTTCCTTCTGAAACGTATTCTTCTGCCGCATATATGAATGTTCTGTTCATTCGTTCTCTTTGTCGCAAAATCAGCCTTTTACGTTTGAAGCGATGACTCTTCTAAATAATTTTGCTTTGAGTTTATAACGTCCGGTCAGATTGCCGTTTAGTACGTTTTACGTTGCTTACGGTCACTTCACATTTTCGGCTGTTGATGTTTAAACACTCACAAACTTTCGCCGAGTATGCTATTCCAAACTACTCACCCAACAGATTGTACTTCCATATCCCCTGCCTGACCAATTCAACTTTCCTTGACAGTCCCATACTGATTTTGAATTTAACTCATACGAGCCTTTATCTCCATTTCTTTATGCTCTTTGCTATCGTATTAAACCCCTTTTCCGCTAGCATAGCCCTGCATATAAAAAATATACTATGGGCTCGAAAGATGTCACTCTGGGACCAAAAAGTTCCATTTCCGTTCTTCCATATTTGTTCTTGATCTATTCTTATAGCACAGAATGGTAGCTCTTTTAAAAATGCATGTAGCCTACAGATTCTTCCATACACCCCTACAACTAAGTCCCATTGTGAGGCATCTTCCAAAATTATAGAATCATAGGTTCTGTATAGGGAAAGCTATTAAGGTGGCAACTGTCAGCCACTCGCATGGTAATTCCTAATGATTCGTATTAGACTTGTGGTTAAACCTCCTTGCATTCTCTAAACTCTAAAACTTAGGGTTTCGCTACCATTTCTAAAAGGTTTAAATCCAACAGCCCTTGCCCGGATTACACCAACACAGTCTCTGTACCTTGTTGAACTCTATCTGAGCTGTCTGCCTATCCAAATTATATCCCCATAGTTCACAATTCGCTTGATCGTTATGGTATACATGTAGTTGTTTGCACCCCCTAGAGTTACCTGCAAACCTTTTACTTATCAATATATCATGCCTGGTCTTCACCAAAATGTTGTCTATAAAGTCTCTACATGTCAACTTAAGGTCCAATAATATTACCTGATAATTTTTCTTTAGTTTCTCCTATTTTATCTTACCCAGGAGTCGAAGAGTCCTCCATTTAGAAAGTTTTCACCTTCTCGTAAATGGTATTGCGGATTTATCCTTAGTATCCTTATCCTTAATTAAATATGCCTCTAGCACATCTATAACAATGTTGTCTTTCATTAAGCGTTTCCTATCTTTAAATTAAAATAAAACAAAGTGTGTGTGAAATATTATCAACATTTTTTGCTCGGTTGAAAAATCTCCGGATTATGTGTGGAATATACTATCGTTCGAATGTTAGCCACGGCTTCTTCCTGCCACATACATACATCAGGCTGAATTTGGTTTATATTGGCTTTGCGACTTAAGAAACCTTTTGCAAGAAAAAGTTTATATGGCTAGTTTACATCACCTCCTTGTGAGGTGACCATCCTTCCATACCGATCGTGCAGGATAACCAATATGGCAAGGGCTGTGCGATAAGTATCGCCGTTCTGTTGAAACCACATGTCAACCATTTGTTGCCACTAAAAATTATGTTATTGCATCTGGTAAAATACGAGTTACAAAAGGGCTTCTATCATATACAACCAATAGTCATAATGTGCATAGTGTGAGGACTAGGACTTTACCATATGTTGCGAAATGGAAAAGTGGAGGTAGTGTATATGGACGTTCGATTTTACCGTAGTCTAGTAGGTAGTGTGTTGGCTTATTAGACGTAAGGCCACGGTTCAAACCTCAGTTAGACATCAAAACGAAAATATGAAAAAATAAAATATTCCTTCGGTGACTTCCTCTCAGCAGATTTCTGGCAAAAACTCTGAGAGTGAATAAAGTTGCCATGAAAAGTTTCTCAAAAATCTGTCGTTCGGAATCGAGTTTAAACTGTAGGTTCCGCCACTAATGTATAAAATTAACACATACAACATAAGTGGTGTGAGAAACTAGGTCGTAATCCTGACTGAAGGGTTGTAATGACTAATTTTGTATATGTTATGTGTATGTATGAATGGTTGTAATGACCAATTACGTATGTGAAAAGGCAACAAGAGCGTGTAATTCATTGTGTTCAACGGGCAGATCACCCTTGATGAGCGTACATTAAAATACATAAGTTTCGGGTACAAGTTTCTTTATTTTACTAGAGCACAATCTCTAGCAGCCGCGGTCGATGATTTTTCTTAATTTGGATAAATTCGCACAATACCATTTGGAGATTTCATGCAGGTCGGATATGAGTGAGTTATTTTGATTAAATCGTTTTACCTCAATCTACAAAGAGCTTGATCTGAGATCAAAAGTATATGAATGCAAACATTACTGTCGTCCGCAAAAGTGTAGATAGGTTTGGAAGTAAAACAGAGAAGTTCATTAACAACAACTGGAAATAGAATTGAAGATAGAACCGAAACTGATTGGCGATGTGGTTGTCAATTGGAGTTCTCCTTGTTTATCTTAGATGCAAACGCTGTATTAATATTACATCGGTTAATCTGAAACGCCGCTTCATTTTGGTAGATTCTAAAAGGCTTCCCTCATAACTATTCAATTACTTTCATAGCTATTCATTATTATTTGTAAAATCTAGAAGCTGTGTGTACGCAGGCGTTCTACATATATTATGTTGAGCGATGTAATTGCGGTATTTTCTTATAATTTTCTGTACTGTTAAGATATAAAGCCCAGTAAAATGTTCATTATACTGTTCCACTTCGAATTTAATTGAATTCATGCTGCCACTGGTATAGTCTGATGTTTCATATGAATTTTATCTTAATTGCAACGCAAAAGGATTTGGACTCCACGAGAGGTAAAGATAGAGATGTCTATTAATATCTGATGTTAGTTTTTCTAATATTTCTCAGTTGATCTGATCTGCCATTAACTTCATGGATCAGATGTTAGTTAGGTAGACCCCTTCAATATCTTCGAAAGAATAAAAGTAAGTATATAGTATATAGTGCTGACAAGTGACATTTTTCTGTATGTCTCATCGCTCTATATTTTACTCTGTAGTTAGAGTATTTCACGCTGTAAGTTGAAATCATGCTCAAACGATTATTTATGCCTATTTCTAATGCCGAGCTCCTTTCAGAATTTTTTGTGAGCCAATCTCGTCAAAGTTCTTGATATCCATTAAGCTTCGTCGAGTTGTAAGTGGGGAATATGAAGCTGATGGCTTCGAACAGTATAACATCGATGAGTAGGTGGATAAGTTGAAGGAGAAGAGAGTAACCACTTTTAGAAGTCGCCGTAGTCTAGTAGGTAGTGTGTTGGCTTATTAGACGCAAAAGCCTGGGTTCGAGCCCCAGGCCAGGCATCAAAGATAAAATACAAAAAGAATTTTTTCGGCGACTTCCTCTCAGTAGATTTCTGGCAAAAACTCTGAGAGTAAATAAAATTGCCATGAAAAGTTTCTCAATAAATAAAAAAATAAAAATCTGTCGTTCGGAGTCGACTTTAAACTGTAGGTCCCACCACTCATGTATAAAATTAACACACACAACATAAGTGGTGTGAGAAACTAGGATGTTATACAATGGATCAATTCGACCTCCGGGTACTGTACTTGTCTTAATTGACAAGTGCACGTCCTCTAACCTAACCTAACCTAACCTAACCTAACCACTGGGTTGGGGGCTTCTTGTCTATCATAGTATCAAAGTGTACATAGTTATCGGATATCGATAACGTTGACTATAGTTGGACAGCTGTGAATATCACTTATCCTGGAATACTTTGTCCATTTTGTGGCCATGATAAAACACAAGCAAGTGTAGATATTAATACTTATTAAACTTATCCTCTCTCTATCCTCTCTCTATCCTCTCTCTATCCTCTCTCTATCCTCTCGATTTACAATCATTAACAATTCTTTGCTTCTGTAGCGTGAAGTTTTAAAGAAGACTACGAAATTTCGATTCATCGTCTTTCAAAATTCCTTGATCTTTACCCTTAGACCACATGGAAAATTTTACGTAAGAATTTTGACTTACGTGCCAATAAAATAAAGATTGTAACATAATTTCAGCCATTTGACCATCATTTCAAACTGACTTGGCATTTCTACAAAGCATTAAATAAAATAAAAATAAAATTTCCGTAATTCTAGCACATACAGTCCTCAAACCATTAAGGAATCACCATTACACCCAATCAAATTGACAATTTGGATGATGGCATCATCGATCGTGATTTCTTGCAAAATGAGCAAAGGGCTTCTATTTCGAAGAACAATGAACACTGCCGCGCCATGCTGACTGAATTTTTTGTTTCGAAGAATTGATAAGCTCAGGTTAGATTAGATTAGCTTGCCGTTCAAAGGCAAGTTCTCTCCGTTAATGACAGAAATAGTTCTTCCTATAGGAAGCAAGTGATCCTCTTTCGTGCAACTTAACGCCGTTAGATTACATATTATGGGGCTATATTAAGTTCTTTGTTTAGCAATTGTCCTTTAAGCATTAGAAACCAATATTTAAGCCGTTGCTGATATCAATGCCGAGAAATGTTCTATCAGGTAATAGTAAAAAAATTGATTCAAACAATACTACTGGCTTTTATTATTATTTTAAGCCCTCAAGCCCATAAAATGCTGTTACGAAAATGAAAAAAAAATCTACATACTGGTGTTTTGCTTTTACATCGCTTAACATTAAAATTATAAACAAAAGCTACAAAAACAAAACAATGCAGTATACAAACCTGTTTACAAATTATCGTACTGCTTAATATAACAACAAACACCACAAACAAACAAAAATCCACAAACAACACTACAAGAATAAATGTAAACAAAATACACAAACAACAATAATGAATGAAAACAACGAAGTTTACATTTATATAGATTTCGAGAAGGTGAAGTCACGAACATTCGCCTTCAAGAACATTCATCAGACTGTTTATCTTGCCTTATAAAAGGCAAGGCAAAGCAGTCGAGTGAGTTAGTGAAGGTCATTCAGTCCTGTGTGAAGACACGGACCGTTTGAAGAGTAATCGTGTTTTGAAGATCTCCGTTACAAAGATCTGTTAAATAATTGTCTAGTAATTGTTATCGTTTATGCAAAGCATATAAACAGAGGCATAATAAAGAAAAGCAATTGGTGTTTACATCAGAATTGCGCGAACAATAAAGAAATTTAATTAAAACTAAACACAAACTTATTTTTATTTTATTTGCAATCTACGAGCTTATATTTTAAACATCTTTAAAAGGTAAAAACATAACAATACATACAAAATAGGTCAGGAATGTATAAAAAAATCTTGTAACTCTCGTTTGAGCGCCAGTATCATGCCCTTCGGTAACTGAATTATTCATTTTAATATGAGAATATCCATCAATTTTAAATAATCATACATATTTATTTCATTACCTTTCTAGAGATCACATTTCCATCGGAAAATTAAAAAAAAAATCATCAGCATATCAGAATATTCGTATATTGAAAGGACAAAAAAAAATGGGAAAGGAAAAGTAAATATTCGAATTTCCACGATTGGAATGGCATTTCAAAGCCACCAGTCCTCCCATACATCGTACTGACGTTCACGTATTGACTGTCAATATGCCAGTCAATATATGAAGACACTGATTGAATGCATAAATGATTGGAAGATGAAAAGGCAGACTGTGTTCGAATGTATGCGAACATGTGCGTACAATATGTCTGTGTGTGTCTGTTTTACGAACAATGGAAATAGCAGCAGTGACAACAACAGCAAACGTAAATTTATTTTTGCAGTAACAGAACATGAATAATTTTAAATATAAACGGAAGCGGAAATATGTTCAGTCTTCTGTGTGTGTGTGCGTTTGTTTTTCTTTTTTTTCTTTTTATTTAATTTCTGTCACTCACTATAAATTCAACTGCAATTTAAGCATTAAAATTTGTATCTCATGAAATTGTGTTGTATTGGGTAAATAACTTAAAAGTACAATATTTTTGGCAGCTTTCAGGCATTGGTTGGTTATTAAAGACACAAAAGGGTATAAAAGATAGGTCATCAAAAAAGCAAAAAAAGGGAATTGAATACCTTACATTGGAAACATTACTTGATCAAGAGTCATGTCAGATTGCTAGCGCCATAATTGTCGAGACACAAGCCGGTATTTCAAAGGGTATAAAATCAATAGGATTCATTCTAAAGCAAGAAAATTGGTTGCCACAAGAACTGAAGAGGATTTGACGCGCCTGAAATGCTCTTTGATCGCTTTAAAAAGAAATAATTTTTTCATTAAAATCATACGTAATGCGCGTGCGAAATGCCAAGCACAATATCCATTTTGTCAAGGTAATGCTCTGTATTTGGTTAAATCAGAAGGCTGTGATCCATTATGAGTGTTAAAACTTTACCAAAGTATTATGGGATACCAGTGCATACAACAATAAATCTATTTGAGGCCATCACAAGGCGATTGCAACACGCAACGAAGCTGTAGCTTTTCATTATGACAAGGTCGTTAGAACTGATTGAAAGACAGTGAATGAGAAGTATTCAATCATCAGCCGTATAGACCACATCTTGCCCCATCTCGCAAGCATTTGTTTTGATCGGTACAGATCACTCTTACTAGAATACACTTCAGTTCAAAGCGGGGTACCAAAATAGTCAACATTCATTCTTGACCTCAAAAAACAAGCGGATTTTTTAGGACGGAGCCTATAAATTGTCACAAAGATTGGAAAATGTCGTAGCTTTTGATGGAAAATATATTGAATAACATATTCTTTCAAAAAACTATCTTAATAAAGTATTTACTTCCAAAAAATTTTCCGGTTTTTAGACAGTCCAGTACCCGAACGAACTTTGAAGTTGTTACACATTGGCCATCTACAGCCATTACATGTTTTGGGTGTATTGCAGTATGATTTCGAACCAATAGTCACACACAGATAACAACGACATTTTCGACGACTGTTATCTGGTTTTGATATTTCCCATGGGCATGTAGCATCCTCTGAAACTTCCTTAGGGGTCGTTTCATTTGTTATTTGGTCTAGAGACGTTCCGACACATTAGCGTATCGTATTATACGATTGTCATTGGCCCCTCTTTCCTATTCTCAGTTGCCAATTCCACGCCAAGTGATGACAAAAACCTAGGACGGGAGCTTTGCGCTTTTTTGGCACTTGGAAGAATATACAAAATACACCTAAAGCAGCCTCATTAATTTTGTTAAAAAGGGGGTACGTTTTGTGCTGTATTTCGATACAATTTAGCCAATAACACCTACTCCGCATTTATTTCTTTTTTGCCATTAAAAGCTGGCTTTCTTCGAGTATATTGCATTGTCAACATTCACCTAGAATAGACAAAAGAGCCCCGCTTCTGAAACCATTTCGTGGCGCTCCTACAATCCCAATATGTGCTTGGCAGTTGCTATTTAGGAATGTAAGCTTTGTTTTAACGAAAAGTACCGATAAGGTTTATTCCTCCCATTAGAAGTCGATTGGTGAAAGAGAGTGACGTAAAAACATGATCAATTGTTATATTTATTCAGAATTCTTTGTAAAAACCTTAAATCTGGTGGATAACATTTTCTCCCACATTTGCTAGCCGATAACGACCAGGTGGTTGTCCTGTATAAGTAATTCCATTCAACGCGTAACTATTGGCTGTGTTACACAATCATACATACATACAAGTATTCTTGGTCATTACAACCCTTCAGTCATGATTACGACCTAGGTTCTCACATTACTTATGTTGTGTGTGTTAATTTTATACATGAGTGGCGGAACTTAGAGTTTAAAGTCGACTCCGAACCACAAATTTGTGAGAAGTTGTTCATGGCAATTTTTCTTGTTTACTCCCAGAGTTTTTGCCAGAAATCTGCTGAGCGGATGTGACCGAAGAAATATTTTGTTATATTTCGTGTTGTTGAAGATGTCTGACCTGGGGTTTCAACCTTGGTCGCACGTCTAATAAGCCAACACACTATCTGCTAGGCCACATTGTTATACAACCAAAATACATTAAATTCTGTATTTAGCCGACTTTTTGGGAAAGTAAAGGGATAAACATATAGACGACAGACAACGGTTCGGCAGTTCGACAGAAAATTCTGCTAACTGTATTTTTTGCCGTATGCTACTGCTTAAATTTTTTGAAAGCAGAGCAGAAAAAACGTCTGACACAAAATCAAAACAATTGAATTTAAATATATTTTTCAGTGTTGTCACTATCAGGTTTTTTGTGCGCAAAAATAAACTTTCTTATGAAAAAACCGCACACACAAAACATTTACTGCTTAGGTTGTTGTCTTGGCTTTTTCTGTTCTGCCTTCAATATAATCGTTTTCATATAAACGTGTGTATTCTAAACTTGGCAGCTTTCTGTGTAATGCTGGTACGTCCTCGAAATGGAAATAATTGTTCATCAATTGTCAGATTTTCATTTGGATAATAGTTATCCTGTAGAGTCTTAGTAGCCATATTTCAAATAGCATTGTTTCTATAAGTTTGTTTGAGTACTGAACGTGTGAAACGTATTACACGTATAATTTGTTGAATTCTGTCACTACTTAAGGAGGCTTCATATAGTAATTGAGCATAGTTTCTCCAAAAAGCTCGAGAGGGATCATAACTAGCACTATTTGATTTGACCTATAAAAATGTTATCCATATGGTTTGATAAGAAATTAATATTTGTAAATATGTTTTTTAAGAGGGAAAATATGGTCTAAAACCCAAGTCAAAAATTAAAAAAAAAAAATAAACGGATAACATGACTTCTATAGAGTGCTGTGTAGTCGTACCTAGTCTTCTCTTGCTTCTCTCGCATTTGTTTTCGTTACCGCCATGTGGCAGCGCAATTTTTTTTATTGTTGCCATAACTGTTGCCATAGTTTGCTGCTGCATCTGCTGTTTTTATTTGTGAAAACTGTAGGTTGATGTCAATAAGATAAATATCAATCCAACATTATTTATGTACATACATATGCATTGACAAATTATTGAAAAGCATAAAAACTAAAAAAATAAGATTCCTTTCAATATTTTATTTCCTCTTGTTTCGTTTAGACAATGCTCTGGCATTTTCCATAAATTCAATATTGAAACATACATACATGCGAAATTTAAAGTTATTGAGAGAGTTTTTGCATTATCATCGAGTCCATCAATCTGTTCAATATTTATTTGGAAGGCAAGTAATAAATGTGATATGCCCGAATCATATGCTCAGTTCATGTGATATATTTTTGAAAGAATTATTAAATACTTTTATAAGATGTCATAAAAAGCATATAAATATAAATTTTTTATGAATATTTTTAAATAAAAATGAAATAATTTTTAAAGGATTCGTCAAATGTCAATCATGATGGATGGCAGATTTATCTTCAACTTTATAGCACAGGGCGTATATGCATACAATTTGGCAGTCATTCGTTTCTTGAACTATAAATATAACAAAATAGGATTTTCATTTATTAAATTTTTTCTTGGCCCAATAGCCGTGGCATTAACATTGTTTTAAGTTTTTCATATGTCAGCCAATAAAAATTATATATGTACACTTGGAAAAAAAATTTTTTAAGTATGAAACCAAATGTTTAAAAAAATCTTGAATAATCTTGAACAAAATCTTTTTATTGACAAAATGCCGTAAAATCCACCTCATCACTGTAATCTGCAACAAATCATAACCATTTGAAAAACTGCCTAAAAGCCTTGTTCCCTGCTGTAAATAGCTTCAAATACTTTAAGTGCGATTATTTTAAAGATGGGTTTAGTTAAAGGTAACTTTAGCTAAAGTGAACTTTAAAATCACCTTTAACTTCTTTTCGTTATTACAACCTACAGATAATATAAAGTTGACTTTTTCAGAAATGTGGCAGTGCCGTAGCAATGTCGATAAAACTGCTCAATTAAGCAAAATTTTTTTAAACTCAGTAGCAACGACGGGCTTCTTTTTTGGTTGTATTTTCTTATTTTATTTTTTATATTTGAAGTTGCCACATTGAAAATAATATATAATAAGGCAAGATCAAACATAAACTTAACTTTAAAAGTTAAAGGTAGGATGATCTTCCCTTCTTCTTCCCACTTCTACCTTATTGTCCACTTACAATCATGAAAAATAATTTATCTGCTCTTTAAAATCTACCCTTTAGTTAACGATACGTTTTAGTAATGGCCCTAAATGTAAGAAATGCTAAAGGCACAACAAGTCTAGTGAGCAGTGGAAAAGCGTTGAAAGAAACTTCTGAACTTTTGTTCAACTGGAAAAATTTAAATGAATAGATATACTGCAATATGCCTTAAATCGCCAAAGATCAAGACACTAATCGACAACATCACTTTACACTAAAGTAGAATAAAAAGTAAGCCTATTAGAATGATTAAATCATCTACGATTTGTCACAGAACAAAAAAGAAAAATTTTAATGCATATGTCGTGTCTTTCAGCAAGATATCATTGATATTTTTTATTCGTTTGAAAGACTTATTGATGCCATTATGTACGGCATATAACATCGTCTAAACGTCCGCCACAATTTCTCTGTGGCAAAAGCATCTTAAATGTCTAATTTTCCATGACTCAGGCCGAATTATGTCAACTTTGAGGACACTTACGGCCGAAAAACTCATAATAAAAAGTTTAACGGGGAGAGATTGCATGATCTCACTAGCAAGTTCACTTCACAAGTATCACTTTCACCTGAGATAACCATGCCTTTATATCGTCCGTGCAGAATATTAAATGTGATACGTGGTGTGTGACACATAGCGCCGTCCTATTGAAACCACAGGATATTGTTGTTCAAATCATCCTATTCAGACGAAATGACAACGTGAGCCCAAAATCCACACCAATGCATTAGATGCTCATAGATCTCATGTGGATATGCATCGTTTCTAATATTGTTTGTTCACTTAATGGAAAATATGCCGTATTGAACCAAAAGCTACACCGAAATAATGTCGTATAATGGACAAAGTTGGATTGTTTGTCACTCTAACAGAACGAGCTTACGAAGGCTGAGAATGACATTAGCAATGTTCCACTCCTCATATACAACATAATGTGGTACAGAAGTACACATTAGCACATACTTTTCATCAAGATCACCCTAGCATGTCTTTGTCCATTTTCCTTGCTGTATCATTATTTCATTATTTCTGTAATCTCGTTTTGCATGCTCTAAAGTGATTAGCGATACAGAAGTTGGTTCACTTTCTTACTCAATTGGTCGTTACAAATATCAAGTTAGAATTACGAGCCAGCTTCTCACACCACTTATGTTATGTGTGTTAATTTTATAAATAAGTGGTGGGGTTTTTTCATGGCGATTTTATTTACCTTCAGAATTTTTGACAGAAGTCTGCTGAAAGGAAGACACCGAAAGAAACATTTTTTCATGTTTTTGTGCACTTGCTCTCATCTAATAAGCCTACTAAACTACGGCGACTTCATTGTAGTTTAAGTTTCGTATTTCTCTACCTTTATTAGCTGGATTATTCGATTCCTGATGGCTCCTAGATAGCCACTTACCCAAATAATGCTGGAACATAATACATATTAGTCATCCTTGTGTTCTGGTAATGTTCTCACAATAATAGTTGTTTTTGTTTTCAAGTTCAATTTAATTTACTTATTTTGTTTTGGTAATGTTCTCACAATAATAGTTGTTTTTGTTATATGTTTAATTTTAATTTACTTATTTTATTTCGGCAATGCATTTGCAATGTAAGTATTAAGACTTATTTTATTTAATTTCACTGTGTTTAACAAATTTAGATTATTTCTAGTTTAAATTTCTCAAACAGAATTTCAACTGTGTGATTTTAGATGCACAAATTGCACTTTATAGGCATGATAAACCTTAAAACAAATTAAATTGAATCGGAGTTCGACTAAAACACGTCTTTACAGTTCGAAAGATTTGTATGAATTCTTGAACGAAATATGAAAAAATATTTCTTCGGTGACTTCACCTCAGCAGATTTCTGACAAAAACTCTGTGAGGAAATAAAATTGCCATGAAAAGTTTCTCAAAAAAATCTGTCATTCACAGACGACTTTAAGCTATAGGTCCCGTCACTCATGTACAACGTTAGCACACATAACATAAGCGGTGCGAAAAACTAGGTCGTAATCCTGACTCAAGGGTTGTAATGACCAACTATGTTATGTATGTATGCTACAATCATGTTTTGGAGATATAATTTGTGGCTCTGGTCATCACTTGACTTCTAGCCGGAAGGCGATATGCCCTTCATATTGCACACGTATTTCAATCGGATATTGAAAATAATGTCTTATAAGGAGCTGCATTTATCACGTTGTTCCATTTTTTTAACCTTCTTAGTTATTTTAATGAAGTCCACCACTCTACTGAAATATAGAAAAGGGAACGTTTTGATTAAAAGAAATTGTGTGGCATCAGCTGATATTGCAAGAGATGTTGCAAAAGTAATTTGAAAACGAAAATTTGTTCTTGTAAATGAATTTCATATTACAGGGAATAAACGAAACCATTAAATAAGATATTTAAGGACGTGACTAAAGGCTGCTAAGAAATTTAAATCAGTGGCCATAAATTACTCGAAATACATTTTTTAAAAAACCTAAAAACAAGTGGGGTTTGCTTTACACATGCTTTTCATGGTATTTGTATTTAATTAATGACAGGGTAATTTTAATTTAATTTTTTTCACGGTTTTTTTATTTTTTTGTTCAAATTCTTTGTAAGTCCTTCGTCAACAAAAGCTTCGTATATGAGCACTTATTTTCTGTCATCAAAATCACATACAATTGCTTGACGGCCTAATATTTTACATCGGTACACCTGAGCTGGTAAACAGTATATAAAGGTGATTTAAATAAAGTGAATTTAATGAGCGCCACGTATTAATTACGAACGAATACATTCGCCATATTATGAGGTTCAATGTGGGGTTTAGGCGAGTTTTGATATAAAAAATGTGCGGCAATAAATTGTGTGAGAAACAGTATGTTTTGCGGTTGGTATTTAACGTATTATTTGGAAGGATTTCATTTCATTGCTGGGCTTAAATTATAATTAAAAATTGTATTGAATAGGAACACTTGGTATTACCAGAGCAGTATTTAAATTAAATTTTTTTTGATTGTTTATAAAACTTGAACTCTTAGTTAACCGGGTAAAGTGGAACGTAGCACTCATACCATATAATGTTTTTAAAAACGTTAAACGTTTTATATTTCCGTGCAAAATAACATTTCGAAGGACCACATCAAATGACTTTTTGGTGCACATTAGAATAAAAAGCAGTATATTAGGCAGTGCAGTAGGTAGTGTGTTAGCTTATTAGGCGCGAAACCACGGTTCAAACCCCGGGTCAAACATCTTCAACAAAACGAATTATTAGAAAATGGAATTTTCTTCGGCGATTTTCTCTCTGCAGATTACAAGCAAAAACTCTGAGAGTAAAAAAAATTGCGATGAAAAGTTTCTGAAAAAAATCTGTCGTTCGAAGTCGACTTTAAACTATAGGCCCGCCACTCATGTATAAAATTAACACACACAACATGAGTGCTGCGTGAAGCTAGGCCGTAATCCTGGCTGAAGGGTTGTAATAGTACAATTATGTATGTATGTATGTATGTATAGTAATAATGACGCGATAGTAATGCTTAAGTGCATCCGCCGAAAGGTAGAGTATACGAAGATGTAATGACGTGGAAGAAGAGGAGATTATGGAACCGAAATTTAGGAATCAGAGAAAAAAGAATTCTTGAAAATCGAAAAATTAGAGTCAATTACCAAAGGTATTGCGATAATAACTGAGTTTTTTTTTTGCCGAAATTGAAAAATTGCACTAGGCTGGTATGTAGTTGCACTATGCCATGAACCTGTTTAGAGACATTCTATTGGCCGTCAATATTATGTAAATTAGTATTAGGGAATTTTTTCTTGTAAAAGTTTCTAATGTACAGGGGTCAGAAAACAGAAGACAATGCAGCTGGTAACGGTGAGGTATTCCACAAAATGCTAAAAATAATATGCCAAATTAGGGCAAATAAAGCTGCAGTCACACTCGTTATACTGGCTTTTTCTCTTACTTAATTGGTCATAATAACCATTTGGTCAGGGTTACGACCTAACTTCTCACAACCTAGTTTATGATTTAGTTCAGGCAGTGAGTGGCGGTACCTAAGTAACCTATGTAACGACAGATTTGAAAATATTTGCATGGAAATTTGTTCCAGAAGACTGAGTTGTTATTTGAACTACTGACTCTGGTCTAATCAGTCGTCTGTATTTTATTGAAATAAATCGTAAAAAACTATACTGATCAAATGGAACATGTATTGAACCAAAAAAGAATACAAATAATTTGTGACACAACAGCAACACTGAACGCTAATATTGTTTAGACGAACCTAAATATACTCGTACATACATACATATGTATGTATATGTGTAATGGGGATATGAAAACATTCAATGGTGTTAACATGAGTGTAAAGCCATCAGTGTAAAGCCAGCCATACATAGGCTGTGTTGTTTATTTGTTTAAGCATTTATTTTCTTTTGTGTGCGTACGAGTGTGCCAAAGTATTTAAATTAAAAGTTTTGCTTAGAAGTGCGTGGGTGGGATGTGTGTTCGGTTTTAGTAAATGACTGCTAATTAATGAAATTGTATGTTTAGCATGTCAGGTACTGTTTTTATTCACGAAATTTTTTTTCAACAATTTTTTTATTTGCCTTTTTGGTTGGGTTTTTGACTCAATAGGAGTTTTCGGTGCAGTTTGATGGGTTTACAACACACAAAACACCAGAAACCAGAAAAAACAACTACAAAAAAAAACAAAAGCATTCAAAATACTTCAGCCATTATCAACACAAACGACAGGAGTGCAGGGATAGAAAGAAATTTAAAATTTTCATTTCATGGTGATTTTGTTTAAATGACACACAATATTTAAAATGGGACTAAAATATGAGCAGCGATAGAAATCTTTTATGCTACACCCCGAAGAATGCGCGTTAATAGAGTTGTAATGAGAATTATTTTTATACGAATGATTTTTTGAAAAATAAAAAAAATTACAAATTTATGTGGAATATACGGCCCACAGCCTTACTGTAGGAGGAACATTCGTAAGTCCCAACTTTGACATATTATTTGTAGATATCTCAGCAGCTGTAATGCTGCCTTCCAACACAGAAATTGTGGCTGTCTACACCCGTGCATTAGATGCTTTTACAATAAAAAAAGTCCCGTATGATTAATATATGTACGCGAAATTAGCGGCCAAAAGACTGTCTCTAAATAGATTCACGGATAGTGAAACTACATGCCCGTCAAGTCCAATGCTTTCAAATTGAGCAAAAAACTCAGATATTTTCGGAATATCTTTGGCTACTGACTCTTTCGTTTTCGATTTAAAAAAATTCTTTTTCGCTGATTCCCAAATGGTTCTGTAATCTCCTTTTCTTTCGCGTTATTATATCTTCGCATAGTCCTTCTTACACCCACCGTAGTCAAGTAGGTAGATGTGAGACCACGGTTCAAACCCCGTATCAGACATATCCTACGAAACGAAATATGTAAAAATATCACTTCGGCGAGTTTTTATCAGTAGATTTCTGGGAAAAACTCTGAGAGGAAATAAAATTGCCATGAAAAAGTTACTCAAAAAGTCTTTTGTTCGACTCATGTATGAAATTAACAACTACAACATGGATAATGTGAGAAGCTAAGTTCTAATCCTAAAAGAAGGGTTGTGTGAAACAAAATTGTCATATCAAAATTTGTGTTCTGTTCGGGCAATGTACCGTGGGCTTTGACCGTTTTACGATCACCATAACTGTCTCACCGAGAAGACTATTCTTAATGTCTTTGATTAATTCGCGTCCGCATTCGTTCGTCAGCGTTTGATTAGTACGGTGGCAAAAAACATCGCCGTTATCCGTGAGAGTATGCAGGTGAGGCCGAGATTGTCAATTTCGCCTCGGTCACAAGAATTCGGCATTTCGCCGACCATAACTTAATGCGCCGCGACTCGGGACCTGCGGAACGAAAAAAAAAACAATCATAGACAACAACATGTGTTCGCTGAATGGTCTATGGAATAATTGGCAACTGACCTTAACTGCCATCGCAAAATTATCTTCAACGATGAAGTCCATTTCACGATGAATAGGATCGCAAACAAATCTAAAAACGTCCAATATGTGACGAAAAAGTCCACTATTTGGTGTCGCTTCTAGGCTGGCGGCGTCATTGGTCCATATTCTTTTTTTTGATAAGCCAATATTGTTAACGACGAACACTCAAGGTCCGTTATTACCATCTTCTTTTGTCTTAAATTGGATAATTTGGACACAACTGACCTGTAATTTCAAAAGGACGATGCTACGTGCCACACAGCTTATGCCACATTGGATATTATGCACAAGTGATTTTAGTGCATGGTCATCTAACATGGATGTTATGTAAGTGGCCACCGAAATCGGACAATTTGACCACATTAAACTTCATCTTGTGGGATTTTTGTGGCTTATTCGTAAACCGCAGATGAGTGCGAATAAGCTACAAACTATAGCGGTCATCGCAGCCAACATGACAGATGCCATCAGTCAAGCTCAGTTTGATTAATGCGTAGGAGTCATGGAAAATTTAAGGTATTTAGGTGATGTTATGTTTTGTAAGTCGCCGTAGTCTAGTAAGTGGTGTGTTGGTTTATTAGGCGTAAGGCCACAGTTCAAATCCAAGGTCAGACATCTCTAGCAAAACGAAATATGACAAGAAATATTTCTTCGGCAACTGCCTCACTGCAGATTTCTGGCAAAAACTCTGAAAGTAAATAAAAAATTGTCATGAAAAGTTTCTCGAAATTCTGTCGTTCGGAGTCGACTTTAAACTGTAGTTCCCACCACTCATGTATAAAAAAAAATATTACATACACAAAATAAGTGGTATGAGAAGCTAGGTTGTGATCCTGACTGAAGGGTTGTAATGACAAATTATGTATGTATGTATGTATATATATGGAATGTATGCATGTATATGGAATGGAATCAATGGGTCTTTAAAACGAATAAAGAATTTGTACTCCAATATTAATTTAGGCAGTTGCCTTCTGGAAGGTTTTCATATTATGTTTCAATTTGTTGCCCAATAGATTTCTAAGATTGTTTGCGCTATTAAATAGACTGCGAACTATTCCATTAATGCTAAGGATAGCGAATTGTTATCCTTTATAACTCTTTGGCGTCTTTTTATTTATAATCCCAGGGTAGATTCCAGAATTTCTGAAAGTGTTTTAGATCTTTGACTGTAGCAGATTGTACCACATCGTCTGTATAAGCAATAGTTGTTCATAATGGTTTTTCAGTGGTTTTCAGTAGAGCGTTAAGTTTAAGGTTCCATAGCTAACGAGGAAGTGTACCTTTTCGTGGTGTTCCTCTAACCGCAACTTTAAAATCGCTTGAGTAGTGTTCAAAGTAGTTTCGAGGCAAAAGTAATGATTACTGGATTATTATCCACTTGCCTTATTAGCATTCATAATCGATTTCGTTGGACTTTTATTAGAAACACTGTTCCTGTGTTAAAAAAAAGAAATCAAAGTATATACCCTGTGAAGTGATTTTTATATGTGACCAACTAGTGAGGACAGCACAGTTTCAGAATGTGGTTTAAGAGATGATCTGATATTGTGGTCCTTAATTCTTTCAGGCGTCTTTAACTTAATCTTTGGGATTATCTGTCTTCCTTAGGAATAACAACAATCTTGTAAACTTAGAGGAATGTTTATCTATTCATAGTAACATTGCGTATTTTACTGCACATTGTTAACATTGTGAAAAAATTTACTCTAAACAACCAAAAAAAAAAGAAAAATCACCCTATTTAATTCATTAAAAATGTCATTAGAAAACATTAAAACTAATTAAAAAACATTTTTGCTAAAACTTTGCAAAAAGACCCAAAGTTTGTAAAAATTATGTTTTGCATGGTAGGAGTAGGGGGAGTATTTGTGCCCAACCTTGTCATAAGTCTCTCAACTTTATTTTAATTTTGTTTTCACTTCAAAGTTTGTTTTGATAACAAAATCACATTTTATTCTTGTTGTTTCAGTATTTTTATTTAACGTTTTATTGCCTCTATTTGTTTTGAAAATTTGTTTTTTTAGAAAAATTTCCATTTTCTTTACGTTCTTTTCGCCTTACAATTGCAACCTTGTATGCCTTTTATGCCGTTTATGTTCATACAATTGGCAATGAATTATTGGAGCATAAATCGTCCGCCCAGACATATTTCTTTGAATATTTTTGCTCGTTTAGCAAATAATTACATTTACAATGCCTAGACCGTGTAAAGATAAAGGATGTGTAGCAGTAAATATCAAATAATATCTGGAATGAAATCAAAAGCTCTTTTAAAAAAATTAAAATCTAATAATTATTGTGAGTAAATTCAAGGGAAGATGTGAATACTTGCATAGGTTTTCAGTTAAAAGCAATAAGTACCGATTGAAGTCAGATAATGTTGTAAAGAGCCTTTAAAGATGGGCTACGAACCATTAAATACCATTAAATATAAAGCGATGTAGGTTAGGTTCATAGATTCAATTAAGGAAACTTAAGAAGTAAATTACAAAACAACTGTATCAGGCACTGAAATGAAGAAAAGAGCTACTGAAAGCAGAGTAAAACTTATACAAGCCGCAACTAGGTACGCAAATGGATTAATAATTCTCGTTAAGAAACCAGGTCCTATAAAACAGAATCCGGTATTACAGTTCAATGGCTAAAAGTTCTGAACTGTATTAGAAATTCTAATTATAAATTCAAATTAAGAATACATCTTGTAAAACTAAGTTTTTTATTTTTTTACTTTAAGCACCCATATTTGGATCATTAGCAGTCTTATCTAACTTGATATTCCTATCTTGGAGAAGACAAAAAGTAGATAGACTTTGCTCAGTAAGTTTAGACTTGCACCCGACTAGACTACATTTATATATAACCCTTCAGTCAGGATTACGACCCAGCTTCTCTTACCACTTACGTTGTGTGTGTTAGTTTTATAGATGAGTGTTGGGATCTACAGTTTAAAGTCGATTCCGAACGACAGATTTTTGAGAAACTTTTCATGGCAATTTTTATTTACTCGCAGAGTTTTTGCCAGAAATCTTCTGAGAGGAGGTCGCCAACGACATATTTTTTCAAATTTTGTTTTTTTCGAGATGTCTGGTACTCGCACCACTCATGTGTGTTTTATTTTTATTCATGAGTTTCAGAACATCGGCTCCAAACAAAGGGATTGAGAAAATTATCATGGCAATTTTTAGAGTAGATGTCGTCGCAAGAAAAAAATGTTTTTCCTTACTTTGTTTTGTTCGAGATGTCTGGGTTTGAGATCAGTGATCAGCAATGAATATTTTTTCCCCACTCATAAGCACTCATAAAATTTTTAATATAAGTGAGTCAACAATAATGAAATTTAACTTCTCTAACTCATTCGTACTCACTACAACGTTGTTTTATAAGTACAGGTTGCAATGAGTATGAGTACAACGTTGACATCAAACTCATAACATTCGAAATATGTTTGATTCATAAGCCTACTCATTTAGATTCATAAATTTAGAAAAATATTTATAATACTCATGTAAGCTTTGAGTAATTCGAGTCACTCATAAATATTTACAGCCTTAGTTGTTGTTGCATTTACAAAAGAAGCAGAAAGAAAAAGACAAGCAAAGCAAACACACAACATTCTACTGAGTATTGTATTGCTGAACTCTATTTGGGATCGAACAGCGTCCTTTCGTCTAATAAGTTAACACATTACCTACTTGACAACCGCAAGGTGCCGTTGTAACATTATTATCTATTTCGTCTTATACAGTCATCCCAAAAGCTTTATGAAGATTTCAATCCTATATAAATCACCCTTGGCTGACGCGTTTCGCCAAAAACTCTAGGAGCTTCAGAATCTTACGTCTAACGTTTCCCAATGCCGAACAATGAGAGATAATGTGTCTTGTGGGTCTCCTCTTGTTTCTCGTCATTACAGCTTTTATCGAAATGCTTGTGAGATATTCTCAGTCTCAGTTGAACACAAATTTCTTGTATGAATTCAAGAAAATTTTGCGTTGTATTAGCCTTTGCTAGTGCTCCAGTTTTGTTGTTGCCTTTAATGTCACCGAAGTGGCCGTAGTCTAGTAGGTAGTGGCTCAAGAACTCTTATGAGGATAACGAACGAATGTCTTGCTATTTCCTACAAGAGCAGCTGCCATTACCTTGGGATCCAGCGACTAGTTTACTGAAAATGTTCTGGCCACCATCGTAAAAAGCGAAAAAGTACGGACCAATGATTCCACCAACCAGTCTGGAGATCAAGCGCAGGATCACTTTGCCAACAGGTGTTACTATGGTCTCAATAGGCGAATGAGTAGCACAGACTTCTCTAGTACAACAAAACTAATACTCTACAAGGCGCTCATTCTACTCTTACTTCTTTATGGCACAGGGGAATGAACCCTATTAAGCACTGATGCAGCAGCCTTGAGAGTGTTCGAGAGAAACGTGCTGCGTAAGATCTTCGGTCCAGTACGAGTTGGCGATGATTTCCGCATCCGATCCAACAGTGAGCTGTATGAGCTCCTCAATGACATAGACGTTGTACAATGTATTAACAGTCAGCGGCTCCGCCATTTCGTTCGAATGGAGGTGAATGCTACGGCGAGGCGGGTAATTGATGCGGTGATCTGCGGAAGTCGCCGAAGAGGACGACCTTGTATCCGTTGGAAGGACCAAATCGAGGAAGCCCTGTCATCGATTGGTGTGACCAACTGACGTAGGCGCGCAAGAAGCAGCCTGGAAGGATGTGTTGCGGCAGGCTGAAATCCGTTAATCGCGTTGTTAATGTCCAATTAAGTAAGTAAGTAAATAATCTTTACGTCTCAGGATTAATACAAGTGCAATTTCGCCCTACTTTTAAATGCACTTACAATTAATTTATAATTCTATACTACCTTACTACTACCCTATAAGTATTTTGCAGATTATATTTTTAAAAATAAAACCTTTTCAATTGAAATTAAAATACCATGAAACGAAACACACAATAAATCAAATAAATTGTAAAATACGTGAGTTGATGCAAAGAAAAAAATTTTTCCAGCAATCTAACACCTGAGAATATGCTGAATAATAAAAAAAACAAATTTACTACAACAAAAACAAAAGTAGAATGATTAACTTGACAAACAAAAAAAAAAATTAAAAAGCCCAGTCTCGAATTGATTGTAAAAAACTAAACTCTACATAATTAAAGGCAAAGGAATTTATCGTAAAACATGCGAAGGGCAAGGAAACGGAGAAATTCAAGGAATGTGATTTTGTAAAGGGAGATAGAATAACACATGACAAGCAACAGAAAATGCACGCGGATTATAAGAAGTCCATCAAAATGTCATTTGAAAACATTAGTCACAAAACTTTTTTAAATTTTGCGATGTTTATATTTTTTTAGCTCGATATAAATAACAGTGGCATATGACTGCTAAGAATGCCAAAATGTATAGACATTTTACATACTTTTTTACATACATGCGCACATAATTGGCCTTCAGCCAGGATTGCGGTCTAGTTCCTCACATAACTTGGGTTGAGTGCGTTAATTTTATACATGAGTGGGGAGTCGTTTAATTTCGATTCCGAACGACATATTTTTGAGATTTTTTGCCAGAAATCTGCTGAGAGGAAGTCGCCGAGGAAATATGTTTTCATATTTCGTTTTGTTGGAGATATCTGACCTGGAGTTTAAACTGTGGCCTCCCGACAAATAAGCCAACACTCTACCTGCTAGGCTATGGCGACTTAAACTTTTTTACCGTTTATAAATTAAATAAACCACATAGACAGCACTTGTCAATTCAATTTAAACAAATGAATGAAGTCTGGTAAAAATTTACAATTTTGATTGCATTATTCTGATCGCATCAGCGATCTCTAAACGATCGGAAAGACTAAATGTACGAGTACATTGGAAAACTATACGACTAGATTTTGTTCCTAGAAGTAATAAATCGACACTGAATAATGAAGTTATTGAGTTAGCTCATCAAATTGTAAGAGATGGATTTGACTCGTTAAACCAGGTCAACGAGGAAGAACTTTTAATATCATTAGTTTAGTTACAGAAACTGAGAACAACCTGGACAGTGAAGACAGTAATTCTGAAGAAAATGTTGAACATTAAAAACAGTTAATCCTTTACAAAATAAAAGTTTTAATTTGGATCCAGGTAGGGAAACAGCCTTAAGCATTTAATGCGGACTGACTGATCTGTTTTTCTGATATCAAGAGTTGCATAAGTAACTTAAAATCACAAAGTTTGATGACAAATTATATATTTTGCTAGAAAAAATTTCTTGGATCTCGTTCCCTATTCAGTGCATGATGACAATGCATATATATCTTTAATTAAATTATCTAGTAATGAAAGTAAGGTGGAACCAATTTCAAAACGAAACGAAACGAAAACGTATTATTCAGTAGTTCACTATCTACAGTTTAAAGTCGACTCAGAACGATAGATTTTTGAGAAACTTTTTCATGGCAGGTTTATTTACTCACAGAGTTTTTGTCAGAAATCTGCTGAGAGGCAAATACTTTTTGTATTTTGTCTTGATGTTTGGCCTGGGGCTCGAACCCTGGCTTTAGGTCTAATAAACCAACACACTACCTACTATACTACGGCGTCTTCAAAAGAGCTCAGCTTATTCATTGGATCATTTTCTGTTTTTCTGTAATTAATCGGTTAATATTATATTTTTGTTGTATGTTTATGCGATTTTATACCGATTTTTTTATTAAAATTTAAATGAACGCTAGTCTTCAAGAGTTTAAAATGCATAATTATTTTTTTTTTTTGTTATGCATGCATCGCATACAACGAGACTTGGGTGTATATTGTCTTGTTAGTATTTTGTTTAACACAGAAATTTCACCACGTTTCGATTTTTAACAGGAAAAACCATTTTAATTAACTCTTGGAATTATTTTTACTCTTTACTCTTTTCGTTGTGGTTTTCCGTATTTAAATATTCTAATTAATTGATTACAACAACCAAATAAACATGAAAACATCCCAAAAGTAAAAAAGGAATCTGAAGTTTTTTAACTCCAGTTTCGGATTATTTTTTTTTTTGTAGATTAAAGAAGAGGCATCAGGATTGGATTTTCAAAAAGTAGTAGCATAACGCAGTCGATAATTAAAAAAAGTAGGAAAACAGTTGTAGTTTCTCAAGCCTGAGGATGTAATGCCCAGCATTAAGAATATGTTACAACTGATATTTAAAAATTTTATTATAAAGTTTTCCTAAAGGAGGTCAATTGAAAAGTTATGTTTTAAGGAATAAATAAAACGTATTTTGATAATTTTTTTTGCTGCCATAAAATAACAGTTATTTTAACAGTTTTAGTTTTCCGTTTCGTTTACTGTTTAGTAAAGTTTTTATTTTTTCTGCCTATTGGTGAACAACTTTAATTTGTATTATTTATATCACATTGGTGGCTGTATAATTATAACATTTGTAATGACAGTAAATTATCCGTTTTACTTTTAATATTAAATCGAAAACTTACAATTTTGTAAAGGAAATATATAAAAAAAGTTTTATTGAGTTCGTAATATAATTAAAACATTTAGGGCCAATATTACAACTTGCCGTTAAACTTGAATTTAGTTAAAGGTAACTTTAGCTAAATTGAACTTTAAAGTCACCTTTAACTTATTTTCGTTATTACAACCTACAGATAAAATGAAGTTTACTTTTTCAAAAATGTGGCAGTGCCGGAGCAATGTCGATAATACTGCTCAAATTAAACAAGTTTTATTTAAACACAGTGGCAACGCTTTTTTTTGTGTGTTGTATTTGCTCATTTTGTTTATATTTGAAGTTGCCGTATTGAAAATAATTTATAATATGGCAAGTTCAAATATAAACTTAACTTGAAAAGTTAGCAGTAGTATGATCTTCCCTTTAGCTTAGCGCTCACTTTAACCTTATTGTCCACTTATAATAACGAAAAACAATTTATCTGTCCCTTAAAATCCTTTCTTTAGTTAACGGCAAGTTGTTAAATTTTTATTGCAATTATTTTTTTTTGATTTTATTTTTCATCGATTTGGCAAACTCTAAACTAAGTGCCGACAGAGAGAAAAATTGAGCATTAGCCCTCATATCGACACATATCGACATGTTTGCCACAATTCGTCGGTATTTTTGGAATTTTTGTTTTTCATCCTTCAATAGAATTATGATCAAGGGATTGCGCTGACCAGTTTAAAACTTTTACGTTTTGATTCTCTCAGGGACCGTAACTGTTATAACTTTTATCATAAAAGTCAGAAAATAAAAGTTATTTTTCGACTTTTATTTTTTCGAGCAGGAAAAACAGTTATTTTTGACTTTTATTTTCAAAGGCAGTAATAAAAGTTATTTTTCAACTTTTATTTTTTCGAGCTGAAATAAAAGTTATGTTTTTACTTTCATTTTTTCGAGCAGAAATAAAAGTTTTTTTGTTTTAATTCATGATGAATTCATAATATTTATTAAAAAATTCTTTAAAAAAATTAATGCAATTTATGTTAGAAAATTATTAGAAATAAGTTTTTCGTATATTAAACACTAATCTTTGTGTCATAGGGTTTGAAAAAACCAAAATAACTTTTATTTCTGCTCGAAAAAATAAAAGTCAAATATAACTGTTATTTTTCCTCGAAAAAATAAAAATCACAAAATAACTATTATTTTTTTTCTAAAAAATAAAAATCATGTTTTTAAAAAGCATCGCATTTTATAAAAATTTGGTCCAAGACAATCAAAATGGTATACTTGGTTTTGTTCTCCGACATTTCCTTGCGGTTGCTTTTTTATCAAAAATTCGAAAATAACAGTTATTTTCGGTCCCTGGATTCTCTAAGTAGCTTTTCACAAGTCTTGAAGAAACGTTGAAAAACGGTCTGAATACTCTACCGGACACAAGTCCGTCGATCTTAAAGAAATATGATTCGATGATGCCACATCCACACGAAACAATGTTTTTTTTCAGAATGCATTGAACGCTATTGGATCTCTTGTGGATTGGTATCTTCCCAAATTTAACAATTTTGCTTGTTCAAATACATATTCATCCAGAAATTGGCCTAATAGCTCAAGATGAAAATTGGGGCCAAATTCCAAATACTTTAGAGCGCATACAGCAAATATATGGTGGCTCACCTTGAATTCATGGATCAGTTGAATTTTGTGCAGGTGCTGACCCAAGTCATGATCTTGCTTTTACTTGACATAAGACGTCTTGAACCAATGAACTTATCTTCCACAATATGGGCAGCCCTCTCGATAAGACGATTAAGGCGTTCATAAATTGGGCGAGACACGTGGTACGTTGTCCGAACAGAACATCCATTTTGAGGAAACAACTTTATTATTTACATATGTCGTCGAATTCTGACATATCTGTCTAAGTTGGCATGACAAAACAGACTTGAAGAATTTAAACCAGATATCCGTTATCAATTATAAAAGTTTGGAAGCCCTTGTTGGAAAATTCGATAGAACTTAATAGCACAAGACAGTCAAAAACCTTTTGCTGCATTTGATTACTCAAATCAACAGGATGCTATAAAATATTTAAAGGATGGCAAAAGTTCCATTATTAATATTTTTGGTAGTACATAAATATTGTTACGAAAAAGGAAATGGTGTTACATCGTTTAACATTAAAATGATAAACAAAAGCTACAAAAACAACGAATATACCAACAATATCAGTATATCAAAGGGGATAAACAATGGAAACAAAATGCACAAACAACAATGAAACAAAGATGTTTACCGTTATGGAGATTTCGAGTAGGCGAAGCCACGAACATTTGACTTTAAGATCATTCATCAGGCTGTTTACGTTGGTATATAAAAGACAAGACAATGAAAGCAACGGGGTCAGTAAAAATTCAGTCAGTCTTGTGTGAAGATGCTTTGCGTGTGAAGAGAATAATCGTGGTTTGAAGATCTCCGCTATAAAGATCTGCCGAACAATTGTTAGTGTTTACGCAAATAAGTGTAAAGAAGAATAACAAACAACAACAATAACAAACAATAACAATTGTTGTTGTTTACATCAAGTTGTGAACAGTGGCACACAGAATTGTGCGAACAATTAAGAATTTTAATTAAAACTAAACACAAATTTATTATTCTTTATTTGCAATCTACGAACTCATATTTTAAATGTTTTTAAAAGGGTAAAATCGTAACAATATTTACTATTCATTAATAATATTGAATGAAAGAATGCGATTTGCCTTTCAGTCCCATAATTTTCATTACAGATTTTCATCAACTCACTGCTTTGAACGTATACTGTGTTCCTCTTTCAGCCGTAAGAACGCTATCATCTAAACACCTGAGAGAATAATAACAATAATAAAAAGTGAAAACAATAATAAAAACAAACAATAACAACGAATATAAGAAAGTTTAAAAGTAAATCTCCCAAAAGGCCCTCGATACACAACCACAGTTCAGCTCATGGTTAAATTTTAATTGTACAACCATAACACAGTTGCCTTAAGGCTGTGAATATAATCCCAAAAAAGTACAAGACAACAAAAAGTGCAGTGCGATAAAAAAGTTTAATAACTTTACCATATGTTTTGAGTAAAGAATTCAGTAAATGTATCAAATATTTTCTGATAAATCCCACCTTTTTGTTATTATTGTTATTGTATTAAAATATAAGTACATTCCGAAATCTTGACCCCCCAAACTGGAACAAGCATTGGCCGCCCTATATACCGCAGGATAATAGCTAGAATGGGTATCATAGGCAGCAGAGCATCGGATAATTTTCAATGCCAGGAAAAACATGGCTCAGACACAGAATATTACAACCAAACGATTGTAAGTCTTGTTGGGAATGTGAAAACCATGATAAGTGAACATATACGAAGTAAACTGCTGCATAACAGAGACATACATACTTACATTAATAGTCATTGCAACCCTTCACTCAGGATTACAACTTAGCTCACTCACTCCACTTTTGTTGTGTGTGTTAATTCTATACACGAGTGGCGGGAGCTACAGCTGTAAGTCGATTCCGAACGACAGATTTTTCATGGCAATTTTATTCACTCCCAGAGTTTATGCCAGAAATCTGCTGAGAGGAAGTTGCCGAAGAAATATTTTTTCATATTTCGTTCAGTTGGAGATGTCTAACCTGGGGGTTTGAACAGTTTCCACACGTCTAATATGCCAACACAGTACTATGGCGGACATAAGTACATAAACTGTAGTGAGCTACAAGACAAATGCACAAAGTTACACTCTGAAAAAAATAATAATAACTTGCACAGGGTGAGGAGAGGGTGAGGTTATATGAAAATAAAATCCGATTTTAGGAAAACATCCTGCAAGAGGACAAGGAAAGTGATAGCAGAGCATGACGCAGTTCAAATTGTCAACAGAATTGCGCAGAAACATAAATTTATTGCACTAATGCCAACGCTTTCCGAAAAGATGTTGAAATTAAAACAACTGCAAGTATTAAATGCAATCTACCACAGAGAAGTATCAGCTGCTTTATGTTCAATATGTCCAGCCCTTGCGCTGACCAACTTCCTCTTCTTCCCTAGTTTGGTAGAACTTGGTCACTACGTGAACTGCGTTCACCTGTGGCGTCATAACGGACCGATATGCGTGCTCAAGTGAGTTTTTCGTATCAAAGCTACCACTTCAACATAGCCTAACCTATATTCAATATACTATTTAATTTATACCCTTGCTAAAGACACTACTATCGTTATTAGATATCGGGTCTTTCATTAAGTGCTATGTTTAAATTTATACAAAATAATGAGTGTGTATAAGAGATTTTGATGCCATTATGTGTGGAATATAAAAGCATTCAATTGTATGCAACAGCTTTTCTAGGTGGACCATATTCGAAATGTCCAATTGTCAATGATCATCATTAATCGAGCTGAATTTGACCGATAGCATGGCTTATGTTAGCTTTGAGGGAAGCTGAGTTTATGAAAAAGGAAAACTCTAACCCCACGGTCTCGGTAGTCAGTTTAGATCACTTCCAACATAGTGAGTTTTTCGGGATGCATTGAACCTTTTTATATGCCATGACACGTCCCTACTTCGACATTCGTCCAGCGACTGACCTCGTCGCTGAATATGTATTTTCGATGAAAATTAGGGCCAGTTTCCAAAAGAAAACATCAAACACAAGTTGATGTCTATGGCCGTTCATGGTGATTTAGCAAAACAGTTCGAATATATGACAATTGACATAACGGATGTAGCTTCAACAGACTAACTGTTGTCGACTGTCAAAGTTTGGAAGTGTCTGTTGGAGGATCATATAGTTACAAAAGTTTTCGAAAATAATTAGTGGGGTGCCGCAATTAGAGGTGGATAACCATTTCTCCCCAACAGAAAATTGTGGGGAATTCATCTCGACAGATAATTTGAACCAAATAGCAAATGTGTACAAATGTAAATGCATAGCCTATAAAGAAGACACCAAATGAACTGAACAACACTGATGGAAATTTTTTTATGTTATTTCCTCATTTGTGGTTCCATGTAGTCGCTGTAGTCTAGCCAGGAGTCAGGATTCAAGACTTTTTCAACAAAACGAAATTTGAAAAAATATTTCTTCACCTACAGTCTCTCTCTGATTTCTGGCAAAAAGTCTGAGAATTAATAAAATTGGCATGAAACAGTTTCTTAAAAATCTGACGTTCGGAGTCGACTTTAAACTATAGGTCAGGCTTAACACACACAACTGACTGAAGACCAATTAAATATGTATGTATGCGTGTGTTGTGTTGTGTGTATGTGTGTATGTGTTGATGCAACAACATCAGTTTAAAAAAGGGATAAACAAGTATACAATCAACAACAACACTGCACGAACAAATGTAAACAAAATACACAAACAACAATAACGTAAACAACATGTTTACATTTATAGAGATTTCGCGAAGGCTACGTCATTCTCCTTCAAGTGCATTCATCAGACTGTTTACCCAGCAATATAAAAGGCAAGACAGAGCAGGCAACAGGATCAGTAAAAATTCAGTCAGTCTTGTGTGAAGACGCGTTGCATGTGAAGAGAATAATCGTGGTTTTAAGATCTCCTTTATAAAGATCTAACGAACAGTTGTTAGTGTTTACGCAGAGGAGTGTAAAGAAGAATAACAGAACAAAGTAAATTGTTGTTGTTTACATCAAGTTGTGAACAGTGGCATACGGAATTGTGAAATTAAACACAAACTTATTTTTATTTGATTTGCTATCTACAAACTCATATTTTAAACGTTTTAAAAAGGGTAAAAACTTAACAATATTTTATGGATCACACTTTATCAGAGATTTCTCACTTAAGAAGATGAAATTGAGAAAATTTAAGTTGTTGATAAGGACGATGTGTCGTATTTGATGTACATATGTCGATAAGATGTGATTCAATCCTTTTGGATGAAAGATGCCTTTTAATTAGATTATCTTCAAGAGCTTTGATTTACTGACATATTAGCAACAGCTACAACAAAATCTCACACATTCTGAAACATGCAATCGAAGCGTAAAATTAAATCCGTAAATAATTTTACAACCCAACTTCTTTCATAGTCAACTGAAGAGAAGAAAGCCTTTTATTTTTCTTTTTTATTTCAGTTTCAGATACTTTCCTATTCTTATTCTTGTCATATAACATATGCGTATGTATGTATGTATTTCGGAAGGAATTTTATATTTACATTAGCATACGTTGTACAAAATATATTTTGTGACTTTCTTTAGAAATTTTCAACTTAAGGAAAGCGGACGACAGTTGAATTCATAAAAGAAAATCAAATAAATACGATTACATGAATAATATTATACATATTAAAATACACAAACAAATGAACAAAACAGGGCTAGAGTCTTCGAGTTAGTTGTTCCCTTTTTATTCCTTACACAAGATATCTTGTAATAGTAGAATGAAGAGTAAAGGAAATAAAAGTATTCTTACAAACGGGGACCAAAAATATCAAACAAATGTCAAACCAGCCTATAAAACGGGAAGGAAAACGAGACAATACAATACCAGAAAAAAGGGATTGTAATTTAAGAAAAGGATCAGAACTTGTTAAAATAAATATTATGATAAAAATATGACACATAACAGACTAAAAAATTTTATTTCACAATTACAGTGACCAACAACAATGAGCAAAATGTGATGGCATGGAAAGGCAAAAATAATAGTTACTATAGCATTAAATATGGCAAATTTTGATGATTGAGGAAAGCGTTAATATTTTGTTTTGTTTTTATTTCATGAAAATTGAGGGAAGTTGCATCGAATGCTTGTCGAGGCATACGCTTTAACTTTATAAATAAATTCCGGTTAAAAATGAGTAATTATGTCAGTCCAATGAATCTCCTACTGGTTTGACTGGTTCTAAATCTTTTACTAAAATTATCCATCATGTTTTTCAAGAAACTGTAGCCAATGGTTAGTCTCTGCTCGATGTACACTTTCGATGCTGGAAAGCATGAAAAAAATCTAAAGTGGTACAATCGTACGATCTTGGTGGCCTCTACGAAAAATAATGCCATTTTCAAACTTTTCTTTTAAAAGATCCTTTTTTTGCTGTGTAACAAATGGCGCCATCCTGTTGACATCATATATTCATACATAATTAGTCATTAGAATCCTTTAGTCAGGATTACGGCCTAGTTTCTCACACCACTTATATTGTGTGCGTTAATTGTATACATGAGTGGCGGGACCTACAGTTTAAAGTCGACTCCGAACGACGGTTTTTTGAGAAACTTTTCATGGCAATTTTATTTACTTTACAGAGGTTTTGCAAGAAATCTGCTGAGAGGAAGTAGGTGAAGAAATATTTTTCATATTTCATTTAGTTGGAGATGTCTTGAACCGAGGCCTTACGTATAATTAGCCAACACACTACCTACTAGACCACGGCGACATCACATATTCGCTTCGTGTAAATCAACAATTTTGATCTATGGTCCGATAATCCGACCTACACCAAAACAGTAACTTTTGGTGAATGTAATGGTTTCTCTAAGATAACTATTGAATTCTCTTCTTAAACCAAATGCAATAATTCTGCCGGTTGACGTAGCCTTTGAGTTGGAAATGGACTTTGTCGGTGAAGACTATTTTGTTAAAAAATTCGCATTTTCTTCTTCATTTTTCAATGGCCCAATAAACGAATAGCTTACGTAATGCATGGTTAGCTGGATCTTATAAGCATTGAAAAGGAGATAACGATGCATATTGTTGAATAACGTGAATCGTTTGATGTTTAATTGCTGCGAGCTATGACGAATGGATGATAACAGCTACTATTTTCGAACGACCACTATGTTAACCGTAGATCGAGCTTTGTATAAAAAAAGATACATTTCAATTTTTGAGACGATATAACTTTAATTCAGAAAAAGTTAGATGCCTGATATTTTTATAATTCGTTAGTATTGTTATCGCCATTATGTTAAACCAAATAAAAAAGAAAATTTTAAACTGGGGTTACAAAATTCAAAAACTTCATAATTCTGGCTTATGTATCATTTTTCGTAGATTTCCTAGAGATTTTTTGGTGTCGTTTGTGAAGATTTTGAAGTGAAGCTTTATCGTAATTTGTGAAGTGGAGTTTTATCATAAATAGTACATTATTTATGGTTGTGAAAGTGAAAAGATTGAAATTTCTGTTCTTGATATGTTCTTGATATTGATTGAAGTAGTCGCAGTCTAGTATGTAGCGTGTTACCTTATTAGACGTCAGACCAAGGTTCAAACCTCAGGTCAGACATTTCCAATTTATAACGAAAGGTTGTAATGTAATTATATATGAAATATTCCTGCTGCTAAAGACTTTGGAGAAGAAGAAAATAGGAGCTCGTCTTATGAACTGAAGAAAGTGTTGGCAGCAACAAACGTGACAACAGGATGTTTATCGCCAAAGATGGTACTACTTGGAGGAGAACAAACTGCCTTTAGTAGTTTGGGATGAAAAAATATTATCCTGTTATTATATTTCCTGAAATCTTGTAGAGTCTTTCTTACTGCTCTTCTCATATTTATCTCACGTGACAGACAAACATTTGAAAAATGTGTTTCGTCCCATGTTTTATTACAGATGTATGTACGCATGAGATAACAGAATCATTCGTTTTGATAATGATATATTTATACCTATTACGCCTTTTCGAAAAATGATCTGAAAATTTGCAGCCTTTAATAATCATGCTTAAAGCCTTCTTTTGAAATTCGAATGAAAAGGGTTTTTTTTCTAAAAAAAAAATATATTTATCTTAATTTTCTGTTTTAACAATTTTCATAAAACTTTTATAACACAACTTGTAGTTTTATGTAAGAAATAATACTGTATAAATAGTTTGGGATTAGCTATAATACTTTCAGAGCAGCCCATATATCCTTTTTTTTAAGATTTTAAAAAATTTAATTTTTTGTTCTCCTAAAAGGTAAGAAAATTAAAGAAAATACATTTAAATAATGATGCCTATGTTTTTCTGTTCCTTTTTGGTATATTTCCATCTCAAATTAATGTTTTTAGCAACAGAATTCAAAAACTTTTTAGTTTTATTGTGGAAAATTAAAATTACCTCCAATGATTTTAATTGAAATTTGATACTTAATGATGGAATACTTACAGTGATTGTTAGGGAAATTAATTTAAGGGTATTTATATAAATCAAGCTTCATAAAGAGATTTACGGAGTAATGCTTGGTATTGACTTATGTTTTCTTTCCCTTTGTTTTGTTTTATTAGCTTTTAAACTCATAATTTTGTCGCTGTAGATTAGTAACTAATTGAATTTGATGGTCGTCATAAATTTCGTGGTCGTGAGCCCCAGGCCAGATATCAAAATAAAATACAGCAGATTTCTGGCAAAAACTCTGAGAGTATATAAAATTGCCATGAAAAGTTTCTCAAAAATCTGTCGTTCGGAGTTGACTTTAAACTGTAGGTCCCGCCACTCATGTATAAAATTAACGCACACATTCAACATACATAAGTGGTGTGAGAAACTAGGTCGTAATCCTGACTGAAGGGTTGTAATGACAAATTATGTATGTATGTATGTATAAATTTCGTGGTCCACCGAAGTCGAATTGACAGTTTTAGATTCATGTACTTGTACGTGCCGTGTCCGGGAAACCAGAGAGGAATCAAAGAGAGAAAATTGTTATTGTTAAATCGATATTCTATTGCAACGGGAAACCTTTTTACCTCACATGACGTTGGCAACAAATATTTCTAACGAATCACAAGAATGGTTTGTACCATCAGGTCTCAGCCAGCTCTCAACTGAGCGCGTTACTGATGCGAGAGACAATAAGCTGTCCTATCTAAGCAATTGGAAACTTGTAAATCGCCACAAAGCAGGGTGCTAGATATCAAAGAAAGAGACGTCATTTAGAAAGAAATAAAACCAAGCTGACATGAAGTGCTTGATTTTTATGTAAAAAACCATGCCAATGTATATCATGTCAATAATTTTGGCGCAAATTTCATAAAAGTGATAATAAAATGTAATAACAGTTAATAAATAGTTTTATTAATACGTTCATCGCCATGTCAGTCATATGTGTCTGACGCTAAGAAGTTCTACAGGAGCCATGTCAGTCATATGTGTCTGACGCTAAGAAGTTCTACATGAGCCATGTCACACATATATGTCTGATTTGTAGTCCACACTATTTTGGAATTGTATTTTACAAATTTATTTTTGTAAAATACGCATTTTAAATAAATAAATAAATAAAAAAGTACATTTTTAATAAATGTAATATAAATATGTGTGACATAAAAAATAGTGTTTTTCCGGGAATTTTGGCAAAAAAAATTTTTTCTGTGATACATTAAGTTTCCTTGATACATTTTTAACTAAATTATCTAATAAAGTTACCGTGGCCCATTTGAAAATTTTTCTGATATTATCGTGGCGATGAACGTGTTAAAATGAATTAAAATAATAGAATTTTTTAACAAAATCTATCAATAATCGTGACAATTTCATGTACTATAAGTATGTATCAAAATGATAGATAAGCTAGAATTATGAAGTTTTTTTAAGGCTCGATCTACGGTTAATGAATTGTGTACCTGGATCCAGTTTCTTCAAAATTCTCAACCATCAGTTAGATGACACGATTTTTTTGAGCATTTTCTCTGCCTAAATACATCATGAAAACATTGCCAATTTCAAAAATATGTTTTAATTAACTATGAAAGTAAATAAAACTGTCATGAAAATTTCTCAAATCCATTCATCGCGGTCGACGCGGTATTGTGTAAGACCAGGTTTTTATCTGACTAAAGGGTTGTAATGGCCAATTGGGGAAGTTAGGGAAGCAAGTTCGTCCAAAAGAATGTGAAAATTATAAATTATATTCTAAATATTACGAGCAGAGTAATTAAGACTACTCGCTATAGCGTATAAAACCAGAAATAACATATACGACCTTCACACTAATATACCAACGCACTACGTAACCACCAGAGAACCTTCTTTTCTTTTATTTTGATTTGTTTTTGTTGAACTTCCGAATTGTTTCTTCTTTTGCGAATGTTCTCTCAGTTTTTATGCAAATAACTTTACAAAGAATAATGTGAAGTGAAGTGTTGCTCGGAATACAACAATATTACAAGAGTTATTAGATCTTAAGGTCATTTAAAAGTTGCGCAAAAATCCCTTTACATGGTGCCTTTCGCACGTTCAAACTTTACTTTACAAAAGCTTGAGTTTCTGGTTAAGAAAAGAATAGCGCACGGAGGAAGTAAATAGTTTGCATTTTTCTTTATAACAATAAACTATCAAGAGTTTGTCAAAGAAAATTTTGACAAATTGTCTTTTTATTAAATTTAAAGTAAAAATATTCCAAAAATACGCTTTCTTTTGTTCAGCAGTGTATATGCTATGTAAACAATAATATGATGTGTATACAATAAACTGCGTAAATTATTATTAAGAGATTGTTATAGTATTTAAGCTCTTGTATATGTGCGTACCTACGTATGTACAATTCTGTATTTGTATTGTTGAATTATTTTGAAAGTATATGACGCTTACGTCTGTATGGTATGCAATTATGTACAAAGTTTATGAGTAGTTGTTGTTGTTGTTGTAGTTGTATATTGTATTCTTTGGAAAAACTCATAAACCACGTCAATTTTATGTCATAAAAATTTACTGCATTTAAAAAGTCTTTTGTATGTTTGTATATGTGGTGTGAGCGTATGTTTAAGTGTTCATGTATTTCAGAATGTCTGTTTGTGAGCATTTGTTGCCCCTTGTGCCAGTGTTAGCAATTGGAGCAATGGATTTTTATTTTATTTTAAATAAATACAAGCATGTATACGAAGAAATTTAAGAAAGTAAAAGTGGTAAGCCGAAAAGGACTTTCCTAAGATGTTTGAATACTTTTCTAATCGGGTTTGTTATTTTAGTAAGAAAATACCCTGTAGGGCTCAACATATTTGCTTGTATACGTTTATGAAAATATTGAAAATTATGAGGGATTATGATTTTGATTCGGAAGATCCATAAATATTCGTGTACTGTACTAGAGGAAATTAAACTTATCAAATGTACTACAATATGACCTGGCATAGGACTGTTTAAATGAAGAGCTGTGTTCACTTACTTATTTTGTGTATTTTTTTTGGTCAACATTAAACTATACAGATATGGTAATAAAGAATAAATAAAGGTCAAGCATCTTCAGACATAATTGGTCATTACAACCCTTCAGTCAGGATAACGACCTAGTTTCTCACACCACTCATCTTGTCGTTAATTTTATACATGAATGGCGGTATCTACAGTTTAAAGTCGACTCAGAACCACCGATTTTTGAGTAACTTTTCACGGCAATTTTATTTACTACCAGAGTTTTTGCCAGAAATCTGCTGAGAGGCAGTCGCCGTAGACATATTTCCCATATTAAAGTTTGTTGGAGATGTCTGACCTGGGATTTGAACCGTGCCTTACGTCTAATAAGCCGACACACTACCTTCTAGACTACGGCGACATCTGTCAAATTAGTTTTCATTTATTCAGTCTGTTTTACCAGATCACCTTAGGCGACCATAGATAACAAAGTGAGTTCGCTGAATAGGCTTCTGGAGAAGCAGGCTACTGATCCAGATTTTCATCGAAAAATTTTCTCCAATAATGAGGTTCATTTCTGGATGATTGGGTATGAAAACGAACCAAATTATCGAATTTGGGGACGACATCATAAAGATCCAAGAGAAACCAATACATCTCCAATAAGTCATTGCTTGTTGTGGATTTTTGGGCTAACAGGGTCATTGGCTCATATTGTTTCGATAATAATGTTGAATTGGCCATACCGCGATTTGAACCTATTAGACTTTTTCTTCTTTTTTAGGAAGTCGTCGTAGTCCAGTAGGTGGCGTGTTGGCTTATTAGACGTGAGGCCTCGTTACAAACTCCAGGTTAAGACATATCCAATAGAATGGAATATTGAAAAATATTACTTCGACGACTGACCCTCAGCAGATTTCTGGCAAAAATAAATAATATTGGCATGAAAATTTTTTCAAAAATCAGCCGTTCGAAGTCTACTTTAAAATGTAGGGGACCACTCACTTACAAAATTAATACACACAATATAAGTGGTGTGAGAAGCTTGGTGGTAATTCTGACTGATGGATTGTAATGACCAATTATGTATATGTTAATTGGCTTCTGGCATAGTAGATTACTGATCTAATTTTCTTCATCTTCAGCATGAGTGGGTAAGAGAAAAAACAAATTTGTTGAATTATGCACGATATCAATTGACTGGAGTTGCAGAAGTATTCTATACATCCCGAATATATCACTGTGTGGTGTAGATTTTGGGCTAGAGTCGTCATCGGTGTTTATTTGTTTGACAATGTCATTAATCAGGCCAAATCCAGTATAACCAATGTCATCGTTCAAATTCAGACTGATTTAGGCGCCAGAGTCTTGGAATCCTGGACATTTCGAATGCACTCCACCCAGGGAAGATGTAGCATGAGTTTGAACGATGTTGTATTTAACACAATAGGTCTTTCAAACGTATAAATATTGAGTGAATTTGTACGGAAAGCATAGCAGTTACTCTAGAATGTCTTAGAAGTCCCCGTTGTCTAGTAGGTAGTGTGCCTGTCGTTCAACATCGACTTTAAACTGTAGGTACCGCCACTCATGTACAAAATTAACACACACAGAGTAATCCTGACTGAAGGGTTGTAATGTCTAATCATGTATGTATGTATGTATACAATATGAGTAGATGTTTAAGCAATTTGCCTGTACTGCTTCAAACAGTCAGTTTTGTCTGTCTCTGACTTTGTCGCATGTTCTTATTATTGTAAGCGATACTAAGATTGTTTATTTGTTTTTCCATTCATTACATGTGTTCGTGCACTTTCAGCCTCTGCCAAGGGAAATCAAAATAATAAAAGATTGCATGGAATGATGTATTCGATACTCTTTATTTTATTGTTTTTGCAGTTGTCGCAGATTTTGTGGTTGTATTCCTTAACTTTTTTTCTTTGTAGGATTTAAAGGCCAGGCCTTTTTTTGTAAATAAATTGATTTGATTGATTTGATACGATGAAAATGACCCATTTTATGTGCATAAAATTAAATTGTCGTACAAATAAATGAAATTATTATTGCTTGAGGCTATAGAGCTGTTTTCTTTAGTCCTTAAAATTATACAAAAATAACACTAAAATTAATTGAATGGAAAATTCAATAACTTTAACAAATTTTTTCCATAAAAAATTCATAATGTACTCCAACGTGTGGCAAATAAATGGTTGTGGTTAATAGGAAATTAATTTAAATGAGGGTTCGACAATTTATGAAAATATTTACTACCCGTGTCAAGGATAACTGTTTTGTTAAATATTTTAATGAAAATTTAATAAAAAAAACATGAATGAATCGCGACAATTTGTGATACCCTGCTTTGAAGTGAAATGTATTCCAGTGAGAATGTTTTTCATCAATCAAAACAAATGATTGGCAGAAGAGATAAAGTCTGGGGTATACGGCAGCTGAGATAAAACTTTATATCCTTTGTTTCCAAATAGTTTTTGACCGGCGTTACATTACTTTCCAGAGCGGTGTAATGATGGAAAATTACAGCACTGTATATTTGCATGTTGAGGGCGTTTTTCGTTTTACTTCCCAGTTTTTAACAGCTCATAATGGATCATACCCTTCTGATGCGACCAAGCATTGACTTGATGCAACTGATATTGCGCTTGGCCGTAGATTTTATTTGTTGACCGCGTTTTACATATGTTTTCTTACGTTTGGGGTGGTGGTAATAAAATCATTTTTCATTGCCAGTGATTACTAAAAATGTAAACCTGATATCTTCTTAAAGTGATCAAGCAGCATTTCAGACATATCAAGTTGTCAACTCTTTGCGGCTTCAGTTCTTGTGGTACCCAATTTCAATGTTTTGGTATAGATTCCTCTGTTTTAAAACGCTGCTTGAGTCGCGCTTAATGATTGTTTCAGTTTTGCTTTATTGGCTCTTTAGCACGCTCTTTATCTTAGAAGTCCAAATCACCATATTCGAAAAGCCCAAACCATTAAATACATACATACACATACATAATTGGCCATTATAACCCTTCAGTTAGGATTGCAACCTAGCTTCTCATGCCACTTATAGTGTGGGTGTTAATTTTATATATGAGTGGTGGGACCTTCTCTTTAAAGTCGACTCCGAACTACAGATTGTTGAGTAATTTTCATGGTAATTTTAATATACTCTCAGAGCTTTTGCCAGGAATCTGCTGACAGGCAGTAGATACACTGTTTTTTTATACAAGCATATGATGAATCGAACGTGCAGTGTACTTCACAAGTAAGGGACTCAACAAAACTTCCTGCAAATACTGTTTTCTCGCAAAATCAAACAAAGCAATGCTGACTGATTTTGACAGCTCAAGAATTGCTCTGTCAAATGCCGTCTACATTACTGATATACAATGGGTAGGTAAGTGGTGTTAATATTATTTCAATGATTCGTTTTAATTGCTTCAATCATAATTTTCCAGCTATCAGGTCATTGGTCTATTGTAGTAGATGCCAGAATATTAAATATACTATGTACCATTGCATTAACAATGTTAGGTTTATTGACCTCCACAGGGTGCTTCCTAGAGAAAATAAGTTAAATCCCTTGTAAAATTTTTATTACAAGACCAACACTCAGGGAATGGTCTTTACTCATGCAATGCATTGTGTTGTAATTTAGGAAATAGGGTATGGGAAGGAGGACAGAGGGAATATTGTTTGTGGACATTAGGTTTGAATCTTTTTATGTTATAACCGACGGGAAAGACCGCTGCAGGTAGGGAGTTCAAGGGATAGTCCGGTTAAAAATCGAATTTTGGCTATAATGTACCGGTCAATCCACCACAAATGTATGTGTCCTGCGAGATAAACTAGCACTACGTACGAATACGCAAATTTCGAGAACAAGTCGCTTTTCCTCGCTATAGCAACACCCGTTGTAGTAGAGACAAAATAGTGAAACGCAAGCCGCATTGCAATGATACTCCAATGAATCAATACATTCAGATACCCTACCGTCATTAATGAGCACGTTCACCCTCTCTTGTAAGCGGTCGAAAAACCTCAAAATAAACTTCTAAGCATCGGCCAATACATGCGAATTGTATTCCATTCTCGGTTGGATATAAGTGGTGTAAATAGTAAGAAGATCAGGTGAAGTGAAAAATTTCATGCACCGTCTTACGAAACCGTGGCACTTGAATTCTTTTCTCGACACTTGAAAAATGTGCTGGTTTTAGCAAACATCAGACTGAATTCTCATGCACTTGAGTTTGTAGGCGATAAATGTATGCACTTGTAGGCATTAACGTTGATAAACTAGATCGTAATCCTGACTGAATGGTTTGTGATGACGAATTATGTCATGTTATGTTGTGAGCATTAATACCATGGAAGCTAATATGATTAGGACCAGCGTTGCTTCGATATAGTCTCAATTAAGAAAATGATGGCATCTGATTCAGTACTTTTGTTACTATTCTAATGCAGAAAAAGGAATCAGGGCCATTATTTTCGAACCCAATACTGTTACATATACATACCTGTTGTAATAGTGAGAATGTACAATATGCCTAAAGCGTCTACTACGCGGTTAGCTTCCCTGAGAAGGCAACCTAATAAGAGACAATGTTTTGCTATCCAACCAAATATCAAAAATTTTTGATATTACTTACGTCAAGTTTACAAAGTCTAATTACACGGGCTCGTTGGTCATCACCAAGTAGTGTTTACAGGCGAACTTCAGTTGTGTAATTGGCCGCCTACATTCACAGAGAAGTTCATTTAAATATGTTTTAAAAATTTGATAGGAAATCGATATCTGTGCAGGAATTCTTTGCCCTCATTGTGGTGTTAAGCGGTACCGATCATCAGCAAATATTATAAGGAAGGTACTGTGGACACTGTATAACAAGAAATCGTACAAAATCTTATTGGGAAATTTAAAATGATGACTAAAGTTTATTCCAGAGGCGTTAAAAGTTGTGTAACATTTAAAATTATAAACTTCAACCATCAAAACTGCTAGATTTGAAGTAACCTAAGAGGAGGGCATGTTTCAGGTTTTCTAAATACGAGAATGCAAGCAAAACCAACAATTTCAAGCGCTGCGAAATTTTTGCCACACTAGATTTATGATTTTCGTTGAATTGTTTTGTGTTTTATATTCGAAGAAAAATTTTAAACAATTGCTAATTAGTACATAGGTCTTACAGGTGCACCAAGAATCCTTCCTCTATTTAATCACTACAACCATTCAGTCAAGATTTCAACCTAAATTATCGCACCACTTATGTTTACGATATAAACGAAGGACGTAAGAAAAAACAGATTACGTCTGGTGCAGCTCAAGAATAATTTCTTGGCCCTGACCTATAGGACATAACCTATGGTAATATCTTTCGCATTGAGATGCCAGACGGTACACATCTTGTTAGATATGCCGATGATGTTGCGGCCATAATTTTAGCTCGGAATGTCGAAGAAGCTAGAAGAAAGGTCAACCAGGTGATAATAAGAACGAAGTTGTGACTCGAGGACAGAGGAGTCAAACTCGCAATGGAGAAAACTAAGTTGATACTACTTACGAGGAAGCGTATACCACTGGAAATTGATATTACGATATGCGACACCACTTAGACGACGCAGAAAGTAGTCAATCATCTTGGCATTCGACTGGAACCTAAACTGACGTTGTGGGCTTAGATTCAACACGCTGCAACCAAAGCCGCTAAGGTTACTTCTTTACTTAGTAAGCTTATGGCCAATATTGGCGGTGCTGTAAAGAGCAGACGCAGATTGATGATGACAATTACGGAGTCTATTCTGCTTTACAGAGTGAAATCTGGACAGAAACATTAAAGGACGACTGTAAAATGAAAATTTTATCATCGGTACAACGAACCGCTGCACTTAGGGTGGCATCGGCATATAGGACGGTATCTAAGGTTCCACACACGGAAAATAGTGATGACTTCCCTATATGATACAGATTTTTTGAGAAACTTTTCATGACAATTTTATTTACTTTCAGACTTTTTGCCAGAAATCTGCTGAGAGCAAGTCGCCGAAGAAATATTTTTGTTCAGATTTCGTTTTGATCGAGGTTTAAAACCATTATCTCATGTCTAATAAGCCAACACACTACGTAGTAGACTACGGCGACTTAATCATTTGTTTGCAGCTGTATGATTTCAGGTATTGGTTATTTTTAATCCACGTGCTATAACCATTGCAAAATGCTATTGGCAGCTACATTACTTTGCTGCAATCAAGTAAATTTTTTTTCTGGTCTAGAAATTATCGAATTGCAATAGAATTTAAAAAAATTTATTTTATTTTGGTAAATTCAGCATAAATTTCAATGAAAAGTGTACATAAATTGTTTTATTAGTTTTGAATTAAAAAAATTAAAATGTTAAATTATTTTATTCTTTACGTCAGCAATTTTTTTCAGATGAACAAATTTTAAATGCCCATTTGAGTTTAAAAAATCAATGGCGGCATTTAATTTTAATCGAAAATAAATATTAAAAAACAATTATTTATAGATTTGAACAGTAATTCTGTTTTTTTTTCTTCATATTCATGTACATATGCACATATGTACATATACACATACATAAGTATGTACACAGAAAAAAAAAAACAAATAATTTTTAATTGAATAAATTATTGTTGATTTAATGTTGATATTGAACAAAAGTATGGTATTTTTTGAACAAATGTTTTACTTTTAACCGAAAATGACCTTAATCGTGTCCAATAAAACGGCAATTGACAAGTTTTAATGGAGTGTTAAAAGTTATGCTGGCAAATGGCTTCATACTAATTGACAAAATTGCTAAAAAATACTGTGGTTAGGGTTAATGATACCCTGATTCAACAACACACCAACACAAAAGACCAAATCTCTAAGAGCCATGCCAACAGAGATAGTTATTACCCAACAAGCATTTATAAACTAAAGCAGTGATGGCAATTAAAAGACAATATTGATGTTTGATTCTATCGATATTATACTGATTACTCACTGAATATTTCCGTGTTTCCTGTGCAAACTGTGCACAACAAAAGTAAAAGGGATTGTACTCAATGTTGCGTAGAGGTAGTGGATTACCTCGAGATATTGATTGTACTGCCCTCAATCCATATACTTCAGGACACTGTTCGCTGTCAGTATTATTTGATAAACACGAGGGTATTTCCTTCTGACATGCAATTATTTTGGGAAATTCCAGAAAAAGCATTAGCGGACATTTAAAGCCATATGTATCATATATAAAGTCTCCGTAGTATAGTAGGTAGTGTGTTGGCTTATTAGACGTATAGCCAGGGTTCGAGCCCCAGGCCAGACATCAAAACAGAAATACAAAAAGTATTTCTTCGGCGACTTCCTCTCAGCAGATTTCAGGCAAAACTCTGAGAATAAATAAAATTGGTATGAAAAGTTTCTCAAAAATCTGTCGTTCGGAGTCGACTTTAAAAATTGTAGGTCCCACCACTCACGTATAAAATTAACACACACAACATAAGTGGTGCGAGAATCTAGGTCGTAATCCTGACTGAAGGGTTGTAATGACCAATTATGTATGTTATGTATGTACACATAGAAACTGAATTTTTGTGTACCATACGAAATAACATTAACATTTCAATGTCCTCTTATGATATGCATTAACGCTGCACAGGTTTCAAGCAAGTGTTAAGGTGATGCATTTTCTCATCACGAAGTCAAGGCATTGAGCTTCAACTGATTCCTAATCGCTTATTTTTGGAAACTAAGGTGTCCTGTAAAATGTTGTTAACTATCTTCAGGCTGCTTTTCATTAGTCTTTCACTTGACAAGAGTATCCGCTTCTTTTCATCTTTCATTTCGACGAGTATACTCGTCAAAACCCATCCATCTATTCTACAGAAAGGTTGTGATATTATCACATGAAAATAGTGAAGTTCTTCATAGTCTAATCCAGCTTCTAATATCGAGTCCACCTCATAAAAGCTGAGAGCTCATATGACAGCCTGACTGTCAGATGGTACTGATCTGTGACGTTATCATTAATTCTTGTACCAGCTGGTTTTAGCACATCTTTCTATGGCATAAACTTATGCTTGAAGGCAACTAAGAAATTACTCAGAAGACTTTGAATATTTTACTGTGATACCGAATATCCCACTATATGTCCTTTACCCATCTTTATGGCCAGAGAATGGCACGTCCCTTAAAAGAATATGTAACAACTAAGTTATTCGTTTTACTGTTATTACTTATTCCCGTTGCGTAACATTTCCAAAATTCATAAAGTTTACTGGTACTGTATAGGGGACATTTAATGAGCGAACTGTCAACAATTCGGTTTATTAGGTTTCGATGCCTACTGATGAATCGTGCGTTTTCTTGTCTCCCATTAACCTAACCACAGTCTGCATGGTTCTGATATTCACTACCATATGGAATGGACTGCTATAACTCATTCCCGTAGCATAGCATTTCCAAAAATTATAGAGTTTACTGGCACTGTCTAGGGAGGCAACTGGTAACCTTTCGATTTATTACTTCCCGATGCTCACTGCTGAACCTTGCGTTGACTTATCTCCCATTAACCTAAACATAGTTTAAATGGTTATGATTCTCAGTACCATATGGAACGTATTCGAATTCCACTGAGCCTACAGTGCCGTTATAGAATAGATTCTCATTGCCACGGTTGTACCAACGTAAGCTCTTCTCTTTAATTCATGGGCCGATTAGAATATGTATTAAATTTTAGTGTCGATGCATCAAAGAAAAAGGATGTTGATCAATAAAATTAGTATCGAATTGTTTCGAGTGTTTTCAAAACCTCGTAGGTAGCGTGTTGGCTTATTAGAGGGGAGCTCGATGTTCAAACACCAGCTCAGATGACTCTAACAATACGAAATATGAAATAAAGGTCTCATCCGATAAAAACTTTGAGAGTGAATAAAATTGTCATGAAAAGTATATCGTTCGGAATCGACGATAAACTGTAGGTCCCGCTACTAATGTACAAAATGAACACACTCAACGTAGGTACACTCACAACGTGGATGTAGTAAGAAAGTAGGTTGTAATCCTAACTAAAGGACTGTAACGGCAAACTTAGTGTGTAACTTGTACGACTAAAATTTAAACCTTTCGAACAAGTAGTAGGCTTCACTTTGTTAGGAGTCGAAGTTAGGCAATTACATTTCCTGTTAAAAGGTATCTGCGTTTAAAAATGTCTGAAAATTATTGAAAATGTAAGAATGAGTAGCTAGCTGCTGAAAATTTTTTTTTACGGAGACGATGCCGTTCCATAATTTTTCTTAAATGCCTTTTGAGTCACTGAAAACAAAGTTCACTGTTCCCGGTTACCAGCAGGAGATTATGCGGAGCTACTTACGAGATCGTGAGCTTATATACGATACGAGCCAAGGGCGAAGGAGAAAACAGGTTACCTATGGAACATAACCTATGATGCCATCTTTCGCATTGAGATGCCAGATCGCGCACATCTTGTTGGATATGCCGATGACGTTGTGGCCATAATTGTGGCTCGGAATGTCGAAGAGGCTAAAAGGAAAGTCAATCAGGTAATAATAAGAACGAAGTCATGGCTCGAGGACAGAGGACTCAAACTTGCAACGTAGAAAACGGAGTTGATACTTCTTACGAGGAAGTTTATACCGCTGGAAATTGACATTACGATATGTGACACCACTCTGACGACGCGGAAGGTGGTCAACAACCTCGTCTGGACCCTAGACTGACGTTCGTCTGGACCCTAGACTGACGTTCTGGGCTCAGATACAATACGCTGCAACCAAGGCAGCTAAGGTTACCTCCTTACTTAGCGGGCTTATGGCCATTATTGGTGGTCCTATACAGAGCAGGCGCAGATTAATGATGGCAATAACGGACTCTATTCGGTTTTACGGCAGTGAGATCTGGGCGGAAGCATTGAAATTCGACTGTAGAAGGAAAATCTTATAATCGGTACAACGAACCGCTGCACTTAGAGTGGCATCGGCGTATATTACTGTATCTAAGTCAGTAATACTGGTAATCAGTAGTGTTAACCTATAGGTATTACATACAGGCAAGTGAGCGGAAGAGAGTGTGGGAGGCTAAAAACGTGCACGGCAAAACTTCTCCCACATATTACCCGCTGGATAGAGAGGAAATTTGGTGAGGTTAACTACTATCTGACACAACTGTTATCTGGACACGGTTATGTTTGTAAATACCTATTTAAAATGGGGAAGATGACAAGACCGAATTCCGCGTGATGCGTCGATTGATAATGCGGAACACACTTTCTTTCATTGTGAGAGATGGAGATTTGGAAAAGGAATCTTGAGGCCAAAGTCGGCGTCTGTACTGTCGAGAACTTCTGCGATGTAATTGTGAACAGTGAGGAGAATTGGAATTGTATAGTAAGATACGCTGAAGTCTTACTAAAATCTAAGAAAACTGACTGGGCTGAGAGAAGTAGAATGGACGTTTGAACACCTTCTCGGAATTCGTTACGCAATCCGGACGCGGATATGGATATGAAGGGCCAATTGGCTAGACGGACTCCACTTCGAGGTAATACCACAGTAGTTCCGGATTGGGCATAAGGAGTCCAAAAGAGGAGAGGGAGATTTAGTGGGTGAGGGCCCACACACGGGGGATAGTGACGACTACCCTTATGGTGCGGTTAGGTACATTTACTGCTCCTCAGCGGAAAAACAGGTATTTGGCTCTGATCTCGTAACTGTTCTCAATCATTTAAAGCAAGTTAGACACACAAAGAAGTTCGATGTACCTCGTTAACTAACAGTTAAAAATATAAATGACCGATTCACAGCTAAATTGGAACGAAATCGATCCGTTTTTAAAGCGAATGATAACGTACGATGAAAAGTGAATCACAAACGCCAATGACATGTGAAAAGATCGTAAAAAATGCGATACCATTGAAATAAATCTTAAAACTGAGACATTAAATTACGTACATAATCAGACCTCAATGCTATAAGTAGGAAACAATTTCTAAGAATCCTTTAATCGATTATTTTTTGAAAATAAAAATTATTTTTTAAATCTGGCCTTCAAAGGTACACCTTGTATAGAAAATAATTGTATAAGTAGAATACCATTACATCGTTACCATTATATCATGATATTCATTTAAAAATTATTGTTTGCTGGGTTACAGACTCTGGATAGAAGCAAAATGTATTTTTGAAGTTTAATGGCCTGTAAAGTCATCTTGTTTCAAGCCTGTTGAAAATTTTTACAGAAACCGGAAATGAGATTTATATTTGTACTCTTTTTTGTATTTGTTATTGTGAAATGCTTTTCACCATTTTCAATACCTTAAAGTCTTATAATTTTAAATACCAGACAAATTTAAAACATTTTTTTGAAGAAATTTGTAGAAAATATTGCTCTGTGTTATACGATCATTCATTAAGCGCTATATATCTTTAAATAAAACAAAGTGTGTATGCAGTCGCCGTAGTTTAGCTAGTGTGTTGGCTTATTGTACTTGGGGCCGTGGTTCAAACCCAAGGCCAAACAGCTACAACAAAAAACAAAATATGAAACAAAATATTTCTTCGGCGGCTTCCTCTCAGCAGATTTCTGGAAAAAACTCTGAGAGTAAATGAAATTGCCATAAAAAAGTTTCTCAAAAATCTGTCGTTCGTAGTCGACTTTAAACTATAGGTCCCGCCGCTCATGTATAAAATTAACACGCACAACATAAGTGGTATGAGCTGGGTCTTGACTGAAAGGTTGTAATGACAAATTATGTATGTATGTATGTATGTATGTATGTAGGTATGTATACATGTGTGTGAGATGCTGTCGAAAACTTTTATTTGTTTGAAAACCTATTGATGCCATTGTAAGTGGAATATAACACAGGCTTCACAGTGTGGAGCGCTTCATAAATGGCCAATATACGGCCAAAAGAAATTATCAACCTGTAGTGTGCGTCGTTGACAGCAAGAAATATGGAAAAAAATAGATGCATTGCACTCTCCTCTATCTAATGTAGATTGTTCATCGTTGCAAGTACCACAATTCTGAACAATTGCGTCTCATGAGAGCCATTGATGCTCATGTAAGATTTGTTATATTTTTATGCCAGTACGAATAGGGTTAAGCTTCAGTCTGATATTAACTCTAAGTTGTTATCACTGAATGTCACATCTTCAGCCAACAGCTGTTGTTCACGATAATATTTCAAACATTCTCTCTCATGTCATAGTCCACTTTTGTTGTCCATTTTGGTTTTGTAAATTCGTTTTTTAAGTTTTTTTCGTTTCTATCCATATCATGTTGAAAATGTCGCGGTCTGAACTTTTTTATCAGTTCTTTTATGCTGCAGTTTATTGTGGCAAGAGAAAAAGCAGAAATACAAAACCACTGAAAAAGTCTGCTCGCTTTATAAATTTTGCCAAAAAAATGTTTGGTTAACAAAACAGCATTCGAATTGGCGTAGCTTTTACTTACATTGCCATTAATGTGGAATCTCTTCCTTTATCCATTTGTTTGCTTAGGATGTCTCTCAAATAATTTCAAATTGAATTAATAATTCAAATTAAAAAAATATACAGGATAGCTATGAATGTGTGCTGGTGCATGTGTGCCATGCACTTTATTCTATAGAAACACCATTATAACCAAGTATTGTGACCAAATGAGTCCTTTTGGTCTTAGCTAGTTCAGCTCTAATATCACTGGACATCATACTGTTGACTGTAATGCTAAAATTATGAATTTTTCTCTTTAATTATTTGTTATGAGACACCATGTGTATTAAGGCACAGTAAATTTTTAAAAGTGCAATATTGAATGCCATCAGTATTTACCTCTTTAGTTGAATGGCGAATAATTTATAATTTTCTAACATGAATTAGATCATGATGCGACAGTAAAAATATACCCAAATACCTACAAGGTAAATAATTTGTACCACGCAAACTTGTTCTACATATACAGTGGTGGCCTTATAATTAGAAACGACTTAGCAACATGTATGTTTGTTAAGTTGTTTTACCTGGGATCAAAGGCTTTGTTTGGATGACGTCTTACATACGTTTTTCCATCAAATTGGGACAAATTAAACTTAGATTCGTCACTCTGTTCCAGAAACATCGTTTTTAATTATAAGGCCACCACTGTATATGTACATACATAATTCGTTATTATGCCCTGTCTCGTTGACGCATCGTCCTTTCTGGTCATTCCTCTATTTTGGAGGTTGATCCTGTGGCCCCACTGAACATCGATTATCTCCCTGAGAAATATTATTTTGACAGTGGATTTCATTTCCTGTTTCTGAGCAGAAACGACTGGGACCCTGACATCATCATCCCCCCGGAACTCCTGGACATTTACACCGATGGCTCTAAACTCAATGACGGTGTTGGTAGCGGAGTCTACTCTGGGAAACTGGACCTGAAAATTTCCCTCGACATCTACCGGGCTGCTCAATGGATCCTCGTCAACGGTGTTCCTCCCAACCACATGTAAATTTTCTAGTCAGGCTACTATAAGTCAAGCTGTGTGATTAACTCCACGATCGTTAAGAAATGTCGTCGCTGCCTCGACCTTCTTTCTGAGCGCTTCAATGTCTCACTTGTCTGGGTCCTTGGGCTAGCCACATTCTGGAAAACTACAGGGCCGACGTTCTCGCCAAAACTGGCGCACTCCTTCCAAAATCCTTGTCAATCGGCTCGGTGAATCCTCGGTTAAGTTGGCCATTGTGAGGAAATTTCTTCAGGACGCATGAGTCAATGAGGAATCCTGCTCAACTGCTAGATTCACCAACCAATTGCTCGGACTTGATCGCAATGTCATCTCGATTACAGTAGCCATGCTTACAGGTCATTGTGTTATGGGAAGACACGCGGTAAGAATGCAGCTCCCATCTAAACATTTCTGCCGTGGATACGGATCTGCTGTTGTCCACTTTCTTTGTCAATGCCCATCTCTTGTCCATAAAATCCACACCAAACATTTGCTCGTTGTAGGTGCATTAGAAGGCTTCATCCTTAAGTTGCAAACAAGGCTTTAGCAGTCCGACTTAGGGAAATATTATGCGATGCGATGTTATTAGTGTTTCGTTTAAAATTTTCACTTACGCAGGATTAAACGTTGTTTTCAAAATATTTTTTTTTAACTTAGTACTGCCAGTAAGAATTTTTGGAGAAAATAAAATCATAACTACCGCAACAAAAACAAAAACAATTTATGGTTTTTAAGACAACAAGTACTTTTTCTGCCCGACTGTCACTCATAATTGTCTAACAACATCGTTTCAAATGTTAAAAACCTGTCAACATAATTTCGAACTTCTCCGTTTATGTAACATTTTAAGTAACAGTAACAACAACAAAAACAACAATAATGTTGGTAATCTGAAAACAAATTCAAAACACATTCAGATTCTGCCACTTAACTCAGTTTACACTTATGCACACACATGTTAATGTGAATAAAAAACAAAAAATCTTTCATCTTAAAAATGTTCTTAAAATCTGTCATTCTATGGAACAATAAAGCCAACAAGCACGACTACTACAACAAAAGCAACATTGTTTGAGTGTATTTACAGATAAAATGTTAAAAGTTGGCATTCTCGTATCTTCAATTTGGTTGTTCAACTACGAGGGCTGCTAAATAAGTTCATGAGTTTTTGAATTTAACGCGGGTTAGCCAAATAACAGAAGAAAAATTCTTTTGCACCACAACAATGCAAGGTATTGGGTCTTTAATTAAGCGTGTCCTCTTTTTAAATTTTAATAAAACAAAGTGTGAGATGTCATCGAAATTATTTGTTTGTTTGAAATATTTATTGATGCCATCGTTCAAAGAAACGTTGAAGAAAAGCATCCAGAACGCCAAATTTTCTATGACTAGGGTGCTGTTGTTTGAGGACCGCTGTTGTTTTTTTGTGTATTTATGTACTCATACATACATAATTGGTCATTACAACGCTATAGTTAAGATTACGACCTAGCTTCTCACGCCACTTATATTGTGTGTGTTATTTTTATACATGAGTGGCGGGACCTACAGTTTTAAGTCGAATTCAAATGACGGATTTTTTTGAGAAACTTTTCATGGCTATTTTATTTACTCTTAGGGTTTTTGCTAGAAATCTATTGAGAGGAAGTCGCTCAAAGAAATTTTGTTTTCATATTTCGCTTTGCTGGGGATGTCTGACCTAGGTTTTGAAGCTTGACCTTACGTCTAATAAGTCAACACAATACCTACCAGACTACGGCGACTTGAATATATCATCCTCCAAATTAACGCCACAACTTCTTTCGGTAAAGTGCATCCAAAACACACAATTTTCTTTAAATTTAGTGATGTCGTATAAAGATCACTGTAGTTTGTCGCTTATTCGTACACTAATACGATTTCGCGAAAACTCTTCAAGAAAAATTCTCACGCCGAAATCGCACAATCATATCACACTTTCGTGAGGTGACCATGTCGTCAAATTGCTCATGTATAATATCGAATGTGGCACATAGTGCCGGCATGTTGAAACTACATATCGTTAGTGTCCAGATTATCCTATTCAGGCTAAAAGAACTTGGTAATCATCGAGCTATAGTGCTCGACGTGAACAGTGCTGGGCTAGCCAACGTTGTTCTTTGAGGAATGTGGACCAATTATGCCGCCAGCCTATAATACATGGCAAACAGTGATTTTTCGATATGCATTTTACGCTCTTGATTCCCATGTGAATTGGTATCGTTTCAGATTTGACAATCTTGTTGGTCATTCATATAGAAAAGGGCCTGATCGTTGAAGACGATTTTTCGATGAAAATTAGGGTCAGTAGCAAACTGATACAAATCCCATTCAGTGAGCATACTTCGTTGTTTATGGTAGTGCAAGCTGTATGGCAAAACTGACTGAAAAAATGACCATCTAGTTTTTGACAGATCTAGTTTCAACAATAGATAGGCCTTATCGGCTTGTAGAAGTCTGAAGTCGGTAGTCCCTGTAGAATTGTTATCCGTTACATTCTATGGATTTGGCAACAAGCGAATACTATCTCTTTTGTTTTTTTAAAACCTTAATTTCGATAAATCTCCCTTCTGGTTTAAAAGAAGATTTGTCAAGACGTTTAACTAAATGTGTGTTGAAAAATAAAATAATTTTTCATTAAAAAATCTGTGTTGCATTTAAAATATCAAGAACTTATTAACACGCCCTCGTTTATACGCATATGCACGCGCACTTCAACAGAATTAACGCATATGTACCATGGGTACTTATTAGAGAATATAAAACATCCGATTCTTAATAGCTAGGACACGGCGAAGAGAATAAAGTAACAGAATGACAGAATGTAGGAGATATGAAGACAAAAATCATAAATTGAAACGGAAAAGAATAGAAGAAATAATGTTTATGAAAGCCATTTTACTTGTCATTTTATCTGTTGCTCTTGCTATTATTCTTGCTGTTATGATTGCCATTTTCTATTTCAGGCAATAACAGTTAAACATTAAAGATTTCCTTTAATGTCTCGTACTAAGTATATTTTTATTTCAATTTAAAATTTATTTCTTGAAAGTAAATTTCTTACAAAATCTTTAAAATTAAAAACAAAGTGTATAAAGAATACGTTCTCTTCACAAGATTTTTTCTATTAAAAGTTCTTTAAACTTACTCTTGTGGTCAGTTAACTTCATCTTTGACAAATCTGAGGCAAGAGGTCTGGTTACAAAGGATTAAGGCAATGGAAAAAAATAGTAGACAGTTTCGTTATATAAATAAAATAAATATTTAAACACAATGAATGTGAAGAAAATTGCTGTCGATAAATGGTATATTCGATCTGCGACGGGAGTAGTAAGCCTCCTACTTATTATTTTCTTTATGGTTGTACCGTTTTCCGCGATATCCGAAAAATTTGTCACGACGATGATAGCTCTACTAATCATCATGTTCTTTAAGAAATAATGGCAGTCTGCAGTTAATTTCTCCGTGACTTTGATTAGTTTTTTTTACTGGAAACATGAATAAATAAAAAAACAATCAATAACAACCTCCATACAATGAATAAGAATAGGCATAAATCAAGACCAGGTGAGACATCAAAACGAAAATATGAAAAAAAAAATTTCTTCGGCGATTTCCTCTCAGCGGATTTCTGGCAAAAACTTTGAGAGTAAATAAAATTGCCATGAAAAGTTTCTTAAAAATTTGTCGTTCGGAGTCGACTCGTGTATAAAATTAAAACACACAACATGATTGGTGTGAGAAACTAGGCCGTAATTCTGACTGAAGGGTTGTAATGGCCAATTATGTATGTATGTATGCATGTATGTATAAATCAAGATCAAATGCAATAACAAAACTCAATAAATATTGCACAAAAGATAGAAAACAAAAAGTAACAAAAAATAAAAAGAATTGTAAAGTTTTAGAAGTTGCAATGCTTAAAAGATATCGAATATACATACATGCAGTGAAAGGTAACATTAAGTGAATTTAAGCAAAGAACTCGACATACACTAGGCATTAAAAGTCTGCATACATCAAATTACCATAGGAACTCTGAAATAAAAAATCCTAAATCCTTCGATTTAAGTTGTTTCGATTTACCTCGTAAAATTTTTTGTTCCTCATAACAGTGGAGGATGTTTGTAGGTACAAAAGTTTTCAAAAAGAGCAAACTTTCTTACCATAATAGTTGTCGACAAATGACATACTGCAGACAATGAGCCAGCAAAAAAAATTAACACAATAACACGGTGCGACAGTCAAGATACACCCAGCTAATGGCATAGTGTACGCTTTTTATATTTCTCGAACCCTCCAAACTAGTTTCATTTGACAAAAACGGTATTTTTGATCTTTTCACATAAAATTAATGATTGATTTAATAAATTTTTGAAAAGGGGACAGATGAGCCTTTAAAATGGCAAACATAAACGAATAGCTCAAACTTATATGTTATAAGTTTTGATGGAGTAAACTTGGAAATTGTGATTTTTTTTTTCATTTCTTCAAGTTTAGCAATTCATAATTGCAAAATTTAATTAAAAAATATAAAATAAGTGATGACATTCTGAAAGTGCATTATCTTGTGAAGAGAGTGACACTTCGTTTGATCAAATCGGATAAAAACTAACGTAGTTATTATTTAAAGAGTCTAACAGTAGAGTTATATATTTTATATATGTCATCTTATCAGTTCAAATCAAAATTACCGTAGTTATTACTTAAACACTCCAACAGTCGAGTTATATTTTTCATAATATTTTTTTTTCAAATGAACTTTGAGTTCAAAAATTTTCAAAAAAATTTTGATGGATCATTATTTTTTATCGCAAACTGTGTCAATTTCACGTTTGCACCACTACCAGAAGTCGGCCAAAATTTGTGTTTTTTTGCAAATATTATTATTTCACTTTACTCAAATATTGGCCATCTTCTGGTGGTCGCCCAAACATGAAATTGACACATTTTCCGATAAACAATTAAGATCTATCCAAAATTCTGAAAGTTTTTTAACTAAAAGCTCATTTGAAAAAAAAATATATTATGAAAAATATAACTCGACTGTTGGACTGTATAAGTAATAACCACGGGAATTTTTGTCCGATTTAATCAAACGAAGTATCAATCGCTTCACAAGATAATGTTCTTTTAGAGTGTCGTCGCTTAGTTCATATTTTTTAATTAAAGTTTGCTACTATGAGCGGACAAACTTGAAAAATATGAAAAATTATTCGCATTTGTCAAGTTTACATCATCATCATACATGAGGTCTACTCAACAAAACTCACAACTTACACTATGTCATTAGCTGGGTGTATTTAATTTTTTTATTTTGTCACAGAGTGTAATTGATGAGAGTGAATATATATTCTTCACCAAGTTTCCATTGTCGAATTGACTTGATTATTCAATAAAACAATGTCAGTGACGACATTTATTTCAAAACGAAAGGGTCTAGTAGCTGCTCCAAAGATTACGAAAACTGCTCATTTCAATGTAAACAAGTCTTCTGAATGGTATTCCAACATATTCTCGTAAATTAAGTAAAATTCTAATGAATTATTGATGATGTTCACAGTCTTTTATTTCTCTGAAAACCACTCACAAAAAAGAAAAACAGAATCAAAATCAAAACTTTTCTTTAATCCCCCTAGTGGTGCTGATGGCTGTAAACAAATTTGTCTTTTTCTTTGTTGTTGCTGTTGTTGTTGTTGTTGTTGTTTTCATTTGTTTTTACTTCTCATCTCAGGAGATAACACCGCTTGGAAATAATTTCATAAATAAAGTTCAGTTGGCAAGAGTATTAGTTTTTGGTATCACTTGCTTAAAGAGCAGTGTCGAAACCATGTGGAACTATATGCTTAAATCATTTGCAAATAATTTTAAAGTATAGTGGAATTTTATTTAATTTTTTATTTTTGAAAATTAATTGACAGATGGGCCGTTTATATATTTTTGGGTCTCGTTAAAAGAATTATATTTCATACCCTTTACAATACCGTTGTATTTTGTCTCCAGTGTCTCTTATACATTATCTTATATTCTCCAGACGATGTCCAAACTACTGCACATTATTAATTATTCTTTATTTAGTTTGCTTGGCAAAATCACCATGTTCGTCTGTTTGCTGAATGGACTCTGGAGCAGCGATAAGCGATATATTGTTGCGGTTTTACCTTTCTAAAAACGTTTAAAATATGAGCTCGTAGACTGCAAATAAAATAAAGAAAATTTGTGTTAGTTTTAATTAAAATTCTTTATTATTTGCACTTATCTGTGTCCTACTGTTCACTCACTTGATGTAAACAATAGCAATTGCCCTTTTTTAATTTTCTTCTGTTTACACCATTTGCCTAAACAATAACAATTACTAGGTAATTATATGACAGATCTTTGTAACGGAGGTCTTCAAATCACGATTACTCTCTTCAGACTCACCAAGCCTTCATACAAGGCTGACTAAACTTTTACTAACTCAGTTGCCTGCTTTGCCTTGCCTTTTATATGGCAAGGTAAACAGTCTGATGAATGTTTTTGAAGGTGAATGTTCGTGTCTTCGCCTTCTCGAAATCTCCATAAATGTAAACATCGTTATTTACATTTATTATTGTTGTTTGTGTATTTTGTTTACATTTATTCTTGTCGTGTTGTTTGTGGATTTTTGTTTATTTGTGTACCATTTTTTTATGCTGTAGTTTGTTGTTATATTAAGCAGTACGATAATTTGTAAACAGGATTGTTTACTGCATTGTTTTGTTTTTGTAGCTTTTGTTTATAATTTTTAATGTTAAGGTTTTATGTTTTTAATGTTAAAAGTATCTTGATTTTTCATTTACGTAACATTATTAATACAACAGAATATTTGTTTAACAAACATTTTAATATAGAATGCATGGTATATAGTAATAATAATAAAAATAAATACAACATTTGTTTTAGATATTATTGTTATCAGCAAAATGCAAATTTTGGAAAGTTATTGTTATTTTCGCTATTATTTTTCTATTTCATGGCGTATAGACTCATAAACCACTTTTAGTGGTTCGAACCAATAAAATTTTGTAAATTCAGCTGCATTTAGTATACAATTACGCAGTATTTATTGACACAGAAATTAAATGCAATAAAGTGCATACACAACATAATTTAATGAAAAATTCATAAATTTTATCTAAAAACTGTTTTGAAAGTTTTAAATCATTCTGATGTGTTAATATGAGTGTATATGTGTTCATTTTCCAAGAGGATTTTATGTTGCAATTACAAATCGGCCATAAAATTTGATTTCAACTACAAAGTTTTGGTATTAAATTTCAATTTAAGCAATAAATACCAAACAATATCAGAATAATCAAATAAGTTATAATTTCTGCATATTCAAAAAAAAAATATTTATTATGTTTCACTTTCGTAACAAAATTAATATTTTTGTCGAAAAGGCGGAATAAAATAATATTCAGGAATTGTTTTTGTCTCTATAGACCGTAAATGAAAGAATGAACAAATACGGAACGGATGAATGTACAAATATTTAATAAAGACTGTTACGATTTTATGAAAACAAATATTTTTTTTGTTCTATTAATTTTTTCTAGTTTTTTTTATTACACCACTTTTGTTATACACTGTAATCTTTACATTGTATCATTACATATTTTTTTTTATAGCATGATATATTTTTGTCTTGTCCCGTTAATTATAGCAAAATCAGTGATTATCATGTGATTATCATACGATTATCATGTGATTTCTATAGATAGCAATAGACGTAATATATATCTATCCTTCTCTATCTTAAATATCTAAATACACATTCCATTGAAATGATATTTTACATTGGAATTGGTGTAACAAAAGTAAGCTTGATAGATTGTGATTTTTGGCAGAAAGATCACTTGCGAAATAGAACTCAAAGAGTGCAGAAGTCTGCAAAAAAAAAAAAAGAGAAAATTTCTTAAAATAAAAATTTTAAATAATAATTGTTTTTAATTATAAGTTTAAAGTGATAAAGTGAACTAGTGCAAAGTAGAAGAAATTATAAGACCACATAGGATAATTTAATTGAAATTATTAAAATAAAATATGCACCAAGTCATCCGTACTGGCAAAATATATGGTTTACGCCTTCCACAAACCATAGGGCGACATACTGGATTAAAATTTACAGTTCGAAGAAGATTCTAGAAGCACCTCGGTCTCTAATCATCACGTGATCCTGTTTTTATTTTATTTATATTTTATTTATAAAGATTTCTAATAAGTTTTTCCTGGTTTTAGAAGAATCTATCACATTATAAAATTCATTTAAATTTAAAATTAATTTGAATCTTTAATTATTTGTAAAAAAATTTAAAGCCTAATTAAACTGTTTTAAAATCATTAATTGTTCAACCATAACCTAAAACCAAAATGTGTAAATTATAAATCAACTATGACTTAAAAAAAATTGTAACCAAAAAATTATTACATTAAATGCATTGCTTTATAATTTCTTTTTGTGTATAATTACTTATGTATATTTATATTAAAAAAAAAACAATTTTCTTTTTTTGTAATCCTGAAATTGTAACCTGAAATATTAATTAAATTATTAATCATAAATGTTTCCAATGAATTAAATTTAATTTTAAAGTTCTTTAAATTTCCTAACCTAATTTCATAATTATTTTCATTAAATTTGTATTTTATTAATTTTGTTTTAACTAACATTTTTCTTTAAGTGTATTTCTTTTCATTTTATTTTACTAAATCTTTACATTTATAAGATATATGAATGATCTTACTAATTATCCCTAAACAGAATTTAGAGACAACAACAACACACATTGACTGCTGGGCCCATCATCTCAATTGCTGTGGATAAAATAATCTGTAAGTGATAATTACAAAAAAAAAAAAAAATTTCATTCATATTTCTTTCTTTGCTTTTAATATTTCATTATATAGTCGGTCCGATTCAGTTTTGTTCCCCTGTCCGAATTTATTGTTTTTTTTTTGTATGTTCTTTGTTTCATAATGCTTATTGAATTAATAACTTTAGTTTGTTCTCTGCTCTTGCTAAGTAAGGAACTTATATGATTAATGTTAATTCCTTTTATTTTCTATTTTATTATAATAAAATTGTTCGTATACATTCAATGAATATGAAACATTAAATTATTTAATGGGGAAGGATATCTTCAATCAGGATGTGAGCGTATAGGTAGACTATGTATTTTTCTTTATGGGACAGATTTAAAAAAAATATGGGTATTCTATCTGTCATAATAAAGGGATGGGAAAAGTGTACCCTACGTTGGCATATTCATCTCGCCATCGTTTAATTTTTTTTTAATACTTTTGTTTTTTTTTTCTTAATATTTTATTATTTTATTTTATTTATTGCACACTCTGGTGACATGTAGAGTGTGTTATATGTTAATGCGTCAAATCGGGTTGAGAACCAACGATCTTAGTGTAGAGCTAGCGGGTAAACAGAAATTCATGTCTCTTAACTTCTGTATTTGAAATTTATTTATATGGTATATCGGCCTACTTGGGTCTAATATTGCATGTGTATATGAGGCCTTACATGTAGGTGGTCGAACGGTTAGAAATAGGACCGCATTACATATGTGACGTGGCGACGCATAACATATATGGCGCCCAACGAAAAAAGTAAAAGATGGTATTTAGGTTTCTGTCAAGTTGTAATACTCCTGTTACTTTTATGTAACAATCATTTTCAACAACTTTATATGGTTTATATGGTTTAATTGCCCTGGATCAGTACATTTTCAATTGTAAGTCATAGTTTTATCATGAAAAATAATTCTTAAATCTATTTGCGGCAATACGAAATTATTGATTCCAGTAAATCATTTAAATGTTAAATTTTTTTGAAGAGATATAAGATTTTGATTATATATCTTATGACATTCAAGAAGATTATAAAACAACTTGATGTAATTGTTAATAAGTCTGTAAGGTTATCCAGACGAAGCTATTTTACTTTGCTATTAACATAATTTTTGTTTTTTTTTTAATGTTAATAAGTCAATAAAATCACCTGGATAGAGGTATCCTACAATATATTGCTATTAACAAGATACTTTAACTTCGAACAAACAATTTTTTTTTATTGTTAATAAGTCGGTAGAATCACCTAAATGGTAGTATTCTCCATTGCTATTAACAACATAATTACTTTGTTTGTTGATTAATACATTGGCTTTGGTTTACGCTCTACATCTTGTCGCATTTTATCCTTCCCATACAAAAGAATATATTATTTTTTTTTTTTTATACTTCTATTTATACCTTAAGGTTGCTTTGCTTAAAACTTTAATTTTAAGTTAAGATTTATACATTAAAACTCTTTTTATAATTATTATTTTTTTTTTAATTATTATTTTTATTTGTTGTGAATATTTTGGTCACTAGAAAGTTTATTTTGCTATGAATACTAGACATCGTGGTGCTCAAAGTAACGTTTCTTCGCGCTATCGTAATAGAAGTTTAAATTCATCACAGAATAATATAACGATTGAATTGCAAGACCCTCCCACAACTGCACGTGTTGCACATTCACCAGTAGTAAGAAGAAATTTAGAATCTTCACAGCAAGTATCTCGTGCTGAAAGTTTTTCCAATTTGTCAGCTAATATGAATGCCTCGGACACTTATCCAGTGAATAATAATCCGACTTCTTTACCTCAAGCTGTTAGTGCTATACCAAACGTTAATTTGAGTAGTAATTCAGTCAGTGCAAACGGTAATGAAAATAATTCTAATTCTCCGCTTGATGTGCTAATATCTTTGATGGAAGAGACCATGAGAACTACAAGAGAAGAGTTTAGGAGAGAACTTTCTTCTATTAGGGACAGTATATCTCAAATGGGAAATACAGCAGATTCTCAAGACAGACCAGCAGAAGAATTAAATACAGCTTATTCAAATACCCAAAATTTGAATTCAAATATAGCTTTTGATACTAATAGGCCTTATTCGAATGGTGACACTAACATTAAACTTGAAAAGTGGAAAATAGTATATGATGGCAGTAGTTGTGTTTCGGATTTTCTTTTTAAGGTTGAAACGTTAGCCTCTCGTACAAGATGTTCACACGAACACCTTTTATCTAATTTTCATGTACTTCTTGAAGGAAAGGCAGAGCAGTGGTACTGGTTATTTATGAAACATAATCGACAAGTATCTTATTCTATTTTAAAGCATGCTCTGACCAAGGAATTTGGTGTTCCGGAATCTGAACATGATGTTATTTTAAAGATATCTCTCCGTAAACAACATTATAAAGAGACCTATGATGATTTCCATAGCGCAGTTGTAGCAATGAATATGAGGCTTCAAAATCCGCTACCTGATTCCACTCTTCTTGATATAATGAAGAGGAATATATTACCAAATTTAAGATTTTTATTGTTCAGTTCGGATTGTAGATCTTTAAATGATTTCAGAGATCTCGCCCGCAAAGCTGAAAAAATTCTACGTGACAACAGATCGAGTGCACCTGTTGGAGGTCAAATGAGAAACGTTAGCGAAATTAGTTTACCTGATGAAAAGGAAACCGATTTTGAGTTTACAGATCCCCAGATCGAGGCTCTGAAATTATCAAAACATTTCGATAAAGGAGATTATTCGAAAATCAAATGTTGGAATTGTCTATCCTATGGTCATTCTTATATCTATTGTGGAAAGGAAATTATTAAACCTTTTTGCTTTAAATGTGGTCAGAAAGGATATTTGACGCCTTCATGTCCTAACCAACATAACTTTCAGGGAAACCGACAAACGGGCGAAATGGCTACCGGGGACACTCGTCCATCTCAATAGACCACGAGTCTAATTTAGAAACTGATTTTAAATTAAATTCTCTTGCTTGTACTACAGAAAAAGATTCTGAAACTACTTGGTGTGATGTCACGAAAAAACAAGAAAAAATTTGTCAGTACAAAACCTACAGTAAGCTTTGTTCCTTTCAGAAATACCCATCTAAGAAAATTTTGAAATGTAGAGAACGGTTCGGAAAGCGGAAATATTTTCGTAAGCTTGTTGCATCAACAATTTTACCTGGCTCTGATGATCGTCCATTTGCAAAAGTTAAGGTTTTTGAGGATTATTTGATAGGCTTATTGGATTCAGGTGCGAATATATCTGTACTAGGAAGAAATTGTTTAGAATTTTTAGAGAAGAACATGATTGCTTATAAACCAATGAGATCAGAATTATCAACGGCTAGTGGTGCTACTCAAAGAGTGATTGGTTACTGTAATTTACCGATTAATTTCAAGAACGTAACAAAGAATATAGATTTTTATTTAGCGCCTTCTCTTACCCAAGAAGCATACTTTGGTACAAATTTCTGGCGAGAATTTGCATTGGCTCCTGATATTATACCAGCCTTATCTTCAATTGAAGCAAATTTCTCCAATCTTAATAGGAATTTAAAATTTCATGATCTTAGTCCTCAACAGCAGATTACTTTGGAAAATACAATAAAACAATTTCCGTCATTCGAAAAGCTCGGATTAGGTTGTACGGACCTTCTCGAACATAACATAGATACCGGTGATGCAGTTCCTATTAAATGCAAGCATTATCCATTATCTCCACCTCGACAGGAGGAAGCATTTCGTGAAATAGAGAGACTTTTAAATATGGGAGTGATTGAAGAATCCAATTCACCTTGGTGTTCGCCAGTTGTTTTAGTAAGGAAACCAGGGAAAGTTCGTCTTTGTATAGATTCGCGTAAGCTCAATGTTGTTACGAAAAAGGATTCTTATCCTCTACCTCATATAAACGGGTTACTCAGCAGATTGAAAGACACTTACTTTATAACCGGTATTGATCTTAAAGATGCATTTCTTCAAATTAGATTAACAGAATCTTCAAAAGAGAAGACTGCTTTTGTGGTGCCAGGAAAACCATTGTATCATTACAAATACATGCCTTTTGGGCTTTGTAATGGTCCTCAGACTATGAGTAGACTTATGGATAAGGTTATACCTTCTCGTCTGCGAGATAATGTCTTTATTTACTTAGATGATCTATTGATATGTAGCTCCGATTTTGAATCTCACATGAAATTTTTAGGTGAAGTAGCAAACTGTCTTCGGATTGCAAAACTAACAATAAATGTGAGTAAGAGCAAATTCTGCCAAAGAGAAATACGTTATTTAGGATATATTGTTGGAAATGGTTGTCTAAAGGTTGACCCAGATAAGGTGGCTTCAATTAGAGATTTTACTATACCAAAAACGCCAAGACAGGTTCGAAGATTTATTGGTATGGCTAATTGGTACAGATCATTTATAAGCAACTTTGCTGATTTAGCTGGACCTTTGACTGACTGTTTAAGAAAAAGTTCTAAACCATTCATGTTAACAGATGAGGCAAAACTTTCTTTTGAGAAATTAAAGGATGCCTTATCAACCGCTCCTGTTTTAGCTCAGCCTAATTTCAGTCGTGAATTTATCATATAATGTGATGCTTCGAAAGTAGGCGTAGGTGGTGTTTTATTTCAATTAGATGACTTCGGAAAAGAACATCCTATAGCTTTTGTATCTCAAAAATTAAATAAATGCCAACGCAATTACACTGTAACGGAACTCGAATGTATGGCAGCAGTAGTCTGTGTAAATCGATTTAGACCATATATCGAAGGACTTCCGTTCCGAATTATAACAGATCACGCTTCATTAAAATGGTTAATGTCACAGAAAGATCTCAGCGGTAGATTGGCTAGATGGAGTCTTAAGTTACAACGTTATAATTTTAAAATAGAACATCGTAAAGGTTCTTTGAATATTGTCCCTGACGTTCTTTCCCGAATGGATGTAGAAGAAATTGTTCCAATGGACATAGCACATGATATTGATTTAAAAGCTCCAGATTTTCTGAGTGATGAATATAGGAAAATAATAGATTTGGTTTCCAGTAAGAAGGATTGTTTTCCAGATCTTCACTTATCGAATGAGGGTTTAGTATATAAACGAATACACTTTAGGCAAAATGGTGCGGAAGAAGGGAATTTATGGCGTTTGTGGATTCCTAAGTCAATGTCTGGAAAGATCTTAAAAGCTGCCCATGATACACCCACAGCTTGTCACGGGGGATTTACAAAAACACTCGCAAGAGTACGTCAGAAATATTTCTGGCCAACAATGGTCATTGATGTAAAAGAGTATGTTAGTAATTGCGAAACATGTAAAACGATAAAATCTTCAAACAGAATTTCAAAACCACCAATGGGTAATCAATTTTCAACTAATAGACCCTTTGAGAGATTATATTGTGACTTTTTGGGACCCTACCCTTATACCAAAGTTAAAAATTCTGTTATATTTGTATGTTTGGATCATTTTACAAAATTTATTTTCTTAAAGCCATTAAAAGCAGCAACATCCGCTAGTGTTATTTCCTACTTTCAAAATGAAATTTTTCCTACATTTGGCGTGACAAGATTTATTCATAGTGATAATGGCAAGCAATTTGTCTCCAAAGAAATGGTTGAATTTTTTGGTTTATATGATATTCAACACATCAAAACTGCTTTCTATGCACCGCAATCTAATGCTTCAGAGCGAGCTAATAGAGAGATTTTAACGAAAATTAGGTTCTTTTTAAAAGATCACAAGGATCATGGCGACTGGGATAAGTTTATTTCTCAAATATTATCCATTTTGCGCAGCGATTGCCATTCGTCCATAAAATGTTCACCTTATTATGCATGCTTTGGACAGAACATGATTCAGCATGGTTCTACATATAAAATATTAGATAAATTAGGATGTCTATCCGGTGAAGATTGTATGATTTTGAGTAACGCAGATACTCTTCAAAAAGTTAGGAGCACTGTAAGGAAAAATTTAACTATAGCTCATGAAAAGGCCAGTAAAACGTATAATTTTAGAACAAGGCCGATTCAATTTAAAAAGGGTGAAATTGTCTTTAGAAAAAATCATGTTTTAAGCAATATGCCGAAAGCAATAATTAGGAAATTCCTTCCAAAGTTTATTAAATGCAAGATAAAAGAAAAGATTGGTAATAATTTATATGATATAGAAGATCTTAAAGGCGTTTATGTAGGCCGATATCACACATCTGATCTTAAATCTTCATAGATTTGCCCGGCTATCGTGGGTCGTGCCACACGTATTCTGACAAATATTTTCATTATAATAACAACTAAGAAATGAGCAACTAAAATCTTTTCCTGTTCGTCATTTCATAGTTAATCAATGAGCGAAGCAGGTTTGTTACGATTTTATGAAAACAAATATTTTTTTTTGTTCTATTAATTTTTTCTATTTTTTTTTTATTACACCACTTTTGTTATACACTGTAATCTTTACATTGTATCATTACATATTTTTTTTTTTTATAGCATGATATATTTTTGTCTTGTCCCGTTAATTATAGCAAAATCAGTGATTATCATGTGATTATCATACGATTATCATGTGATTTCTATAGATAGCAATAGACGTAATATATATCTATCCTTCTCTATCTTAAATATCTAAATACACATTCCATTGAAATGATATTTTACATTGGAATTGGTGTAACAAAAGTAAGCTTGATAGATTGTGATTTTTGGCAGAAAGATCACTTGCGAAATAGAACTCAAAGAGTGCAGAAGTCTGCAAAAAAAAAAAGAGAAAATTTCTTAAAATAAAAATTTTAAATAATAATTGTTTTTAATTATAAGTTTAAAGTGATAAAGTGAACTAGTGCAAAGTAGAAGAAATTATAAGACCACATAGGATAATTTAATTGAAATTATTAAAATAAAATATGCACCAAGTCATCCGTACTGGCAAAATATATGGTTTACGCCTTCCACAAACCATAGGGCGACATACTGGATTAAAATTTACAGTTCGAAGAAGATTCTAGAAGCACCTCGGTCTCTAATCATCACGTGATCCTGTTTTTATTTTATTTATATTTTATTTATAAAGATTTCTAATAAGTTTTTCCTGGTTTTAGAAGAATCTATCACATTATAAAATTCATTTAAATTTAAAATTAATTTGAATCTTTAATTATTTGTAAAAAAATTTAAAGCCTAATTAAACTGTTTTAAAATCATTAATTGTTCAACCATAACCTAAAACCAAAATGTGTAAATTATAAATCAACTATGACTTAAAAAAAATTGTAACCAAAAAATTATTACATTAAATGCATTGCTTTATAATTTCTTTTTGTGTATAATTACTTATGTATATTTATATTAAAAAAAAAACAATTTTCTTTTTTTGTAATCCTGAAATTGTAACCTGAAATATTAATTAAATTATTAATCATAAATGTTTCCAATGAATTAAATTTAATTTTAAAGTTCTTTAAATTTCCTAACCTAATTTCATAATTATTTTCATTAAATTTGTATTTTATTAATTTTGTTTTAACTAACATTTTTCTTTAAGTGTATTTCTTTTCATTTTATTTTACTAAATCTTTACATTTATAAGATATATGAATGATCTTACTAATTATCCCTAAACAGAATTTAGAGACAACAACAACACACATTGACTGCTGGGCCCATCATCTCAATTGCTGTGGATAAAATAATCTGTAAGTGATAATTACAAAAAAAAAAAAAAAATTTCATTCATATTTCTTTCTTTGCTTTTAATATTTCATTATATAGTCGGTCCGATTCAGTTTTGTTCCCCTGTCCGAATTTATTGTTTTTTTTTTTTGTATGTTCTTTGTTTCATAATGCTTATTGAATTAATAACTTTAGTTTGTTCTCTGCTCTTGCTAAGTAAGGAACTTATATGATTAATGTTAATTCCTTTTATTTTCTATTTTATTATAATAAAATTGTTCGTATATATTCAATGAATATGAAACATTAAATTATTTAATGGGGAAGGATATCTTCAATCAGGATGTGAGCGTATAGGTAGACTATGTATTTTTCTTTATGGGACAGATTTAAAAAAAATATGGGTATTCTATCTGTCATAATAAAGGGATGGGAAAAGTGTACCCTACGTTGGCATATTCATCTCGCCGTCGTTTAATTTTTTTTTAATACTTTTGTTTTTTTTTTTCTTAATATTTTATTATTTTATTTTATTTATTGCACACTCTGGTGACATGTAGAGTGTGTTATATGTTAATGCGTCAAATCGGGTTGAGAACCAACAATCTTAGTGTAGAGCTAGCGGGTAAACAGAAATTCATGTCTCTTAACTTCTGTATTTGAAATTTATACATATGGTATATCGGCCTACTTGGGTCTAATATTGCATGTGTATATGAGGCGTTACATGTAGGTGGTCGAACGGTTAGAAATAGGACCGCATTACATATGTGACGTGGCGACGCATAACAAGACGGTTAATTGCGTTGCCTAAAGGGGACTTAGGTATTGCAGGATTTACAAAATTTTGAGTAGTATGTAGTTTATATTTCTTCAACATAAAATCAGAATTAAAGAATACAAAAACTGGCAATGCAGCAATCTTAGAAACTCGTTGCAATGATCTTCTACAAGATATTTGAAAGAACTTGATACTATACATACATTCATTATTGGTCACTACAACCCTTTAGTCAGGATTACGACCTAGCTTTTCACGCAACTGATGTTGTGTGTGTTAATTTTATACATGAGTGGCGGGACCTACAGTTTAAAGTCGATTCCGAACGACAGATTTTTTGGGAAACTTTTCATGGCAATTTTATTTACTTTCAGAGTTTTTGCCAGAAATCTGCCAAAGAAATATTTTCATATTTTCATTTTGATGTCTGATGACCTGGGGTTTGAACCTAGGCCTGACGTCTAATAAGCCAACACACTACCTATTAGACTACAGCGACTTCTGGGTTAATATATTAGAAGAAAAATGTATCGAAAATGCCCACTAAGGTATCCTTCCATTTAAAAAAAAATTGCATGCCATCACTGTCTACAAATGTCACGTAAACTCGTAATGAAATTCTATTTTCTACAGTCAAGTATGCATTTTCATAGATTTTCATATTACAAAAACGATCAAATGATTCGATTACGTTTACTGATTCCACGTTTACGGTCGGCTAACTCTGGCTTTATAAATATGAAAACATAAGGTTACTTATTCTTTAAGTTAATTTGTAAACCACGTACTTCTGACATATGCAGTTGAAGACGCCATAGTCTAGTAGATAGGCTTATTAGACGTGAGCTCACAGTGCAAACCCCAGGTCAGACATGTCGATCAAAACAGAATATGAAGAAAATATTTCTTCGGCGACTTACGTTCTGCAGATTTCTGTCAAAAACTCTGAGACTAAATAAAATTGTCATGAAAAGTTTCTCAAAAAAATCTTTCGTTCGGAGTCGGCTTTAAACTGTAGGTCCCAGCACTCATGTATAAAATTAACGCACACAACATAAGTGGTGCGAGAAGCTAGGTCGTAATCCTGTCTGAAGGTTTGTAATGACCAATTATGTATGTTATGTATGTATGTATGTTGATTAACATTTTTAAATTTGTTTTTATACGGTTTTTCCACAGGGACTTTCAAACTTTGCTGCGTCTTGCATAAATTAGTTGTCATTTATTCAGTTTGTTTTGTTATGCCAGAAACGACCTGTGTTCGCTTAATAGACTCCGGAGCAGTTAGCCGCTGAAATTAATTTTTAGCTATCAATCCTTTGTAGTGAGGGTACTCATTTGAGTAAACAAAACTGCGTGAATTTGGGACGATACCAATCCATATATTTCAAGTGTATTCAATGCATGTCGAAAAAGTGACTTTTTGGTGTGGATTTTAGGGTGACGACATCATCGGTTCATATTTCTTTAAGAATTATGTTGGCAAAGCTAGTATCGGTGAACACCCATATCAGTCATGACTGGCCAAGCTAGCATCGGTGGACATAAACGAATATGCTTCACTCATATAAGCTATGGAAGGCATTTGAATGATGTTATATTCCACACATTATGGGACATCAGTTGGTTTTTCAAACGAATAAGAAATTTCGCTGCTATCACACACCCACTTTGTTTTGTTTAAATTTAATGGACATGCTTAATGACGTGTGATTGGGATGCTGAAATACTGGATGCAAATACACACAAATATCTGCAAAGCCTTAAGAAACAAATAGAAACTGAATAAAAAAACCTTCACAAAATGGTTCTAAAATGATGGCCAAGAGTAAAAGAATGATCTTTTTTAAAATCAATATTTATTTAATGTTGTCACTTCAACGAATATTTTCTTAATTAACCAATCTTTAGAAACGAAAGCTTATTTAAACTTTACAAAAATCGGATGATTTAACGGGATTAACAGGATTAACAATAAGGGAATATTTGATAATTTATAAGTAAAGAGTAAAAAGAGAAAATTAGTAATTAGGAAAATAGTTGATAATATTAAAAATAAAGAGTATTACATAATAAATGATATTTAAGAAAATATTTGATAAAAATGAAAATTAAAGAAAAATGTTAAAAGAAGAATAAAGTAAGTTAGTGAATTACAATTGATATAGCATTATAATGTTAGAGAGGCGTACATATGTATGTTTATACATAACTCAAGGGAGAACATGGTAGTTATGGATGTCTTAATGATTGATGAATCTGATGGTGTAACAAACACAAGTCAGAGCCACACAAACGAATAAATACGGTTAAAAGATATTGCCCGTTGGAATGGAGCAGGAAAACATTAAGCAAAATACTGTTGAACTTTTTTTTATTGAAATTAAAAGATATTTCACTCCTTTCTCTTTCTGTCTCTGTCTCTCTCTTTCGTACATTTGTACACAAAAAGTAACAACAATAGCTACAACAATCATGACAATATGTCAATATTAACGAGTTCCATTAAGCTTAAAAGATTAGTCAGTCGGAAGATGCATATTGTTGTTGAGCGGGGCTAACGGTCTGGCGTATGCTTAGTTTTATGTATTCTGCCTTCTATTTGAATGCATTTTAGGAGAACATATCCTAATAGTTTGTTAACACTCTTTTTCTCTCTTTTTATTTGCCTTTTATCGGTTTGGGTTTGTTTGCATAATATTCTGGTAATTTTTTTTTTCATACAAAACTATGTTGTTAAATGAACTAAAAATACAGTGTAAATTCAACAAATCGACATGAATGATGTCCATTTATGCTTGCAGGGGGTAAACGTAATAAAGAAAGGTCATCTGATGTTTAGAAGATTTCTTAATAGTGATGAGAAAAGTAAATAAATTAATGTTTAACAAAAGAGAAGAAACAATTTGTAAAATAGTTTTAAAAAGTAAACAACAATATCTTGCTGTTTGAGTCTGGTGAACAGACATTTAATGTCTTAGGCCCATTATTACAACTTGCCGTTAACTAAAGGAAGGATTTCAACTGACAGATAAATTGTTTGTCATTATTATAAGTGGACGATAAGATAGAAGTGAGCGTTAAGCTAAAGTGAGGACCATCATACCTCTAATTTTTAATGTTAAGTTTATGCCCGAACTTGCCATATTATGTATAGATAAGCAAATTCAATAAAAAAGAAACCCCTCGTCGCCACTGCGTTTAAATAAAACTTGTTTAATTCGAACAGTGTTATCGACATTGCTCCGCCATTTTTGAAAAAGATAACTTTATGTTATCTGTAAGTTTTAATAACGAAAATAAGTTAAAGTTGACTTTAAAGTTTACTTTAGCTAAAGTTACGTTTAACTAAACCCAACTTTAACGACAAGTTGTAATACTGACCCTAAGAAGAATTCAATGTAAAATTATTTTATTGTAGCTTTATATGTAAGCGTATCCTATCAGTTGTGTGTTTTATATTCTTAACATTCAAACGTAAAATTTTGTAAGCATTAAACCATTAAAAATAAAATAAAAAAATAATAAATAACTGTGTGTTAATCATACGTACATGCATACATAATCGGTCATTACAACCCTTCAGTCAGGATTACGACCTAGTTTCTGACACCACTTATGTCATGTGTGCTAATTTTATACATGAGTAGTGGGACCTACAGTTTAAAGTCGACTCCGAACGACAAATTTTTGAGAAGCTATTTCATGACAATTTTATTTAGTCTCAGAGTTTTTGCCAGATCTATACTGAGATGAAGTCGCCGAAAAAATATTTTTCTCATTTCGATTTGTTGGTGATGTCGGTGTTTGAACGGTGCCGTCATGTCTAATAAGCCAACACACTGCCTACTAGACTATGGTGACTGAAATATAAGTAGAAATATAATTAATCGTTCATCAATCAAAATTGAAACATAAGATGCATTATGAAATTACTTTAAGATATTTCAACTTACATATATCTTTCTCTTAATTACTGACCATTTTTTTCAAAATAGGCTCCTCTGATCTCTTTAAGTTCTGCGTTGCAAAAAGGGATCGAAGGGGATTCAAGTAAGGTGTAATCTAGAGAAATATTCATATTCAAGGTTCAACAGCTTTATCGCACTTTGTTCAGCTTTTAGTGTTTTCAATAAAAATCCTTTTGTTATTTTTATAACTTAACTTCAAGTTTATTTGTCGAGGGATTCACACTAACTGAATTGTAAGTAAAAGTACATGGTACACTGAAAAACTTATGACGCCGTCAAAATAAACGTTTAATTCAAACATGTGTCAGTGGATTAGTGAGATGTCAGATGTTGGAGTTGCCATGTCATATACAAGTGGATGTGCACACTACACCACCCCCCTTTCCAGTTTCGTGGTGCGACATATATGGAAGCTGGTCCAAAAATCTGACCTTACGTGGTTTGTACTCCAAGTCGGATAATTCCATAGGGATGTAAGCTGGTTTCAATCTGTCCACCGAAATGGTTTTGGACCTGGTTCCGACGAGTATTGTATAGGTTTTTGGATGTCTCTCCAGTACGGCGTAGGGGCCGTCATATGGTGCCTTTAACGGAGCACGTACGGTATCGTCCCTCAGAAAAACATGGGTGCAAAATCTCAAGTCCCTTGGAACATATACTGATTTTCTTCCGTGTTGTGTTGTCGACGTGGGTCGTAGATTTTCAAAATGTTGCTGGAGCTTTGTAAGAAATTCGCTCTCGTTGATATGTGCGCTAGATTCCTCTGATAGGAAGTCGCCGTGTAATCTGATCGCCTGTCCATACACCATTTCGGCTACCGATACCCCTAAGTCCTCTTTTACAGCTGTTCTTAGACCCAGCAAAACAATAGGAAGCACCTCAGTCCAATTGGTATTGGCGTTCTGAAATTTCAACGCTGGTTTAAGAACCCGATGCCAGCGCTCTATCAGGCCATTAGCCTGGGGATGGTATGGAGTTGTTCTAATATGTTTTATGCCCAACATTTGCGAAAGGTGGTTAAAAAGGTTGTTTTCGAATTGGCGACCCTGGTCTGTCGTTATGAATTTTGGTACTCCGAAACGACTAATCCACCCATTGAGTAGTGCCTTTGCCACAGTTTCCGCCGTGATGTCCGTAACTGGAATAGCCTCGATCCATCGGGAATACCTGTCAACACATGTTAAACAGTAGCTAGAGTTGTTCAACATAGGTAGTGGGCCGACCAAATCGATGTTAATATGTTCAAACCTTTTGTCCGGTACAGCGAATGTTTCCAAATCGCTTTTCGTGTGTTGTGTTACCTTGCATCGCTGACATTGTTGACAATTTTTTACAAATGTCCTTACCTCGGCCTTCATCTTGTTCCAAACGAAATTTCTAGCGATTAATTTTGTTGATGCCCTTATCCCTGGATGTGATAGTCTATGTAATGATTCAAAGACGAGCGGTCGTAATGAACTCGGAATATGTGGACGTGTTTGGCCTGTGGATGTGTCGCATATTATCTCGCCGTCGCAACCTGGTACCTTTATTTTCTGCAGGGGAAGTGAAGTAGAATTCGATTGTATAACGTTTCGTAGCTGGGGGCATTTCGCCTGTTCCTTAAACAGTAATTTGTAATCGATAGTCGCTGGTATTCGTAATGTCTCTAAACGCGAGAGAGCGTCTGCCACAATGTTCTGTGAGCCGCTTATGTGCCGTATATTCACGCAAAATTGGCTTATGAAACTCAATTATCTCGTTTGGCGTGGGGATAAGCGTTCCCATCTCTGTTCGAAACAATGCAGCAATGGTTTATGGTCTGTGAACGCCGTAAATTGTGCGCCCTCCAAATAAAATCGAAACTATTTAATGGCTGAGTATATAGCCATAAGCTCGTAGTAAATTTTTTGGAGAAGAATCCTAAGGGCTGCCAATGACCATTTATTCGTTGCTGCAGAGCTGCACCCATGGCCTTGTCGGAAGCGTCTGTCATTAATGCAATGTCGGCCCCTCTACGGGGAAATGTTAATAAGGTTGTGTTTGCCAGTTCGGCTTTAATTTTCTCGAAAGCCTCTTCGGTTTCGGCGGACCACTTGAGTTTTGTCCGGTCGCGCTTTTTGCATGGACCCATCATCTTTTGTAGGGGTAGTTCTATTTCGGCCGCATGTGGTAGGAATCTTCTGTAGAAATTTATGGCACCCAGTAGGCTTCGTAAATCCTGCACCTCCACTGGCCTTTTTCGATTAATGATGGCTTCGACTTTGCGAGATATTGGTTTAATGCCATTTGTGGTTATCGTATGTCCTAAAAATTCGACTTCGGATTGACCCAACTGACATTTCTCTATATTAATAACCAGACCTTTTTCCCTATAAATTTCAAAAAGTTGTCGTCAGTGGGATAAATGTTCTCCCACCGATGATGATGCCACGAGCACGTCATCTAAATATGGGAAAACGAAGTGGAGGCCCCTAACCGTATCGTCCATGAAGCGTTGAAATGTTTGCGCGGCGTTCCGTAACCCAAATACCATATATTTAAATTCGAATAAGCCGAAGGGCGTTATAACCGCCGTCTTCGCTACGTCACCAGGGTTAACAGGTATGTGATGGTATGCTTTTTTGCAATCTATTACCGAAAATATTGTCTTACCATCGAGTTCACTCGTAAAATCTTGTATATGTCTTTCCGGGTAATCGTCGTGTATTGTTCTGCCATTCAAAAGTCGCCACAGGGCCGCCATGACCCATTAGGTTTTTTGGCCAAATGTAAGGGACTAGCCCATTGGCTGTTCGATCGTACACAGATGCCGCGGTCCAACATGTAGTCGAACTCTTTTCTCGCAATCTTCAATTTCTCGGGTGATAATCGTCTGACCTTCTGCGCCACCGGGTCCCCTTTGTCTCAATATAATGCTTGACCTCCGAAGGTTTCTTGGACAAAGAATGGGAATCATCTGTGATGTCGATGTATTGTGTCAGTAGTTCATGGAAGATGCCATTTGTCTTATGTATCGTTATGACTGATGAATCGTTGTTGGTTATCCGACACACTTGACGTAGTTCTGTCGTTGCGTCTATTAAGAACTTACCTTTCATGTCCACCAAAATGTTAAAATTCTGCAAAAAATCCGCGCCGATTATAGGGTGCGACACGTCGGCCACCGTAAAAAGCCATTTAAACTGACGTCGCAATCCGATGTCCAATGATAGGAGTCTTTTACCATATGTGTTGATTTCCGTATTGTTCGCCGCAAGTAATTTTATTAAAGATGGTTGTAGATGAACGTTCTTTGGTTTGGGAATTACAGATAATTCCGCCCCTGTATGGATTAAAAATTGCAATTTCGAGTTTTTATCCTTAATATAAAGACGGCGTGTATTATTGTTGTTGTGGCCCTCTTCGTTTGCCGTCGAAAACGGAGGGCTTACAAGTTTTCCGAATGTCGTGGTCGAAAGCTGCAAGGTGATCGGCACTTTGTTGCCCTTTCCCCAAATGTTCGGTAATACCAACACATTTCATTTGATGGCGAACGGGACGTGCGTGAGCGTGAAAGGTTACTGTGTCGTGGTGATCGTTGTCGTTGAGGGGTCGTATGGTAGTTGCGGCTGTTCTTCTCTAGGCGATCAAATTTCTCCGTCAATTCGGCTATGGCCTTGTGCAAATTTCCGCTTTCATCGATGTTGTTGACTTCCGGTTGCTCTTGCACTTCCATCATACAATCGGCCTTTTTCGCCAGTACACTGACGTCACCCTCAACTATTGCTAAAATTTGTTGAATTTGTATTGGCAATTGACGTAGCCACAACGATTTCAAAATTTCTGAGTCCAACTTATTGCCAGCTCACGTAGCAATATTGAAGGTTTTTTTCCTTCCATAGCCAAATTGTCGTTTAAATCGGCTGTCGTCGGACTTACAAAACTCGTCGATAAGTCTCCTTTTGAGTGTTTCGTATTTCCCAATGGCCGGAGGCGTTGTTATTATATCAGATGCGCATTTTATATATAATATTTCGTGTCGTCTGTAGTAATACCAGCTCGCATGAACTGTGCTTCCACCTGTAGAAACCATAGTTTCGGGTCGGGTTTCCAAAAAGGTGGTGGTTTTACAGCTACTCGGGATACTTGTGAGGACGCTGCGTTATCCTCAGCATTTACTGTGGCGTTTGCGTTAGTGTTCTGCATCGTAGCAGTCGGAGGTCACCACTTTAGTGTTTTAGTGTTTTGTTATTTTTATAACTTAACTTCAAGTTTATTTGTCGAGGGATTCACACTAACTGAATTGTAAGTAAAAGTACATGGTACACTGAAAAACTTATGACGCCGTCAAAATAAACGTTTAATTCAAACATGTGTCAGTGGATTAGTGAGATGTCAAATGTTGGAGTTGCCATGTCATATACAAGTGGATGTGCACACTACAAGCTGTTCAATTCAGTTGAGAAAGTGAAAAAGATTGGGTTACAATAACATCGGTAGAAAGGCAACATTAGTGAACCCATTATCAATTACATCCATTAGTTAGGCTCATATGGCAAAGGAAGTGAATAGAGGCACACAATAAGGTGGAGTTTTCTCGCTCTTGATAAGGAATGTCAATGCTGAGGGTGATTTCAAGAGCTGTGGCGATGTTTTACATCTGATTTCACTACTATTTTATGGGGATTTGATCCGTACACTCTTTGTTTGAGATGCAGCCAGACACTAAAACTTGGAACAGAATGACGCTAATCGTGTACAGAATTGATACGATCTTTTCGTCTCCAAAGAAACCGACGACATAAGGTGAGGTTTAAGAATAACCATCACATACTGGCTTTATCAAACTAAGCTAAAACTAGATGAAAATCTTTATGTTTCTGACTCAAAGTGACATTTTCATTCGATTTGTTTGCAACTCGACGTCTTCAAATTTGTTTGGTGGTTTTCCACGTTCATGATTTCTCGCATCTAAATCGTTATCTCTGAAATGGCGAAACCATCTTCTGCGTGTTGATTGTGATAGAGTATCATCGCCATACGTCTCGACAGGAATTCGACGCGATTCTGCAGCATTTTTCTTCAACTGAAAACCAAAAATTAATGCTTTCCGCCAATCATAATTTTCTGGTACCAAATGAAAAAATATGATGATATGGTTTGTTCACTGATTTGATGTACATATGATTACATACATACATAATTGGTCATTACAACCCTTTATTCAGGATTACGACCTAGTTTCTCACACCATTTATCTCGTAAGTGTTAATTTTATACATGAGTAGCGGGACCTACAGTTTAGAGTCGACTCCGAACGGTTTTTTAAGAAACTTTTTCATGGCAATTTTACTCTCAGAATTTTTGCCAGAAATCTGCTGAGAGGAAGTCGCCGAAAAAATATTTTTCCATATTTCGTTTTGTTGGAGATGTTTGACCTGGGGTTTAAACCGAGGTCTCACGTCTAATAAGCCAACACAGTACATACTAGACATCGGCAACTGCACTATAATATTTTTTTAAAATGCCGTCAAAAGGATTAGAATTAGAATGTTTTGTGAACGTGTACGGAAAAAAAGAAATAAAATTTAAATAATTTTTTTTTTCTTGATAAATATTCCACTTTAAGCACATAATATGGAAGCGCGAAGAACACATTGAATTTCGAAATTGAAATCCAAACTTACTGCATACATGTATCCCATTAGAAGTATGCAGATCTATTCCTCACTGTAGACATGACATTACTGCATGGTTTACCTTTGAAAGAAAAAACTTTGTAATCACATTAAATTTAAAATTCAAAGATCCATTGTATTAAAATGTTATACTCAATATTAAGTAGGATATTCCTTAAGGACAAGCACTATACTTAAGCTGTTTGACATTCAATATACCAGTTTCTTTTGGTTTTTGGTGCAAGTCATAAGCAAGTTTTTTTCAGTTGGCTTTTGTTTGAGATTTAGCGACTATGTAACCGTGGGAATTTTGGTAGGCAAATCATATTATCAGCTGTATGCTTAGGAGCATTGAAGAAATAATCATGAATTGCTAATTCATCCGTCCATTAGTTGGAGTTGATCTTTCAAATATTTCGTGAATTAGAAACACAGTGGATTGGAGTCTGGTAGCGCCTACACCTGCAATTCTTATGCTTTTCTGAACCTTGGTTGGTACCACACCTTAAATATTCCTTGTATAATAAAGTTCGTTTCAACGGAAAAAATCAGAAAGTCTTCACTTCATTTTTATAACATGCTTAAATACACTCTCTTATGTATTGCTATCCAGTGCCGACGTTACGTATGAGCGATATTTAATATCACTTTTTCATATTAATCAGACGATTGGGTGAATCATATAATTCAGGTTAGAAAATGTTTAAATTCTTACAATAACACAGAACGACATAATTTAAAAAAAATGAACATCTTAGAAACCAGGGTATTGTTACATTGCCCCATGTTTTTGAGATATTGCAAGCCAAATGTTTAAAAAGCTCAAATTTTGGCTACATTCGAGTGGACATTAGGTAGCAATTTTTTTTTTTTTTGATGCAATCTTATTACATGACTTCTAATAGGTACGGAATGTAGTTTGGAAACAGATGAACTGGTTACTTTAATTAACGTATTTATTGGCAATGCTCAGTAAGAGCATATGATTGCAAATTTTAAAGAAGCCTAATTATATACATAGATATTCCAAGTTACACTTTAATGGCAGTTAATTTAAAATTTAAATTTTAGTAAGTTCTTTTATTAATTTTACTCTGCTAAATGTTTATTAAACTTTTTAAACAGCTATCTATGGATCGTATGAGTAATATGTTAATTCTTAATAAATCTTATTAAAATTACTCATACGTTATCATTTACAGTCTTTTTCTATTCTATACAATTTCAGCCATTCATTCTACATGTACATATATGTATGTATGTATGTATGTATATATGCATTCTATATATTTTCTATATATTTTCAGTCTATTTTCTATTTATTACAGTGTTTAAGATATCTTATATCTAACTCACAGCACAGTAAAAACGAAAGTATTCAAGTGTTTTAATTAAATAAGGCAACATGTTACTAGGAAATGTTACAGAAACATGTTGAGTATAGCAACATAAAAGCAACATTTTATAAAAATGGCTGAGCGCAATTCAATAACAGTGACACAACAACGCATGCATGAACTCACGATGAGAGATGGCTAGAGAGCAAACACTTGTTAGTTCTTGTGAAATCACATGAAAACATTCCAAAAATTAACAACAATAACTATGCGTTGCATCTCTTTGACGCAGTGAGAGAGTATATTTTGTAAATTATACAGGAAAACACCAGTTGAGATGGTATTCTATGCAATGGGAAATACATACACGAAAGTAATTACAGCTTATGCCACAACAGCATGTAAACAAAGTGAAAAAAATCGGGAAAATTCTTATTTTCCTTTAAACTACTTTAAGGAAACAAAATTCAGTTTCTTAACGTTTGTTGAATAGATGACACGTGTAAAGGAGGTAAAAATGTAAAAGCAGCTCCAAAGAGAAAGTAATTTAAAGTGATGGAAAAGAGTTTATAAATTTAAATAAAAAAAGAACATTTTCAACACACATATTCAAACAATGTGCTCAAACTATAAATTAAGTAAAGTTTCACTGCGACATACATCAAGTTATGCACATTGAGACGGAAATTGATTGCATAAACAGAGTTAATGTACTGGATATAGATATATGGATAGGATAAGTGATGTAAATAAAGAGAGAAAAATAAATAAAATAAGCAAAGAAACGACTTTCAAGGCAAAGAAAACAAAACAACAACACAAAAACGTTTTCAAATAAACACAATGAACATGAAAAGCAAAATGAATAAGTAATCAAAAGGTAAAGTGAAGTTAAGCATGGATATATAAAGCTTTTGATGAAATGCATTGAAATACAAAATTATTAAAAGTAAATACAAAGAAAGAGAAAAATAGAACGGAAAATTAAACAATAATAAATATAATGAAAGTAATGACTGATTATCGTTTATGCATGTGATGACTACAGGTTAAAGCTTTAATTAAATTAAGTGTATTCTGTATATTTAAGAAGGAGCAATAAAAACAAACGAATAAAAAAGTAATAATAATGAGAATATGAATATAAAAATATCAGTGAAGTCAACAGGAAAGTTCTAGAAATTGTCTGTAGAATGCCATGTACATAGAACCAATTGTAGTAATAAGCATGACAAATATACCCTACGGTATTAAACAATGTGTAATTTTAAAATTCTAAAATTTAATTCTTATAGTAAGAGGATCATGTAATAAAATTGATGGTGTGTTCCTAAATGTAATAAAGCATTATTATAAAAAAAATCAAATCATTTCTTTTATTTCAAAGTGTAATGATTAAATCCACTGGTATTACTTGTTTTAAAAGGTGAAAGTGTAACCAAATAATTTTAAATCAACAAAAACACTAAATGGAGTACAACCTAATAGAAACAGGTTATTCAATTTCCTTTCTTTTTTTGTATCTAAAGTCCACATCATGGAATGCTAAAATCTGTATGATTATCTATTTTCAAAAAAATTTTGTTGCTAAGGGCCATCATTACAACTTGGTTTAGTAAAACGTAACTTCAGCTAAAGTAAACTTTAAAATCGCCTTTAACGACTTTTCGTTATTACTAATGATAAAATAAAGTTCACTTTTTAAAAAATATGGCAGTGGCGGAGCAATGTCAATAACATTTGCCAAATTAAACAAGTTTTTTTTTTTGAAACGCAGTAGCAACAACGAGCTTCTTTTTTGTTGTGTTTGTTCATATTGTTTAAATTTGAAGTTACCATAATGAAAATAATATATTATATGGCAATTTCATACATAAACTGAACATTAAAAGTTACAGGTAGAATGATGCTCCCTTTTGCTTAACGCTCACTTCTGCCCTATTTGCCGCTTATAATAAAAACAATTTATCCTCCCGTTGAAATCCTTCCTTTAGTAAACGGCAAGTTGCAATAATGGCCCTAAGCATGTTAAAAACATTGCATTAGCCGTGAAGCTTTAGTTCCAATCCCAGCCCACACAGCTCGTACAAAAAAAGTATGAAAAAATATTTATTCGGCTACTTACTCTCAGCAGTCTTCTGGCAAAAACTCTGAAAGAAAATTAAAAAAAGTAAAACAAAAATATTCTGTCATTCGAAGTCGACTTTAAGCTGTAAGTCGCACCACTCGTTGGTCAAATTAACATACACCAAATGTGTAGTGTGGGAAGCTAGGTCATACGCCTGGCCCATTAAATAAGTTAAATAAGTTTGTGACATTTCGCTGAAAGTTCTTACGCCTTTGAAAGGCTTTTTAATGCTATTTTTTATGGAATATAACAGCGTTCAAACATTTGCACGGTTTGTCTGGGTGCTAAGTATCCTAAATATTTAATTTTCCATTGCTGCTATGCTTTGTGTGTATTGGCATATGCATGCAGCTTAAGAAAATCCCACAAGCAAACCTCAAAATGGTGAACAAATCGCACGATCGTAAGATTTCGGTAACCAGTTCTTTAACCTATTTGCCCTCATATCGCTCGTGCAGAATATTAAATGTGTCATAAGCTGTGAAGCACGTAGCGCTATTCTATTGAAATCACGTGTCGCTGATTTCCAGAGCATTCAATTCAGGCTATAAAATATTAGCAATTATGGAATTGTAGTGAGGCCTTGCCAACATCCTTCTCAACGATCGATGATCGATGATGCCGCCAGCGGTAAATCCATAGTGACTTTTTTTGCATTAAGTGTACAGAACACCCATTTTGATCAAAACAATTGTATTGATTTGACAAAACGAACTAATTTAACAGAAGTAGCTTCAACAAGTTGCAGGAAATCAACTGTCAAGGTCCGGAATTCCCTATGGGAAGTCCTAATATAATATGCGCGTGACTAAGGAAGCTCTGTGCGAAACTTCAATCACGTAAATAGACTGGTCTTTATTATTGCGGTTAAAACATTTGAGTTACCAGTGATCTAGAATGTATTACAATTCACAACAGTTCCTCGAGATCAATCTATAAACAACGTTCGCTATAAAATTCATTGGATTCCTGTCTGATTGAGTACTGAAATTTGCTATCAGATCTTCAGTGAAATGTTCATTTTAACATTTCTGTGGCTAAATGGATTAAAATTTGAAACAAGTGTGATAATAAGCTAATTGGCAGGGATACTTGAGCTTACGGTCAAACACTTCAGCACGCCACTTCTAACAACGGAAAGTTTGTCCAAACGCATGATATGACAATATATGTGAGGTACAATATTTACACCAACAATATTTGTATCATCCTATAGGGTGTTCAGATATGCACGTTTATTGCGTAAATCGCAATAAACGCAATTATTGAGCTCAATATTTCATATAAAGTTTCAATTAATAACACAGCCCTGCATGGGTTTTGCAAATAAGATTGCTCCAGGTGTTTCCGAAGGCATTTTGTGCGCTAAACACGAATCTAGTTTCAAAAATTTTTGGGCTCGCTGATTATAGATCTTCATTCAGATTTAAAAAATTCAAAATGGCGGCTCCAATATGGCGGTCGAGGTTTATAAAAATTAATCAGATTTACTTGACCGCCATATTGGAGCCGCCATTTTGAATATATAATCAATCTATATCTATAATCAGCGAGCCCAAAAACCACTGAGTAACAATTTTCAAGTAAATCTGATTAATTTTTAAGGACCTCCGTAATGTGTTTCTTTTTCTTTTGCACCCCTTGACATAAAACCACCTCCTATTTAAGGGTGTATGCAAATAATTTGGCTTTAGGCTCATTTTAAAGAGCAAAGATCAATTGTCAATTTCTAACAAAAGCGATGGTTCTAGCACGTCAGTGTTGAGCTCTACAATGTTTCAAAAATGGCCAAAAACGCTATTTTTAGGGTTTTCAGCCCCCTTTTTCTCGAAAACCTGACGTGATGGAAAATTTTTGAAACCAGATTCGTGTTTAGCGCGCCAAATGCCTTCGAAAACACCTGAAGCCATCTTATTTGCACAAAAAAAGTCCAAATTTGCAGGGCTGTCTAATTGCGCAATAAATACGCAAATTGTTGTAATATTGAGTAAAACTTAAAATGCAGCACTGTCATAACTATGTTCAGTGAGCATATTAAAATTAACCAAATACTTTTTGTTGATATTCGTAACTCAAATGACAACAACGACAAATGACAAAAAAAAAAACAAAAAACACAACTAAAGAACAAAATAAAAACCAGCTATTTTGTTTACCAGCTGTCAAATAAATATTGAATAAGCAGCTGGACTACGTATATTATTATGCCGGAACACTAAAAATATTGTACTCAATAAACCAAATATCGACTCAATAAAAGCGCGTATCTGAACATAGTATTAGACCGCAATTGATTACCTATGAATCACCAGTTTAGTTTCTTAATCGCAATTCGTCCCTTACAGTGGCTGCAATTGGTTTTGATTCTCTTCTGTTTTCCACCATAAATGTTCACTTGGCAATGCCATTTATCTTATGTTTTCCTTGAATATGTTCTTTTTATTCCAATTTGACAATTCTTATCTTTTGATTAAAGATGGAGGCTCCTTGTTTTATACTCATATTTATACGTGATATGTACGTTCGTGTACATATATTTCCGTTTTATATTTTTGATTGCCTTTTTTGCTTTTTAGACCCGGAATCCTTTTTATGTTAAATTTTTCTGTGTATTTTTTTTCTTTTTTCAATGATTTCTTACGTATTCCGCTATCATGAAAGCTTGCATTTACAACACAAACCATAAAGGACAATGCGTACAAATAATGGCAACAACCACGCCACAATAAACTCAAATCCTTTATAGTCTATTGGAGATACCTTAGAAAGCCTATGATGCGTTGAACAGTGATATTGCAACAGCAACATAAAATCTTTGGAATCATTGTATCAACATGTGTACACACGCAACTACAGAATAAAATCACATTTCATAAGATCTCAGACTCTGTTTGGTATAATATTACTCAACCAGTTCGCTTTGGCAATATCTTTAAATATGAGTGATGATGTTATTACAAAGATTTTTGCCTACTTTCCTCTCTTTATTATGCACTTGTCGGCGTTACAGCCGTTATTAATGGCCTGTAATAGCAATCCCTCGATTAGACTGTTAAGGCAAAAAATTAAAACAATATGTGGAGCATTTTATCACTGAAGTGTTGTTAAATTCTTTCACAATCCTTCTCTTTTTTTTTGTCGCTTCATTAAGTATAAATTGAATATGAATGCTGTAGACTCTTGTCTTTTCTTCCTAAGTTACACGCAAACCAGTATTCATATTTATGCATATGCGAGTATAGGTGTCTTTTGGGCATGTGCGCCTGTACAAGAGATGAATCGTTTTTTCCCTACTCATAAGCACTCATCAAATTTTGAATATTATTGAGTCAACAATACTGAAATTATTCATATTATTCATACTCACTACAAAGTTGATTTATAAGTACAATGAGTATACGTACAACGTTGACATCGAACTCATACCATATGAAATATGTTTGATTCATACGGCTACTCATTCAGATTGATAAATTTAGAAAAATACTTATACTACTCATAAATGATTCGAGTGATTCGAATCATTCATCGAAATTTATCTTAGTTGTTGTTGCATTTACAAAAAAAGACACAGAAGCAAAAAAGACGGAGCAGCAAGCAGAGCAAACACACAACCTTTTAGTGAGTATTTAGTGTTCGTACACGAATCATACTTCTTTTGTGATGCTTTTAAATGTTGAGTTATCATACATGTTGTTAAGTATGAATATGATCAGTACTTCAAACTTTGAAGATGAGTAGAGGTTCCATGATATTAAAATAAGTATGAATGCGTATAAGTATAAGATATTATGAGTATGGTTCGATTCTAATCATCTTTTTAAATACTCATTGCTGATCTCTGGTAATTTAATATAATATGCTGAGGTTAAGTGTGCAGTTTCAATATAATTTTAATTAAATTGAATTAAAATATAAATAAAATACGACAGTATTATTTGATTACTTGTGTTTGGTTTTGCACTTCAATAACTTGGAATTTTGGAGACTAGTTTCTTATAAGGCAGTTAATTTCCTCTAACTGGGACTTGTTGAAATGTGGGTCAGACTTATGTAGAGGTTGGCTATGTGCTGCACAAATGAGGCTGGAGTTTAGAAGGTAGTGTGTTGGCCTTTTAGATATGACGCCACGGTTCAAACCCCTGGTCAGACCTTTCAAAAATATTTTTTTCGGCAACTGCTTTCTCAGCAGATTTTTGGCAAAAACTTTTAGAGAAAATAAAATTGTCATCAACAAATTTCTCAAAAATCTGTCGTTCAAAATCGACTTTAAACTGTTGGTCCTATCACTCATGTATAATATTAACACACAAATCATAAGTGCTGTGGTCGTAATCCTGACTGAAGGGTTGTAATTACCAATTATGTATGTATGTATGTGAATGAGGATGTAGTGTCTCAGCTTCAACTTATTCTTCCTCAGTTGTTGCTGCCGCTTGTTCTCCATTAGGGGCCTGAGAAATATTCTTTGAGCACTAATGAGTTTTGTAAAAGACTTCATGGCTCTTCGCTGTAATTTATGCTTCATCAATCAAATTTTTTTTCGTTCCTATCGTAACAAATGTTAGCGGTATAAGTGTCTCCTGCGTACAAATCGGCATTTTTGCTCTTGCATATCTCAATTACTCTCCATGTCTCATGTAAAATCAATAATTTTCTGGCATTTACGCTATTATCTGAACTGCAGGTTTCAGAAACAATGATTTGACGTGCCCTATTGGTTTTTATTACCTTCCCTGTGAGTCCTATTGTAAAGTTCAAAAAATACAAGAATACGGACTGAAACCTCACCTGAAATTAATTTTAAAGTCGCAGTGGGTCATAAATTTATTTATTTTTCTTAACATACTTCAACAATGACGAATAAATTTTTATTACAAGATACTGCGAGGTCGACCAGCAGGAATAGATGTTTTATTCCTTTAAGGCCCTATAAACTGTTCATAGTCCTTTGAAATCTTTTCTGAACTAAATGAAGATTACTTATCGGTGTATATAAATAAGAAGCCCGGCAATCTAACTGTACCAAAATCACTGTTGTTCAATGAAAATCCACAGGAAAAACTCGTTAATAAAAGGTAAAAACGTGATAACATGTATTCCTGTTTTTTGCTACATCATCTATGCCTTTGTCTACCTCCAATAAGATGCAAATCTATTGTCAATTAAACAAAATGCATTGAAAAGTCGACTTAAGAATATTAAATATAAGCCTTATACTCATGTATAAAATAAACACGTACAACATAAGTAGGGTCGTAATCCTGACTGAAGGGTTGTAATGACCAACTATGAACAGCTAATGCCAAAATTGATTTTTTTTATCTACTTGATTTTCATACACTTTTATGTGTCAATCGATAAGCAGTTTCATTTTGTAATCGAAAAATATCGACTCTTACAGGCTTTGTTTATTTTAATTCTAAAGAATTCATAGAAACGAGATTATGTTGTCAACAATATTTTAAATAAAATTTATGAATTAAAATGGAAATGGAAATTTCAAATTGTATGTTGACTCCTTTAACTCCTTAATCCTGTCTTATGGAAACAACACATTCAATGTTTTTTATTTTTTTTTGAACTTTTTTTTTTAGTTTTTGTCTGTTTCCATAAAAATAAGGAAAAAATTGGCGAACATTTTTTAAAATCTACAATTAATTCATAAAACTACTGAAATCCATTCAATCACAATAAATAAAAAATAAAAATGAATACAAATAAAAAATCCAAATAATATTTTATCCACTGGAAGAATATATGAATGAATGAGTGGATGAATGATATTCATCTGTATTTCCCATTGTTAATCCAGTCAGAATAAATTCCATAAAAAATTAAATTCCAAAACAAATGATTACAAAAACGTAAGAGATTGTATTGTATTAAAAATATCATACAGCAGTACCGACAACAAATATAAAGATTTGGTATCTAAAAACATAAGTTCAGCAAAACAAATCATATCAGCCTAATCGAAACAAAATAGAAAATAGCTTTTGTTGTTGTTATTCTGACATAGGAAATCAATTACAAAATGTCGTTTCAGTACGTGATGGCATTTTTCCATCTGTAACTGGATTCACCTGATTGAATTTGGTATTTTATTTCCGAAGGCAATCTTTGGAATAATCCAAGCCAAAGGTCAATAAATTTAAATGTTTCAATAATAAAAACATTAGAATTTTGTATTCGTAATTGATGATCATATGCCGCCGTAGTCTAGTAGGTAGTGTGTTGGCTTATTAGACGTAAGGCCATGGTTCAAACCCCACGTCAGACAACATATTTCTTCGGAGACTTCGCCTCAACAGATTTCTGGCAAAAACTCTGGGGGCCATTATTACAACTTGTCGTTAACTAAAGGGAGGATTTTAGCGAGCAATTAAATTGTTTTTAATTATTATGAGTACCCAATAAGATAGAAGTGATCGTTAAGCTAAAGGGAGGATCATCCTACCTGCGTTAAAAAAAACTTGTATAATTGAGCAGTTTTATCGACATTGTTGTAAGTTGTAATAATGAAAATAATTTAAAGGTAACTTTACACTTCCTTTTAGCTAAAGGCACCTTTAACTAACCCCAAGTTTAACGACAAGTTTTAATAATGGCCCTGAGAGTAAATAAAATTGCCATGAAAAGTTTTTCAAAAATCTATTGTTCGGAGTCGACTTTAAACTATAGTGTCAGCCACTCATGTATAAAATTAATGCACATAACATGAGTGGTGTGAGGGGCTGACTGAAGGGTTGTAATGACCAATTATGTATGTATATAAATAATGATCAACTACATTAGTGGACATATAAATAGCACAACCATTCAGGAAAGAGTTGTGTTGAGTATTTTATTCTTAAACGGATTAATGTAACGGTAACATGCTAGATCAGTGAAATGAAAAAGATTAAGGTGGATTCCATGATTTCGTATTAATTCCATTACATTTACTTGTTTTCTTTGAAAAAAAATATATTTTATATTAAACTGGGTAAAAGGTCTTTTTCCCCCTTATTTTCTACATAAATTCATCACAGAGTTATTATTACAAAATTTCATTATAATTCGATATTAAAGCACCTCCAGTAATAGGCATTTCAATAAATTGTCGTATAGCTCCATGGAAACAGCCTGTAACATTAATTATTCATCGATTAAAAATAATCCCGATATCTCAAGCTTTTAATTTCATCTTTCTAACTTTATTCAATGTTCGAGTTCCTTGTTAAATAGAAGGAGTACAATTTGCTAAAGCGCCGGAAAATCACAAACCTACCGGCTTTGGAGGGAACCGAACCCATGGCCTCGGCATTTGAAGTTTATCATACTACTAACTAGGCCATCGGGCCTTTCAATACTTCCTCTAAGTATGATTGCAATAAGCATAATTATTACCTGCATTACCCGCTGTGAGCAAGATTAAACGATGGAGCATTCGATCATCAACAATTTAGCAATGAATCATAGGAGTTGTTTGCTATTGTACTCTTGAATGATGGAAGAACAGGGTATGGTCCGGTTACTTGTTATGCTGCTTTAATGTGTTAATGATTGCCAAGTGGATGGTCGTAGTGCAAAACTACGTCTTGGGCGGTATCACATTTCATTATACTAGTTTCAACTACATTGATTATTTTTCTTATTTTCGAGTACGCATAGTGCCATAAACACAATAAACGCAACGCAGCAAACACAGCATCCTATCATAAATAAAATATATGGATCTGATGGAAGTTAATATTTTAAACCCAGCGCGACAACAAGCAACGATTCTACTGCTTTGCGTTTAGACTAATTTCAATTTTAATTCGCAGCAATGAGGGAATTACTGCTCACAGTGAGAGGATTTGTGCTGACAATGCGAGGATTAATGCTGTCAATACAATATCATGCATGGCTTTAAAAACCAGAAGTATGAGTTATAACGTGAAAGAATGGTTTAGTGGCACCATTAATGAATTGTTTAGTTTTTATTTATTTTGCTTATCTTTTGCTGCTGCTGATCTCAGTTAGCGAAGTTTCTAACCACTTCATCTAATACAACAACCCAATATATTGTCGCAATAGGAATTCTTTCTAGGTAATCCTGTCATACTAGCATCAGTAACAATTCATTGTCATTGAAATTAAAATTAATTAAAATCGATTATAAAGTAAATAAAATTTACTATTATTTTTAAATTTAATATTTTTACATTTTTTGTTAAAAGTTTTCTCAACAAATTTAAACTATTATTGTAATCACATTCCATAGTAATTTCAATTGTTATGCAAATTATGTCACACTCAGCCTGAATATTTTCGAATTATTTAATAATTTAATAACTTATAAACGATAGAGTGTAATTGACATATTTTCTAAACACTTTTAATTGTTTTATTTATTTACAAATATTGTATAAATTACACTATGCAACAAACTAAGAAGAATGAAATACACCCAGCTAATGACACAGTGTAAGTTGTGAGGTTTGTTGAGTTGAACCCTCCAAACTTGTCTTATTTGACAAACACTTTTTATTTTTTGGACTTTACGCAACAAACATTTCCGAACCGATGACCAAAATTTAAGCCTTATTAGAAAGGAAAGGGATGGGCTTTTGAAATGATTTACATACATAATTGGCCATTACAAACCTTCAGTCAGGACTACAGCCTAGTTTCTCACACCAATCATATTGTGTGTGTTCATTTTATGCATGAGTGGCGGGACCTACAGTTTGAAGTCGACTCCGAACGACAGATTCTTGAGAAACTTTTTCATGGCAATTTTATTTACTCTCAGAGTTTTTGCCATAAATCTGCTGAGAGGAAGTCGCCGAAGAAATATTTTTTCATATTTCGTTTTGATGTCTGACCTGGGGTTTGAACCATGGCCTTATGTCTAATAAGACAACATACTACCTACTAGACTATGGAGACTTCAATGATAACCGAGTTTTTGCAGCTGCTCTCCATGGTATTGATGTGGACGATGGATTGTGGACCTCATGCCATAATCGATTTATTGCGTCAAATGTTTGTGTCATTTGGCCGCCATGAAGCTGCAATTTGACACCGTTGGACTATTTTCTGTAAGGCGCCATTAAAGAAAAGTGATGCCATTGCTGAGATACGACCCCTTACACTAGAAAAAGTGCAGGAAAATTGGTCCGATCGAATGAGGTACTGTGAGACAGCCATATGAATGAAATAATATTTCATTTCTCTCTTGTTTGCTGAAATGTTGTGGTAAGTTGTTTGGCTACTGGAGAAAAATCGTATTTAAAACATTAACAAAAGCTATAATTTATAACGGAAGGTCAATCTGTTCATCGCTGTCGGAGTTGTGAGTTTTTGTAGACGTTATCGGTAAAAATCTGTACTTAACTTATTGTATTCTAAGCTTTTAAATATTCCAGCGTTAGGTGAAATACAATTTCTCCTCTATCATGTTTACAAAATCTCTAATTTACTCTAATTTACTTAATTTAAATTTCCGAGAAATTATTATGGATTAGAATTTTCTAAGCGAATAAACGAACTGAAATGAATTTGCATTAAAAACAAAAACAACAACAATAAAAAAATGAATACAAAATTAAACTAAAGTTTATTTTCTTTTACTATTGGAAGGAAACAGCTGAACCTGAATTTCATTTGCGATAAAAAGATTTATTAACTTTCAACATTATTTTCCGTGAGATTTGTTTTGTTTTTTACCATCGTTTTTTGCTGGAAATAATAACGAACAAATAAATGCTGAATTAAAGCAGGTGTTCTTTCCAAGGGGTTGATAAGGAATAAAAACTTCAGAATTAAAGTAAAGTTTTCAGATTACTGTTGATTTTATAGTCTCCATAAATCAAATGTTTTTAATACTCACTTACTGTCGTATCGTAATATTATTTAAAAATACAAACATCTTTAATAATATTTATTAACAGTTTTGTGGTGCAATTATTTATGGTATAACTTAGAAATGTTAGATGGCAAGGCTTGCTTATGTATTGTTTTATTCCTCTTAATCAAGCAATGATTTAAACAACGTTTCAATTACAACACACAATATAATTAAAATTCAAATGAATTCTGATAAAATGGTTGTATTTACAGACAAGAGTAAATTTAACATTTTTCTTATCAGATAATAGACGATATGTGTGATGGAATGAAAGTACTACCTTACAGTTAAATAACTTAAAAGCATCTGTGCTGTGTATAGAGCAGGTTTAGTGGTGGTGCGAGGAATAATATCCACCGCGAATTCCTCAAATCTTATCTTTGCAAAAATAATAATGAATGAGGTTCGTTCTTTCAATTAAAATGCGAGCTCGACTATCACAATCTTCGATTACTGCAACACTGCAATTTGGCAACAGCCATTTTTTATTATAGTTTATATAAGTGCAACTGATTTTGAAAAATGAGTGGGTCATAATTTTGTTATATTAATTTACTTGTCTTTTTTCCTTTGTATTTCTTCTTCAGAAACGTAGATTACTATTTAGAATATTTAGGCATTTTGCCTGAAAACCTGGCCAAAATTAATAGAAGTGTTTTATGAGTTAATGGCTGTAATTTTTTTGATAGTGTTAGTGATAATTAGGCCCAAGGATGAACCCAAAGCCGCCACACAAATTCCCCTCGAAATTGCACTTATTTACACATAATTATGGTAATTATGCAACAATTATGATAGAATTTAGCATGGATCAGTTCTATGTACTAAGAAATCATGGTGTAAAGTTTGGTGAAAATCGGATTACATTTGACCCTAGTCCCCATATAAAGTCCCCTTTAGAAATTCACGTTTGCGCTTATAAATAGCCAGAAATAAGTACTTCAGATTATATCGTACGAAATATGCGAGGAAATACAGTAGAAACGATACCAATCGAGATGTCCTGAATAGGTTACTTTTAAGCAGTGACCCTTTTATAAGCTGCAGTACATAAAAATCGCGAAGGAATAGAAAAGCATTTTCATCAGATACTATTAAATTACTCCTTCCTGACACTTCTATTAATTTTGGCCAGGTTTTCAGGCAAAATGGCCCTCTGTGCTGCGTCTAATTTTTTTTAATTTTTCAAAAAAGAGTAAAATTTTCAAAAAATCGCCAAAAATAATTGCGTAAATTTGCGCAAACTTTTTTTGTTCCTGAATGTAGAGACTTCGTATTTTCTTGTGGTACATAACATTAAACTACTAAAAACTACTTTCACCTTTAAAATCCTTATCTTTTTTAGGGAGGGTAAAAAAATGTGAAAGTTTTTAAAATTTTGAACGAATAATTTTAACATTAATATATGAGATATATATATAAAAAAAAACTGAAAGTAGCAGTTGCTCATATCTTTCAAATAAAAAAAATCAATATAAATAAAACCTCTATTCGTTTAAACCTATTAAAATTTAAAAAAAAACACCAAAAACGCGTTTAATTTTCTTCATTTTCCTGATTTTGGCATCGTCTTAAATCTACAAATCTTAACCTAAAGTCGTGAAAATTCACTATATAATGCAGAATTTTGTTGTCTATCGAACTGCATACTTAGTGTCATAAATTTCTTTAAATTCATTTATGCCTTTTTGGCCAGCTTTTCAGGGTAAATAACGCGACATATACACAATATACGCAACGCAGCCAGCACAACAATTTTGCAATTGCAGCCAGAGGTAAGCTGCATGCGTCTTAATTATAATAAAGACAACGGCATCAAACCATAAGCAAAACAAATAAAATATAAACAGTTCATTAACTGAACTAAAACGTCTTTTCGCATTATATTTCATACATTGCCTTTTTAAAACCTCTATTCCATGCATGTTATTGTATTGATACCATTAATCCTCTCACTTTGAGCACTAATTATTTCCTTGCTGCGAATTAATTCTTTGCTTGTTGCAGCGCTGCTTTTTTTTAATACAGCACTCAGTTACTTAAGGGCTGACTGGTAGCATTGTTTTTCGCTCTGTTTATACTGCCTTATTTAACGTCTGGCAACTTGTTTGTATATGTCCTTGCCGTTGTGTGTTTGGTTTGTTTGCTTATTTTTGTTTAGTGTGTTAATTTTATTCGCATAAGAGTATAATCGATTGAAAAATTCATAAGTTATTATAAGAATATGTCTGTGATTTAATTTATTGCCTGTTTTTTTGCCCATTGCATATCTGAATTTTCTAATTATACATGGATTTTGATACCTGAGAGAACAGATAAAATAAGAAACAAAAACTAAAGAAATAATAAGTAAAAAAGGATGCCAAGCAAAATATTAAATCTTAATTTTCTTAATGCCCAGACACAAATGGTAGCAGCAAACCAAAAAAAAAACTAATTTAATTAAATACAAAGCAATTTATTTTACAAAAAAGGACACAGAGGGTCTATAGAAATGAAAAATGGAATAGGAATTCTTGCAGTGAAAGGATAGATTATAAGAAATACAAATACATTTACGAATACAACTAATTTTATGAATTTTTAAAAGAATTAAACAATACAACATATATTTTTTCTTTCGTCAGAGTTACACTTTCTATAACGGTTTATTATTCTTACAATTGCATTTGCTTAAGAGCCATAGGAATTTAATACGACAATATTTACTAAAATCATGTGAAAACTGTCACAATATATTGAATGTTAGATAATTGACATGTCGTACGTGTAGTAGCAGAAAAGCATAAACTAAGTTAAACCTTAAAGTTATTGCACGTATTAGGAATGAGAAGAATGGAAGAGAATGACACCTTCTTAATGGAAGAGGAAATTACGTTGACAATAAAATCAATGGAACACGCTCTTGGAAATTGAGAGGTATTAATGTATCCCATTAGAAAACACCAGGGTACATACCATGGAATAGTCATTGTTGGCACTAAGCAGCATCTTGGAATTTGTCAGGTCAATAGGCTTGGAGTAGATATCATAGGAATATCCTACAACGCATGAGGAAAGCCAACAAAAACTACCTCGACCATGTGAGGGTCCCATACTTACAGTCACGCAAACTGTAGCAAGTCAACTAGCAATGCCAACTACATGCTTCCAGCAGCCCTATTTCCTCAGGCGTTTAACGCATAGAGTTTGATATGTAAGTCATAAATATTTAGTCCCCAAATAATATCAATAATAGGCTAAGGATAGCTTCTCCGCTGTACTTTATTCAACGATGGCACATAAGTCTTGTATAATAACAGATCTAATAGCTACTGTATAGAGAGTGAATGTTTACAGGCGGAAGTCCATACCTTTTACCTTCTCAGTTACATAACTGAGGTTAAAACATTCAGACCATTCCCCATCTTGAAATCGCTAACCTTTCAACTTTGATATTCTGAAGATGTCAATCTTATAAAGCGCCGATCAAAATTAAGTTACTTTTTAAATAGTTTTTAACTGATTTTATTTTTTTATCGGTTATATTCAAGTACCCACTTGTTTAGTAGTGAAGTAATAATCATCATAAGATTTTAAAACTAGTTAGGAATTATTTATATTTCTTCTATTTAAGTTTTAACAGCATATTCATATAACTGCAGCCAAAAATTTGTAATGTGGGGAGTATAAGATGACAATAAGTACATATATACATACATAATTGGTCTTTCCAAACCTTTTGTCAGGCGCTCTATTTAGTTTTAAAAATAGGAACAGCTTAATGAAAGATCCAAAAATAGATCATTATTTATTTTGTCTACAATAAAACCGAGACGGCTGGCCTCAAAAATCAGTGAAAGATCCACAGCAATCATTTTAGGCATTCTCAAGATCTAAATCTTATTTAAAACCAATTCTGTCTTGAACAAAATGCACAGACAGAATTCGACAGCATAAGTAGATAAGTGCTTCAAATATAGTTAGTGTTTCACCTTCAATCAAAATTTTCACATCATCGGTGTAAGTCCTTACGGAACACAAATTTACAGTTTTAATGCATTGTTTGAATAACTTTCAAAAGTTACAAACTTCAAATCATTGAAACTATGAGAAGGTATACAATATACAATTAGGTAATCGTAAATACCCATTCTGGATATCCATTTCAGAATTAGTTGCAAATTATTTGGGCATTTACTTAGTATGTTGACTGTCAATGTGTTGTGCAAGCTTAATAATAGTTTTTTGATTTTTAATATCGTTTTAATAAAATTGTTACCCGCAACAACACGTCTTGTTTGCTATTCGAAATGAACGCAATAAGAATCATGACCATAAATAGAAACACTTGAGAACACATCATAGACGAACAAAAACAAATACTGTTTAAGTAATCATTCTTAAATTCGGAAACGATAAAAAAATAATAAGATCTGTTAAAAGTAACACAGAATTTCTTTATTCACATTCTTTTGGCAGACAATCCCAAGTTAACAGTCTCATAAAATCTGCCAGTAATTTTTGGTTGACAAAAATTTATGACCACATGCCCGTCTATATGACAAACAGGCAAAAAAAAGGAAGGCTTTGCAATAAATCATACGAGGGTTGCATATTAAGTCAGACATTTTATTGCTGCTTAAATTTAAAGAACTTGCCTACTAACCTACTAAACCACTAACGCATTAATTCCCAAAGCGAAATAAATGAACAGCAACTGGAGGAAATTGTCACGCCTCCATAAACATTTAATCAGGGCAGGAAATGAAGGCCATAAATTTGCTTAGAATCTAATTTTTACTACAGAATCTTTGCTAATTTTGAGTGAGAAAGGAGAAAGTGTTGTCAACTAATGTTGTATTTAAGAAGGGATTTTGTGTTTGTACTTACATGAGTACAAAGTATTGTATTTATGACTTAAAGGATGTCTTTCGCAAATTTTCAACTTTTACTCTGCCAAAGGGACCAAAGCTAAAATCGCAAAAAATTAAAACAAATCGTAATGCAAATCAAAATATACAAGACGATATCATTGCGTTTAATTTTGAAGCTTTTTTTATGCCATCAGGCGAGAATCCAGCATTAGTCATAAAAGATTTGGAACAAATAAAAACAATCAAGAATCCATAAATCTGAACGATGAAGACGAGGGAAGACCGTCTAAAATATAATACTAGAAAGAAAAGATTTTTTTGAAACTTTTTTGAGGAATTTTCATTGCAATTTTATTTACTCTCAGAGTTTTTTTTTGCCAGAAATCTGCTGAGAGGTAGCCGCCGAAGAAATACTTTTTGTATTTTATTTTGATGTCTGGCCTGGGGTTTGAACCGTGGCCTTACTTCTAATAAGCCAATACTCTACCTACTAGACTACGGCGACTTCAACATTTCGGCTAATTAAACAGCCATCAAACGTTTGACGCAATAAATCGATTGTGGCATTAAATGCGTGGCAAGTTGCACCATCATGTTGAAATCAAACATCGTTCACATCCATACCATGTAGAACGGGTATCGTGGTGCGATAGGTGTCTTCATTGACAGTAATGGTTGCGCCGTGCTCACTTTCAAAGAAATATGTGCCAATGATGCCACCGCACCACAAGCCGCATCAAACAGTCAGTCGTAATGGGTGCATGGGCTTCTGTAAGACCACGTGTGAGTTTTCTGAGCCTCAAATACAGCAATTTTGCTTATTAACGTACCCACCAAGATTAGAATGAGCTGCAACTGAAAAGATGATTTTTTTTTTGCAAATGTTGAACTGTGGACTGTATGGGCGATGTTTATCCGGGAACTGTGTGGGTAATGATGTTGCGGTAATGGAGATGATCTCTTCAGAACTCGAACCGTCACTATCTTGCAGTAATAGAAAATAAAGGGAAATATATGGAAAAAAAATTCATTCAAAATATAAGAAAAATATCAGCACTTTCCTGATTTTGTTGCAAATTACTCACGAACAATTTCCCTCTTTTTTTTTACTTATTCACACACGAACAAATGATCTATCTTTACGTATATAGTGTCTCCTTTTTGTTATGTTGTCGGCTTGAATTTTAGCTCTTCCTTTATTGCACGCAAGAAAAACCAATTGCACTTTTATCTTGTCTTCAGTCCAATTTATACCGTTTTATTTCTTATAAAACAAAATTATAGCTCCACTTTCTGGATCCTTTTACAAGTTTGATTATTAAAAAATCTTTTATTTTATTTTTTTCACAAATTCACTTTTATTCCAATTTTTTATCTTTATATTTTCTCACAAATTTATATTTTCTTCAAACTTTACAAAACAGAAAGTTCACTTTCATCACTTTGGATGTTACAAATTAGAATAATCATTTAGTCTCAGCTTATACAATAAGTAAGCCTAAATTATACGGGATTGCAGTATAATGTTAAGATATGCAAAAGCTTTACTTAAATTACACTACAATGTTATAAATTCCTAAAGCTTTACAATGTTCTAAAAAAATTAAGATAAAAAAGCTTAAACTAATACTGTAGCGCCTTCTATTGGATTTTAGTTCTCTTCTAGATGATCGCCGGAGGTATTAATTCAAAAGCTGAATTTATTCCAAATTTCCAATAAATAAAAACATCAAACTAAAAAACTATACCAGCTCACGATCCTTAGACTCCAATCGATATCCGTCGGCTGCATTAATAAAAGATAATGAAATTATGAACTATAAATGAAAAATTGTATTTAATACGTATCATGGTGTACAGAACACAATCCAGAAATAGGTAGCCGAAAATAGAAATCTGGGCCAAAGGTTTGCCCATCGTACCACCAAAAACACCATTGCGAATTATCTTGCTGTATACATCACAGCCTAACCTAATTTCCACTGGGGCTGCTACAAAAAAAGTTGGGTCTGTCAATTGTAGTCCGGGGAACTAGTCGGCTATTCTTCCGTCTATCGACCTTGACGGTGTGAGACCATCCAACTTACTTCGCACTTCCGCATTTGTTTCGACCGTGTCGCTGCTGCCGCAGTTACCTCTAACTACCAATAGAACCCGCTCTGAGCGTCCAACCTTAATTTTCTTCGCACCAAGCCGACGAACCACCTTCTCAGAAACAAGAGTACGCTCCGCGGTAGGATCGATGACTGCTCTTTCTATGACGTATCGTCCATGTGCCACAATGTTTACAACAGCGGTAGGTTTCAGAAGAACGCTGTCCGTTAACGTATACGACGAAGATGGTAAAGTTTCACCAACTGTTGAACGAGAGATTTCTCTTGGCCGATGAGATTGGAGGTTCCTCGATCGACTTGGAACCAGAGCGTTAGACGGACTAGGTTTTTGGCTCTCACGATTATTGGACGGACGAGGTCCCCTGGCGGAGTTTCGGGACGAACGTGGTCCTTTATTACCGGTGCGAGCAGGCTTTTGGCGATTGCGCTTACCGTTTTCGATTTCGCGACCTTCTTCGAACCAGACGAACGAGGTCTAGTGTCCGGCTTGTGGAGCAGCGTGTGATGCATATCCCCACAGAGCTTGCACTTGCCCGTACTAATGCACGTTCGCCAGGTATGATCGTGACTCAAACAGCCAGCACAATACTTGTAGATAGTCACCAATTTCATTCGCTCATCGTAGTCTGCCCTCGAGAATCTTTGGCAAAATCGCAATAGGTGGTTCTTGAAACACACACGACATACCATTTTCTTTTGATTGTCGCCTCGCTTGTAGTTTTTTGCCGAAACCATGATACTATTAGCTGAAATTATTAAATATGTAAAGTTGAAGATGTCGGAAGAATTACCAGTTTCACAACTGGTAGAGTAATTGTTCCACGTGACGTCTTCAAATCCACCACCCGAACATGATCATCTTTACCCGAATGCAAATTCACTACGCTACACAGGCGCCATTCATTGGTAGGCACGTTGTCTTCGCGGATGACCACCATATCACCGGCCTCTAAGTCCTTCCTCAAACACTTCCACTTATTCCTCTTATGTAGCTCTTTTAAGTGTACTTCCTTCCAACGAAGACATAAACGTTGGTTTAGAGCCTTGACTCTTTGCCATCGGTTTGCTATCGAGGGTAAAGGGTCCGCAATCTCCAATTAGGGTGGGGACAGTAAAGGACCACCAATCAAGAACTGACCTGGCGTAAGAGCATCCAGGCAATCGGTATTATCTGCCAAACTATGCTTATGTTATATTTATACTTCGCACACTACTTTCATTGTTCTTACAAAATAACAAACTGCGAGCTCTTGAACCGCTTCTGGCTGTTCTTCATACCAAAGTGGACTACTGAGTCATACAGAAATCTCATAACTGAAGCAAAATTTTTCGATACACTGCGCGGTAGTTGATATTGTTACGAAAATGAAAACATTGTTTAACATTACCATGATTAACAAAAGCTACACTAACAAATACAACGAACTTGGTTGCATATACCAACAACAACAGTGTGAAAGAAAAGGGGACAGACAAGTAAGAAAGAATGCAACAACAAACAACGTGAACAAAATACACCAACAACAATGCAGTCGCGATAGAATTCTCGAGAAGGTGAAAGCAAGAACCTTCTGCTTCAAGAATGTTTATCAGACTGATTTTGTGGACATATAAAAAGGCAAGACAAAGCAGACAACAGTCAGTAATTATACAGTCAGCCTTGTGTGAAGACGCGTGCGTGTGAAGAGAACAGTCGTGATTTGAAGATCTCCGTTATACAGATCAAACGAACAAGTGTTGTGCTTACGCAAAGGGTGTGAGCAGTGGAGAATAATGAATAAACAAATTGTTGTTGTATAAGGTGGCACATAAAAGTAGTGCGAACAATGAAGAGTAAATAGTTTAATTGAAACAAAACACTCATATTCTAAACGTTTTTAAAGAGATAAAAACGTAACAATATAAAATTGCAACGATTTGGTAGTATGACGCCTCCGTAATTTAGTAGGTGGGGTGTGGGCTTATTAGACGTGAAGCAACGGTTCAACCACTGGCTGAGACATTTCGAATAAAATTAAATATGCAGCAGATTTCTGGCAAAAACTCTGAGAGTAAATAAAATTGCCATGAAAAGATTCTCAAAAATCTATTGTTAGGCGTCGACTTTAAACTGCAGGTCCCGCCACTCATGTATAAGATTAACACTCACAACATACATAAGTGGTGTGAGAAGCTAGGTTGTCAAAGGTTGTAATTACCAGTTATGTGTGTATGATTTGTAAGTAGTGTCCTTTAGTAGTTCATTCACAGTAAAACACCAAACTCTTTAAAGCTTTTGTGGCATTGTAACACGCCTTAAACCTATCTTATATTTAAATTTTATAAATTTAAAACAAAACAACGTATGTATAATATATCAATGAAATTTCTTTATTTATTTGAAAGATCTATTGATGCCATTATGTGTGGAAAAAAAATATACAAATCTCCTCTGTACATATGCCCTCGTCATTTCTACAAGCAACATTGCAAAATTAAATGCTTCACATGGATATTGCGATACATTTAAATAACGGCGTACAATATTCAAATCAAAAACAATCAAAAACTGTGTACAAATGAATACGTGTGTATGTACAATCATATCTCGTGCGTGAGTATTCTGTGTATTTTGTGAATTATTGCGATGATGATGATTACATCTGTGCGTCAATTTAGACATACAGTTTATCGGTCCTACTGGTTGTTACCAGCTATTACCATACAGTTGTTATGTGCATTCTTTGGAAAAACTCATCTACCATGACAGTTTTATGTGATATAATTTTATTACATTTTCCCATATGCTTTCCTTTTTTTTTCCTTTGACTGTAAGTTGGAAAGAAAATTTCTTTATACGAAAATAAGTAAATACAAAACCGTGCAAAAAGAAAGCAAAAAGTATGTGCCAAAATGTGTTTATATGGTGGATATACATTTTAATGTGCCTGTGTTACTACAGAAGACTAAAAAAAAATCTCGTGTGGCTTATGATCTGAAATATTTTATTGTACAACATTTTCATTTGAATCATAAAGTATTTTTGTATCTCCTTTTAGTCTATTGTTGTTATCGATTCGTAATACTCATAAATATAAATAAACATAAAACAAGCAAAAGACTACTTTGAATATTTAATATTAAAACAGATGTTTTGAATTGGTTTTCTTATTCGCTTTATTTCGAATTCATCTTATATAAAAATGAATGTGTGTTTATTTGTTTGTGGGCTTGTTTGTTTGTTTGAAGTCTATAAATGGGTAAACCGCTGGACCGATTTTCTTGAAATTTTAACAGTATCTTCCTGTATGTCTGGTAGGAGTTATAGGCTACTTTTTATTTTAAAATTTCAAGTAGGCGAGCTGCCACACCCACATACCCAATAAGTATTTAATGTCGCATATCTCATAAACAGCAACAGCTAGAGTCCTCAAATTTTGAATGGACGACTTTGACGTATATATGAACAAGATGGGCGGATTGGCTATAGTGGGCGTGTCACCTCCCATAGTCTACATATATAAAAATGAATGTTTGTTTGTATGTACCTTATAGGATGGTAAACTATGCATTTGATCATGTTATGATCTTTAGCAAAGTTGTTGCGCATGAGCCGACGAAGGTTTCTAAGTTGGTATGACCAATATCCGACAGGAGGTGCTACTGAAAATTACTCAAAATGAATTAAATCGTAAGCTGTGAATTTGAACATGATATGATCTTTAGAAAAGTTGTTGCGCATGAGTCGAAGGAGGTTGGTGCGATTAATTTCCGATGGATGGCGTTACTGAAAATTATTCAAAATGAATGACAAACAATTGGTAGACCTACACCTCAAGCACGGAAGAAAAGAGCATTACGAGCCTCAGAATCAGACGAGCATTGAGACTGGAAAATCTTCGAGGATATGCCGCTGAGACCCGTTCGCTTGAACCACTTGCACAACGAGAAGTAAGATTAGAAACTAATCGAATGCGTACTACTCAGGCCCGTTCATCTGAATCATCAGGACAACGAGAAACAAAATCAATAAAAATGATTGAAAATTAACTGGACATTTGTGTAATGTCTTTCTTTCAAATTTATTTTAGTTGGTGGCGCAGCAACACGCACAGGGTACAGCTAGTTTTATATTTAAAAAAAATTGAAAAAAATTAAAAACCAAAGGCTTAAACAAATAATTTTGCTTCATTCTTTGTAAATTGGAAGTTATTTCGGCAGTACAATCATTATTGTAGATACTTAATTACGAAATTGCGTCAATATTTACACGACTTTTTAATGAAACACTGATTTTTTTTATTAAAAAAAACACATATTGTTCAAAACTGCTTTCCTGTGTTTATAAAGGGCCCGCCAAATTGAAAATCCTTAAAAAAAACTACTGAATATTTTCTCAAATTTCTTTTTTTATTTGAAAGTACAATCCTTCCGGTTAATAATGGAAAATAATTTCATTCAAATGGCTGCTTCGGCTGGCCATGCAGTAGCCTACACTATCGGTCCAATTTTTAAGCACATTACCGATTGTGTGCAGCTGTATTTCACCAATGGCTTCACGAATATTGTCCTTTAAAGCGTCAATTGTCTGTGGCTTGTCGGCGTAACACTTATCTTTGCCGGCACCCCACAAATAATAGTCCAACGGTGTCAAATCTCAGCTCCGAGGTGGCCAAACGATATCAGCTCTGCGGCTGATAATGCGATCTTCAAAAACAGGGCGCCAAACATCGAGTGTAGCTTCGGCTGTGTGGCACGTAGCGCCGTCCTGTTGAAACCACATGTTGCCAATATCCTCCTCTTCAATTTTTGTGAACAAAAATAAGTTCAAAATGGCCCGATAATGATCGCCATTAACTGTAACGGCCACTCCTTGTTCATTTTCGAAGAAAAATTGTCCAATTATGCCTCTGGACCAAAATCCACACCAAACAGTGACTCGTTTTGGATGCGTTGGCTTTTGAATGTATGCGTGCGGGATTTCTGTGTTCCAAATGCGCCAATTTTGCTTGTTTACATACCCGCCAAGATCAAAATGAGCTTCATCTGAAAAGATGATTTTTTTTGCCAAAATCGGCATCTTCTGTAAGTCGATCGCAGGCCCACTTAGCGAACCGAAAACGCATTGGATGGTCAATTGGCTTCATTGGTGTTGATGGCGCTTCACAGACACTTTCTGCCACAGCAGCAATATTTTCGGGAGTACGCACTGTTTTTGGCTTTCTTGCTTTGGTTTATCGATGAGGATATCAGTTTCTTTCACTTTTTGCACAAGATTACGAACATACTGAGCTGACGGTGCTTCTCTTCTTCCAAAATCCGTACGCAATTTTCGCACACATTCTGCAACATTACCATGATTTTCAAAGTAATGTCGCAATATTTCCCAGCGTTGTTCAAGCGTATACACAAACATATTCGTTCAGCATAAGGATAAAATTAATTATCTGTCAAATCAGACATTACCATTCACGAAATAAGCACTAGTTGAAAAAAAGAACGTTAGATGGCGGACCCGATAGCATAAGAACATTACCAATTCATAGCTTAAATAATTTTTTCTATGGATTCCACTAATGTGTAAATCCTTGTATTATTTTGCTGACAGCTAATTTGTTTAATTTGGAATATCCTTTCGATATTCTTAAGAATCTTGTGTTAAGTCTCATTCAGTATGAAAACTTAAGTGAATGGTTTAAAAGCTAATAATATATATGACATCGATAAATTAAAAATTTAAGACATGTTGATAACACTCATTACGCACAAAAAATCAAACTTCTAGAGCTTTTTATAATAATGTTGATTTAAAGTCGTCGTAGCCTAGTAGGTAGTGTGACAGACATCGCCAACAAAACAAAATACAAAAAAATATTTTTTCGCCAACATGCTCCGCAGATTTCTATCAAAAAATATAAGAGAAAATGAATTTGCCCTGAAAAGTTTAACAAAATTTTGTCGTTTACAAAATAACTCTTGTGAAAAGCCAGGTTGCAATCGTGACTAAAGGATTTTAATGATCAGTTATGAATGTATGTATGTAGTTAATTCGCTTATTTGAAAACGATGACAGGATACTTAATGTTATGATTTTTTAGTATAAAACGAAAAGTACAGAATCAAAGCACCGTAGACCGTTAACATCGACATCCTGACGAAAATTTTAATACATTTTGTTCACTGGATTATAGCTTACAAGACCCATGTAATTCACGTGATAATTTAAACATTTCTGCCTTCATGAATTAACACCCTTTGATTTACCAAATTATCAATAAAAACTTATTTTAATCTAAAAAAGTAATATTGATAATAAGAAATACCATAATGAATACTCGGTTCTATTTAATAGCGAAGTGTTATGGGCGACAATAACCTTTTGCAACCGATTTTAGTGCCTGGATTGACGAAAAGTTTATGTTTAGTGTTTACTGACTTTAGAAGGAAATTATCCATTATGAGTATCCTGAATTAGTCAACAAACTTCTTATGTTCTTGTGGTATCTGGACGAAGAGCTTCCGAAATGTCCAATATTTCATGACACACAATAGAAAGTATTACGGCGTCAAATCACACAATCTTGGTTTACATCCAGTTCGATCACCTACGCGTGAAAAGAACATGTCCTCAAAACGCTCACACATAACATCTAATATTTTATGCGTTGTGTACCACTATACGCTGTCCTGTTGGTGTCCATATCATGCAATTTAGGCTGAAATAAGTTGGTATGCTCGCTGTTGACAGTAATGGCTGGGCCATCGTCGTTCTCAAAAAATTATGTACAGACGATGCCGCCAGAAGAAAGTCCCTACAAAACAATAACTTCCTTGAGATGCATTGGTTCCTTTCAGGTACCTACAAGAACTTAGTACCTTCCTGGACTTGCAATTTTGATTATTCACGTACCCATTCATATAGAATTGGGGCTCACCGCTATAGATGACTTTTCTACTAAAAGAAGAGTCTGCTGGCAGCCTTATTGTACGCGCTATTTATACATACATACATACATAATTGGTCATTACAACCCTTCAGTCAGGATTACGACCTATCTCCTCCCACCACTTATGTTGGGAACAAATTCAGCGCACACACGCCGTTGTCTATGGTCCTCAAAGGTAATTTGGCAAAACTGACAGAATAAATGACAACTAATTTGATGGATGTAGCTTAAACAAGATGGCCGATGTCAACTGTGACAACTTCAGAAGTTCTTTATATGGTCACGCTCTTATTGCGATTCGCTAACAGCAAAAATATAATTCGTTTTAAAACTGCATTTTAAATACGTTATTATTTTAAATAATACGCCGAAAATATAAAATTTAATGGTTTTTGTTGCATTTAGGATTCAGTGAAGCGTTAATAATACATTGTTATCGTTCCCTACACATTTTGCCTGCCTTAGTAGTGACATATATGAGATGACGTGTATTGTGCAACTGACATTTTATTTTTTACTCTTCATTTTGATTTCTGTTTTTAATCCACATTATGCTGGACATTTTTGTGCTCCAGTTTAATGCGGTTTCAATTTTAATGTGGTTCTACTATCGCTTGAGACTTATTTTGGAAAGACCAAAAATAAGAATAAAAAACTGCAAAAAATTCTGGTGGCATTATTTTCAGCTAAAAATGTGTAAAACTGCCAACAAGAAATAAAAGAGGTTGACAGCGAGTGATTACAAGCATATTTATTACTCGTATCTTCAATGCCATTAACATCACAGTTTTCCTGTCTCTAATTATTGCTTGTCTAGTTTGTTCAGCAAACACTGTTGCAAGTGTTGCTCTTTAGATTTATAAATGTGTTTTTGTATGCGTATTTTTGTCTGTATAGGTTATTATTCTATAGAACCACACAAGTAACCATTATATCCTATTATTTTGACCATCTAAGTTCATTTGGTTTGAGTTGAATCTGTTCTGTTATCTCTTGCACAACATACTGACTTTAGTGGTGGAAGTATGAACTTCATTCTCTTTTAATTTTTATTCGTTAGCATTTGTTGTTAAATATAATAAAAATAATAAATATTAGGGTGCAGCAAATTTGTGGAATTGAAGATTTTAATCCCATAAACACATTGCCAAACTAAAATTTGACAGAAGAATGAAAGAAAATATTTCTTTAGCAAATGGAGAACGGTATGTGGGTAATATGCCTGAAATATACCAACTTCCATCAAGAGATATTTACATTAAGGAATAAGAATGCAATGATGGAACAATCACAAAATATTTACTCATGATAAACACTTTTGTTTACTTAATTGACTATAACAACTCTTTAGTCAGGATTACAACCTAGTTTCTTACGCCACCCTTGTTGTGTGTCTTAATTTTATAAATGATCAGCCGGACTTATAGTTTAAATTCTACTCCGGTTTTTGTCAGCCAGCAGACTACTGCGAAGAAGTCTTGGCAGAAAGGTTTTTTTTGGTCTAACCAGATGTTTGAACCATTTTACCTACTAGACTACGACAACTTCGACTTTTGAAGTAAGAATAAGGATCACAAAACATCAAAGCAAATACGAGAATAGGGAAAAAAGAAAGGTGAAAAAAGTTGTTAGAAAGTAACAAAACAACAATATGGTTCTAGATGTTGCCAGACCGTTAATATATAAAGTATAAATCGAGAGAATTGAAGTCACGGTTGTCTAGTAGATAAAGTGTTGGCTTATTAGACATGGGGCCACGGCTCAAACCCCTAGTCAGACATCTCCAACAAAACAAAATACCAAAATATATTTTTTCGGCGACTACCTCTCAGCAGATTTCTGGCAAAAGCTCTGAGAGTGAATAAAATTGCTTCATAAAAAACTTCATGATGCATTACAATTTTAAAACTTTACAATTTATAATATCACAGTACACATATGTCGCGTTGTTATTACAATGGCAACATTTTATTTATATTTAATCAAGTTTAGTGTTATTAACTGCTATGTGTGGTCATATAACAGGGACTTTCGAACCTTGACAGCTGATAACGGCTATCTTGTTGAAGATACATCTTTCAAATTAGTGATCATTTATTCAACCTATTTTACCAAAACACGATGAAGGGATATGGTAATTATTTACAATAATGCTTGTAAATAATAAAATTCTTTTATGAAAACTAGTGATCCGGTTGAACCCAATTTTCATCATCAAATCAACTGCTGTGATAAGGCCCATTTCTGGATCAACAGGAAATGAATGAAAAAAATTTTGAATTTGGAATGATACAAATTCACATGAAATCCAAGAGCATCCCAATAGTCACTGTTCAGTAAAGATTTTTACCTAACGGCGATATAAGTCCATACTCATTTGAGAATGAAGTTCAGCAGGCCATCATTGTGAAAGGCGATCACAATATATCGATGATTACAAACTTCTCTTGATCTGAATTATATGACCTAGATACCAACGACATATGGTTTTAACATTACGGCGCTATGAGCCATAGAGCTTTTTAATATTCTACACGAGCCATATGAGAATATGGTCATGACACATGAAGATTTCTTAAGTCGGAGATGTATTCGAATAAACCACAAACCATAGTGGTCCTCAAAGCCAACATATACCGATCCATTGATCAAATTCAGCCTGATTTCTGTGTCAGAGTCATGGAAGATGGAATATTTCGGATGCGCTCCACCTAGAAAAGCCTTGGTAGACGTTTGTATGATGTTAAGTTCCATATATAATGGCATGAATAGGTCTTTTAAACGAATAAAAAATTTTCAGTGATATCTTACACACAAAGAATGTCTAAAGGTATCAAATCGCAGAATCCTGGTGGTCGTTTACTTCTTCTCGACGTGAACTAATGTGATAATAGAACTTCTCTTCAAAATATCAATTATTTCTCTTGCTATGTGTTAAGTGCCACAATCCTGTTGAATCCAAATATTCACTGTCTGAACCATAAATTTTCTGTCGCAAAAAGCTTCGTGTCATCTGCTTATTTTGAGATTCCATTTTAATTAAAAAAAAAAATAATACGGTACAATGATAACCCCGGACCACGAACTACATCAAAACAGTAACTTTTTGAGAATGTAATGATTGCTCTAATTTTCTTCACCCCAAATACATTAATTCTGCCTGTTGACGTAGCCATTGACTTAAAAATGGGCTTTGTCGGAGAAGATTATTTTGTTTAAAATAATTCCCATTTTTTTCTTGTGTTACGATGGCCAAGAAACGAATTGCCGAAGTAATATGTGGTCAGATGGTTTTAGTTCATGGATCAACTGGATATTATAAGTATTTAAATGAAGATTGTGATGCAAAAATGTTGAATAATGTGGATCGTTTGGTGTTTAAGTGCTGTGAACTAGTATGAATGAACGTTTCTGTATCTTCTTCAGCACTTCTGCTCATACATATAAAAATAATTGGGCATTATAACATTTCAGTCAGGATTACGACCTAGCTTCTCATACCACTTAAGTTTTGTGTTAATTATATATGTGAGTGGCAAGACCTATAGCTTACAGTCGATTGTGAACGACAGATTCTTGAGAAACTTTTTCATGACAATTTTATTTACTCTCAGAGTTTTTGCCACAAATATACTGAAATTAAGTCGCCGAAGAAATATTCGTTCAATTTTCATTTCATTGGGATTGAACAGTGGCCTCACGTCTAATAAGCCAACACACTACCTGCAAGACTACGGCGACACTTCTGCTCACAGCTTTAGCTTAACGATCACTGCGTTAATAAATTATGTTTCTGTTATCATAAACGGAACCAGTTTCTTCAAATTTCTCAACGACCAGCTTTATGGCACTAATTACATCTTAAAAAATTTTTTCGTTATCAAAAATTTTTTCATATTAAAATTGGTTGTTCCTTCGTGTACCGTCGCATATTAACTAACCGGAATGTATTTAGAATCTGAAAATACGAATTTAGAATAAAAATTGCACGTAAAAAATGGTAGTAAATGGTTCTCTTGCCTGAAAAGAATTTCCAACAAATAATCAATGAAATAAATTCAATTTAAGTTCTTTTGTACAAGGCTTTTCGGCAATATTGTTGAATTTAATATGATTTAAATGTAAATAAAACGATTATGAATCATTTCATTTCATTATGTATGCATTCATTATATTATAAGCATATTTATTTATGTAAATGGGGTGAGTATTTATTTATGAATTTCCTTTAAATTATGCTTTCTCTTCACCATTAAGCATTTGACTGAAATATTAAATTCAATACAATATTAAGGCACTATTTACTTCATATTTTAATTCATCAATTTTATTGAATTTGTATTTGAATAGATTTACGCATACATACATTGTAATATGTAAATAGCATGTACGTAAGTAGCAGAAATAGGATTGGGAATGTATACAATAGACATAATTTATATGTTCATATATCGTATGTATATTGCCTATCATACTTCACAATCATTTTTTTTCCGCTAAGGAAGAGTAAATGTACCTAACCGCACCATAGGGGAAGTCGTGTGTGGGGCCCTCACCCACTAAATCTCCCCTCCTCTTTTGGACTCTTTGTGCTCACTCCGGAACTACTGTGGCATTACTACGAAGTGGAGTCCGTCTGGCCATTTTGCCCCTTTATATACATTGCGCAAACAAAATCTGAGAAGGTGTTCAAACATCCATTCCAATTCTCTCATCCAAGTCAAATTTCTTAAATTTTAGCAAACCCTCAGTGTAATTGGCCATGCTGTTCCAATTTTCTTCGCTGCTCAGAAGTACATCGCAGAAATTTTCGACAGTACAGACGCCGACTTTGGCCTCAAGATTCTTTCTTTCTAAGCTCCATCTCTCGCAATGAAAGAAAGTGTGTTCCGCATCATCAATCGACGCATCATCATAAATGCAATTTGGTCTTTGATCTTCCGCATTTTAAACAGATATTTACAAAAATAACCGTGTCCGGATAACAGTTGTGTTAAATAATAATTAACCTGACAAAATTATCTGTCAATCCAGCGGGTAATATCTGGGAGAAGTTTTACCGTCCATCTACCACTTGTTTCAGTGTTCCATTTCTCTTGCTAGCGTTGTATGGTTCGCTTTCTGGCGTCGTCGACATTTACTGTCTCTCCGTGCAAGTTTTCAGTTTCCCACACTTTCTTCCGCTCGCTTGCCCGTAGACCTATACATATTACACCACTGATTATCGATATTGCTGACTTAGATACAGTCCTATACGCCGATGCCACTCTAAGTGCAGCGGTTCGTTGTACCGATGATAAAATTTTATCTGTACAGTCGACCTTCAATGCATCTGCACAGATCTCACTGCCGTAAAGCAGTTTCCGTTATTGCCATCATCAATCCGCTTCTGTTCTGTACAGAACCACCAATATTAGCCATAAGTTTACCAAGTAAGGAGTCAATTTTAGCGGCTTTGGTTGCAGCGTGTTGGATCTGAGCCCAGAACGCCAGTTTAAAGTCCAGTCGAATGCCAAGATAGTTGACTACTTTCTTCGTCGTCAAAGTGGTATCGCATACGGTCATGTCAATTTCCAGCGGTATACGCTTCCTCGTGATCAGTAACAATTCAGTTTCCTCCGTTGCGAGTTTGACTCCTCTGTCCTGGAGCCATGACTTCGTTCTTATTATTAACTAGTTGATCTTTCTTCTAGCCTCTTCAACATTCCGAGCCACAATTATGGCCGCAACGTTATCGGCATATCCAACAAGATGTACGCCATCCGGCATCTCAATGCGAAAGATGTTATCACAATCATTAAAGAAGGAGAAAGAAGAAGGAATTCTTCACAAAACTTTTATTTCCCCATAATGTATTATATATTACCAGAAATTCGTATTTAAAAGAAATGCTTTTTAGTTCATCCTCATCTAATCTTCAGATTAAAAACATCCAATATCAGCTAAAATTGAACAGAATTGTTTTAATCCATGATCGCAGCTCCAAAAACACTCACTCCTTTCTCGCATGTGTATCATACCTGCAAGTGCATTATATTGAGGATTTTACTACAGGAGTAGTCGTCGACTAGTCGCTGTTAGATGTTACGCCACGGTTCAAACCTCAGTTCAATTATATCGAATAAGACGAAATATGAAAAAATGTTTCTGAGAGTAAATAAAATTGCAATGAAAAATTTCTCAAAAATCTGTCAATCGGAGTCGACCTTAAACTAGCTTTTCACACCACTTACGTTGTGTGTGTTAATTCTGTACATAAGTGGTTGGACCACAGTTTAATATCGACTCCAAACAACAGATTTTTGGAAAGTTTTCATAGCAAATTTATATTGCTCTCACGGATTTTGCCACAAGATTGGTAAGAGGAAGTCACCAAGGTTATGTTAGGTTAGGTTAGAGGACGTGTACTTGTCAATTAAGGCAAGTATAGTACCCGGAGGTCGAATAGACCCATTGTACAACGTCCTAGTCCCTCACACCACTTATGTTGTGTGTGTTAATTTTATACATGAGTGGTGGGACCTACAGTTTAAAGTCGACTACGAACGACAGATGTTTGAGAAACTTTTTCATGGCTGTAGCATGATTTTACAGTTGTCAATACTGGCACAACATTTCATATGCATAAACAAAAGAATATCCAATTGCATATGAGCAGCGACCACTTGACTTAATGTTATTGACCGTCGCGCACATGCAACGATCATTTGACACTTTGTTGTCAGGCCGCTGACTGCATTGGTTTGCATATAATATGTAGTATGTGTGTTGTTGTTGTATGGCATTGCTGGTGATCGTGTGTAGCTCTCTTTACACTTTACCGTGGGAATTATTGTGGATAATAGGCGCGTGTCATATAACATCCACTTGTCCCATAATTATTACACACACAAACCAATATAATATAGTTAAACATATAATGTACACACAAACATATGTTATAGTATTAAGTCAATACAAAATTGTATTAGAATTAAGGGTTTGATTTGGAATTGTCAAATCAGCCAAAATTTAGTATAAAAGAAGGGACATTTTCCCTCAAGAAGTCAATCAATAAAATTTAACAAAATAGTGCGGTTCAACTGCACTTAGTTAAAATTATTGGTCTTTTATTTGAAAGTGCTCCTTGAGTGCACTTTATTAAAAATAAATAAATAAATACGTTACATGGCGATCCTGCCACTATTCTAGAAGTGCTCCAGTTATTAGCACCTAGAATATAGCAGTGATCCTGCCAATCCTGGAGTGCTAATATATCAAGCACCAAAAAGCAGGTCAATCCTGCCTGGGCCTTGGTGTGCTAAAATTTAAAGCACCCAAGGACCCGAAAAAAAATATATAACAACAACTGGTGTGCTCAAAAGCACCCAAAATAAATTTTGCTTATGCTGACGGACAGCCAAGGATCCGTTGAAGGAAGTACCGCCTGGCCAAGAGGCACCAAGAACCTCAAGAATCAAGGACCAAAGAACAAAAACATGAAAAAAACAACCCGCATGTGGTTTAAGGTCGAACAGAACCTCTACCGCCGCTGCAGAATAAAACCAAACAAAAAAAATTTTTATTTAAACCAACGTGCTCCTCAAGGGTTGCACTGGCAGGGCCTATAAGCGTTAACCGCTCGAGGCAAAAATAATGTAAAAAAAAAAAAAATTAAGTCGAAACTTGCTACGAAAATTTTTTTTAACTACAATATTTATGATTTCCAAGTGAAACAATATAATATTACAATTAGAAATCATATACATGGACTTTTAATATAAGATTTGTCAATAATACTTACATATATTTAGATTTTTATCCATAACTTAGTTTACATTAAATTATTAATAAGGAAAAATTTTTAATAATACATAGGAAGAAAACATTAGGGATATACTGGACTTTAACAGACAATAATTTTAGATAAATATTAAGATAATCAAGCATTAATTATTAGTAAATTGATTTAGGGCATTAATGAGGTAAAAGTTAGAGCGTATGATCACAGTAAAAAATTGTGTCTACTCGCAACAAAGTGGTTTATACTATCAGGAACAAGTCCGATTTCAATCAGCAATTGGAAAATGCTGGTGATAGGTTGGTATTGGTCAAATTCTGTACCAATTGGTGTGGCCCCTGCAAAGTAATGGCCCCCAGGTTGGAGGAACTCTCCAGGGACTATGCTGACAGAATTGTCTTTATCAGGGTCGATATTGATGACTGCGAGGATGTTGCCATAGAATACAACATCTCCAGCATGTCCACTTTCATATTCATAAAAAACAAACATAGGATTGAAGAATTTGATGGAGCCAATGCCAAAAATTGACTAAAAGGTTGGCTTAATTTTTTGTGTGTATGTTCTATTAATCTAAAATTACATACATTAAACATGAACGTCACCAAGCCAAACTTTTTTTTATATATAAATCTAGCCTCTATGCTTTAAAGTAAAAATTGTTTTCATTACTTTAATATGCAATAGAAATATGAACCATGTTTTAAAAAAAAAAAAAAACAGCCAATAAATTCGTAAATAGTTGCACTAAAGCAACAGGGCAACAAAACGCTATATTATACTTTAGGAAGGATAATTATATCGCGAATTACTATAGAAGATTTTAAGGAAATGAATAGAAAGGTATCACGCGTGTTGAGAGTCACGACAAGGTCAGTGACTAAGCAAAAAGACAGTAGTAGGATAAATAATCAGCATAGAGCAAATAAAACAGATGTATTAAATGAGCCCAAAATATATGTACCAATTAAGAATAGTGACGTCAGAAAGTATTACAAATTAAAGATTTATCCCAATCAATGCTACATAAAGAAGGGAAAATCAATATTAGCTAGCATAAATATAAATGATATATTTACTAAAGAGGAACTTGACTTAGGACAATTTTTCTCTAGGCTCGAGAAAGCGGCCAGTAAATTAAATATCAATAAACTACAAGTAGCACCTAGTGAGAAAATTTTCGAATTTGTCTCAAAGTATGAATTTAGAAATATGGGCAATAAGGTACTAAATAGAATTAAAATAGCGCTTTTAAATGAAATAAAGATACTTGATATAAAGAATTCTAAGGAAATTCTAGAAGTCATGCTGAAATATCATGATGACCCTATCGAAGGAGGTCATTGCGGCATATATAGAACCGCAGAGAAAATAAAAAGATACTACTACTGGAAAAATATGACAAAGGACATAGCTAAATATGTAAAAGCATGTCACAAATGTCAAATAACGAAAACTACCAAGCACGTTAAAAGCCCGATGATAATAACAGAAACACCTAACAAACCGTTTGATACAGTGTATGTAGACACAATTGGACCATTTCCAAGATCAATACATGGAAATGAGTACGCAATCACATTAATATGCGACTTAACTAAATACCTGGTAACAATACCTATACCAAATAAATCGGCTAAGACGATCGCAAAAGCGATATTCGAAAATTTTGTACTTACCTATGGCCCAATGAAGACGTTCATTTCGGACATGGGTACAGAATATAAGAATTCTATATTAAACGAATTGTGCACTTTGTTGAAAATCGAGAAACTAACATCAACAGCACATCATCACCAGACCTTAGGTACAATAGAAAGAAGTCACAGAACTTTTAATGAATACGTACGTTCTTACATATCTGTAGAAAAAGATGACTGGGATGAATGGATTAGGTATTTCACATATTGTTTTAATACAACACCATCAACTGTACATAATTATTGTCCTTTTGAATTGGTTTTTAGCAAAGTACCAAACAGTTTCAAAGATTTCAATGAGGTAGACACAGTTACTCCACTATACAATGTAGACGATTATGCCAAAGAGGCAAAATTTAGATTAGAACTTGCACTTAAGAGAGCAAAACATTTATTAGAAATAAATAAAATCAAACAGAAGAATAACTATGATAAGGATATATTAGATTATAATTTTAACATAGGAGATTTAGTTTTACTTAGGAATAATACAGGACATAAACTAGAGGAATCATATAAAGGTCCATACACAATTAAAAATATAGATTTAAGAAATAATGTAACTATAGTTGATAAGAAAAATAATAAAGAGCAAGTAGTTCATAAAAATAGACTTAAGCTATATAACAAATAATCTTTAATTATAACACTAAACTGGCCAGAAAAGTGAAATAAAAATCTTTAAGATAAGATTTATTGTTTTAACTACATAAGTAAACTTATCACTAAACTTTTATTAAAAACAAAATAAATATTAAAATTAAATAAGAAATAATATTAAGATTGGATTACGTTAAATTAAGATTAATATGTAAAACATTATTAGTCATTTAAATAAATACTTTACATTTTAAGTTCACTAATAAAATATAATTTGAAATAGACGTAAAATCATTGTACTGTGTTGTGTAAAAGAATGTCCATAGAACAAAAGTTATATGAACATTCTTGTAAAGGGTGGAGGTGTAGCATGATTTTACAGTTGTCAATACTGGCACAACATTTCATATGCATAAACAAAAGAATATCCAATTGCATATGAGCAGCGACCACTTGACTTAATGTTATTGACCGTCGCGCACATGCAACGATCATTTGACACTTTGTTGTCAGGCCGCTGACTGCATTGGTTTGCATATAATATGTAGTATGTGTGTTGTTGTTGTATGGCATTGCTGGTGATCGTGTGTAGCTCTCTTTACACTTTACCGTGGGAATTATTGTGGATAATAGGCGCGTGTCATATAACATCCACTTGTCCCATAATTATTACACACACAAACCAATATAATATAGTTAAACATATAATGTACACACAAACATATGTTATAGTATTAAGTCAATACAAAATTGTATTAGAATTAAGGGTTTGATTTGGAATTGTCAAATCAGCCAAAATTTTGTATAAAAGAAGGGACATTTTCCCTCAAGAAGTCAATCAATAAAATTTAACAAAATAGTGCGGTTCAACTGCACTTAGTTAAAATTATTGGTCTTTTATTTGAAAGTGCTCCTTGAGTGCACTTTATTAAAAATAAATAAATAAATACGTTACATGGCAATTTTCATTTACTCTCAGAGTTTTTACCAGAAATCTGCTGAGAGAAAGTCGCCGAAGAAATACTTTTTGTATTTTGTTGTGATGTCTGGCCTGGGGCTCGAACCCTGGCTTTTCGTCTAATAAGCCAATACACTACCTACTAGACCACGGCGACTTCATTTAAATGATCATTTAAAATTTATTAAATTGTCTACACATATTGGGGTGACTTTTGTTGTCCACTGTATATCAACACTTTCATGTTTTCTTCTTAAACTTCTTAAAACACGTAAGTATCTCCTATTTTGTTTCTTTTAAAATATTTATATTTCTCATTATTATTATTAATACTCCTTAACAATAGGAGACCTTTTCTACTTCATTTGACCTCAGTAGGCGTATTTATCTTAATTTACTCACTAAATTTTATTCTGTCTCTTGAGTGTTTTCTACTTATTTTCACTCAAACCCAAATGAGTAAAAGACCAAATACAAAAGGAGTAGATAAACTGTTAACAAACTATTAAAATTCAAAAACCGAGTCAGTAGTATAATAAAAATAATAATAAAAACACATTAATTTGACTCCTCACCAGCCCCTCGTCATATAAGTTTCCAACTAAGAAGTCTATAAAGTTTAAGGAAACCCGTTAAAATTTAAATTTCTTGTTACTCCTCAATATGACAGCTTAAAGAAAGAAGTTGTAGTTAAGAGGATAAAGGGAAGGAGGGGCACAATATTTTTTTGTTATTGATGCCTGTAATCTCATAAGACTTATCAGTCACTTGCTCCCGCTCACTCTTTTAATCTATTTTACGTAAAATAAACTTAAAACTTGTGGTTGATTTGATGTAAACTTTTCTTTGTATGTTTACTTTGGTTTCTGATTTTTTGTCTTCGACAGCCGGCTATTTGTTTGTATGTTTACTTAGTATTTTATAAAAAAGACAGTACATTTGCATTATAACGCCATCAAGCATACGTCATTATACTCAAATAGAAAACAGTTTACATACGTTATTATTATTACACAAGCGTATTGTATTTGTAAACCTTCTTAGAGACTGAAAAGAGAATCAAACTGTTCAGAGAGAACTCTCACTGGAATATGCTTTACTTCAGGGCAGAGTATCAAAGATTGGCTCAATTTAATCTTGGCTTCAAAAGACGACCGGTTATTTGGGACAGAATCCCAATGAATGCATACGAGTAGAGAATTTTGCTTTAATGAAAAAGGGAAGCAATTTTATAAAACTCAACTTGACTTAAAATCAAACTGATATGTATAGGACGGGCCATCTATCGGCTTAAATTTGATCCATATTTATGTCTTTCTATTCTGTCACAAAATTCGGTATATTATCTCCACTGAACGTAATGGATCGATTTACGCTTGAGCAACGTTGGGATTTATTTGGCCAACGAGAATCTGCTGGATGATGTCGAAAGTCATCTTTTCGGATGAAACTTATTTTCATCTTGGTGGCTACGTTAATATGCAAAATTGCCGTATTTGGAGCTAAGAAAACCCACACGTGGTCTTACAGGCGCCAATGCAACCATTACGAGTGACTGTTTGATGCGGCTTTTGGAGCGGAGCCATATTTCTATGAAAATAAGGACGGTTAATGAAAACACCTATCGCACCAAGATAACCGATTTTTTTTGTACCCGCTCTTCATGACATTGATGTGAACAATGTTTGGTTTGAACAGGATGGTGCAGCTTGCCACACATTCACATGCTACAATCGATTTATTCCGTCAAATGTTTGATGGACGTTTAATTAGCCGAAATGATGAAGTCAATTAGCCGCCAAGAAGCTGCGATTTAACACTATTGGAATATTTTCTATGGGGCGCCATCAAAGAAAAGTGTTATGCCAACAAACCAGAGACAATTGAGCATTCGAAGGCCAACATTTGAAGGCATATACTCGAAAAAGTGCACGAAAATTGGTCTGATCGAATGAGATACTATGAGGCAGCAGCGGCTGCAATTGAATGAAATAATATTCCATTTCTAATTGGAGCAATTATACTTCACAGCAAAAGAATAAATTTGGCAAAATTTCAAACCGTTTTTGTTTTATTGCATTTTTAAATTTCCCACCCTATATAATGGATTATGGCTCTGTAAAATACTATAGAATGAGTTTCTGTAGATGTTGTTGATGACCTTTAAAATGTAATTCAGCGTGAAAAAGTTTCGCGATATGTGGAAATGCCCAAAGTACTTACATATCCATTAAGCCTATTAAAGTCGTTGTAGTTTAGTAGATCGGGTATTGGATTTTTAGATGAGAACCCGTGATTCAAACCCCAGCTCAGATATCTCGAACAAAACGAAATATGAGAAATTATTTCTTCTGATAAAAACTCTTAGGGCCATTATTATAACTTAACCTTTGTTTATTATCTGGAATTGAGTTGTATCAGGCAACAATATATCATCTTTTATCCTTGACACCTTATAGGTTTAATTTATAGGTTAGGTATCAATAGATATATTTTGTATCAGTTCATAATCAGAGATCTTGCATTTATTTAAAAATGCGGTACTCTGAGTGTTTATTATGTCCTTAATAGTTTGATGTCCGTACCTAGCATATAAGTCATGGGTATGGTATAAGCGTGGAAGTTTGTGAATCATATTTAGTACTTTGTTTTGAACTACTTGTATCCATTTGAGATGAGTTTTAGCAGTTTTGCCCCAGACTGAGCACCCATAGAGCAGAATTGGCCTGATAACCGTTTTATATATAATTAGTTTATTGTTCAAGTTGAGATGAGATCTTTTATTAAGTAATAGATAAAGAGCTCTGAATCATTTAATTGCTTTGTCCAAAATATGTTCTACGTGGGGTGCACTTAACAGTATTACTTAGTGGTATATTAACATTCTAAATTTGGAGTGGAATAGAGGGAGTACGTTTATGCGACTTATTAAAAGGGAATAGTATAGCATGGGTTTTGGCCATATTAATTTTATTTTCCATTTATTATAATATTTGTTGCATTTGTGTAGGCTTTGCTTCAGTCTTTTTACAACCACATTTGAAAGTTTACCTTTAACTTTCATAGCCAAATCATCAGCATATAGTCCTATTTCTGTACCTTTTTTAGTAACAAAATCTGATACAAACAGCGAGTACAATGTGGGAGAGAGTACAGCTCCCTGAGGTACTCCCGCGTGTATATTTCGTGCAGTGGATGTGGTGTTCGTTATATGAACTTTGAACGATCTCTCTGCTAGAAACGATTTTATTATTTTAGTGATATATACTGGGAAATTAAACTTTTTTAATTTGTATAGTAATCCATCATGCCAAATACTATCGAATGCTTTTTCGATATCCCGGTTGACAGTCTTTGTCGCTTGTTTTTATGAATCATGTTTGTTATTCTCTTAATTTGGTGGTCAATTTTGGATCCTTGCCAATCTTATGAATGGCTATAACCTTTTGCGCCTGGTAAAGACTTCAGTTAAAATATAAGAAAAAGTTATATGTGGATATAATAACGATAAGACGAGAATTTGATTTTTTTTACTGAATATTCAAGGAAATTTTTTATTACAAACAACTCAAAACAAATTGTTGCTCATCTCGTTCTATGACCCCAATTCAGAATTTTGCTTCATGACACTGCTGCATAAAAAATCCTAAGGATTAGCAATTTCAAATTTTAGCTGTTGCTTAATAACTGTATTGCTCAGAAAACACTCGAGTCGAGACTAACCAACATTAAAATAAAAATAAGAATAAAAAATGTTTTATTTTCTGCCTGCGCACACTTGAAATGAATCTGACTGAACAAATCTTCAGTTGTCTGTAAAATGCTCTACTAACCGACATAAAAGTGATGTTTAAGATACGAAAATGATAAAAACAAAAATGCAGCAGAAAATACGCTTAAACTCAACTGTTTGATGTTGACATACTTTCTGGTTGTTGGTGTTGTTAATGATACTCTTACGAATGAGATTTTTAAAGTTGAACTTTCTAATGGGCGCAGCTGCGGCATGTGTAGTACAAATTTTATAATTCAACGAATATGCACAAGAATACGAGGCTAATACCCACATACACTCTTTAACATTTTCTCTTACACACGCATACTTATATTAAGGCATACATACCCTTAAACTAAAGTAAATTGCTGCATTAATTTGCACTTCATAACTGCACGCTATTGGGGTTCCATGTACAGATGTGCATTCCTACAAACGTATGTGCATTTGTGTTAGTATGTGTTTACATAGACTTTTATTTACTTCGTATTTTATTTTATTCATAATTTCTTTTCTGAGCTTTTCGGTGAATTTATTTCAGTAAACTGAAGGCAGGTCAAGTCGATCTACTTGATGCCATGTGCATACTGTGTAACAATACACGTAAACAGAGATTTTATAAATTCTTAGGTGGGTGCCCTGGTAGTCTAGTGGGTAGTGTGCTAGACTATTAGTGTGAGGGTCGTGGGTTCGATTCCCACCAAAGACTCTGGCCTGTGACACTACACCGAGCATATGGTCAAGTTAATGCGCTCGTATATAATTAAAATATAATTTTTAATTATATTGTAATTAATAAAATAAATAAATATACAAATCCTTAGGTGTCATAATCAATCATGAAAACAATAAACATGACAGAAATCCAATTAAACTTTTCGTATTCATGGTAAGGTAAGTTATGGTGTGTGTATCGAGGACTTGGATATCAGATATTCCTTTAAATTCCCAAGTCTTCCAAGAAAGTTATCACTATTCGAATGGCTATTAAATATCTGCTCAGGGAATACAGGGTATCCTCTGGGAACAAACTGGTTTATTTATATGGTAGAGAGCCAAGCTGAATATTACACAGTTTATTGGTCTCAGTGCATCATAGTTTCATACCCGAAAACTGTTTAAGGATAAATTGGTCAGAGGAATGAAACGCTCATTTTTGTCTTTCTACCTCTTAGCTTACCGGCGAAGCTGAAGATTCCCAATGGCACCCTTGGTAGTTACACTATTCGCTCAATATTCCTACTTATCAATGAGTCCAGAGAAAATTTAAGGATCATTGAAAACTCAAACTCATATATGGATTCCGCGTATTAGGGATATCATTTCAACTAACATTGCTGATAAGCTGATTAAAGCCGATAAAAAATTCGCAATCTTGGAGAGATTGAGATAGGAAGCCCCCTCGTTTTACTGGAAAGTTCCCTTGATTTCAAGTGTAGCTCAATCTCCTCGACAGTAATACTGAACGTGCAATATTGCTAGACTCTGATCGATTCGTATAACCGACTCCTACTTTTAAATCGCACGTCATCTATCGCATATTAACGGTCCTCTGTCCATTTATAGGATGCCGGAAAACTAGACCTTCTGTAAAATGAAATTTGAAAAAGTTTTAGGTCTCAGTGTGGTCGCCGTAGTCCAGTAGGTAGTGTGTTGGCTTATTAGACGTAAAGCTAGGGTTCGAGCCCCAGGCCAGACATCAAAACAAAAAAAAACATATTTCTTCGTCGACTTCCTCTCAGCAGATTCCTGGCAAAAACTCTGAGAGTAAATAAAATTGCCATGAAAAAGTTTCTCAAAAATCTGTCGTTTGGAGTCGACTTTAAACTGTAGGTCACACCACTCATGTATAAAATTAACACGCACAATATAAGTGGTGTGGGAAACTAGGTCGTAATCCTGACTGATGGGTTGTAATGACCAATTATGTATGTATGTATTATGTATTTAGGTCTGAGGATGAAAAAGAGAATGCCCCATACTTCATTATATTAATTTCTGTTATCCTTGACCGAGATCTCTAATATGAAGGTTGCTGCAAAAGTAATACATTTGTTTGGGACTCGTGGAATACTTGACCACCGTGTTGAATATAGATTATTGTATCACAATTGGCCTAAATACTGGTCTGGGTCGTCTTCCTTCAAAGAGTATCTGCCACCTCATCTAACCTACGCTAACCTAACCTAGAAGAAATAAAATTGTGCTTTATGTAAGAGAGAGTAAGCGGTATGAGCATAGACAACGATATGCTTTCCCGGAATGGGCACTGAGCAGTTGGCAATTAACCCTCAATTTCCATCAAACAAAATTGTCGAATTCGGTACGATAACAATCTACATAAAATCCAAGGGCATCAAATGCATCCTGAAGAGATCACGATTTTGTGTAGGTTTTAGGCTGGCGGCGGCATCGGCCTATATATCTTTCATAACGATGCTGTTCGCTTTCAACGGCGAGCACTTTTAGCCTGAATTTAATGATCTAGACACCAACGACTAATTGCAAAAATATTGTTAAGTCATGAGTTTATGCCTACACAGCAGTAACAGTTAATATTCAAAGCGCAATTGATGTCATTCGGACAGAGTTATAAGAAGAGATAGTCAAAAATTCGACTATTTAACTGACTAACTCGTAGCCACTGCGTACATATGCATTAAACACGATGAAAAAGCTAACAGATTGTAATGCTATAAACACAATAAAGGCAACATGGCAAATGCAGCAATCGCTCAAAACATGTGTGTGTAATAGAAGTGATTATTATAAAGACAATGCGACTACGAGCAAAAATTCTGCTGCTTTGCCAATTAAACTAATTTTAATTTCTATTCACTAACAATGAGGGGACTTGTGCTGGCAATGCGAGGATTAATGCTGTCAATACAATAATATGCATGAAGTACAGGTTTTAAATATGCGTTGTATGAAATATAACACGAAAGAAGGTTTTAGTGGCAACATTAATGAATTTATTTATTTATTTTTTATTGATTTAGCTTATGCTTTACCGCTGCGCGCCTTTATTATAATTAACACGCATGCAGCTTACCTTAGACTGCAATTACAAAATTGTTGTGCTAGCATAATAAAAACCATTTAGTGCGAATAATATGAATCTGCCTTGTATTCCTACCACAATTTATCATGTCCTCTATTTGCTCCTCATCTGAGTCGAATATACATATATTTTTTGTTAGTATTTTAATCATAAAAGAATTCTTTGTTCATATTCTATGAAATTTGTTTTCTTTTTTTGTGAAATTTAATTTTACAATTTTACAACAAAACTCTGTATTTGTTTTTGACGGATTTTAAATTGTTTCATTTAAAGCTTTTATTATTAAAGTTTATATTTTGGTCTTTGTGTTGTTTCTGAAAAAATTTTTATTTAATAAATTATTATTAAAACGCTGATATGTACACAAATAATAACGAACATGATTAAAAAAACGTTATTTGCATATCTTTTCAAAGTAAATAATTTAATTTGATTTTGATTTAAATACGCAAATACTGTTGTTACTTTTTTAAATAAATTTTCTTTTTAGAATACTTTAATATTAAATTACTTAAAATATTATTGAATTAAAATGAAATTAATATCATTGGCTAATATGTACTATTTTTCATATTCGATATTCTTTTTATTTACTGATATCATCATGAAGAATGTAATTTTTTAATACAAATTTTATTTTATTAATCATTAAAAGCATTTTAAAAAACAGGAAAATATTGTATGTTTAATGCATTAAACAGAGATTGTAAACCAGCAAACATTTTTGCAAGCGTTAAGAAAATTCCTTGTAATTTGAAACTATGTTCGAATTTTAGTTAATTGAATTGAATTTTTTATTTATTTAGTAATTACAATTGCAAATTATATTCTAATTACATACGAGCTGAGTAACTTTTACCATATGCTCGGTGTAGTATCACAGACCAGAGTCTCTGGTGGAACCGAACCCACGACCCTCACGCTAATAGTCCAGCACACCACCCACTAGACTACCAGGGCACCCTGAAATTTTTATTTTTAAAAGTTTTTAGTTCATGTACCTAGACCTTGTGAATCTTTCTTTATTTTTTATTTGAGCGTATTGTTGAGTTACTACGGTTTAACAATTTTCAGATATTATTGGCTGCACCAACTGTACAGTAAAATATGATGACATTGGTCGTTATAATTCTTTATTCAGGATTATAACTTCGCTTCTCACACTATCTATGTTGCGTGTGTTATTTTTATATCGGGCCCTACAGTTTGAAGTCGACTCCGAACGACAGATTTTTGAGGTACTTTTCATGGCAATTTTCTGACAATTTTTGCCAGAAATCTGATGAGAGGAATTTCCCGAAGTAATATTTCTTCATATTTGGTTTTGTTGGATATGTCTGATCTGGTGTTTTAAACTGGGGCCTCACATCTAAAAAGCCAACACACTACAGCGACTTTAAAATAAAAATTTTGAAGCTTCACGATTCTGCATATCATCGTTGCGCAGAGTGAAAAAAAATTCATCAAGAGATCACTTCAATGGAAATGCGTTTCATGGAAAAAGAAAAACTCATATATAAGTTAACTTCTGCTAATAGCTCAAACATGAAATTGACGAATTATCTGATAAACAACCAAGATCTAGCAAAGATTTAAATTTTTTTTTTTTTAAATGAAAGTTCATTTCGTAAATCAATAGATTTTTGATCCGAAAAATTTGCCAAGTTCTTGCTAATCTTGCGTTTCGCCTAGGCACGGATGTTAGTAAATCGTTTACTGTACCAAAAAACTCGCATATATATACTGCATTTCGAATAGTCCTCTCTGTAGGACGATTATGGTTATCGTAAAATGGAAGAAACTGGTGTTATGCAGTTCTCTGAAGAGAACATTCGTTTTGATAAAATAGTTTTATTTATTTGCAAGTGCTGGTTAATGCAAAATCCGAATATTGATATTTGGAAAAACGGATTCAATAAAAATTATAAATTTTATGACGGATGTAGCTTCCAAAAAATGGCCGTTATTCAGTCAAATTTGAAATGTCCCTGTTAGAAAACCCAGTACAATACGATACGATATTGTAAAGGCAACGAATTTTTTGAACTAAACCTTCTAACTTACCCTTTACGCTGGCCAAGGAACAAAACAAATTTCAACGATTTTGAAGAGAGCGCGCGCTTTAGATATTGAAAAGGAAGGATTATATTGCGGGTTAAAGTTTAATTTTTCTTGTAGGTACACGCAAACTGATAGATACTTAACGTATTAAGTATGGTATTACGTCCGGTTTTGAGGCGAATATAAAGGACGATAACATAATGTGTAACTTCGCAAACAAACAAACAAACTATAAACACGACATGACATGATATGAAAATGGGCGTAGTTTGCCATATTTTGATTAGACCAGTGAACTGTTGCACAATTTCAATGTCAGCGAATCGGGGGCAAATCTGTATGATTTTTAACACGCTTCTCTTAAAATTAAAATTTGAAATGAATCAAAATTATTTTTAAAATGACAATAGAAACCTAACATATTTATGTTATTAACATTGTTATTAAACTTGTTGTATTCTATACGTAAATTCAATTAATTACAAATTAAATTTAAATTCCTGGTTATCATAATTTAAATAACACTTTCCATTGACTGTATATGTACAGTTTTAATAAAATTTCTTCTGTTTCCCACTTTGCCTCTTACGCAACACTCTAATGTGACTGTTGGGGTATAAAGTTTTTTTTAGAACATTTTCGTATGATTTAACGATTTCCTATATTTAGACCCTATCATATACTCACACACTGTCACAGGAACGTACACTCGAGCTTAAACAAAATATAAATCTGAGAAGAAAAAATTCATTTATTTTTATTCACATACAAAATCTACCCCAAACATGATAAAAAAAAGTTTGTTTCATATTTCACAGAAAACATTGTATGTTATATGACATGTGTTCGGGATATGAATAGCATACATGTATGTGTGTTGTTCCTCTATTTGTTGTGGTGTTTGTTTCGTTTCTGTCAATAGACAAAAAATAAAACAAAAATCAAAAGCAGATTGACATCTGAATGATGTTCGACTTTTATTCAATGCTTTGTGAGAGTGGGTGTTTTTCCTTTCAGGTGTATACAATATACAAGACTAGACAGATGAAATGTAGACATAGTTGTAAAGAAAAATATTTAATTTATAATCAAAATGAGATCTTCAGATTTTATTTAATATCAGTAACAATAAACTTTATATCAAGGACACGTCAATGGAAACGGTGTACAAAGTTTAACATTAAAATGAGCAAAAGCTACACAAACAAATAACACGAACTTGTTTACAAGTAAACCAACAACATCAGTATGAAAGAAAAGGAGACAGAGAAGTAAGCGACAGCAACAAGCAATGTGAACAAAATACACAAACAACAATGAAGTCGCGATAGAGTTCTCGAGAAGGCGAAACCCCGAACGTTCGACTTCAAGAACCTTCAACAGACTGATTAAGTGGGTATATAAAATACAAGGCAAAGCAGGCAACGAGTGGTAGTAAGAATTCAGTCAGTCTTCGTGTCAGTGAAGACGCGTTGTCGTGGTTTAAAGATCGCCCTTGAAAGGATCTGCGTTGTAAGCAAAGAAGAATAGCAAACAAGCAATTGTTGTTGTATTCGTCAAGTTGTAAACGGTGGCACACAAAAGTAGTGCGAATAATAAAGCATTTAATTGAAACTCAACACATTTGTTTTTACTTGGTTTGCAATCGATGAACTCATATTTTAAACGTTTTTAAAAAGGTAAAAACGTAACAATATTTTCATTAAAGCCGTAAATTAAGATTTCCTGAATGATGCTTTTATTTTGTTGTAACTCCACGAACATTAAATCAGTGCCGGTAAATTATTGCCATGTATTCTTATCGCTGAGGTTTTTATTCACTCATCTTGTGGTTTTTATTTTAATTAATGACAATTTATATTTTATTTTCCTTCAGAATATTTTTGTTTCGAATACTTTTAAAAGTCTTCATCAACATCATCTTAAATTTTTGAATACTTCCTGTCATCACAGTCACATACAACTGCTTGGGGGCGACATATTTCACATTCACTTGTATAAATTCACTTGTACACTTGTACATTGCTAATGAGCTGATCAGGGCCGGCACCAAACTCGATATACTCGACATTTTTCAGGGCATTTGTATTCCGAATGGCTCAGTTAAATTGGATATTACCTGCTTGTTACCGGTTTTCAAATGTAGGTCCCGCCACTCATGTATAAAAATAACATAACTTGTGTAAGAAGCTAGGTCGTAATGCTGCTTGAGGTTCAATCTCGTCTGCTGGACACGTATGGATAAGACTAGGACCGATTCATTTACATAACATTGGTCACTAAAACCCTTCAGTCAGGATTACAACCTAGCTTATCCTACCACTTATGTTGAGTGTGTTAATTTTGCACATAATTGGCGGGACCTACAGTTTAAAGTCGACTCCGAAAGACAGATTTTCGCAAAACTTTTTAAGGCAATTTAATCTATTCTCAGAGTTTTTGCCAAAATCTGCTGAGAGAGGACCGATTCACTGCTTTGCTTAAATCGCGCGTCCCTTCATCGCAGAATAGCGATTCTCACGGTCGACAGTAGGCATGCCAAAAGGCTTGACATTGCATCAAATGACTTCTGCAGGAGCTGTTTCTGTGAGGAGATGGAGGAGACTGTCTTTCATCTAATATGACAGTGCCATGTTCTTGTCAAGAGACTAAGGCTACTGCAATAACAAAATTTATTTTGGACTGGATTAGATTTCCTTTATGAAATATTTGATCCTCAAGTGGAATATTGATTGTGTTATCACAGCGGACCTTAATGCTGGTTTTTTTTTTGAAGGAAGTTCCGCCACCTTACCTAACCTAACTTAATCTTTTAAAATATTTGTTTAATTCTTAGCCGATAAATAAAAAAAAATTTGTTTAAAAGAATATAAACAATTGCACATATAAATATGGAACTACGTTAAGGAACATGTGTACGTGTTAATTACAATTAAAGCAGAACGTTAGGACTAGATTTAACACGTATGTATGTTGCTTTCAATATTTTCTTTATTTTATATACGAAAGAGTCTGCGTAGGTATTTAAATTAAAAGTTTTGCTTACGTGTGCATAGAGTGTGTATTTAGGTTCAGTAAATGGCTGCTAATTAGTGTAATTTTGTTGTTGGCATGCCAGATTCTATGTTTTCATGTCTTTTGGGTGGGTTTTTTTGACTTAATCGCAGTTTTTGGTGCGGTTTGATGACTTTAGAACACACAAGTTGCAGAAACCAAAGCAAACAACAGTAAAAGCGAAAGCGAATAAAGTTCTTTTCATCATCAGCAAATCAAACAACAGGAGAGCTGGGATAAAAATAAATTTTAAATTTTCATTTGATGATGATTTTAATTTAATAAAATACTCTGTTTAGAAAAATGACATGAAATACATGAAACGATAAAAATCTGTGTGTTCTAAAATAAGAACATTTAATCAGTTTAGACCAAAACAGCGCAATTTAAAAAAGATATAAAAGGATAACACTCTCGGAATCCAATTTTTTTTCGGCTTCTTAAGGCAATTAAGCAGGACATAAAATATTTACCTTTCAAGGCAAATAAAAGCGGGTTAATGGTAGCGTTATGCGATTATATTTAATATTTAATTCCTAAAAAATAAATCATAGAAATGCTCACAATAATGTTTTTTATGTATTTAAACTAATTAACAACATTATGTTCAAATCTTTTAAAATTAGACCCAAGAGTTTGATAAAAGTTTTGATTGGGAGCATGAGAGCTGTAGGAAATATTTGAGACAAACCTTTTCATAAATCAGCAATTTTTTATTTTTTTATTCGCTTTTAAATGTGGTTTAAAAAGAAAATCGCATTTAATTCTTCTTGCAGGATGATATATTTTTTTTAACGTGTTATTATCTTTTTTCTAAAGATTTCTATACTAAGGCTAAATCGACTTATAGCCGTTTGATTTTGCTCTTTTATGCTTCGGTTTTCTATAATTAACAATTAATTTTTGGACCATAAATCGTCACACATATTATTTTTAATATTTCGGTTTGTTGGGTTTTGAAGTGCCGTAGCCGTAGTTAGGTAGGTAGTGTGTTGGCTTATTAGACATAAGACCGTGGTTCAAACCCCAGATTAAACATCTCCAACAATACGAATTATGAAAAATATTTCTTCGACGACTTGTTCCAACCAGATTTCTTGCAAAAACTCTGAGAGAAAACAAAATTGCCATGAAAAGTTTCTCAAAAATCTGCTACTTGTAGTCGACTTTAAACTGTAGGCCCCACCACTCATGTACAAACAAACACACACATTCAATAAACATAAGTAGTGGGAGAATATAGGTAGTAATCTTCACCGAAGGAATGTAATGACCAGTTATGTATGTATGTATGGGTTTGTTTAAAAACCTATAAATTTTACTGCCTTCACTATGGGAAATAAAATTCGTAGCATATCACAGATAATCTACGAAGTCAAAATAAATTTTTTTTGAACTACAAAGAATAATTTCTAAAAGTCCAAAGCAATGTCAACGTATTTTCCATGGTACTATTGATTGTTTTAATTTGAAGAAAGGCGCAGAATGCTTTTAAACGTTTTCGATGACTTAACAAGTAATAAAAGTGGGTTAATATTTAATGGATGAAATTTAAAATTATTACAGTGGCTTAATATTGGTATTAGAGGCAGTTCCCCTCAATCTGATACCATATGTGCAGATTGCTTTAAAACAAATTCATAGGCAATGATGAGTGACATCCCATTAGAAATTTCTCTAAACTCTTTATTTTTTTTTTTTTAATTATAATATGTTTGCAAAAGTGTAAGTACCACTAAGAAGAAGAAAATACAGCAAATTTCAAATTAAAAAACCGAGTAAATTAAAATGTTAAATCCAATATTTAGTACGATATTCCTTAAAGCTCAAGCACTTCGTTTATATTATTTGGCATTGAATGTACCAGTTTTCTTCTGTTTCTATTTGATTTTACAATTACAATACTGCAGATGATTTCGAGTCTACTGGTTCAGTAAACGATCGGTCAACACTCTTTCGTTGACGAAATCCAAAAACTATCGAAGTCATTGTCGCTGTTCCTCGAAGTGTGCAAGTGTGGCTGTCGATTTGGCGTCACTCGCAAGAACTTGGCCTTGTGATGACTACCACTTTGCGAATTATAAGGCGTAATTTATGCATGCACCTGTACTGAACTCAACTGACCCAGGAAACGAGGTTAAACGATATGCGTTCACTAAATGGGCTCCGGAGCAATTGGCAATTGACTTTAAATTTTATGCATAAACCACGTTCAATGATGATGCCTATTTCTGCATGAATGAGTACTTGAAGCAACATATTGTCAAACTCAACGCATTCCAGCATTTTTATCTGGCGGTATTTCAAACAATGTAGGGATTTCGATGATATTTCACACACACACTTTTTATTTAAATTCAAAGATAGGACGTAGTCTAATAGGTGGTGTGTTGACTTATTAGACGTGAGGCCAAGGTTCAAACACCAGCTCAGGCATCTCCAACAAAATGAAATACGAAAAAAATTTCTTCGGCGACTTTCTGGCAAAAATTTAGAGAGTAAATAAAATGTTGTCAGGAAAAGTTGAGAGTTGACGCCACTAATAGAAAATGAGAACAGAACACCCTTCGGTGTACACCATTTCTTGGCGTCATCTTTTATCTTAATAGGAGTCGCTTTTAAAAACCATATCCTTCCGCTTTTTTGATGCGGCAGCAAACAGACAATTTAATGAGCTAAAGAATGTTAAAAATTCTGGTACTTTAAAATTCCTCAAATTATTGTTTATTAGTATTCTATCGTATTTGAATTTAACATATTAATTTTCTTTTACATAAATACATACATATCTACAGTAATTCCTCGATTTATGTCGCAGTTGGTTCCAAAAAAAGGCGACGTAAATCGAATGACGACGCTAATTGAAGTTAGAGAGAACAAAAAATTTGACGACGTAAATCGAAACAACGTTAATCGAGGTGACGTAAATCGAAGGATTACTGTAATGATCATTAGCAGTTTGCTATCTAATCTTTAATTTTCTTATTTTTCCACTAGGACGTATTAATATTATTTTCCTTAAATAGTGCTCATACGTCAGGGGGTGATCGATGGTCACTAGCAATTATTTATTTTTATTTATTTTTTAAAGCATAATACTTATTAAATTATAAAAAGAAAATAGTTTTCTTTTAAAAATTTATTTTTGAAATCTTTTTAACTGCTGTTATAAGAGTATAAAACAAAAACACAACCACCCTCACATAAGCAATAAAATTAGTTGTAAAATATATGAGTTGTTCTTAGAAGTTGCTTCCGATTTAACACCTGATGTATAATGAATGTATTAAAACTAAGAGAGTAAAATAAAAAAAAGATAATGAAACAAATCAAATCAATAAATTGGAAAACCAAACAAAAAAACTTAATTTTTCCAACGGTGGTTGTTACTTACCAAAAACACTAGTAAGGTAAATGCAAAGCAATTTATCTTAAACTGTGCTACATATAGAGAAACGAAAAAAATTACAAAAATGAATGTTAGTTTAAAAAGCTGAATGAATAATTCTCAAATATTTGTAATGAGCAAAAAATCCGAATCAAATTTTTTTTCTTAAATGTAGTAACAACAACAAAAATGTAACAGAGCTTATATCTCTCTTTGCCTTCGAATGAATTTGCAGAATAATTTTTTTTTATATCCTCAATACTATACATATATGTATGTATGTATGCCACGTTTACAATTACTTATACATATACTCGTGTGATCAGAGATTATAATAATTTTTGTATATAGTTTCCTAAAAATTAGGTAGCTTTTCTGTGTGAATGTGATTGATTACAATGTTTGATTAGATTAAGTTAGGTTGCGGACACCATCGAAGGACAGCATTTGGGGTCATTGTGGTGCACAATTTATTCTACCCGGGGGCAACCGTTCCCTAAATAAAATCATCCCGAGTGCAAAATAAATCAAATATAAGGTCAAAGATCAAAGATATCAGAAAAGAAGAGGTCAAAAACCTCTGTTTCTTTATGACAACAGTAGGGCACTGACAATGAGTTTAAATACAGTGGCCTTCGCCTCAGACCCACAGCTTCTGCAGAAGTTATTAGTCGGAATAACGAGGCAAAGGGACACTGGTACGTAATAATTGCTATTGTTCGATAGATGATGATGTATTTTAAATATTGAACTGAGTCGGTTTTCTTCTTGCCCGTAGGTGTCCAATCTGTCAACGAGATTAAGCCAAATTAACAAAATAATATAAATACCTATACCGTGTAATACGTCAAAGTTACCAGCTCATGGCTGCTCATAAGGAATGCAATTTCCTACGATATCATTGTGTCCCGAAATCCATGTAGGAGTTACCTTTGAATGATTCGAAATTTCTTTGAGAAAACCTCCGCCTTGTAATGGTCGTTTTGATTTCTAAATTATTTCATTTTTCATAAATATACATTCTTCTGACAAAGCAAAGAAATAATTGGTTACTTTGATTTTTTTTATTGGTTTCTAATGGGTTAAGTATCTACATATAAATATAATCTTTCTCACCACACTTACTTTATAACGTACTAAATACCATTTAGAAAAAGAACCAAGTAGAAAAAACAGAAGATAAGATTGGGGTTGCCATAGTGCAAATCTTTGAAACTTCACAAGGTCGTAATTTTTTTCACATAATGGAATTTCGAAATTGGACGCTTCAAATGTCAAAATTTACAGTTATTTTCGAAAAAGCGGTTTTATTCCTATTAATATAATAGAATGATCTAGAAGTACTTAGCGTGGGTGATCACGCGTTCTTAATCGATCTTTTTTTTTGCTTTTGAATTTCAAAGTGTTCACATCGTGAACAGTTGTATTTATTAAAATGTGAATCAAATCAAGTTGTCGTTTTGTTATAAGTGAAGTTTTTGTACGTTAAATAAAGAAAAATAGAATAAAATAGAAAATATCAATTGAAAATAGAAAGATGTCTCCTATCATATTCAGGATGAATATAATAAAGAATTTTAATTGGCAATCATAAAATTGTGAAGCGAAAAATCCTAACCTCCATAAAGTTTGATAGTAGACCAGAAGAGCTTAAGATCATCTTTACCTGAAATCATCATGTGCATCTCTTCACCATAAAATATCCCGATTTATCAATGTGTACTCCACGACAACATGGCTGCATTTTATACGTAGATATTAATACTTATGCTTAATTATTATTGAAAATTATTATTAATGAAGTATCCTAATTTTTGTTTATTTTGATAAGAAGTCACATTAAGTATTATAAAAGTGAATTAAATAATGAAACTATGTATTTATATATATAATTAAAGATTGATGCAAAGACCATAAATATGATATTGAATTAACTTAAAAAGAAATATTAAATGTAATAATTTGAATTGTAAAAATTTTAAATAATGAATTTTACAAGTAAAAAGTTTAAAGTTTAAAAGAGAAATGTCTGAATTTTGATTATGTTAATATAAAGTATATATTATCATAAAATTCTGCTGAAATATTTGAACATAAATTACTACCTAAAAATGAAAGAAATGTAATATAAAAATGAAAAGAATGTAATAATATAATATAATTTTGTATTAAAAATATGAAGACTAATATTAGATTAAGACAACCTATAAATTAACCTATAAATTTCCATTATTGAATTTAACATATTTCCTAGAAGATTTTGAATATATACTTAATATAGCAACCACATCATCGACATCATGCTGGAGGCCTTCATCATTAAATCGATTGATTTGGTAAGTCTATAATGATCCTTAATTTCAATTATTTAAGTTAACTTAATAAAAGCTAAAAGAAACCACAACCAATGAGATCGTTAGCATAATTTTTCTTTTGTCACACTGTGCATTAACATATGTTTGCTATGTTATTTTCATTTTTTTTAACATTATTGCTATGTTTCAATTCCAAAAATGTTCCTATAATGCTTGCAATTGTATCTTTTGAATTTCTTTTGTTTTTTATTTCTTTTACATTTACAATATTAACCCATTGAGGTTCGGCATAAATATTAAAGGCATAAATGTTACAATCAAATATAATTTTTCTGAATTTTGTATAATTGTATATATATATTTTCATGTACGTTAATTGAATTATATATATATATTTTTTTATTTTTCTATATTTGAATATGAATATATGGAATATGATTATGATTAGAAACAAAAGTTATACTTATTGTTAGAATTAATGAATTTAATAAATTTGTATCTTAAATAGAATGGTAAACTGAGGATTTAAATTAGGTGTGTTTTCGCCGTGGTGTAGTAGGTAGTGTGTTGGTTTACTATTCGTAAAGCCCGGGTTCGTATCCCAGGTCAGACATCAAAAATGAAATATGAAAAAAAAAAATATTTCTTCGGCGACTTCCTCTCAGCAGATTTCTGGCAAAAACTCTGAGAGTAAAATAAACTGCCATGAAAAAGTTTCTCAAAAATTCTGTCGTTCGGAGTCGACGTTAAACTGTAGGTCCCGCCACTCACGTATAAAATTAACGCACACAACATGAGTGGTGTGAGAAGCTAGGCCGTAATCGTGACTGAAGGGTTGTAATGGCCAATTATGTATGTATGTATGTGTGTGTTTTCTGACAGTGAAGATATAGATTAGTACTAGACGTAAGGCTAAATTTGGGGTTTCCACAAAATACTTTCTTTTGCCTAGGAAACTTGGAAGGCGTGGGTTATGAGGCAACATCCCTCAACAACAACATAGGTGATGATATTTTTCTGAGAGTTTTGACTAACCCAAACCATAGTTAAACTAACAAAATGTCTAGATAGGGGCATAGTTAACGACTTAATTGAGAATCTAGTCATCCCAGACCTCACACCTTAAACATCATCACAAAATAGGGAGTCTATAATAAATTTGTATTGTAGACCAATTTTGCTAGGAAAGGACCGAATTTCCCCACCCGACTGTTGCTAGTAACTCAATGGCTCCCGCAGTCCTCTTCCTGCATAATCACTGCATACCGTATCTGTTTACATCAGCGGTTCAACATTATTTTTACATATTCTACTTTGGTATGATATGGTACGGTACAATTCGTTACAATAAATGGACATATTCTACTTTGGCACAGTACAATACAATAAAATGGCGATGGAATGGTATTACGTTACATTACATTACAATACAATACAGCCTTCATGGACGAACGTTGAAATTACGTTCGCTAGGGACTCAATTGCAGCTTGGCTATCAGAATAAATCAAGAGATTTTCTGGGAAAATCCCTTCAATCAGCAAGCATTGAGCCGTTTTGAAAATTGTCATGAGCTCTGCTTGGAAAACATTGCTGTTGTCAAGCAGGCTTTAAGAAAGTTTAAAGTCAGGACCCTTAACAAAGACGCCACAGATCAAAAGCGATGCAAGGAACGTGATTTAATGATCTGCCCCTGTGTGTAGTAGGTGTGTCTATCGAAGGAACTTTGATAGACTGAGCATAGATTCATGGATATACCTAATACTGAAATCTTATACTGCAGCTGCAGTGGCACGAAATTTGGCTTTGGTTTCAGATCCTTAGTAAGAAAGAGAAATTGTTATCCTGTTCATACCAGTGTTCGTCCGGCCAGCAACCATATTTTAACATTAATACCATCAATCCAATATATGCAAATGTTGCGTGATACACAGGACGAAGTAAGAACTAAACATACTCCTTAAGTGCACCAGGAACGGGAATATAAACAAATATGGTAGGCAAAGTGTTCGAGTGTTTTCTATATGGATTTCTAGATGGATTATTTAATTATATAAATTCGAAAACAGAACATTTATTAGCCTCCTCCGGGGTTTTTAATCTGAAATATGAACTAAAAATTGTATCAATAAAAAGCTTGAATATGTTTTAATCGATTCACTCAGTAAAATCTTTCCTTTCATTAATCTTATATATGTATACTGCAGGCGACGTGATGTAGTGGTCAAAACAGTAGCGAAGGCCAGATTGGAATCCTCCAATGGAGAAAAATGTTACGAATCCCCCTCCCTGTATCTTAGAAGCCACCTGGAAATTGAAAAAATATAACATACAAGGAAGGTCAGGCAATTCCGCCACCTAGTGGAAAGAAGAAATAGGTATCAATAATCAGCAAAATTCCCTATCACTAGATCAAATTCTCGGAGGGTATTGTTTCTAGGCAACTATAGGTGCGACTTGCTACAGCAGACCATTCACTTGCTTAGTAGAATAGATTAAAGAAGCGGAAACAAGGCAGAAATTGAAAAATATACTTGAGGAAACATATGTACATTTTTCTTAACCAATCAGCAGAGAAGCAAGCTTTTTCTACTGCTGTTGCTCATTTATTTTTTTTCTGTAGTAAGACGTTTTAGATTTTTTATTTTATTATACTTTTAACTTCAACAAATTATTTGTAGCAAAAGGCATAAATTCAATATTTTAATTCGTTGTTATTAATTTAATAAAAAAAAATTTGTATTTTTCTGAAACGATTTAATCGCTTTACTCAGCATAAAATAAATAAAATCTGGATTTCAGCTCAACATTTTAAAATGCAGTTACTCAGTGGCTATAAAAATCGAAATGATTTCCAATCAGCAGTATTGTTATTGTTATTGTTTATAATTAAAATAATAAATTATTATAATCAATAAAAAACATCCTATAAATGTAAATTATCGTAAAACATCAATAACAATAACAAAATGTATTTAAAAAAAATATAATTTTACACGAACTAATAACAATAACAACATAATTAACGACAACTGCAGAGACAGGACATAAGCTGAGCGTAACTTAACCCATTGAAAGCCGAACCGAAACTACAGGGAAAACTTTAAAAAATTTCATATTTTTTTGAATAAAATTAGGAGTATAAAAAAAGCGGAAAAATAAAGGCAATAAAAGAGGTGTAGCCAAATTTGCACAGTGGCCATTTATTAGTGAAAGTTAGAAAAGCATTGTATTCCAATACAAAATGCTTTTTTAATTTTTTTTGTAACTCCAACAGCTTATGTTATGTTTGAAGACATAACGTATATTATTTGAAAGTTTTCCAGAAACTTGATCGGCGCAGGTATACATTGTAAGAAGTTGGAAACACTTACATTATTACGTAATTGGTCGTTACAAACCTTTAGTCAGTCTTACAACCTAGTTTCTCACACCACTCATGTTGTGTATGTTAATTTTATCGATAAGTTGCGGGTCCTACTGTTTACTGTTTGCCGAAAGCAATATTTTTTATATTTCCCTTTGTTCGCGATGTGTGAGCCAGGGATTGAACCACTGTTTCTACTAAGCAAACACACAACCTATTAGACTATGGCGACCAATACTCCTGATATACGGCTGATAGGAATCATGATTGAATCATAATCATGACACAGCGGACCAATAATATCTCATTGCTTTTATCAAACCTACAATCAAACTCTGCTCTTGGATTTTCCAGATCTTCTTTACATTTATCAGGAGTCATTTTTTAAGACGATTATCTCTTATTGTTTCTGTAGCAAGGTAACCGAAATTACGTAAATCAGTTTGCAAATTACTTCTGGGAATAAAAGCTATGAAAATATACTTCGTGATTGGCATTTTGACAACTCTTGTGCTAAATGCGTCAAAAAAAGAGTTAGTAGAGCGGCACACAGTAATATTAAAAGAGTCGCAGTATCCAGATCAACTTGCTGCAGATCAATTTGGTATAAAATTTAATTTTTGTTAACCAAACCCAACTGCCATATCTGTATTTTTGACAAAATTAATTCAATTATTAACTTTCTTGACTGCTCATTACAACCATTCAGTCAGCATTACGACCTAGCTTATCACACCACTTATTTTGTGTGTGCTGATTTTGAACACACACTGTGGCGGGACCTACAGTTTAAAGTTGACTCCGAAACACAAATTTTTTAAGAAATGTTTCGTGGCAATTTTATTTACTCTCAGAGTTTTTATCAGAAATCCGTTGGGAGGAAGACGCCGAAGAAATACTTTTGTATTTTGTTTTGCTGTCTGGCCTGGGGCCAACACACTACCTACTATACCACTTTGATTAATATACCTACTTACAAATCTATTCAAATGTATTGACTACCATTTATTGGTAAATTAATTTTACACTCTAGAATTTTAAAAGCATATGCAAAATCATTAAATCTGATTATTATTCGATAAAATCGTTATAACTTTATTTTCTTTCCACGAAATTTCTTTAAGCGGCGGTTAATTATTCACAACGTATTTTTTACGATTTTTTTACGTGACTTTCAATTCTTTAAATCCTTTTAAATCCTTCAACAACATTATGTACTGACATAGAAAACAAAATACAATTGCTTTATGGAACAATATTTCATTTTAACATTCACATATAGCCTGTTACCCTGTCGTCACACTTTATTAAATATTCGTCTGAGTTGGAAAAAAGTATTTACGTACCTAAAAGTGAAATAAAAATATTGAATTTAATGAGCTCCATATTAATCACGGACACACACGTCTGATGTATAATCAGGCCTAATATGGGATTCATACTAAAAAAAACGTACTGCATTAAATTACATGATTGACAGTATGTGCTGCGGTTGGTCTCGAATTGTTTTGGGTAAATTTCCTTTTAATGTTTGCCTTAAATTATAAAAACTAAACTATATTTTAAATTTAAACATAAAATTCATCTTCAGAAATATCAAGTTTTTATGTAAAAGAGACCGAATAGTAGATGCTAACTCAATGTAATGGGTAGGTAAAGTACTCACTAGAGAATATAGACTAGAATTGTGGTTTTTATATTTTTAGGTTAGACAAGTTTTCATTTTATAAAAAAATCAACTAATCGTATCGTATTAATCGTATACTTTCTATTTAATTGCATTTGAAATGTATTACTCATACGCACCATATTACATGTACTGAAACAGTTACTCTGAAAAGTATGCAATAAAATATCTTTTATTTTGACATGAATGAAAGCAATATAATTAAATATCACTCATACGTCACATATGAGCATAATGTGAGTAAAAAAAATGGGTGGGCCAATTATAGAACTTTAAATTTATAAATGCAATGCAACAAAAACGGTTTGAAATTGGGCCAAATTTTTTTTTTGTTGTGCAGTAAAATTTGTCCGGTTAGAAACTAAATACTTTTTCATTCATATGGCTGTTGCGGTTGGCCTCACGGTACCTCATTCGAATGTTGGCCTTCAAATGCTCAATTGTCTCTAGTTTGCGGCATAACACTTTTCTTTTTCTTTCTTTTCCCCACAGAAAATAATCCAACGGAGTCAAATCGCAGTTTCTTGGCGGCAAATTGACATCACCATTTTGGCTAATTAGACGGCCATCAAGCGTTTGTCGCTATAAAACATTTGTGGCATGAGATGTGTGGTATGTTCATTCTATTGAAACTAAACATCGTTTACTCAATACTATGAAGAGCGTGTACAAAAAAAAATCGGTTATCATGGTGCGATAGGTGTCTTCATTGAACGTAATGGTTGCGCCGTCCTCATTTTCAAAGATATATGGGCCAATGATGGCTTCGCTCCAGAAGCTGCACCAAACAGCCATTCATAATGGGTGCATTGGTTTCCGTAAGACCGCGTGTGGGTTTTCTAAGCCCTCATACGGTTAATTTGCTCATTAACGTTCCCGCCAAGATGAAAATAAGCTCCGTGATTAATATGATTTTTTTTTGAGCAAAATCTAACTCATACCGAGATCTTTTCGCAAAAATCGAGGTAAAATTGTGCATGAATGTTCAATTCTTGAGAACGATGACAAGTTGATGTTAATGGATTCTCACGCACACTTTCAGTCACAGCTTCGATATTTTCGGGTGTACGGACTATACGAACATGCTCACGTCTTGGCGCATCAACAATGAAACCAGTTTCACGAACTTTAGCAATAAACTTGCGTATACCGGGCACTGTTGCCATGTTCTGTGTGACCAAATTTTGTGCGCCATTTTCGTGCAATTACCGACCAATTGTCTTTATTTTGGAAGTAAATCCCAACGTTTTTTAAGCGTAAATCGATTCATTAGGTTCAGTGGAGATAATATACTGAATTTTGTGACAGAATAGAAAGATATAAGTATTGCCAGATCCAGAATATCCGATGATTAAAATTTAAACATCCGACCCGATCAATATAATTAGAGTGTAATACATTGAGATAAAACTCGTATGGGAATTATGCTTATAAGTACAATAGACACAACGCAGCAAATACAACAATTTTACAATTGAAGCCTCAGGTAAGCTGATAGCAGCAGCAAAGCATAAGCAAAACAAATAAAAACTACACAATTCATTAGTGCTTTGTCAAATAAATACCTCACGTATTTAAATTCTCCATTTCATGCATGTTATTGTATTGACAGCATTTAAACTCTCATTGCCAGCAGAAATACTTTCACTGTTACCACTAATTCTCTCATTGCTGCGAATAAAATTAGAAATTTACATTAATAACTTCCATATACGCACAGATTGCTGCGTTGCGTTTATTGTGTTTATAACATTAGTCAGCCGTAAGACCCTCGTCGTTTTTCAAAAACCATTGTATCCCATTAGATTAGGGGTGTCTTACTATTTTTATGTGTTTTGATCTTTTATTAATCGCGTAGACGTGTCGTCGTAGTCTAGTAGGTAGTGTATTGGCTTATTAGACATGCAGCCTGGGTTCAAACCACAGGTCAGACAACTCCAACAAAACGAAATATAAAAAAATATTTCTTCGGAGACTTCCTCTCAGCAGATTTCTGGCAAAAACTCTGAGAGTAAATAAAACTGCCATGAAAAGTTTCTCAAAAATCTATCATTTGGAGTCGACTTTAAACTGTAGATCCCGCCGCTCATTTATAAAATTATCGCACACAACATAAGTGGTGTGAGAAGCTAGGTCGTAGTCCTGACTGGAGTGTTGTAATGACATATTATGTATGTAAACGTGTACATCTGTCGTATGATTTTTACTCGCCTTTTGAAAATACCTGATGGAATTGGGAAATGTTTTCTTTCCGGTTTTAGGCATGTAAACCCGCTAACGTGTAAATTAAACAACTGCAAGTGTGAATTTGAAAGGAAATAAAAAATGTAAAATTGTAAGTGTAAAGCTGTCTGTATTGTAATGACTACCAACGCTTAAAATTTATTTTTTCTTTTATGTTCGTAAGAGTGTGCGAAAGTATTTAAATTAAAAGATTTGCAAAAGTATGTGTCTGGAATTTAGGGTTTCCGTAAATGACTGCTCATTAATGAAATGCTACATATGTTTAGAATGCCAGACTTTGTTTAGATTAACATTTTTTTCTTTTGGTTGGCTTTTTGGCTCAATAGGAGATTACGCTGTGGTTTGATTTGAATTTCAACACACGAAACACCAGAAAACAGATCAAACTATAACAAAAGCATACAAAATACTTTTTTTCGTTTCATGTTGATTCTGATTTAATGAAACACAATATTTCAAACAGTCTTCCGAAATATATGTAAGCAGTGATAAAAAATTAGATGACGTAAATGAAAATGATTTATCATGTAAATGCAACACTGTTTAATACACGTTAATTAAGGTGTAAGGCGTTAACACCTGTGTTTTTTAAAGAAGGTAGAAAAGCTTTAAATCAAAAATATAATTTTAATAATTACACTACGCCACAAAATAAGAAAAATAAAATACACCCAGCTAATGACACAGTGTAGGTTGTGAGTTTTGTTAAGTAGAACTCAAAAATAAATTTTATATTTCTTGAACCCTCCAAACTTAAACTTGTATTATTTGACAAAAACTGTTTTTTTTTTTGGACTTTACGCACAAATTTATTGATTACACAAACATTTCTGAACCGATGTCCAAAATTTAAATCTTGTTATAAAGAAGAGGGATGGACCTTTAAAACAATATGCATAGATATGTTATTTGAGGTTTGATGAGGTAAACTTGGCAAATGCGAAGCAAACTTTATTTAAAAAATATAAAATAAATGGCGACATTCTTAAAGTGCATTATCTTGTAAAGAGATTAACATCTCGCTTGATCAAATGAGACAAAAATTATCGTAGTTATTATTTGAAGAGTCTAACAGTCGAGTTATATTTTTCATATATGTCATCTTATCAAATGAACTTTTAGTTCAAAAATTTTCAGAGTATTTGATGGATCTTGATTGTTTATCGGAAAATGTTTTAATTTCAGGTTTGAGCAACCACCAGAAGTTGAACAATGTTTGCGCAAAACGAAATAATAATATTTGCAAAAAACACGAATACAATCCGATTGCTGCCAGTCTCCCAAACGTGAAATTGATACATTTTGTGTTAAAAAATAAAGATTCATCAAAAATTTTGAAAATTTTTAACTGAAAGTTCGTTTGATAACATGACATATATGAATTGTCAATTTCTTCACAAGATTATAGTCGTCGTAGTCCAGTAGGTAGTGTTTTGGCTTATCAGACGTAAGGCCCGAGTTCAAACCCCACATCAGGCATCAAAACGATAATATGAAAAAAAAATATTTCTTCGGCGACTTCCTATCATATTTCTGGCAAAAACTCTCAGAATAAATAAAATTGCCGGGAAAAAAAACTGTCGTTCGGAGTCGACTTTTGACTGTAGGTCCCGCCACTCATGTATAAAATTAACGCACCCAACATGAGTGGTGTGAGAGGCTAGGCCGTAATCCTGACTGAAGGGTTGTAATGGCCAATTATGTATATAATTTTTGTTCCATTTTATCAAACAAAATGTCAATTTCTTCACAAGATAATGCACTTTCATAATGTCAGCACTTATTTCATACTTTTTAATTAAATTTTGCAATTAAGAATGTCTAAACTTGAAAAAATAAGAAAAAAATAATATTTTCCAAGCTTACCCCATCAAAACTCAAAACATATAAGTTTATTCAAAACGTTTATGTATACCGTTTTAAAGACTAATCTCTGCCCTTTCTAAAAAAACTTTGGATTTTGTAAATAATTTAAAAAATATTTGCAAAATCAATAATTTTGTGTAAAAATATCAATAATACCGTTTTTGTCAAATAAAACAAGTTTGGAGGGTTCGAGAAACATAAAAAAAATATTTTTTGAGTTCTACCCAACAAACCTCACAACCTATATTATGTCATTAGCTAGGTGTGTTTTGACTGCCGTACCGTGTTTTTATTTTAAGGTATCCTTCTCACTAATATTCATTAAATTCAAAAACATTATAAGACTTTAATAAAACAAGTATGTTTTAAACAATTTCTGTGTGAGACCCAAAAGTTTGTAAACATTTATTCATTGCAAGTTATAATGGGACAATGTTTTCACAAATCCTTTAATATATTTTTATTTTAATTTTTTGTTCACTTTTAAACCAATTATGCTTCTTTTGATATTACCATGCTACTCTTTATGAATTTTATGTTTACACAATAAATTATTGGAGCATAAATCATCAGCCCAGAAAGGGTTTTTTTTAATATTTTGCTACGCTTAAAAATTGTTTACATTTTACTGCCTAGACACTGAGAAGACGAATGTGTGCATAAATATTCTGTAAAATATCTCAAAATGAAATCAAAAGAATTTTCTTGTTTCTAATCTGGAAAAAGAATTATTGTCAGCTGAAGAACTTTGTTTTGATTTTTAGGAAAGGTGAGTAATGCTTGAGCAGGTTTTCGTTGCTAGACATTAAGACAAAATAAGACAAACCTAAAATAATTGCTACAACTTTTAAACATCATATGCCACACGGTGTTTGAAGCGACACTTTCTTATTCTACAACCTGACGGAATAAAATCATTCAATTAATGCAGACATTTCTTATAATTTTTAGAAAATATTATTACTTACCATTAAATGGTAATTTACACTTCTTTTTCATTTACTATTATGGCCACTGAGACGTATGAAAACTATTTTGTTTAAATAAGTAGATTGCAAATAAAATAAAAATTAATTTGTGTTTTGTTTTAATTAAATTATTTATTATTCGCACAATTCCGTGCGCCACTTGTCACAACTTGATGTAAACAACAACAATTGCTTTGTTAGTTATTCTTCTCTTATACTCTTTTGCGTAAACACCGACAATTGTTCGGCAGATCTTTATAACGGAGACCATCAAACCGAGATTTTTTTTTTACACGCAACGCGTCGGCTTTGTCTTGCCTTAATATGCCAACGTAAAGAGTCTAGTGATTTATCTTGAAGTCGAATTGTTCCTTTGTTGTTTTTATATTTTGTTTACATTGTTTGTTGTTGAATTTTTGTTTACTTGCTTATCCCTTTTTTTTACTAATGTTGTTGGTATATTTTCGTTTACTTGCTTATCATGTAGACAAGTTCATTGTTTTTGTAGCTCTTGTTTATTATTTCAATGCTAAAGGATGTCACACAATTTCCATTTTCGTAACAAAATTTAATTCTTTCCAAAGGTCACATTAATTCTTGGGTTTTTTATTTCCTATTATGGCTACTGAGACGTGTGAATACTATTTTGCTTAACTAACATTCGTACATACATTGAGGGATTGATCGATTTTTATTTGTCTTCACTTACTTTTGCAAGAAAGTCGTAACACACTTTGGCCATATAGGACCTATTGAAATACCACAGTTTTCTATTATCTCCAAGACCTGTAAGCACTCGGAGCTTTTGATGAAGAGACTCGGCCTACCAATCTCAATGATTGGCACTTCCTCCATATCATCCATGTAGTCAGCACCAAGACTTCTTTTTTTTTCTTTGACATATTGCCGGATATGATCCCAGTAAGAGAGGAATAGTCTCAGTCTTCTTCATCTCTGCAGCTACTCCAGAAAATATTGGCAAGTGGCCCTAGACCTCGCATGACATACCGACAATGAAATGAAAAATAGGTAGCAAAATAACGTGACGTTGCCAACATAGCATTACCTAATAAGAATTTTAAGTTGTTCACATTATTACAATGCATAATTATACTCTTGCCGACTTTTATTTTAAACAACATTCTAAGCCTCTATCTTGACCTACAAATATGCGATAGAAGGCAGATATTATCTGCATACTATAGGTTTTAAAGTGTTTGATTGAGATTCCAAACTATATGCCTTTAAATAAAAGTCTTTATCTCTATTCTAAAGCCCCGTAGACAATTAAGTTTATTATACGACCGTGGTCCAAACTCCAGTCCAGATATTTTGAAACAAACTTGCTGTCAGCAGTCTTTTTAATTTCAATTCATCAGTCATTGATAAAGTTAACATAATCAACATAGGTGTTGTGAGTCTTAATCTTGACTAAGGACTAAGGGTTGCAATGACCAATTACACGGTGCGACAGTGAGATACACCCATGCTAAGTTATTCACTATGTTGAGTAGAACTCAAAAATACTTTTTTTTATTTTTCTCGAACCCTCCAAACTTGTTTTATTTGACAAAAACGGTTTTTTTGATCTTTTTACACAAAATTATTGATTATCCAAATATGTTTGAACCTATTTTAAAAATCCAAAGTTTTTTAGAAAGGGGAGAGATTAGTCTTTAAAACGGTATTCATAAACATTTTGTTCAAACATACATGTTTTGAGCTTTGATGGGGTAAATTTGGAATATATTATATATAACTCGACTGTTCGACTATTTAAATAATAACTACGGTAATTTTTCTCCGATTTGATCAAGCGAAGTGCTAATCTGTTCAGAATATAATGCTCTTTCAGAATGTCTTCACTTATTTCATATTTTTTAATTAAAGTTTGCTACTATGAACTGACGAAACATATGAAAAACATTCACATTTGTTAAGTTTAACTCATCAAACTCCATAGCATATTAAGTCAAATAAGATATATATGTATATCGTTTTAAAGATCCATCCCTCTTCTTTCTAATAAGCTTTGCATTTTGGACATCGGTTCAGAAATGTTTGTGTAATCAATAAATTTTTGCGTAAAGTCCAAAAAAACAGTTTTTGTCAAATAAAACAAGTTTTGAGGGTACGGTAGGCAGTTACTCGGGTGTATTTAAATTTTTGTATTTTGTCGCATAATATTATGTATAAAACTGCAATGAATTTTGATTTTGTTATAAATAAGCTAAAAAGAAGTGCAGTTACTTCAGCAGTCTTCTCTTTAAAAGTCTGTGTTTTGCGTTGATTGCTCTTGTTTTTTCTCACATCCCTCACATCCATTCAAATTATTTGTTTTTATTTTACGCCCGTTCAGCCTCTGTCAAGGAAAATTAAAACATCCAAAGTTTGGGTTTAATGACGTATAAATATTCTTATATTTTATAATTTTTGTTGTTGTTGTTCTTGGTATAATATATTTTGCGATTGACCATATTTCTAACTTAATTTTGTTAAAAGAAATTGATTGATTTTCAGTATCAGTGACCCATTTTATGTTCATTAAATTAAATTGACGTTCAAACAAATGAAATTGTTATTGCCTAAGGCTATAGAGCTGTTTTCATTAGTCCTTAATATGATATTCTGGTAAAATTGCACTAAAATTAATTACATGGAAAATTCAATAACAAAGTACCAAAATATTTTGGCATTAAAAGTTTATAATCTACCACAGTGAATGGCAATTTGGTGGTTGTGCTTTATATGAAACTAGCTGTACCCTGCGCGTATTGCTGCGTCACCAACTAAAATAAATTTGCAGGAAAGACATTACACAAATGTCCAATTAATTATGAATCATTTTATTGATTTTGTTTCCCGTTGTCCTGATGATTCAGATGAACGGGCCTGAGTAGTACGCATTGGATCAGTTTCTAATCTCACTTCTCGTTGTTCAAGTGGTTCAAGCGAACGGGTCTCAGCGGCATATACTCGAAGATTTTCCAGTCTCAATACTAGTTGCCCGTCTGATTCTGAGGCTCATAATGCTCTTTTCTTCCATGCTTGAGGTGTAGTTCGACCAATTGCTATTCATTCATTTTGAATAATTTTCAGTGACGCCATCCATCGCAAATTAATCGCACCAACCTCCGTCGACTCATGGCCAACAATTTTGTAAAAAAAATGCACAGTTTACGATTTAATTGATGTTAAGTAATTTTCAGTGGGACCACCTGCCGGAAATTAACCATACCAACTAAGAAACCTTTCCCGACTCATGCGCAACAACTTTGCTAAATATCATAACATGATCAAATGCATAGTTTACGATTCTATAAGGTACATACAAACAAACATTCATTTTTATATATGTAGACTACGGGGGGTGACACACCCACTATAGCCAATACGCCCATTTTGTTCATATATACGTCAAAGTCGTCCATACAAAATTTGAGGACTCTAGCTGTTGCAGTTTATGAGATATGTGACATTAAATACTTATTGGGTACGTGGGCGTGGCACTTCGCCTACTTGAAATTTTAAAATAAAAAGTAGCCTATAGTTCCTTCCAGACATACGGGAAGACACTGTGAAAATTTCAAGAAAATCGGTTCAGCCGTTTAGTCGTCTATAGACTTCTAGCAAACAAACAAACCCACAAACAAATAAACACACTTTCATTTTTATATATAAGAAGATACATTTTTGTTAAAAATTTTTTATATTTAAAGAATGTATGAAATTCTTTTCGAATGTTAAATATTAAATTCTAACCAAAGCTAGTAAAAAAAAAATATATTGTTGGACCGTGTACATCTGATATTAAAAGCAAATCAAATTTATTCGTTTTGTTACTTCCTGGTATTTATTAATAAATAAATTGTTTAAAAAAAAATTCAGTGTCTGTACACCATAAATAACTATGTGTTCACATACTGGCACAGCTAGCGTAAATGGGTTAAAATAATGTAATGACTCCATCTTTAATATCTGGAGTAATCAAAATCTAATTGTTCAAGTATACCCCTACGCTCATTAATTAACTGTTAATCTTTTTTAGTTATGTTTAGTTATGTTATTTAAATACTAGTGGTAGCGCTCAGTAGTAGGGTTTTTCTTAATGAAAAGAATAAAGAATCTCCCGCCTGTTTTGCTGTGACAATAAAGTAAAATTGCCATCAAAAATCTTTCATTCGGAATAGACTTTAAAATATGAGTCTGGCCACTATAAAATTAACACACACAACTTGGGTGGTGTGTGAAAGTAGGTTGTAATGCTAACTAAATGGTTTTAATTTATAACAAGTTTTGGATTTTTTTAATAATTTTAATATAGAATCAAGTGATTCCTACTATGTCGAATAATTTCGTTGTTGAAATCCTTACTTAATAGAAACCAGACCGAATGAAAGGTTAGTCTTGAACTGAATGGATGTTTGAAGATGGATGCACGAATTTTCATTGCAAAACATTGGGATATCTGTTAACTATATAAAAAATACAAATATTGCATAGAAAAATGTATTATTAGGATACGTATTTCCTAAACTTCATAAGAACAATGCAATAAAATGGAGAGAAAACATTGTTCAAACTTTCTTTTCATTGTTTGTTCTCAATTTCATGTGATTTTGCGTTAATCAAGTAAGGAAACTGCATGGGATTAAAAATTTAAAATTTCTTCCACTCTTTCTATCCACTTGCAATTGACGATCAATAAAAAGCTTGATTGAACGTAAACAAATCTCGACTGAAATTTGCCAAAAGCTTTTATCCTTAACTTTTAAAACATACGGGAAGCTGCTCTACCTCCAAAAGCGTACGTAATTAGTGTTTTACACAAAACTAAATGTATAATTTAAATTTCATTCAAACTGAGATTGTCATCTCAAGTATGTGAATATGATTATAATTTTAACAAGAATTGTATAAAAAAGAAAAACGAAAACAAAAAAAAAAAACTATAAAGAAATGAATTAAGTACATCAACATTGTTTTCCCGGTTGTCACTCATAAATGTTTGACTAAATTTGTTCAAAAGTAGAAAAGCTGTCAGCATAATTTCTAACTTTTTCATGTTCTTGTAACATTTGATGTAACAACAACAGCTAGATTCAGATTCAGTCACTCAATTTACTTAACGCTTACACACATGTTCATATTTTTTGAATTTTATCGTCAGAATGAAACAAAATAATGTCATCAGCAAAAGCAACCATTTATCGTTTCCTTCCAAAAGATCCATAACAAACAAATTAAATAAAATTGGAGAGTTCACTGTCCCCTGATGTAAGCCATTAACCACAGTAAATGCTTTGCTGCTCATTCTGTTCCCATTATAAACACGAAATCTCTTATTACTCAGCGTATTATGAATAAGAATAACCAGGTTAAAGGGCACTTTATAATTTAACAGTTTATATATTAGTCCTGAGAGCCAAATACTGTTAAATGCCGTTTCGAAGTCCACGAGACACGCGCCTGTGCATAAGGATTTGTTCCAGTTCCAGTAAATATTTGAAACCAGGTAGTGAATTGCATGTATAGCGGAATGTTTAAATTTAAACCCGAATTGTCTATATTTAACCAGTTTAGCCTGCTCGCAAAATTTGACTAACAAATTATTGATACACATTTCGAAAATTTTGCTAATATTCAGTAGCAAACTTATCGGACGGAGGTTCCTAATATTACTAGTATCCTTATCCTTCTTTGGTAAAATCACAACTTTCGCAGTTTTCCAAGCTCGTGTAAAATATGAATTATTGAGCATATTATTAAAGAAAGCACACTACTTATATCTAATATTCCTCGGAACGTTTTTCAATATAAAGTTCGGTATGTTATCCAATCCCGAGGATAGTTTTCTCCTTAAATTATCAAAAATATAATTAATTGAATCCCTTGTTATAAAAAAGTACCCTGTGGAAGAACCATACAAATCATTGGCTCTTTTATCCGCACCAAATGTGGTGATGGTCGAATGACTTCTTTCATATTCATTTTTTAATTCCAAAAAATCCTAAGAAGCAGTCATCCACATTTTGGTGTACGCAACACAATCATAACAATCCATATCACTCCCTTTATAAGAGTGAACTGATTCAAGAAATGCGCCAATTACGTTCATAATTTGATCTTTATTCCTTAAAATGAATTTGTTACTACCTAGTTCTCTTTCCAGCTCTCCTGCAACTATATCAGCACTTTCCAGTAAATTGCCCTCATCCTGATTAATCTTAAGCACATCGATACTAACAGATTGAGAGTGTCTAAACTGCTTCCTAACAAAATGCAACAACAAACAATGTAAACAAACATCAATAAAACAACGATGTTTACATTTATGGAGATCTAGAGAAGGCGAAGCCACGAACATTCGATTTTAAGAACACTCATCAGAGTGTTTACCTTGGCACATAAAAGGCAAGGCAAATCAGGCAACGAGTGAGTTAAAATTCAGTCAGTCTTCTGTGAAGACACGTTGTGTGTGAAGTGAATAATAGTGGTTTGAAGATCTCAGTTATAAAGATCTGCCAAACAATTGTCAGTGTTTACGCAAAAAAGTGTAAAGAAGAATAATAAACAAAGCAATTGTTGTTGTTTACATCAAGTTGTGGTACACAAAATTGTGCGAACAATAAAGAATTTTAATTAAAACTAAACACAAATTTATTTTTATTTTATTTCCAATCTTCGAACTCATATTTTAACGTTTTTAAAAAGGCAAAAACGTAATAATATATTGGGCCTTAAAATTTTAAATTTACTCTGAGTTCTTCTTGGGGATGCCTAGACAGCAAGACTGTTCAAAAATATGGAGTCATCAGGAAGTTTCCTTTATTTTTCTTATGGTTACATACACTGCATACGTATATGAAATATAAATAACTTTTCCGCAAGAATAACATACCATTCAACCATACACACGCACAATTTCTAATTTCTCTAAATATCTTAATTCGACCTCCTTTGCTTTTTCCTTAAAGTAATCCATAATGAGGATGATATAATAAAAGCGGTAATAATGATGTATTATTTACCATCACTCTACTCTTTTCTTTTTTTGCTTATATTTCTCGTAAACTCAGTAAAATTATGATGAATTATTAATAATGTTGACAGGCTTTTCGTTTCTCTTAAAACCACACACACAAAAAAGGAAAAGAAAATCAAAATCAAAACTTTTCATTAATCCCACTACTGCTGCTGACGGCTGTAAACAATTTGTCTTTTCTTTGTTTTTGTCGCAGTTGTTTTCTTATGTTTTTGTTTTTAATCTCAGGAGATAAATAACATCGCTTGGAAATTACTTCATAAATAAAGTTAAGTTGGCAAGAGTATTAGCTTTTTTGGTATTACTAGCTTAAGGGACAGTGTCGAAAAGTGGAACTGCAAATCATTTGAACAAACAATTTTAAATTACTATAAGGTGGACGACATATAAGCCGTTTTCTTTACTTTATTCTCTTAAAAAGGATGTCAAATTATTAAACCGAAATTAATAACTGAAGCTCAATGGAAGGAAATTCTACAATTTTTTTCATTCATTGCAAGTGAAGCCGTAACCTACCAATACAATATACAAAATGAACACAAAATATCGTCAAACTAACATACTTGGTACCACAACTATCGGGTCTTTCATTAAGTGCTTAATATTTTTAAACTTAAATTAAAACAAAGTGACGTAAACAAAAGAAAACCAAAATCATAAGTTTTCTTTAATTCCAGTAGTGATACGTATTAATTCGTCATTACAACATTTCAGTCAGGATTACGACCTAGTTTCTCTTACCACTTATGTTGTGCGTGTTAACTCTATACAAAGGTGTCGGGACCTGCAGCTTAAATTCGACTCCGAACGATCGATTTTTTAAAAACTTTTCATGGCAATTTTATTTACTCTCACAGTTTTTACCAGAAATCTGATGAGCGGAAGCCGCTGAAGAAATATTTCCTCATATAATTGCAGTAATTTTTATATTAGAGAGCTTGGTCTACTGGCACTTTCATATGAGATGAAAGACGGTCTGTTCCTTCTCCTCAGATGCACAACTCCTGCAGAAGTCAGTTAACGGAATGCCAAGTCTTTCGACGTGCCTACCAAACGGACTGTTAACTGTGGGTATCATTATTGTGCGATACAGGGCCATGTGATTTAAGCATAGAATTGAGTCTTACCATATGCGTCCATAATAAATACCAAAATCCAAAATTAGCGCTTCTCGGTCGCATGTGGATTGATATCGTCGTTCGACAATTTTGTTAGTCTACGTATCCATTCATCCTCATCGCTAAAGATGATTTCTCAATGGAAATTCATTTTAATAAAAACATGTATGTATAAATGTTTTTTAATGAGCGAATGAATGGTGTCGTTGAATACAATATTCGTGCATTGTCCGAATAAATGACAGATGTAACTTCAATAAGTTGGCTGTTATTAACTGTCAAAGTTCAGAAGTACCTGTAGGAAGACCCGACATAAATATTTACATTAATGTATACATACAAAATTTAATTTATATTATTAATAGTTCTGATAATTTTCTAGAAGTCGCCGTGGTCTAGTAGGTAGTGTGTTGGCTTATTAGAGGAAAAGCCAGGGTTCGAGCCCCAGGCCAGACATCAAAATAAAATACAAAAAGTATTTCTTCGGCGACTTCCTCTCAGCAGATTTCTGGCAAAAACTCTGAGAGTAAATAAAATTGCCATGAAAAGTTTCTCGAAGAAAAACTCTGTCGTTCGGAATCGACTTTAAACTGTAGGTCTCGCCACTCATGTATAAAATTAACGCACACAACATAAGTGGTGTGAGAAACTAGGTCGTAATCCTGACTGAAGGGTTGTAATGACCAATTATGTATGTATGATAATTTTCTTCTTAGCAAACAAACAAACAATCAAAGAGTGTACCAACCTATAAAGCATTTCCTATTGTATTGAATGCTATGAATTCAATTTGGCTTCTTTTGTGTAAAACTTTCAACAATATTATTGAATTTAATATGATTTATAAATGTTTCGTGTCGTTTATAAATCATTTCGAAATCTGAGTATGTCATATTTATATACATAAGTATGTACATATGTATGTATTCCATAAATGATTGGGTATTTCAGTAAAATATTAAATTAAACAACACATTAAAAATATTTTTTATTATCTCGAAATTTTAACAGATTTATTCTCATTATGTATATTTGAAATTACGCATATATTTGAATATAATGTAGAAATGTATGTGTATTGTATAATATTAAATTAATGCATTTCAGACATTTATTGTATTTTATTTTATATGTAGTTATAAAACAATAAAAAATAAAAAAAAAATAAAAAATAAAATAAAAATAAATTTGTGTTTGGTTTCAATTAAAATTTTTTATTATTTGCATAATTCTGTGTGCCACTGTTCACAACTTTATGTGAACAACAACAATTGCTTTGTTGTTATTCCTCTGTTTACACCCTTTTCATAAACGATAACAATTCCTAGACAATTGTTCGACAGATCTTCAAACCACGATTACTCTCCTCAAACGCACCGCGTCTTCACACAAGACTGACTGAACTCAGTTGTCTGCTTTTCCTTGCCTTTTATATGGCAACGTAAACAGTCTGATGAATGTTCTTGAAGGCGAACGTTCATCGTTGTTTACGTTTATTATTGTAGTGTTGTTGGTATATTTTTGGTTACTTGTTTACCATTTTTTTATGCTGATATTTGTTGTTATAACTATTAAGCAGTAAGATAATTTGTAAACATAATTTGTTGTTTGCAGTCGCCGTAGTCTAGTAGGTAGTGTGTTGGCTTATTAAACGTAAAGCCAGGGTTCGAGCCCAAAACCAGACATCAAAACAAAATACAAAAATTATTTCTTCAGCGACTTCCTCTCAGCAGATTTCTGACAAAAACTCTGAGAGTAAATGAAAATTGCCATGAAAAAGTTTCTCAAAGATTAGAAATACATTCCGGTTAGTTAATATGGAACGGTACGCGAAGGAACAACCTGTTTTTATTATGAAAATATTTTTGAAAACTGAATTTTTTAAGATGTAATTAGGAAAAGTAGAACAAAATACGTTAGAGAAAGCGCTTCAACAAATCGTGCAATAAAGCTGGTGGTTGAGAAATTTGAAGAAACTGGATCCGTTCATGATAACAGAAACAGAATTTATTAACGCAGTGATCGTTCAACTAAGGATATAGCAACTGTGAGCAGATACCATTCTATTACAAAATTCATTATATTATCTCCACTGAATTTAATGAATCGATTTACACTCGATTTTGGGATTGAAAAATCGTTAGGATTTATTGGCCCAACGAGATACTGTACAATGATGTTAATTTCGCCAAAAATAAATCACTTTTCAAATGCAGCTCATTTTAATCTTGGCGGATAAGTTATTAAGCAAAATTGCCGTATTTGGGGCTCAGAAAACCCACACGTGATCTTACAGAAGCACCCATTACGACCGACTGATTGCGATCCGGTGGCATCATTGGCATATATTTCTGTGAAAATGCGGACGGCGCAACCATTACGGTCAATGGAGACACCTATCGCACCATGATACCCGCTCTGCATAGTATTGATGTGAACGATGTTTGATTTCAACATGATGGTGAAGTTGCCGTAGTCTAGTAGGCAGTGTGTTGACTTATTAGACGTGAGGCCACGGTTCAATCCCCAGGTCTAATATCTCCAATGAAATGAAATTTGAACAAATATTTCTTCAGCAATTTCTGACAAAAAATCTGAGAGTAAATAAAATTGTCATAAAAAAGTTTCTCAAAAATCTGTCGTTCGGAGTGGACATTAAACTGTAGGTCCCATCACTCATGTATAAAAAATTAACACACACAACATACGTGTTGTGAGAAACTAGGTCGTAATCCTGACCAATTATGTATGTATGTATGTAATTTGTTTACTGCATTATTTTGTTTTTATAGCTTTGTTTATAATTTTTAATGTTAAACGATGTAAAAGCAAAACACCAGTATCAAGATTTTTCATTTTCGTAACAGCATTTTATTTTATATGTAGTTATGTAAATATATAGTATATATACATGAATACAAATGTATCTATATGTATAATATTCTACTAAGGATTGAAAGTGTATATTTGGTGTTGTTTGCCTTTCCATTCCTTCGACTATTTCAACACGCTTGGTTTGCAGAGAATTTAGTACAATTCCATTTATTAAAGTTTAAGGGCCATTATTACAACTTGCCCTTAAACTTGGGTTTAGTTAAAGGTACCTTTAGCTAAAGGGAACTGTAAAGTTACCTTTAACTTATTTTCGTTAATACAACTTACAGATAAAATTTTTTAAAAATGTGGTAGTGCCGGAGCAATGTCGATAAAACTGCTCTATTATACAAGTTTTCTTTTAACGCAGTAGCAACCGCGTGCTTCGTTTTTTTTTTTTGTTGTATATGCTCATTATGTTTAAATTTGCAGTTGCCATATTGAAAATAATATATAATATGGCAAGTTCAAACATAAAGTGACCTTTAAATGTTAAAGGTAAGATGATCCTCCCTTTAGCTTAACGATCACTTCTATCTTATTGGGTACTCATAATAACGAAAAACAATTTGTGTGCCCGTTAAAATCCTCCCTTTAGTTAACGGCAAGTTGTAATAATGGCCCTAAATGATGTAAAATAGTTTGAACTATTGTTATTAATATTTTTTGCAAATTCTTTGAGCTTCTTTCAATTTAATCACGATTGGATTATTGAATTATTAAGACCGCTGGACTGTGCATACCATTCCATGACAACAATCTCTGGCTGCGTTAATACATTTTTCACATTTAGCATGTGGATTGGGTTATTATTCTGTTTAGATTTTAAGTCACATGTCATTTCATCAATGGTAACCTTACATAATGAAAAATATCCAAAATATTCTCAAAGCCTTGATCTTATAAGACACCCTATAGCTTTATAAGACTACCTCTACATTATCCATGTAAATATAAGAGAGTTTTTATTCCTATTTTTTATTTGCTGTTTAATTAATATTAATTTAATAATTACAAATAAAATTCGAATACAAACTTCTATTGTACAATCCTTTGTTAAAAATCCAAATGCAAAGCAGACATTGAATTCACCCAAATACCTATGCTCGCAATATCCTACAGTCCCGTGGTGTCATTTGTCTCGAAAACAGAAAAACTGCAGTTCTGTTCTCAACAGAAGCTGAACATATTCCTAACGTTGACTGTGAATAAATTCTTTTTATTGTAGAAATAAAAATTTGCATACATATTGTTGTTGTAATTATTAAATAAATAAATGATGGAAAAAATTAGCATTTATTCAACAAAACATATTTATTTATAAAACACCAGCTTTGAATATGGAATACAATGTTTTAATTTTAATATGTTTGTATATGTTTCACAACCATTTTAGCATCAAATATACTGAATACTAATACATTCTATATTTATGGCGTTTGTTTTGCTATTGTAAATAAAAGCAAACATCGGGTATGCCAATTATCGGTTTAAATTTAAATCATCGGTTATTCTTTTCTGTCAAAAAATTCAGTATATTATCTTCAATAAACGTAATGAATCGATTTACGTTTGAGCAACGTTGAGATTTATTGGAAATTTATTTCCAGAACAAAGAGAATTGGTCGGAAATTGTACGAAAATGTCGTATAAAATTTGATCGCAGAGAAGGACCAATAGTGCCCGGTATTTCAAAGTTTATTGCTAAAGTTCGTGAAACTGATTTCATTTTTGATGCACCAAGACATGAGCGTGCTCGTATAGTGCGTACACAAGAAAATATAGAGGCTGTTTTTTTTTGTCTTGAGCCGGAGGTGGGAATTTTCGAAGGACACTTTTGTTCCAACAAAAGAGTGCACGATTCACCATCACAGGTGCCTGCGTACTAAACCCACCCCTTACACACTTCAACCATTCTCCCCCCGCAGGACTACCGTAAGGTATTACTTCGCGGAGGGCTGGTTAGCTTGAAAGCTTTATTACATTTAGTCAAATTTTGACTCCGTTCCTCCAGTCTTCGGAGTTCTAGCATAACTTCAGCCATTCTCTGACTATATTGACTCCATAGAATCCTACAATTCAACAGCTCTTCCATTAGCCGGTTTGGGCCTAATGTCGTTTCTCCGGCCCACCTAAATCTGGGGCAGCATGTTAGAATATGTTCCGCATCTTCCTCCTCATCTACACAGTGTGGGCATATATGGGAAGTGTCATGACTAGATTTATGCATCGATTTATTGCGTCAAACATTTGATGACCGTTTAATTAGCCGGAATCGTGATGTCAATTGACCGCCAAGTAGCTGCGATTTGACACCGTTGGACTATTTTCTGCATGGCGCCGTTATAGAAAAGCTTTGTGCCGTCAAACCAGAGGCAATTGAGCATTTGAAGGCCAATATTCGTGATGACATTGCCGAGATACGATCTGCCGATTTTACTTTACAACGGAAAAGAATAAATTTGGCAAAATTTCAAACCGTTTTGTTTTATAATATTTTTAAATTTAAACCTTTTAATGGCGCACCATTTACTTTTGACAAAATGTTGTTGTTTTGGGTTTTGTTTTTATATGTGTATATGTATGTGTATTATATATCAATTACCAAGTATTTATTGACACAACAGTTAAATCAAATGAAATTTGTGTACACACAACATAATTTAAATAAAAATTCATAAATTTTATCTAAAAACCTTTAAAACGATTAATTTATTCTAGTGTGGGCATATCTCTGCCTGTGTGTGTTAATTTATGTGATTATTTTGCTATGTTCGAGGTAAAAGTCGATAATTAAATTATTTATTGAAGTTGTGGTATCATATTTCAGTTTTAGTAATAAATACTACGATACATTAGTTTAAACAATTAAATTATAACAATTATTTATAACACGAAAAAATATGGTATTTATATTACAAAAATGCAACAAAAAATAGATAAAGGGTGTCCAAAATTGAGGTACCATTTTAATTTTATAGCAAAGAAAAGTGTTTTAAGATTTAAAAAATATTTTTTTTTCAGTTTATTACAATTAAGTTACACTTTAAAAATGTTTAAATTATGTCGGTCAAGTAAGCCCCTATTGGCTCGGCGATTATGTTTTTAAATAAACTGTTGTCAATTGTTGATATCTGCTCGATAATATTGGTTTTAAGCTCATGAACTGTTTTGGAATTATTGCTGTACACTATACAACAAAAAATCTAATGGTATTAAATTCGATCTTGGTGGCCAATTTACTCTTCCTCTAGGAGAAACAAGAAGATTCTCGAACTTCTCTTTCGAAAGATCAATTTTTTCTCTTACTGTGTAAGAAGCAGCACCATCCTGTTGAAACCAAATATCCTCTACGTCTAAATCATAAAGTTTCCTCCACAAAAAACACCATTATCTACTATTGTGTACTCCATTAACCTACTTATTCAACAAATCGCTTAAACTGGACTATTTTCCCTCCTTTTGGAAACAATCATTTATAATTTCACTGTTTAAATCAGGATCTAAAGCTGATATTTCAAATTATAGAGGAATTGCTGAAGTCAACATTATACCGATATTATTTGAAAAACTCTTATGTGATACACTGTCATTTCAAGCATCATCTATTTTATCTGCTTCCCAGCATGGATTCTGTAAGTCTCGATCAACAATCACGAATCTTCTTGAATTTACAACTTTGGTAAATGATGGATTTATTGTAGGCAAACAAACTGACGTCATTTATATTGATTTCAGTAAGGCATTTGATAAAGTAAATCATAACTTACTCGTACATAAGCTTAATAAATTTGGTTTTAGTTTATTATTAAATTGGATTAAATCGTATTTAGTAAACAGAAAGCAAGGCGTTAAATTCAGGAATACGCAATCTAACTTTATTGATGTACTGTTAGGCATACCACAGGGTAGTCATCATGGGCCACTCCCATTTACTCTTTTTATAAACGATCTCCACATTAATGTATGCAGACAATGTTCAAATATTTTTATCATTTAATAATATTGAAGATCAAGTACTTTTACAAGAGGATATTAACTACTTAACCTCTTGGTGTAGTACTAATTTAATGTATAATAAATATATAATGAATAATTTAATCTCCAACCAATGGATTTTATTGAAGTCGCCGTAGTCTAGTAGGTAGTTTGTTGGCCTCTTAGACCTAAAGCCAGGGTTCGAACCCAGGCCAGACATCAAAACGAAATACAAAAAGTATTTCTTCGCCGACTTTCTCTCAGCAACTCTGAGAGTAAATAAAATTGCCATGAAAAGTTTCTCAAAAAAATCTGTCGTTCCGAGTCGACTTTAAACTGTAGGACCCACCATTCATGTATAAAACTTAACGCACACAACATAAGTGGTGTGAGAAATTAATTTAGTAATCCTCACTAAAGGGTTGTATTGACCAATTATGTATGTTATGTATGTATAGTGCTGTTCTTCAACTAGTCAATAACTTTAACGATTAAGAGATAATTTTCAATTGTAAATTGGACTTCAGAAATCATATTACATCAACTGTTAGCAAAGCTACATGTATCCTGGGATTTATCAAACGATGGGATAAAGAGTTTTCTGACCCTTAAGTTACCAAGCAATTGTTTAATACACTGATTCGCCCTGTTCTTGAATATGGATCTGTAACATGGGACCCTCAATACGTACGTCGTACACTCTGACAAAATCAAATCAGTTCAAATACAGTTCTTATTATTTTGTCTTAGTGCTTTAGGCATATGTAGTAAAAGGTTACCATCTTATGAAAAACGCTTAGCACTCATTAAATTACCATCTTTAAAAAGACGTCGTAAAATGCTAAATGCTGTCTTTCTCCTGAAGCTAATTAATGGTGTTACCAACTTTCAATTTCTTCTGGAAAAACTTTACATAAGAGTATCTTGTTGTTAAATATAAAATATTACACAACTAACTATGCGAACTTCGTAACCATTTCGTAGAATCTGTAATGATTTTAATAATCTTTAGCTTCATATAGATTTTAACAAAAATTTGCAATCCATTAAAAAAGCCGTAATTTTACAATTAAACTCATTTAATTAATATTTTCATTCTGGTTTTCTTTTTTTAACTTATTTTATAACTTGTTTTTTGACTTGTTCTTTGATTTATTCTTTGTATTGTAATATATAATGTAATAGTCTGTAAGGATTTTCCAAAAAAAAGCTTTGTGCCATTTCCCTGTAACTATTTCCATTCACAATACGATAATTCTGCTGATGTAGCCATTGATCTGCAAATGGACTTTCTCGGTGAAGATTGTTTTGTTAAAAAAAATTTACAATTTTTTCCCCTTTTTTCCATGGCCAAAGAAACGAATTGCCGACATAATGCATGGTCAATTGGTTTTAACTCTTAGGTCAGCTGGATCTTATAAGTCTTTAAATGAAAATAGAGATTGCAATGCAAAACGATGAATAATGTGAATCATTTGAAGTTGAATGGCTGCGAACTATGACGAATGGAAGTTTTTGGATCTCTTCTATATCCTCGCTCTATTCTCTGCTATATTCTTGAATGAATGACTACTTTCTGATATCACGAAAGTATCATAATTGGTCATTACAACACTTCAGTCAGATTTACGACCTAGGTTCACACACCGCTTATGTTGTGTGCGTTAATTTTATACATGAGTGGCAAGACCTAAAGTTTAAAGTCGACTCCGAACGACACATTTTCGAGAAACTTTTCAGTTGTCTTTCATAAATGTATCCAGTTTTTCAAAATTCTCAACCATCTACTTGACTGCACTCAGGCAGTGTTCTACGATGCTTGATGTGGTGTGAGAAGCTAGGCCGTACTCCTGACTGAAGGGTTGTAATGGCCAATTTTTTATGTATGTATGTATGGTCATATTAATTGTGAACGGTGGCCCAATTATCTGGGCAAACAAACCAGTTCCGAAAACAGCTTAAGTGGAGTTGAAAATTATCAGAGACTACCGTGTGTTGGAATTACATGGTATTGAAGACCAGTACTTTGGAGACCATCGTTACGACTTACATGGAATTCAATGAGGGGTTTTAGTGACCTAAGAAATGGCTGATAGCTTTGTGCTTCACTATCCCCTGGGCAGAATATGAAGACTCTTTGATTTTGGAAAGTTTTTCGCAAATGGTACTTAGCAACAATGAATAAAGTATTCTTCTTTGAACTTGGAGTGCATTAAAGACTTTGTTGATGATATCTTGCACAGGGTTTGTAAATTTTTGATTTTCTGAAAAAGTATTTAACATTTCATCATCATTATCTTTTGATAAATTCTGGAAATATCTTTGTTTCTCCAACGAGAATATTTTTTTTATTGCAAGTCTTAATTCTTATGACCATGATAAATATTATTATTCAACATTATTAAGTTATAACAAAAATCATGTATTTTTATTCTTTTATTCTTAAAAAAAGAAAAATAAACAATGAAATCTCTGTTAATTATTAGCAATTATGCTGCTCGCTGGGTGAATTCCTTTTCTTGAGAGGGACTTGAATCTTTAATGAATAGAAGAACCACAGGCAACCACAAAAGAAAATAAAAATCAGCAAAATTTCTTTTTTATTTGAGTGAAAAGGAAAATATCTTTGAAGTAAAAAAGAGGAAAAAATGAAAAAAAAAAATGTGTTGGCGAATAGAATATGGCAGTGAAAACTGATTTAACTGCGTTCTAATGGAATTCAAATTTGAGTTCTCTGCAGAAATCGAAATGATAATCTGAAAATGCAAGGTCTGACCTTGCAGCCTAGATTATATCAATATATGCAGGAACTTAAAAATGGCTTAGATCTGGCACAGTCATGATATTCTTAAATTATAGACATTTTAATTGAATTGTTGGCTTCAATATCGCCAATTATTGACAATAGAATTAGATTTCAGGTTCTTTGCCAGGTTTTAAGAGACAAACATACATACATGCATACGTACATAATTGGTCATTACAACCCTCACACCACTTATATTGTGTGGGACCTACAGTTTAAAGTCGACTCTAAGCGACAATTTTTTTTAGAAACTTTTCATTGCAATTTTGTTTACTTACAGAGTTGTTGCTAGAAATCGCCGAAGAAATATTTTCATATTTCGTTGAGTTGGAGATGTCTGACCTGGGGTTTGAACCGTGGCCGCACGTCTAATAAGCCAACACACTAGCTATTAGACTATCAGTTTAGAGGTCAGAAGCCTCCATCTCTTCATAATACGAGGAACGAACTGACACAAGAGGTGAAAAACGGTCTCTTCCTTCTCCTCAGACCAACAGCTCCGGAAGCAGTCATTAGTTGGCATACCTACTAAAAGGATAGTGGTGCGTAAGAATCTCCATTGTGCAATGACCAAATGCTTTAAGTACAGAAGTGAGTCAGTCCTCTTCCTGTCCATGCGTGTCGAGCAGAGGCGGGCAATATTGCATATACACTCCTGATGAAAACGATATTGAGTTTCGTCGTAGAATGTGTGGGCAATATCCTAATTAATCGAAGCAATGGGAATACCTATGCCTATGTAACATATAGGAGATCTCCAGCTGTATACCGGCCCTGGCCAGCTCATCAGCAATACAATTTCTAACGATATCACTGTGTCCTGGAACCCTTATAAGTATTAGCTTTGAATGATCTGAAATTTCTTGAAGATATCATCGGCACTGATGGACAAGAAGGTACAGAGAAATTACTTTCTTTAAAAACTTAATCGCAGCCTTGCTTTTGGAGTAAATCCGTAGATTTTCCGTGAAAATCCAGCCACTCAACAAGCATTTCGCCACCTTCAAAACTGACATGATGCCTGCTTGAAAAGCACTGCAGCGATCATTCAGCCTACAAGAAAATTCAATATCAAGACCCTTAATAAAGATACCACAGGCTACCCTGTTACTCATCTTTGAGCCATTAGTGTAAATTTCAACGGTCCCATTGGGAACCTCTGGTTTCTCAGATCAAAATTCTGTAGTCGGAATTCTAAAAACGAATGTTCTATTTAGAAAATTATAAGGAGTCATAAAATCGATCCCAGAGGTTCTATGTCTTCCCAGAATAACAGCATGTCCATAGTCCAGATTGGGCCACAATTTGACTTCAATATGTAAGGATTTTCAGCGGCCTTACATAGAAAAAAATAAATCTTATCCAATAACTCTATAAAAGTGTTTCTGGAATTCATGACTTTAACACATTTATGGGTAGTCGCCGTGGCCTAGTAGGTAGTGTGTTGGCTTATTAGACGTTAGGCTTCGGTTCAAACATCAGGTCGGACATTTCCAACAAAAACGAAATATGAAAAGATTTCAGCAGATTTCTGACAAAAACTCTGAGAGTAAATACAATTGTCATGAAAAGTTTCTCAAAAAAATCTGTCCTTCAAAATCGACTTTAAACTGTAAACATGTATAAAAATTAACGCACACAACATAAGTGATGTGAAAAACTAGGTCCTAATCCTGACTAAAGGTTTGTAATGACCAATTATGTATATGTATGTATGTATGGGTAAGCAGAGATCAGCAAATGAATCGCTTTTTTGCTACTCATAAGTACTCACGAAATTTTGAGTATGAGTGAGTCAACAATATTGAAATTCAACTACTCTGATTCATTCGTACTCAGTACAACATTGATTTATAAGTACAGGTTGCAATGAGTGTGAGTACAATATTGGTATCAAACTCATAACATTCGAAATATGTTTGATTCATACGCCTACTTATTCAGATTCATAAATTTAGAAAAATACTTCTAATACTTATAAATGATTCGAGTGATTCGACATATAAGTCACATAAGAAAAAAGGCGAACAGCAAGCAGAGCGAACCCACAACGTTTTAGTGAGTTTTGTAGTGTTGGTACGCGAATCATACTTATTTTGTGATAAGTGTATACGATGAGTCATGGAGAGTCGAAATCAATAACATCATGTGTATTGCTAAGTATGAGTACCATGAGTATTTCAAACTTTGGATATGAGTAGTATGTGTATGACATTAAAATAAGTATGAATGCGTGCAAGTATCAGAAATTATAAGTATGATTCGAATCTACTCATCGATTTAGTATGCAATGATTGATGAATTGGTTGGTTGGTACTTGGGCTGTGGTTAAGGAGAGTCAATAAATGTTGCAAATCTGACCACAGGAAAGCAGGTTTGGCTAATAAAGTAATAAATCATTGACATAAATTATTGTCAATATAAATCATCTTTTATTTGCAGAAACCGTTGCCGTCATCTGGCAAATGAAACCCTGGACTTTGATTTAGGAAAGTCATTAAAATTTTTATTTTTTTCTTTTAACCTCTTTTAAGATGACGCTCATGTGTAAAGGAAATTTATTTCGTTTCCCTAACTTCATACAATAAATCCTTCCACAATACGTTTTAGTTGTTCAGCCATTAATAAGTTTCTGCTTCTTTTCATGGTTTTTTTAAGCAATTTTCTGTTGGTTTTTTATTTAATAAAGCACGTCTAAACGGAAGGCATAGCAATGCTGCAGTCAAACTGATTTCTTATCAATTTCTTGTTACAGACATTCTTGTCCCATTTATTCAGAATGTTGGTTGTTGTTGGTTGGTCTTGATTGTACTTGAGAAGTTCAAGTTCGATGCTATTGACGTATGAAATTTTCAATTTTAAATCCAAAGCATTGAACAAATTTACTACAAAAAAGAAAAATCATTTAAACATGTCTCTTGAAGTTTACATCGTACTCAACCACTATTACAAGTTTTCATGTTTTATCGTATGTCTTTCGCAGTAAATCGTGGTTTATTTGTACAATTGCTGCACAGAAACCTCATCGCGAAATTTTTTTATTGTTTTTGTATTGTCGATATGTAATTCTCTCTTCAATATTCAATTAGGCGTGTGGCATAAGAACAGCTTAATTGTATTCATTTATTTGCATTTCATGTACTTTTCACCAGTCATTCTCTCATATTACGAATGCAAGCTGGAAGCGAAAAAATGGTTTTTTATCCCCAAATAATTCTTCTGTAATGATTTACAGCATGTGGCACCTGAGTATAATTTATTACCACAGATTTTCGTTTGCGAAATTGTAACCTGGCTTTATGCTTCATTCATCGAATAGGTTATGACGTTAACTGTGTAGTGTACGAGGGTGGGTTTAAATTAAAATTTTATATAATAAATTTCTATAAAAAAAACTCGCTGTAGTCTACAAGGTAGTAGCCAAACCATCGTGAAAAAGCATAGAGGTTGCATCGATGTCTTCTATACATCGACTGATTTCTGAAACAAAATGGCAGTCGATAAACAAATTTTACTGTATAATGTAGTACCGCAACCATATGAATTATAGTAGTACCCTCAAGGTCCATATTTTCCGAATTCTGTTCATAATACTGTTCGACGCCAGTAACAGTAACTCCCTGTCCACAACATAATGAACTTGTCCTGCCTTCTGACGTGTATTTACACCGCATAGGTTTCAAGTATAGAAAGTCACCGTAGTATAGTACCAGTGTGTTAGGTTATTATACCAGGTCAGACATCTCCAACAGAATGCAATAAAAAATATTTCTTTGGTGGCTTTCTCTCAGCAGATTTCTGCTAAAAACTCGGGAAATAAGTAGAATTGTCATGAAAAGTTTCTCACAATTCTGTGGTTCGGAGTCGAATTTAAAATGTAGCTCCCGCACATACAACATCAGTGGTGTGAGAAGCTAGGTCGTAATCCTGACTGAATGGTTATAATGACCGATTATGTATGTGTATATGGGTTTCAAGTATATGTTGTGGTGCTAAGTTCTCTCTATCACGGAGTCTACATACTAGGCTTGCATGCATACCTAAAACTAGTGTTCTTTGAGTTTACGGCTACCTTAAAAATTCCGATTGCTATTCTTTATAGTCCGATGCGTAACTCAAGACACATCTCATTGTCTCAAACGCTTTTCAATAGACTAGATTTATCACTTTTTCTCGCCGTAGTCTAATAGGTAGTGCGCTTATTAGAAGTGATGCCACTGTTCAAACACCAGGTCGGACATTTCCAACAAAAACGAAATATGAAGAGAAATATTTCTTCGGCGACTTCCTCTCTGCAGATTTCTGAAAAAAAATTTGAGAGTGACTAAAATTGCCACGAAAAACTTTTTAAAACATCCGTCGTTCAGAGGCGTTTGTAAAATTTTGGTTCCGTCACTCCTGTATAAAATTAAAACACACAACATAAGTGGTGTGAGAAGCTAGGTCACAATCCTGTTTGAAGGGTTGTAATGACAAATTATGTATATGTGTATGTATGTAATGCTTTTCCTCCTCTATTTTTATCTAACACTCCCTTCTAAACACTTCTTACTACTACGCGAAACGATTCTAGTTTTATCGATTGCGTTGAAACTACCATCCTCTCAATCTGATCTGCCAACACATTGCCGCGGATTCTCACGTGACCTTTTTGATTAAGCTTTTCATTCAAGTTGTTTTCCTGTTCAGATTAATGCAGCACATCTTTCAATGATGTAAACTTTCGCTTCGAAATAACTCGCGTGTTTCCCATAGGCTCAGAACATTACATTCCAGGTCGAACACTCCCACTTCTATCCCAGTATATATAATTGACCCATTTGTATACCATAGTAAGAATCATCTCTTAAATGAACCAAATTATTCTTTCACTCCTATGACTCACTATCGTTGCCAAACATTTTCCAAAATCATGAGTTTACTACGTAGGAGAAAAAAGTACTGTCAGCAATTCGATGTGTTAGCTAACTATGCTATCTGATGAATCTGGCGTTGGATATGTGATATTACCCTCGGGTGGGCCTACTATCTGCTTGAATATAAACCATCGGTTATTTCGAATCTGGCAATATTTCTGACATTCTATTCTGTCACAAAATTCAGTACATTATCTCCACTGAATATAATAAATCGATTTATTGGAAATCTGAATGAATGCCACAAATAGATTTAGTAAAGCAAGACGTGCATTTGTAAATACTTTAAGCATACTTCAGCTATCGACTGTAAATAAGTGTATTTTTAATAAAATTCGAAAATCCACATAAAAGGGTTCACTCACTTTTGTTACACAGAAGTTGACTTCCCAAAGAGATAAATTACTTTCAAATTTGTCATGTTGGTCGTACTACAATATACTCCAAATAATTTCTATTTAATGGCTGGACTAGAATGACTGATTACCGTCTTTCTTTCCTAAATGTTTAAAAAAATTAAAGCATTTGTTTCAAAACCTATAAATGTTTTATTGCCTTTTAAAAAAACATGTTTTGCAATGAAAAACTATTATAAAAAGCCTCTGATTGAACACAATCAATTTAGTACCACATCCTGTGGACATTTCCAAACAAATAATCTTTTTTTCCAAATTAGAATTCATATCGAAAACACAAATTCTTTTCTAATACACATACATGCAAGCATGAATAACACATTTATACGACAATAAATATTCAAATACCATACATTTGAAGATATGAATATGTATTTGCATGTACGGCATATACATTATGGATACGTACAACATAACATTTAAATAATTTTATTATGTTACCATGATGTTGATATTGAGTCCTAGTGGAGGAGAAAGAAAACAATCAAAAATATGTAGCATTTTATAAGCCAAAGATAAAACACCAACAATGCAAAGGATAAAACTCACAAATGATTTAAAGAAAAACGCAAAGCTGAATAGTTAAATGACAACAATTTGACAAAAATGAAAGGAAATCATGAAACAAACTTAAAAACGTTTAAATTATGAGCTCGTAGATTGCAAATAAATTAAAAACAAATTTGTGTTTAGTTTTAATTAAAATTCTTCATTATTCGCACAATTATATTTGCCACTGTTCACAACTTGATGTAAACAACAACAATTGCTTCGTTTGTTATTCCTCTGTTTACACCCTTTTCCGTAAACAATAACAATTACTAGGCAATTATTCGGCAGATCTTCGTAACGGAGATCTTCAAACCACAAGTACACTCTTCAAACGCACTGCGTCTTCACACAAGACTGACTGAACTTTTACTGACCCGTTGCCTGCTTTGTCCTGCCTTTTATATGCAACGTAAACAGTCTGATGATTCTTCTTGAATGCGAATGCTCATAGCATCGCCTTCTCGAAATCTCTATAAATGTAAACATCATTGTTTCATTATTGTTGTTTGTGTATTTTGTTTACATTTATTCTTATAGTGTTTGTTGTTGTATTTTGGTTTACTTGTTTACCATTTTTTATGCTGGTGTTTGAACAAATGAAAAAAAAAATTCTGACATGAAGACATCCGTTTGAAAAACATACGCAGGTACTATACAATTATTTCTATATATATCAAAGACTATGATTCGTTTGTTTGTTTGTACGATAACTATGGTAAATATAGATTAGGTTAGGTAAGGCTTAACTAGCAGCCACTTTAATAGGCACAGCTGGCTTTAGTCCTATAAGGTCCTGGTTGTAAGACCGATATAAAGTATTTCGTCATATAATTATAGCTCCTTGCTGGCATCTCTCTACCATCTCTCTTCTTAAATCGCTTTTGGCTACACAAGTTTAGACACTATATGCCGGTTACCAATAAATTCTTCTTATTAGGTTTCTAAGCGCCGAACAATGGCAAAAAAGACGTTCTACGATCTCCTCTTTTCCCTTGTTATTGCAGCTTCTGCATAAGTCGTTATGAGGCCAATGTCTCATCACAATAGCTGATTGCAGCACAGTTTCTTAAGATGAAGTCTTGATAGGTTTAATGCAAATTCTGTTCGACATATACATATCCATGTATATCTCCATAGGTGGGTTCATTATCCCATCTTATCTTTGCCAATGAATGGAGTTTTTGTGCAACCATTTGTTTGTCATGCCAATCTTATGTAGGAATTCATTTGAGTTGTAAGCTTTACCTTGTCGAACCCTAGAGATTCAATGATCGCGCTGCTGTCGGTAAATATGCCATTATTTCAAACCGAAAAGTATTACAATATTCTGGTAGCGCAAAGGGCCGATCTAATGTTCAGTTGTTCTGAAAAGATTTTACATCCGGCTTTGTTGCGTGATTTGAATCTATCAGTGAAAACTTCAATGACGTTTTCTAAGAAGCGTAAACCATTATCAGAAGAGGTTCTATCCAATATCTGCACCGCAGAACCAGGATCGAATACATGTTAGGGTATCATGTAGTCGATAGATGTATTCAGACCCATCATACCCAAGATTATGACATTACCAAAGCTCTTGTACTTTCATGATCTTATGACGCCTAGTCTAATTATCGTAGTAAATTTAGAAGCTAAGTGTTTAAGATTTGAAGTCGCCGTAGTCCGGTAGGTAGTGTGGTGGCTTATTAGACGTAAAGCCATGGTTCGTGACCCAGCCATACATCAGAACAAAATTCAAAAAGTATTTCTTCATTGACTTCCTCTCAGCAGATTTCTGGCAAAAACTCTGAGAGTAAATAAAATTGCCATGAAAAGTTTCTCCAAAAATCTGTCGTTCTGAGTCGACTTTAGACTGTATGTCCCACCACAAATGCATAAAAAATTAACACACATAACATAAGTGGTGTGAGAAGCTAGGTCGCAATCCTGACTGAAGGGTTGTAATGACCAATTATGTTCGTACGTATGTATGTGTTTAAGACTTTACATTGGATAATATAACACTTGAAAAAAAGAAGATTTTTGCTGAATTTGACTTAGCACTCTCCATTATATTTGGTCGTTGTCTTTATTTTTATAGTAAATATCAAAAACGCACTCTAAAGCCATTATTTTCTAATTGAACTCATCGGCCACATAAAAGCTAGTCAACGATACCGAACAACCTAACCAATCCACTAACGCATCACTGGAGGTATGAATATCTGACTTGAAGTTCTACACCTCCTGGGTGACATTTGTCTATTCGTTCATGTTCTGATCTGTTTCTGAAATGTTCAACAAATTTTATGAAACATAGCATATTAACATCAGCAAAAAAAGTTAATGAAGAGGTGCCCAAACATGTTCTATCTCCTTATTATATAGGGAGTTTCTTGCTCGGAAGTATATTACTTACTTAATTGGTAATTACAACACTTATGTAGTGTGTATTAATTTTATACATCGTAAATTTTTATTCATTTGAAACACAAATTAATGATATTATGTGAGGAATATAATAACATCGTTCAAATGTTGATCGAATATATACATCATATTGCGAATGGTTCTCCTGCTAGTTTGTTTATGGTGATCGTGAAAAGAGTGAAGCGCGAGGATATGTTGGTCAAACAGAATAGTAATCTTGATAAAACAATTTTATGCTTTGAACGTATTGTTGAATGCTGTATTCATTAATGGTGAGTTGTTCAAACAGACTGGATAAATGACAACAAATTTGACAGATGTAGCTTCAACAAGAGGACCGTTATCAACTGTTAGAGTTCAGATGTCCCCGTTGTAAGAACCGATATAATAACCTTACAATCTAGAAAATAGCAAAGATTTTAGACTTCCATACGCTAAAGTATATAGCAGCGCATAAAATCACAACTTTTTAAAACTTTTTATAATTATGTGCAACATTGCAGCAGTGTGTATGCAACAATATTTTTTCTGTTTTATATTTTGAATATTTGTTTTGCTCCACTGATGCAAAACCGAACATAAAGTTTTATTTCCTATACTCGTGCCAAATTATAGAAAACGCTACTAGATTTACATTTCTTTAGTTTATTTTACTTTTTTTTTTGTTTAATAGGTCGTCAACAAAAATTTGAAACTTCCAACAGCATAAAAAATAACGCAAAAGAAATTGTAAAACAAACTCCAACAAAAACTGAATATAAAAAATAACTGACAATTAGTTTTCAAGGAAATAATAAAAGTATGTAGTGATAGCATAGAAGGAAGCTCATTAGATCAGTCATAGAGGCTTCTTGTAGTACTATATAAGGCGATGTCCCGGAATTGACAAGCTTTGGTGAAGCAATGTCGACAAACACCAGAACACAACTCCATTAATGTTCGATAACCATTTTTCATAATTATGGTGAATTTATAAATTATTCGTTTATTTTCATTGCTACATAATACATTTAGACATTGGGGCGTATACGTGATACGTTGGTCACAACACATTGTGTGTACGTACCAGTGGCTAACGTACATACATATCTACTAGACTTTGGCGACTTAAAGGGAATCAACACATTGCTACCGGATATCTTACGACTTATAGTAACCCTTGCCTTTTTAATATATTTTTTTCTGCTCACATAATGCATTACATTATGTGACCCACATTAGGATGCAGAACCCAGTTTATACAGTTTGCTTTACTACAACAGCTGCATTGTTCCTCGAGAAGTCATCGTAGTCTTGCAGGTAGTGTGTTCTCTTATTAGACATGAGGCTATAGTTTGAAACCCCTTCCCAGACATCTCCAACAACACGAAATACGAAAAAATATTTCTTCAGCGACTACCTGTCAGTAGATTTCTGGCAAAAACCCTGAGAGTAAATAAAATTGTCATGAAAAGTTTCTCAAAAGTCTGCCATTCGGAGTCGACTATAAACTAAAGGTCCCGCCACTCATGTATAAAATTACCACACACAACATAAGTTGTGAGAGCTGTTGTGAGGTTGTAATCCTGACTGAAGGGTTGTAATGCCCAATGGTGTATGTTATATATGTATGTGTTGCTCTAGCTTAACTTAGGTTCAGGATTCGGATCTTGATACTTAATGGTTGGACTTAAAAAGGTCTGATCTTTTTTTCTTATTATAAAAACTAATTTGTTCATTAAAAAGAAGAAGAGAAAAATTCGTTGAAAATTATTCATTGTTTTCACCAAAGGCTCAGATTATTTATATTGAGACTAACACTGAGCACTACTATTTATGATGTGGAATGAATTGGTGCATGAATATGAGGAAAGATAGTAATATGAGGAATGAAAGAGGAATAGTGTGCGGCATTTTTTTTTTTTGTTTCAATGATATATAATTTCACACAAAAAGTCAGTTAATCACAAAAACCCAGTCTTTGGTGCGAATCGAACCCACCGCCTCGGCCTACGGTTCTGCACACTACCAAATAGGACATTGCTGCATCCACGAAATGACGATACAATTATTTCATTTTAGGTAGTGCTGGCGTAATATGATTCGAAGTACAATAGACAGTCCTGGACACTTTGTAATTTTTTTACTTAGAATTGTCCGGGCAATCACAAAAAGCCACAATGATGCCGTATATAACAGTCAATTCCAAATAATTTTTTTTATAAGGAAGACGTCTTCATGCCAATCTCTGTTTGCATAGAAAAACACAAACAAAAATGAGCGTTGTTCACATAAATGTTTGTCTGAAGATGATCGCCTTATAAAAACAGGGTTTTTCTTCTATTCAATATAAGTCCTACAAGGTATAACTATTTGCCCTGTTGTGATTCTGTTTGATGTTGATATACAATATTTATTCGAAATAACCGTAACGCATTATATACCCTTTTATACATGCATTATCCATTTGTTTTCCATGCACAGCTGAAATTTACAAAGCATTACATACAGAGTAAAGTCACGCCTAGGAAAGACTTAGAATTGTAGTTTCCTGGGAAGCATTACTTCATACTTATGCTATAAACACAATGGACGCAACGCAGCAAACACAACAATTTTACAATTGCAGTCTAATGTAAGCTGCATGCGTATTAATTATAATAAAGACAGCAGCAACAAAGCGTAAGCAAACCAAAAAAATAGAATAAATAAACAATTCATTCATCAATGGTGCTACTAAAACGTTCTTTCGAGTTATATTTCATACATCGAGATTTTAAAAGCTCTAATTCTTGCATGTTATTGTATAGACAGCATTAGTCTTCACATTGCCAGCACAAATCCTCTCACTGTAGGTACTAATTCCCTCATTGCTGTGAATGAAATTAGAAATTAGCCTCAAATCAAAGCAGCAGAATCTTTACATGTGTCGCGCGGCCTTCCACATACTTCACTTCCATATGCATACATGTATACAGATTGCTGCGTTTGCTGCGTTGCGTTTATTGTGTTTTTAACATTACTTTTAGTTGTCGCACACATTTGTATCCAAAAATTGAATTCATACCGACTAAAGTAGATTTGTAGTGGCCATTATTTCTCACAATTGTGAATCCACTTCGTTGATTTTTATGACACTTAGGGCCGTTATTACAACTTGCCGTTAACTAACAAGAGGATTTTAAAAGGTAGATACATTTTTTCATTATTATAAGTGGACGCTAAGGTAGAAGTGAGCGTTAAGCTAAAGGGACGGATCATCCTACAGGTTAATTTTAAAGTTAAATTTATGTTTGAACTTGCCGTATTATAAATTATTTTCAATATTGCAACTTCAAAGATAAATAAAATGAGCAAATACAACAAACAAAAAACGAAGCCAGTCGTTGCCACTACGTTTAAAGAAAACATTTTTAATTTGAGCAATGTTATCGACATTGCTCCGCCACTGCCATATTTTTGAAAAAGTTAACTTTACTTTATCATTAGGTTGTAATAACCAAAAGAAGTTAAAGTTGCCTTTTAAGTTCACTTTAGCTAAAGTTACCTTTAACTAAACCCAAGTTTAACGGCAAGTTGTAATAATGGCCCTTAAAATTATTTCATTGAAGTGGCATCTATAAATACATAGATGCCACGTTTTTTTTTCTGATTATAAAAGTTAGTGCATTGCGTATTACTGCAAGGCAATTATAATTAATTCTATAGGAACTCTATAAAAAACTTTTCATCCTCTTTAAACCTCCAAAGTGTTACTCATTTAGAAGAGACTGTTCATTCTTTATTGTCTTATGTCCTCTTGTCCTATACAAAGAGATTTTAATGAGCATTGGCTGTTGTTGTCATTAATAAGAAAACAACAGAAGAAGTAAAATTATCGACTATTGTTAGCCACCAACTGTCAACATTCAAGAGTAGAACCTCAAACTAGCTGTCATACTTTTGATTCTTCTTTTTCATTTGTTCTTATTTTTATTCGTTACTCTTAAATTCCGTTTGTAAAAACGGTAGCAAATATCTATGAAAACTTTTGTCTTAAAATATAACGAAAAACAGTTGCTAGACTTTCATGCAGAAAAAAAGTAAAAAAGTTGCAAAAGAAATCGAAAAGAAAACTACAACAAAATACATTCAAATAAAGTACTTAAACATAAGCATCAGGATAGAAAGGATACAAATCTAACAAATAATTTGAATCATTGTAGCGTGATAACACTCATTCTCTTGGTATGAGAACGAATGAAAGTTTGGAATTAATTGCTTCAAGGAATTGTTAAATATTCAATACGTTTTCGATATACAACAAAACTTAAAAAAACCTAAAGACATCGATAAGAGACAGAATGGAAGTGGATACGGATCTAGATTTAAAAAAGCTTTTGAAAATCTAAATAAGCATAAGACATATCCACTCCATCTGAATAATTGAATTGCCATTAACCTACATTAAATTATAAACTATATATGTATTGTTACGTTTTTACCCTTTTAAAAAAATATAAAATATGAGCTCGTAGATTGCAAATAAAATGAAAATAAATTTGTTTTTAGTTTTAATTAAAATTATTTATTCTTCACACAATTCTGTGTGCCACTGCTCACAACATTGTGTAAACAACAACAATTGCTTTGTTTGTTATCCCTCTGTTTACACTCTTTGCATAAACAATAACAATTACTAGTCAATTGTTCGACAGATCTTTGTGACGGAGATCTTTAAACCACGATTACTGTCTTCAAACACACCGCGCCTTCACACAAGACTGACTGAATATCACCAAGACAGTAGAATTCTTTGCTTTGCCTTTTATATGGCAAAGTAAACAGTCTGATGAATGTTCTTGAAGGATGTTAATGAATTCGCCTTCTCGAAATCTCTATATATGTAAACATCGTTATTTACGTTTTTTATTGCAGTGTTGTTGGTATATTTTTGTTTACTTGTTGACCATTTTTTATGCTGGTGTTTGTTGTTATATTACGCAGTACGATAATTTGTAAGTTTGTTTGTTTACAAAATTTTTTTGTTTTTGTAGCTTTTGTTTATAATTTTAGTGTTAAGCGATGTAAAAGCAAAACACAAGTATCTAGATTTATCCATGTTCGTTACAATATTTATGTTTTTGCTTCAATTCACTAAATAACAAATTTATTTGTAAAGCTTGTTCTTCACCCTTAGTTTAGGTTAGGTAAGATGGCAGAACCTCCTAAAGGAAGAGGTACCACTCAGACCAGCGTTTAGGTTTATTTATACCACAATCAATTCTACCAGATAATCGAACATTTGCTAAAGAAAACCAATCCAACTTAAAAATAAATCTTGCAGCCATCTTTTTCGCCGTAGTCTAGTAGGTATTGTGTTGGCTTATTAGACGTAAAGCCAGGGTTCGAGCCCCAGGCCAGACATCCAAACAAAATACAAAAATTATTTCTTCGGCGACTTCCACTCAGCAGATTTCTGGCAAGAACTCTGAGAGTAAATAAAAATTGCCATGAAAAGTTTCTCAAAAATCTGTCGTTCAAAGTCGACTTTAAACTGTAGGTCCCACCACTCATGTATAAAATTAACACACACAACATAAGTGGTGTGAGAATGGTCGTAATCCTAACTGAAGGGTTGTAATGATCAATTATGATCTTTTTATCAGAGAGCTCGGGCAGCGATGTCAGATAATGACAGGAGCAGGGCACTAATACATGAGGTGAATGAGAGTCAGTTGATGGCATTTCGGATATGCAAAATCGTTTTTCAATGTTTGTCGGTTTCAGATTGTGTGGCGTCCAATTTTATTAGCAACCATTTTAGAACATTTAAAAACAAAGCGCTTAAAATGGGTGATTGAGTATTGAGTCACACCTAATGAATGTGCAAGCTCTCTTACATGTGCCACGATTCCTTATCGCGTAATACTGACAATTATTAAATTTTTGAAATTAATGGCTTTCAAATTTTTTTGAAGTCTCCGAAGTCTAGTCTAGACATTTCCAACAAAAAAGAACATGAGAAAATTTTCTATGGCATCTTTCTCTGGAAAAAACTCTGGGAGAAAAAAAAAATTGGCATGAAAAATATCTCAAAAATATTGAAAAATGTAGCTCCCAACATTTAGATATAAAATTAACACACACACACAATAAGTGGTGTGAGAAGTTAGGTCATAATCCTGACTGTCGGATTGTAATGGCCAATTATGTATGTATATGTGTAAACTTTTAGGACTCTCCCGGATACCAAAATCCAAACCATTATTGTAGTAGAGAAACCACTTGATTAACTATGTTCTTGATGGAGGGGGCACACTTTAAAAATGGCATGTCTGGACACGTAGGGTTTTTTCTGAAAAGAAGTGTCTCTACAAATGCTCTTTTTTCTGGCGGTTTGAGAAAGTTTCCCATCATGAAAAACAATTACGTTGAGCTCAAAGTTCATCGGAAAGAGATTTAACAAATAATCGTCAAAACTTAGCAACATTTTAACAATAAATTTAGCAGAACAATAAGTGTAAATGAATAGAAGATTAAAGCAAATAAAAAATAGGAGTGAATTGAAATTGAATACAATCAAATGAAATGAAATGGAAAACAAAAATACATTTAACTGGGTATGGAAAAATAAAAATATTACAATGGAAAGGAAAAGGAAATAAACAACCAATTGACCCAAAGGTTTACGTATTAACGCGGAAAGCATTTGAGATTGGCAAAACAATACATTTTCAATAAATATTTTGTAACATGTGAAAATTGAATTTAAGTCGTTCTTAATTCCTTAATGAATTTAATTGGTTTTTATTAGATTTGTTTAAAAAAAATATTTTCAATGTTTATAAACCTGTTTTTTTTAATTTTTACAATGATTACAAATATTGCGGTGTGAAGTGATTAGCATTTAAAGAGAAAAGGATTGTCAACATTTTTTAGCAATAAACTACGGTCGTTTGAAGTCACCGTAGTCTAGTAGGTATTGTGTTTGCTTATTAGACGTAAAGCCAGAATTCGACCCCCAGGCCAGACATCAAGACAAAATACAAAATACAAAAAATATTTCTTCGGCGACTTCCTCTCAACTGATTTCTTCCAAAAACTCTGAGAGTAAATAAAATTGCCATGAAAAAGTTTCTTAAAAATCTGTCGTTCGTATAATGTCGTTCATGTATAAAATTAACACACACAATATAAGTGGTGTGAGAAACTAGGTCGTAATCCTGACTGAAGGGTTGTAATGACCAATTATGTAAGGATACTTTTAAAGAAACTAGACTGATTTAGTTTTTTCATTGTAACGCTAAATATCTCCCATACCATAGAAATTTATCTATAATTGAGTATAAAGCGCAATTGAAATTTTAATCCAAAAGCTTAAATTTCAAAAGAGCTTATTGCAGCGATAGTCCTTTATGTGTCAATATGTATTCATTTGTTATTATATTTTGTAATTCGAATATATCACCAACTTTTTTATTGTAATCCATAGCAACATATTTTCAACAACTTTTCTAGCGAGTTTATGCGAATTAAATTGCAAATTTTTCTTTTCAGAACTTTTTTATTTTTCTCTTTTTCTATTTCCACAAAAAATAAAGAAAAAAATATCGTGAAAACTTTTTCGAAATCTAAAATTAATTTCCACTTGTGACACAATAACAAAATGCCCAAAATCCATTTAATATCAATAAAATACAAATAAAAATACAAAATGTATTGAAATAATATTGAATCCATTGAACGAATGAATGACTGAATGAATGAACGACTGAATGAGTAGATGTGTGATATTTATCTGTAGGATAAAAAGTTTTTTGATTTTCCATTTCCCAATTGTTTATCTGTTACTTCAGTTAAATAAAAATCTATAAAAAGAGAATTAAATTGCAAAACAAATTAAAAGAATAAGTCAAGCTGGAGTGTGTATTGCATTAACAATTTCGATAACTTTCTGCTTTAGAAGCGATAACAATCAGACAAATAGACGAAATAAGTTCAGCAGAAAGAATCACTGGAGCATAAGCAAAACAAAATAAAAAGAAATGTTGTTGTTGTTGTTTGTTATAGAAATTGAATCATAAATGCCGTTTTATTACGCGATGACATTCCTACCTGCCTTGGCTAGGCATAATATGATTTGAGGATTTCGGTTTTCGAAATCAATTTAAGAACAAACTCAAGCTAAAGTAAAGTCAATTTGAAGGGTTCAAGAAACATACATACAAAATAGGTCATTACAACCCTTGAGTCAGGATTGTGGACCCAGTTTCTCACACCACTTATGATATGTGCTTTAACTTTATACATGAGTTGCGTAATCTACAGTTTAAAGTCGTCTCCGAACAACAGATTTTTGAGAAACTTTACATGGCAATTTTTAATTGTTCTCAGAGTTTTTGTGAGAAATCTGTTGAGAGGAAGGAAGTCACCGAAGAAATATTGTTTTCATATTTTCGTTTTAATGTCTGACCTGGGCTTTGAACCGTGGCCTTACGTCTAATAAGGTAACACACTACCTACTAGACAACGGCGACTTCAGCCTGCCTCTTATAATCATATAACTAAAGAAGAATAAATCTTTTATAAGCAAAGTTTCACATCACTACACCTAATATAGAATATGTTGTTCTGAGCAATTATAGATGGCAACCCTATTATCCTAGAACTTTACATAGCAGTTCAGTTTAAAGGTTTTTTAAAGGATCATAAAGGAAATAGCAGGCTTGTCTAGAGATTAGCATAATTTTGATAGAGATAACACTTACTGCAGTCTCATGTGATGTGTGTATGCTATTGGTGCAAACTATTTCCTCAGAGACTGAAGTGGAGTAGCATCTTTCCTTGTCGATGATAATATTTCGAGTAGTAAAGGCGGTAAGCAGGGAGTGCAACGACGATTACACTAATCGCCAATTGCTATTGTTTCTTACTATTACCATCACTCACTTATTTTTGGTATTGTAGAGTATGTTTAGCCGAGGATGTGAAGTTATTAAATTCAACGAAAATGAAATTTAGCATGTAGTGATGGGAGAAAATAGTATCGACGCAAATAGATAAATCAAAGGCTTTTGACAAATAACGATGAAGACCAAGGAATATCTGTTGACGAAATGAAAAATATGGTATTCTAACAGCAAAAATTCTGCGAGCCTTCTCTTCAACTTAGTAACGATTAACGTGATTTTAAATAATGCTAGAGAGCATACATTTCGAATGTCTTTCCTGTTAGAGATGTATTCCTTTCAAGTAAAATTTTATAGCTTGGGTAGAAAAATTAATTCGATAATCCCATTAAAATAGTCGGGAATTCTCTACGGGATATCACATTTTGCTATAATTTAAAGATTACTGGTATACAGAAATAAATATGAGGATAATTTGTATATCAGACGTTACGTCAAAGCTTTGGCCAGAAGATATACTTTGAAACCTGCATTTTTGAAACAATGAAGAGTTACAAGATGCTCTCAAAACAGTGAACAACAATATACCAATGATCACATGACAAAATTTAAAATACATAATGTAATGCAACACTACGCAAAAATAAGCCTGTCTAATGGGGCTTCAGACAGGCGAACAAACCACGTGCCTCTAAAATTTTAAAGTTTTGTTACTTTATTAGAGCCAATGCTGCATTTTATTAGAAGAAAATAGATATCAGTACCTGTGTGCCACTGTTCACAACTTGATGTAAACAAGAACAATTGCCTTTTGTTTGTTATTCCTATGTTTACAGCCTGTGCATTAACAATAACAATTACTAGAAAATTGTTCGACAGATCTCTGTAACGGAGATCTACAAACCACAATTACTTTCTTCAAACGCACCTTTCTTCACACAAGACTGACTGACTGACGTTTTACTAACTCAGTAGCCTACTTTTCTTTGTCTTTTATATGGCAACGTAAATAGTCTGATGAATGTCCTTGAAGTCTAATATTCGTGGCTTCGCCTTCTCGAGATTTCTATAAATGTAAACATCCTTGTTTCATTATTGTTGTTTTTGTATTTTGTTTACAGTTACTCCACTAATGTTTTTTGTTGTATTTTTGTTTACTTGTTTATCATTTTTTATGCTGGTGTTTGTTGTTATACAGTATGCAGTGCGATAATTTGTAAACAAGTTCATTATTTTTTTTAATTTGTAGCTTTTGTTTATAACTTTAATGTTAAAAGCAAAGCACCAGTATCATTTATTCCATTTCCGTAACAATATGTTAACCAAAATCAATTCTTAAAAAAACTCTATCAGCAATGTATGCTACTTTACTTTTTCGACTGCAAAACTTGTCAAATGATTTTAATCACTTTTTTACACAGAAAAACAAAATAAACAAATCCTAGAAAATCGAATAGCAAAACTATCATCCTGTATTAGCATTCAAATCTCTGCGGACTATAAAATATTTTCCAGAGTAATTTATTTTTCATTTCCAATATGTACTGCAATGTACAGAATTTATGATTGAAAACAGTGAATATAAAAACAACATTTGCTGTTTCAATAAGTAAAAGTATAGAGGTAAGGGGTTGAACGGGCATAGTCACTGTGTATTTTAATTTGGCAACTACACACACACAAATTGTATATTGTTGTTCATTGTTTTTACAAAAAAATATTAAAAACTTACTCTGCAACATATTCGAAATCTACACAAATTTATTGTTTTGTTTTTGTGTGAAAATGAGAAAATCTATTTTAGAGTATTTTTATCATGTTTTCGTTTTATATTTTCCAACAGAGAGTATAAAAAAATGGGGAAAACTTGCAAAAAAATTGCAATGAATGTGGAATATTTGGAATAAAATTTGATAAAAAAAATTTTGAAAATGTTTCAAACGTATAAATTCTTGTTGTCGTTATTGTTGTCGTTATGCTAGAAAACGCTATTCCTGATTTTCATTTAATTTAATCTTTCGTTGTTTTTCAAACATTTTTACTAAAACGCTAATTTGTACAGAAAAAATTATTCGAAAAAACATGAATATCTTCATCTCTTTTAAATGTCATTTGCGCAGAATTTGCAAATAAAAATCATAGTTTTTTTAGAATAAAAAAGGGCATTGAAATACTGTAACAATTTCAAAATGAAAACAAGCAACAACAAAATTATACAAATTTTAACGGGTATTCGTTGAAAACTCACTAAATTATTCTACGAACATGCATTAGACTATACCCAGGGCATAACCCTATCGCTCTAATCATAAACCGATGATATGGTGGGTAGTTGTTTCTGCTCGAGGCGTAGCACCTTAATTTTATTAACTTTCAGTTTAAATAAAAATAAAATTTTGAAAGAAGTAATCGTACATAGCTGCTCATTACCATTCAGTTAGGATTACGACCTCGCTTCGCACACCAATATGTTACGTGTGTTAATTTAATAAATGAGTGGTGGGATCTACAGTTTAAAGACGACTCCGAACGACAGATTTATGATATACTTTTGATGATAATTTTATTTATTCTCAGAGTTATTGCCAGAAATCTGCTGAGAGGAAGTCGCCGAAGAAATAATTTTTGTATTTTATTTTGATGTTTGGGCTATGGCTCGAACCCTGGCTTTTCGTCTAATATTATTGAGTAAAACTTCAAATGCAGCTCTGTCAGAACTATGTTCAGTGAGCATATTAAAATTAATCGAACACTTTTTGTTGATATTTAACAACTCAAATGTCAACAACGACAAAAAAAAAAAAACGATGTTGTTGAAACAACCAGCTGTTTTGTTTACCAGCTATCAAATGAATATTGAATAAGCAGCTGAACTGCGTATATTATTATGTCTGAACACTTAAAATATTGTACTCAATAAACCGAATATTGACTTAATAAAAGTGCAGATATACACTTTATTTATACACATAGTATAAGTTTAAGTTAATTTGAAATCATGCGATAAAGTTTTGACAACGTTGACTAAAATTCTATATGTTTGTGTCTCATATGCATTTCCCTCGAAAATAGCATTAAAATAATGAAATTCGTTGATATCGATTGTCAAGGCCGATAGTTCGACTCTTAAGTCTCAAACAGTTTAATATCGTATCGCTGCTGAGATCTTACAATATCGGTCATTTCATTTTACAGAAGTTAACTGGTAATGATTACTTAAAGCCGTTGTAGTTGAATTATTGTCAGACGGAGCAAATATTAAAAAACGATATAATGGTTACATATTTATCAAGTATGAGTGACGCATTTAGTGTGATTTGGGGCTGCTCTGAAGCCGCCGTTGTGTGTAGACTTATTAGACGTAAAGCTAGTGTTCGAGCTCCAGGCGAGACAGAAAAACAAAATACAAAAAGTATTTCTTCGGCGACTGCCTCTCACCGGATTTGTAGCAAAAACTTTGAGAGTAAATAAAATTTCCATGAAAAGTTTCTCAAAAATCTGTCGTTCGAAGTCGACTTTAAACTGTAGGTCCCACCACTCATGTATAAAATTAACTCGCACAACATAAGTGGTGTGAGAAACTAGGCCGCAATCCTGGCTAAAGGGTTGTAATGACCAAACATGAATGTAGGTATGTGGCTGCTCTTCTATGGCTTAACTGTTAATTAGTCTGTTTGAGAGAATCAAGCTCTGCTCAATTCAAAATAATCTTTTATTATTCCAAATTATTTCCTAAATTACATCATGTTATTAGACATTACATATACAAACATTATGTACGTAAATTTTCCTTTTTACTCCTTCTTCAATTATTCGTTTGCCAGCAATTTCCTAAAATCCGAAAGTTCCTTGTAAACTAACCACAGAAAAAAGGAAAAAAAATGAAAGCACAAACTGGTGTTACAACGACTGCAGTTTCTGTTATTTTTCTTTTTTGGGTAATTTAGATTATTTTGTTTATTTTTCTGCTTTTTTTATCAGTTAATTAAAATAAAAAAGTAAAAACAACAACTCCATCTATAACAATAATAACAACATTAATGGCACGATGATAATAGAGTTTACAAGGAGATTTGTAAAAACATTTTCAGCTTTAAAAGTTAATTAAAATTCTTATTTATTGTTAAAAGAGATCAAAAAAAATTAAGGAAATATATTTAAATTTCTTCCTAAAATAACATCAAATAAAGGCATCATGTTAATTAAAATTGTAAAGGAAAAAATTTAAATGGAACTTCTTTTTCATTTCCTTGCTTAACTAAGTCTAATTCAACGAAGACGTCCCGTAGTCTAGTATATAGTGTGTTGGCTTATTAAGCGTAACGCCACGGTTCAAGCCCCAGTTCAGACATCAAAACGAAATATGAAAAAATATCGCCGATTACTTTACTTACGATGCTGTCAGTGAATTTGTTTGTCTTGGCTCAATCGCTACCAGCAAATATGATGTCGGTCTGGCGTTCAATCGTGGCATGCGTGGGAAGGATCAAATCGGGGAAGCCCTGCGATCGACTGATGTGACCATAAATGCAGACCAGGAAGAATGTGTTAAAGTAGGCCGAAATCCAATAAACAGGTTGTTAATGGCCAATTAAAGAAGTAAGTAATTTGGTAACTAAAGATATTCCTTTGGTCAGAAATTTTTAATAAAAAATTTTAAAATTAAGTTTTTTTTATTGATTAGCACCACTGTACCTTGTAGACGAACAAACCAACTAAAAGGTTGTAGTAGAACTGAAGCTGAAGCCACAATTAACGAAAATCAGTCAACGTAATTTGAAAGTTTTATATATTTTGTGTAACAGTTATAAAAAAGTAGATTCGTGACATGTGACTATAACAAAAATGCTCAATAATATAATAATAGTTTAGCAAACGCACAACGCTTACAAATCATTGAACTTTATCAACAAAATTCGTACGGAGTGAGAATTGTGTTTCTAACGAAAAATTATTCTAAACGACGAAGGACATTTTTGACTCAATGATTACGCCAACAAACAAAATTACAAAATTTGGTGTGAAGAAATGCGAATGTAAGAAAAGTTCACTGCTTATTGCGGTTTGTGGATTGGTGGCCTCTTTGATCTGTAACTCTTCAAGGACAATGCATATCGCAATGTTGCAACCAATTTAGCAGGGTTCCTAACGATGATAACTGACACAATATGGAAGAATTTAAAATTTAGTTTCAACAAGGCGGTCTCACATGCCACGCGGTACCAATAACGATGCAATTTGAGTATACAACTAATATTTCGTTTTTAAGCAGTCAATTGGCCTCCAATAAACACTCATGGCTGAAATCACACAACATGGTATTAGCTAAGTTGTTATCATTAAGTATGTAATGAATGATAGCTCCGTTATACTATCATAAAAGGTAGGTTTATTTAGAACTCAACCGTTACACAACCTCTGTAATTAATAACCGGAAAGAACAGATGCAATGACCGGGATGTCCCTTCGATCCAATTAAAATATTGGATAGCAATTGGAGCTTTTCATATTAAATTAAGGAAAGTGTGGCTTTGAATTATAGTTCTTCTTCAACCCAGCATTTGTCAGAGACCAATTATTTATATTCGGTAATAGTGTACCTATTCCAGCAAGGGCATCTGTTACGCAAATATCGGAGATATTCCTATAACCAGGAAGTCATATTCAATTGACATAAAACTGGAGTGAGACTCGTTCAGATGAGTCGCACCACACGCCAATCAATTTTGACTTGAAGTTTGCATCTGAAAGAGGTTAATTGCCACTCTGATTTCGTAGGGATACGTGATACCGTGGAAGAAAACAATACCGATAGAATTCGTGAAATACAGCCGAAAATAGTATGGTATTGTAGGAGTTAAGGACTCGATTACTTAAATAAATGTCACATTCAGTTCTGTAAACTTTCAGTATATATCGTAGTTTTTTTTTTATTTCCTAAAGGTCCTTAAGAAAGGCAAACGTATTGGACACATTTAGTCAGAACACACATTTCGAAAAATAAAAATTTATTGTTGATATAATCTGTTAAAAATAAAAACAAAAAACAATAATGTGAACAAGGATAACTTTCACAAGCTCCATTTACTTTTACCCCACACACCCACACAAACACATTATGATAAATGCATTGAACGAACGTCTGTGTGTTGAATATAAAACATCTGTTTGACAAGAGACACAAAGCAGAAGTAGAGAGGAATTCTTGAACTGTTAACAAAAAATAATGGAAGACAATATTTTCTTAAAATACGTAGTATCCACCATACCATTACAGTTTTTTCTGTTTGCTTCTTGTTATTGTTGTTGTTGTAGATACTTTAGATTTAAGGAAATATCTGTAAAATATTTGAAAAATTTTATTTATTTTGTTGTCCTTTTGCTCGATTTCATTTAAAATTATGTTTTAAGCGAAATTTCTAGCAAAACGATTGTATGAACTGATTTAAAATGAAATATTTGAAGGAAACATACGGAAGGAAATTAATTCTCTATAGCCTCTCCTTAGACTTCAGCGGCATGAACAAAATTTTTGTTAGAATTGTTCTAAAATATGATTGAAAATATAATAACACACATACATCGACTTGGTCTAGTAGGTAATGTGTTGGCTTATTAGACGTGAGGCCTCGGTTCAAACCCCAGGTCAGGCATCTCCAACTAAACGAAATATGACAAAATATTTTTTCGGCGACATCCTCTCAGCAGCAAAAACTCGGAGAATAAATAAAATGGCCATGAAAAGTTTCTCAAAAATCTGTCGTTCGGAGTCGACTTTAAACTGTAGGTCCCACCACTCAAGCATAAAATTAACTCACACAACATAAGTCGTGTGTGAAACTAGGCCGTAATCCTGACTAAAGGGTTGTAATGACCAATTATGTATGCATGTATGTATGTTACATGCAACCTAGCTTACAACCTAGCTTCTCACACCACTTATGTAGTGTGTATATGCACCATCAGTATGTGGACTAATAAGTAACTGGTGTATTTATATGACGTCAACCCCTATGATACACCAAGTGACTGCCGTGTATACACGGATCTACGGACCGGCGGTGTAATTGGTTCATATTTCTATGTGAACGATGTTAGTCATCAGTACCATTGGCGAGCACTATTCATCCAGCGTTACAAAACTTCTTCTGGTCTGAATTGAATGATCTGGAGCGACCAGCGACATTGGTTTTTGAGACAGTGCGTTTTAAACCCGTTCATTATCTCTGAACCATCGACCACTTTTGATAGAGCATGATCGCCATATGGTTCCGCAAGCATTCGATGCGATTTTCCAGCAATTTTCTTCAATTGAAAAGCAAAGAATAATGCTTACCGAATTCGTCATTTTCTGATACAAAATTCACCATCTTTAACACGATTTAAAAATATGGTATGATGTCGCTTGTTCACTGATAGATGTGTACTGAATATGGTGACAAAAAAAATTAGACTCGTGCCAATGGAGACATTTGTATCTTGACACTAATTTTATACAGGTACATGTGATATTTACTCCACGTTTAAATCTCTGTAAGTTACAACAGTTTGTTAATATATCTACAGTACAATCGTGAAATTAACTAAACTTAGTCAACATCAGTTTCGTTGGTCCCATTTAGGTTTTATTTATTACACTCTGATTATTTATGAAATATCTAAAAAGATTCAATCAATAATCAATTGTTATTCTGTTTTCAGTTGTCGTTGATGTTGTTTTTAATATGATTTGTATCACGACTGGCTTTTTTTGTGAGTTGCTTTCATCAATAAATTTATTGATTTTCACTATGAATGACCCATTTTATGTTCACAAAATTAAATTGACGTTCAAATAAATTCAACTGTTATTGCCTAACTCTATAGAGCTGTTTTCTTTAGTCCTTAAAATTATACAAAAATAACACTAAAATTATTTGCATGGAAAGTACAATAAAATTGCGAAAATATTTTGCATTAGAATTTTTAATGTACCGCAACGAATGGCAAATTATCCAGATAATGGAAAATTACTTTTAATTAAATTTATTTTTTTAATTAGGAAAACAGAAAAATAAAAAATGGGAAAAACTTAATTCCCAAGGCTCACCACAACTTGTAGACAAACTTTCCACTGATTATTATTTTTACTACATTCCATAAGTTTCTGATAAGATTTGAATCTGGAGGTCGGTATAATAATTATGATATCAGTGTCATCGCACCATTTCATTGTAAACTTTTGAGTATGCTAAGAGTCATTTTCCTTATGGAACACACTTCAAAGTTTCGTATTTTTATTAGACATAGCGTAACATGAAATGTAGATGTACTCGTATAACAATATAATATAATACGCTGTAGTGATTTTACACCATACTGGGAAAATTCACTCCAAAAAATAATACTATTGCCGCCATGCTTTACTATCGTAAAAGTGTATTGGGGACTGTACTTTGTTTTTATTTGTCTTTTTATGTTTTTTATACCTCGATTTTAATTAAAGAAATTCATTTTGTCAATAACCACAGACTAGATTCACTCTTAACACAGTAAAGTATAGTGGGCGTAATATTGTTGAGTAGGTGAACAATTAAAGTCGTCGTAGTCTAATAGGCAGTCGGCTTATTAGACATTAGGCCACGGTTCGAAGCCCAGATCAGACATGTCCAACAAAACCGAAATATGAAGAAATATATCTTCGGCGACTTATCAGCAGATTTCTGGCAAGAATTGTCATCAAAAGTTTCTCAAACGAATCTTTCTTTCGGAGTATAATTTAAACTGAAGGTGCTGCCACTCCTGTTTAAAATTAACGCACACAAAATAAGTGGTTTGAGAGGCTAGGTTGTAATCCTGACTGAAGTGTTGTAATGCCCGGTTATGTATGTAGCAGAGATCTGCATGATTGTGAATCAAATGGCATAGTTTTGTATTTTCTAAAATGAATACTGAGCTAGCACATGACAGTAAAAAAATTAAATATTCTAATACATGATTCACATAAAAGAGACTGTTGTCAAGAATTGCTTGTCACTGCTTGCTACTTCTGTTTATTTACATGATTCACAAAAGCAACGAATCAGAATGAGTGTTTTGAATACTTTTTAAAAAACTCTTCTAACACATGTTGTTTTATGTAACATTTCAAGTGAACCGAGGAGTTTTATAATTTACTATAATACATATAAATATTATTAAATAATACAAAATATATTTGAATTTTTATTTTATTATTTATATTTCGGAAAAAAGAAGTTGCATAGGTTATATCTATGTATAAAAAACGTAAAAAATATTTTAATCCATGTCTGAGTTTCACCAAGTAAAGTAGACTAAGCAATTATTTAGTACATACATATAACGTACATTCTGTAAATATAATAAATAAATAAGTGCGTTACTTATAAGCTGAATTCAGAAAAAGTAAATTATTTACAGTTTGTGGACAAATGCGATTACGTTTTTCGGTGATTATGTTACCTGTGGCGGAAAATACTAAAAATTTTTGGGCAAGTTTGTGTAAACGATTTCTTTTAATTTTAAATCTTTTATATAGTGAAACGTGGCACATAGAAAGTTTCTCTTGACAAAATCATCAGTCCAGAGATCACATGTTATACAGGCTGTTTCGGTATCAATTGTCATTCTTAATTCTTCTTTTAATTTTAATCTTTTTTCTATTGCTATGTCACCTATCCGTCGTGATATTGTTGTTGGGTCGGGTACCATATCTGATATATCTAAATTACTTCCATATTTCGTGCCAATATCGAGAATAGATTGCACTACTTTTTTAAAACCTGCACCGTCCACAATGGAAAAACGGCGACAGTCCTCTACAATCCATTCTGAACATGCCATTAAAAAATTTTCTCTTTAATATTTTTAAGGCGATATTGGAATTCCGCGTGGCATAGCATTTGTGACGGATTAAATTAGAGGTATGCTACCGTTATATTTTAATATGTTATTGCACTTATCACAAATGACAATTAATTCAAAAACGCTACCATTGTCTTTTTCTATTTGGCGAAAAACATTCCATATTTTGCTTCTACTATTTGTGTTCTTTTTTATACTGTAAACTCCATTTTCAATATTTGTTAACACTTCGTAACTCATTGTATTGAATTTTTTAAAAATTTTCAAGTTGTTTTTCAATTTTACGTTTAATGTTTAATACTGAGTCAACTCAAAATTTCATATGCTTTTATGAGTTATTTGATTTCTATACAAAACAATCAAACAACAGTAATTTTTTTTATATATTTATGCTAACAGTACTTAAAAACAAAAGTGAGTATATTACATTCAGTTGTTAGAGAGTCAACAGTGCAAGCAATATCATTAAAAAGTATTGATCGATTACATATGAATGGACAGCGAAAGTGAATCAACTCCTACATACTATGTAGGTGAAGAAACAGAATTGTCGAATTTAAAATGACAACAATCCCTATGAGACCCAAGAGCGTAGAATGCATCTCTATAAAGTTATTGTTTGGTGTGGAGTCTAGCCTTTCGGTATCATTGATTCGATTTTGCTTGACAACAACGTTGGCGAGGCTATCACTATCGAGCACTATAGGCATTTGATTATAATGGCGATCTGTGCCACACAGCTTATGCTGTGTTGGACATTCTGCCCGAGCGATTTGTGTGCATAGTTATCTCACGTGATAGAAACTGCCCACCGAGCTCATGCGATTTGATCCCGTCAGACTTTTCCCACACACATCAATTTATTTAAATTAAAAAATAGTAAGACTTGATAGAATGCCACATTCCCTTTGCATATATTCAGTTGTAATATCCTTATGTAAGGTTTACTGTATTCGCATCACATCCTGGTTAACCCGGAAGCTAATCCGAAAATTTCAGGCTGTGTAGAGAATATTTAACTTTTCGATGCGACCTAATATTCCTATTTGTCTGTCCGCTCTCGCCACATTTAATACCCATGCTTATTCTGTCAGGGCCTCAATATATTTACAGTCAGTGGCCTTTCTGGTCATGGTCATGATAATGGTAGTTCAAGATACTGGTTGCAGTGTTAACCAATAACCATTCCATCATGGTATTGGCAAAAATATTGCTTTGGAGCAATTAAAGAATTTTGTATTGTTTATCAACTTATAGAGGACAATTTCATTAATAAATTTAAACAACAAAGAAAATTAAAGGCCTATAAAAAATTTAGTAGTTAATGATAAAGAGATTTGTTCTAATAAAGAAAGGGCCGATAGCATTGTCGGTAAATTTCAAGAAGCCCATTTAAATACTGCGGGTTCCCACAGCTCAATGGAAATTAAAACTATCTTTATTTTCAATCTGTTGGAAAGGGACACTTCTATAGTGGTCAACATGATTAGATCGAATAAAAACCGAAGGTACACTACTGGTATTCTTTTCCTTGACGTGGAGAAAGCTTTTGACTCTATCTGGCATAAAGGCCTTATATTCAAGCTTCACAAAATGAATATTCCACTATACCTAATTAAATTAAGGAAAAGTTTCCTTGAGTACAGAAAGTTTGTGGTTGATGTTAACGGAAGTCAATCCACAATACGTGACATTACAGCTGTTGTTCTCCAGGGTTCGATTTTATCACCATTGCTGTATTCCCTCTACATTTCCGACTTCAAAATTGTGAGAGGCAATGATGTGGCATTTTATGCGGATGACAGTGCTATAATCTGTCACGGAAAGGTTTCTAACTCAATTGTGAAGAAAATTCAGAACGCTCTGTTATCAGCCGCAATATATTTTTCTAAATGGAAAATTAAAATAAATTAAGAAAAATCTTAGAACATTTTGTTTCCTTACAACAAGTCACCTAAGAGAATTCCTTGTAGGAAACTTAGGATACAAGGCAATGAAATAGAGTTCGCGGAATCCGTAAAATATCTAGGAATTACATTAGACCAAAAACTAAATTTTAAAGAGCACCTAGAGAATACATGTCTTAAAGCAATCAGGTGCGGGCGATCTTTATATCCTCTTCTGAATAGGAAGTCAAAATTGAATTTTAAAAATAAATTACTTTTATTCAAAATGTGTATAAGGCCAATTCTTACATATGGCTGCCAAATCTGGTATGACAGGTCACACCTGACAAAGTTATAAGTAATACAGAATAAGAATTTGAAAATAATTTACAATCTGCCTTCAAGATTTCCTACTGTTGAACTGCATTCAAAGGCTAACATCCAGATGATTGAAAACTTTATAACTGACTTGGCGCTGTCATTTAGAGAAAAATTCAGAAGGTCAAACTAAGTCCATTTGAGAGGTATGATTTGATAACTTCTAATTTCAGCTATACTATTATGTATAGCATTTATTAGATGTTGTCTTAGCACTTCTCAATTTTCCTATGCGATGTTAAATTTTAGGTTTTTTACTATATTTTTCCTATTAAATAGATAATTTTGATAAGTATTTAGTAATAATCAAAATGTGATAATTTATTGAAATATCCTTAAGATAGAAACTCAAAACAATGTAATTTCACCTATCCAATGTTCCAATGATAGAAAATAAATAAATAAATAAAATAAATAAATTTAAACAAAAATTTATTTTGACTTTCACTATTTTTTCTTCATATTAACCGTAGGTCGAGAAGTCGCCGTAGTCTAGTAGGTAGTGTGTTGGCTTATTAGACGCTAAAGCTTGGGTTCGAGCCCCAGGCCAGGCATCAGAGACAAAATACAAAAAGTATTGTTTCGGTGACTTCCTCTCAGTAGATTTCTGGCAAAAGCTCTGAGAGTAAATAAACCTGCCATGAAAAAGTTTCTCAAAAATCATCATGTATAAAATTAACACACATAACATAAGTGGTGTGAGAAACTAGGACGTTGTACAATGGGTCAATTCGACCTCCGGGTACTGTACTTGTCTTAATTGACAAGTACACGTCCTCTAACCTAACCTAACCAAACCGTAGATCGAGCTTTGTATCAAAAATGATACATTTCAATTTTTGAGGCGATATAGCTTTAATTCAGAAAAAGTTAGATGCCTGATATTTTTTGAATTCGTTAGTATTGTGATTGTCGTTATTTTAAATCAAAAATCCGCAAAAATCCACTCCAGTAGTGTGAAAAGCTCTGTTTGGGCGTACTCGATCTGCAGGCAAGTTTCCCATCACGTGCTGACTTAACACCGGTTTCATTCTGAAGCACTGAAGACATTTTGAGATAGTAGAGTTTACCAATTTATGGCCTCCAATGGGCCAATATTGCTGCCGAATTGTAGCTAGTAAAACCTGAGGACCAGCATGCAACAACTTTTGATGAAAATGTATTATTAAAGACGATGTCAATGGATGATGTTTAGGCAAAATAATAGGGTGTTGAGCATCGAATTCGAGACAAGAGTTTTGAAGACGACCGCCGACACGAATTACTCCAAATGAGTCAATTATAGGCATCAGTGAGTAAAGCTTGCTGGATGAAGGTAAATTTTGATTTGATTTGAGGGCCTTATACTCAGCTACAAAATGAATTAACTGTATGTTTTTTATTAAAATATATGTTCCGTTTTTTAAGTCTGTTGGCGTAAGCCTTTCAACTTGGGTCTTCAATTTAGGGTACGCAAATTTAAAAACATATGCAAATATACGTTGCATTTTTGGAAAAGAATTGTGGTACTTACACTGCAATGAAAAATCAGTTAAAGAAGCTGTAGCTAGTATATTTCGACGTCTTTCAGGTAACTCCGTCAAAAATTCCATATTGGAAGGCCATTTTGAAGATTCAAGACACAGAAAATCAGGACCATTGCTCCATAATGTAGAATTAAGTAATTCCTTAGGTGATGAGCCTCTTGAAAGTATATCTGCAGGATTAAGGTTTGTTGGAACATAGTGCCACTTCATCTTATTTGTGATTGTTTGTATTTGAGAGATCCTATTGGAAACGAAAATATTATAATTTGAAGGCTGCTCCTGAAGCCAAGAATGTACGACCATTGAATCTGACCAGCAATGTACATCACAATCATAAGGTAGTGTTTTTACAACTTCATCCACAAGTTCTGCTAGGAGACACGCCGCAGAAAGCTCAAGTTTCGGAATCGTTAAAGATTTAAGGGGTGCAACTCTAGACTTAGAGCATAACAATGATGCTTTAACAATATTTTCAGATTGGGATCTTATATAAACACATGCCCCATATGCTACCAGACTGGCATCACAAAAGGCATGTACTTGGACATTCTTGTTTGGCTTCAAAACACATCGAGAAAATTTAAAATACTCAATGGAATCAAACTGCGAAATATATTCGAGCCATGATGAATGTAAAAACTGGGGAAGGCTTTCGTCCCACTGTAGCCCCAACTTCCATAAATGTTGCATAAATATTTTTGCTCTAGTTATAATCGGACCAATTAAACCTAGTGGGTCATACAAACGGGCAATGGACGATAATATAGAGCGCTTCGTAACAACTTTGCAATCATCAACATAATTAAATGAAAAAATAAAATTGTCCGCTTTGGGATTATAAATCAGGCCAAGTGTTTTAGTGGTATCGGTACCATCACTAAATTTTAAAAGTGGCTCGCATTGTTCTGGCGGCGTGTCCTCTAAAACGGCTGGAACGTTTGAGCACCACTTTCTTATTACAAAATTTCCACGCTTTAGCAAGGCTGCGACCTGCTTTTGAATTATTCGCACCTCCTCAACAGAATCACCACCGGACAGCATATCGTCCACATAAAAATCACGCTTTATGACCTTTGCACCCACGGGAAAATTTGTTTCCTCTTCATGTGCCAATTGATGCATTGCTCGAATAGCCAGGAATGCTGCAGGACGTGTACTATACGTAACTGTATCCAATGAATACGTTTTGATTTCATCTTCTTCGTTTTCTCTCCATAGAATACATTGTAGATAATTATCTGGATAAGAAACACGAACACACCTATACATCTTGCAGATGTCTCCGCTAAGAACAACTTTGAAGCATCGAAAACGCAGAAGTGTACTGAACAATTTTGGCTGTATAGTTGTTGGACCTGTATACAAAATATCATTAAGAGACGGTTGTTGCTTTTGCAGAACCATCAAAAACAACTCTTAATTTGGTTGATGTGCTGTCCAGCTTATACACACAATGGCGTGGTAGAAAATATGTCTGCTGGGAAACCTGTGAAGAAATTAAAGACATATGGTTCAACGATATATACTCAGTGATAAATTTTGCATATTGCGTCTTCATATCGGGATTTCTTCTGAATTTTCTTTCTAAACCTTTAAAACGTTGTAAAGCACGCTGATAAGAGTCACCAAGTTTATGCCTACAACAATCGAGGCGAAACATATTTTTTAGGAAATGATTCTCGCAGAAAATTTCCTCCTCAGAAAACGAGCTACAGCTGCCAAAATTATTCTCCACTTCCCAAAAGCTTTTTACTACAGAGCACAATTCATCATCATGTTTTACTTTGGAACTAACTGCTAATGACCAGGAATGATTAGAACGAATATTACCGCCAGCAACTACCCAACCTAATAATGTTTTTTTTAACATAGGCAAGTTTTCAGCCAATTTAATTAGTCCAACTGACATTAATTCAAAAAACAATTCGGCGCCAATTAAAATATCGATACGACCACATCTATCAAATGAGGGATCAGCAAGCTCTATATTGTTAGGGATTTTCCACTCTGACCTGTTGGAAATAATGCTGGGCTGATAATCAGTAATGCTGGGGATCACCATAGCCGTCAATGATGTTGAATAATTTCCGTTCCTGGACTTGATTAATATATTAACTGATTTATCAATAGTTAAATTACCATCACCGATTCCAGAGATACTTGCGAATGTCCTTTCACACTTCAAATTTAAAAAGTTTGCAAATCGGTTTGTTATTAGATTAAGTTGGGATGCCGAGTCGAGTATTACGCGACAAGGTGCAAAAATTCCAAAACTATTTTTGACCATCACTACAGCTGTTGCGAGGAAAACGGTTGTAGTGGACGCTGATGTTATTTTTGCTTGTACATCATTGGACGAAATAAGCACCGTTTGAGCAAGACTGGTAACCATGGATGAAGCGACGAGATTATCTGTGGGAATACTATCAATGTGCAACAATGTATGGTGCTTTGAGGAACACTGACGGCAGCAACCAGAAGTACAACTTTTAAGCATATGACCTTTCCGTAAACAATTAAGGCATAATTTTAAATTTTTTGCCTCTTTAAAACGTAGAGAGGGGGATAAATTCAAAAATCTCGAACAATTACTGATGAAATGATCTTTAGAGTCACAGAAAAAGCACAATTTATTTTGAGATGCAACATGAACATGCCGATTGATTTGGTTAGATTTTTTCAAAATATGCGGTTTCGAAGGGTTAATTATTCCCGAATTTTCACAGTTTTCTGCCATGCGACACCTTTTGTCTAAAAATGCTGCCATTGAGGCCGAAGTTGGCAAGTCATTTATTGGTAGCCCTTCTTCCCATTTTATACGCGATTTGACATCCATCTTTGTTGTTACCAAATGGACCAATAAACCATCGGTAATTTGCTGTTGATTTCCAATAGTTTGCATAGCACGCAAATGTGCATTAAAACTGTCACTAAATCGACACAAATCAGCAGCAGACCCACTTTCAGCACTGCTTAATGCAAAGAGCCACTTTATATGCGTTTGAAAATTTAGCAGCTTATTGTCAAAACGATTTTTTAACAATACCATGGCTTCGTCGTAGTTAGCTTCTTTCAATTCAAGCGACGCAATTGTGTCTAGGGCAACACCTTCCAAATTTGCACGCAAGTAATGAAACTTTTCCAATTTACTCAAGTTACTATTATCGTTTATAATAGTCGAGAATAATGCGAAGAAATTAGGCCACTCTGAATATGAACCACGGAATTTCGGCAATTGCATTTCTGGAACCTTGGTTTTATGCGATGTTGCGTGAGACGTTGACTCATCGAGAGAAAATTGGCGAAATGTTGACGAACGTTGGTTGGAATCAGTTCTGCGTACGTCAGCGATTTGACGGGTTAACTTAGCTTTCACTTCGAAATACAATGACATATAAACCATACTGTCACTGGTATCCGATGCACTGCATTCATACTGCTCCATCATGCCTTGTGCCTCTTCGTAGCATTTGTTGATTTTCTCTACGTATTCCAAACGGACAGATAGCTCTGCATCATCATATTCCTTAAGCTGTGAATGCGTAAGGTTTTTATTTAGGTCTTCTAGTTTTTTCAGCGAAACAGCAATCTTGGAAAAATAGGGCAACAAATTCACCGACTTATCTGCTTCACCAGAATTAGAAGATCCTTCACCATTATTTTTTGACATTTTTCCTTTAATTTTATTGTTAAACCGACGAATAACAAAAAAGTCTTAGTTATTAATATACAAATTTATATTAATTTACGAAATTTTCTTTTGGCCTTTAACCGAAAAACAAGACAAACTAGTATCCGAATTGATACTAATTTTTTAAAAATTATTTAAATATGCCGACGGCAAACGAATTATCAATATTCGAATTAATATTGATCTTCAAGAAAGATTACGCGATATCTATCAATATCCGAATTGATGTTGATCTTTTAAAGTATCACGTCGGGGTCACCAATGTTTCGAGCCTGTAATATTTTTTACAAGCCTAAAAGCTACTTTTTAAATATAAAAGCACTATAATTTATTTATATTTTGTAATATTTGTTCCCGATTGGAACCTCTTTATTATAATTCAAATTTGACACTAACTAAATTTATGTTTCAAAATGTAAAGCAAAGTTACAATAATTATTATTGATCTTGTTTAATGTAATGTACTTACATACACGCATACATACTTATTTACTAAGTAAGAAGACACTTTCGAACATAAGTCTCCAACTTCGAACATTTACATGTATGAACAGTATTGTGGAGATCGTAAGTATGTATGTGTGTATGCCTGTATGTAAATATAAATCGAACTGTTGCTAAGCAAGAAATAAAGAACATTAAATATGAAAACAATTTAAAGTAAAATAAGTAAATAAAAATAACTGAAGTTAAGCAGGGGCGTATCAGCATTTAACAAATGCAATAAAACAAAAAAAGGTTTGAAATTTTGCCAAATTAATTTTTTTGTTGTGAAGATGTTCAAGATACAGACTATGAAGATACAGGTCATGATGTATTTATTACCTACTAGAATATAGCCTAGAATTGAATAGAATCGAAAAATCATGTAACTTTATTCCAAATTTATGGGGTATACTTTTTTTAATTGTATTTGAACTACATATATTACTCATACGCATCATATTACATGTACTGGAATAGTTACGCTGAAAAATATGCAATAAAAAACTTGGCTTTTGTCATGTATGAAACTAATGGCATTAAATATCACTCATACGTCACATATGTTTTCTGCATTATGAATTTTACATTGTATTAGATATGAGCATAATGTGAGTAAATAGAATAGGTTGTCGATCTAAAAGTTTAACACTAAGCCTACCAACATGTTATATATACCTATTTCTACCGATGGCGGTCAAATGACCGCTTTGGGTAATTCCCTCTTATTCGCCCGAATAGCTCCTACTAAGGTAGTACTTTTTGATAAAAGATGTACTCTTAAAAAAATTATCGGTGGTCCGCACCCTATGAATGGTTCAGTGAGTTTGAGAACAACATATCCACACAGCGGTATTGATGATGGCCTCGTCTCATCTTTTCCCAAATACGGAAATTCATTCACAATATATTTACTTTCAAAGTCCGCTGTCAACTAGTACTTGATTCCGAACTTATCGGGTTTATTGGATATATATTATGTAAATCGGCATCTTGATTTTGCAGCAAATAGCTGTTCATCAACAGTTATATTTGCAACTAGTTTGTAGCAGTTTTGACTATTTTCTATCAATTTATTCCATACCTTGGAGATGAGAGCAAGTTTGTCGCTTCTCGCTTCTTCTTTGAAAACGAATAAATCGCATAATTTATGTGAAACGATTTCTGTTTATTGTTCGTGAAAAAAATTTAGGACCCCATTACTTATTCCATAAATAGGAAACGATCAGGTTGCTTGTTTCATATGCACCATGTGCATATAAAATTGCAATGAAAGCATCTAACTCTTCTAAAGTTATACTCCATTCGGATCTTAAACCTCGACGTGCTTCTGACCCTGTGCACATTTTTATATGGTTCATAATTCCCTGGTCAAGTATCAACGAAAATTGCCCTTACTTTGCCCTTCATAGTGTTGTGTTTCGCATATCCCGTTGGCCCTGATATTTCGCTTGTATGAAGCGGAGATCTTCCAGGTCAAGAACCTTGGTGAATTTTTTGCCAAACACTTCCATCAACTGAAGTTTCAATACTCTGATCGTTTTCTTCACACTAATCTTCGGAACTGGTGAATAATCTCATTCCTTTTCGTCCCCTACGCGTGTTCACAATGTTCTCTTCCTCATTATCCGTGTCGAATAGCTCAGAGTCAGTGTCTAATGGATCATATATACTATCCTCACTCCCAGAATGTTCTGCTTCATCAACTTCAGAGCCAGTAATCTAATTTGAATAATCGCTATTTTGCCTCACCTCGTGAGTTACCAGCAGTCGCTCCGTACCTAACATCAAACAAAATGTAAGCACATGGCGTTTTCCTAGTACACAATCGGATGATATTTTCTTGGAAAACTACTGTTTTTGTGTGAGAGATATTTTGAGATATCAATCCAGATAACTTCATAAAATTTCATACATATTCTAGCGGTCAGAAGACTGCTCAGGGTAGACAAAGGAAGGGTACATATTATTATCAGAAAAACGAAAGAAGAAGAGAAATATATATTGAAAAATTAAACAGCTATATATTATAGAAAAAGTCATGCAGTAAGTTCAAAGAAAATAAAAACCTGGAAGTTAATAACTTTGATTAAAATCTCAAAAGCGGTCATTTGACTGCTCTGGTAGGTTTAGTGTAAAATTTAAAAATTTAATAAAACAAAAATAGTTGGAAATTTTGATAAATTTATGGTTTTGCTGTGGACTACAACTGCTGCCGTTGGAAATGGATTTTTATTTCATTTATATGGCTGACGCTGATTTATGCCCTTATTTTGATGATTTTTAAAAATTACAAATTTACGTCATATTCTTTACTTTAGTACATTAAAAGCCACTTTAAGCCTTGTATTTATGTACTTTGCAATTGTTACTATTGGAAATTCATGTTAGTAATTACAAGGAGTAAAGTATTATAATTTTTAAGTTACTTTCAAATACCTGTGATGACTTTTCTGCATTTTATTCCTTTTTAACCACTTAAAAGCTGAAAAATTACAACTCCTAAATAACTGTCGTTGCAGACAGTTTTAAAAATTCGAGTTGTGGAACTCAATTCCTGCAGAGGTCTATCCTGTTACCTATGATGTAAAAATATACAAGCCTAGTGTCCATAAACACTGTTCTCTCTTTCTTTCTTCTCATAACATAGTTCCAAACTCAAACTAATATCTACACCGCCCATAGATATAGATGATGTAATATTACTGCTGCGCTTATGTGTCAATAAACAACGTTGCGATAGATCGTTTAAACCTTAAACAATTTTTTTCCTGAAAATGATCCAAATTTCTTCATTTTTGGAAAAAAAAATATTAAAGAAGATGAGGGACGCTAGCTTCTAATTTCCAATAAATTCCTTGTTAAATGTTTTATTGATTTATGAGCTCAGATACACTGCGGTTCATCAGGATAGAACCAACATATTTTAAATTAAAAAAACTGTATAACTTGCAAATACAGATAGAATAAAAAAATTTTGTTTTGCAGAAATATAGTTAATACTGTAAATGATAATTTGAACGCAAAAAATAGTATAAAAATGAATTATAACGGTACTTTTTCACTTTCTTTGTAGTCAAGTATTAAATTTTTCATTTATTTTTTGGTTCAACAGAATAGAACCACGTGCATTTTTAACTTAAATCAGTAGGCGGTTGTAATAAAGCTTTATAAAAACCAAATAAAATTAAAGTCACAGTTTGTGACTGCAGTTATCTAAATTAATATGTGAAGAAAAAGTCCTTTAAATTCGTCGGAAATGGTAAAAATTGATTTTTACCATTCTGAAAACTATTCTTATCGCGAAATCGGTAGAAAAATCGGACGAAGTCATAATGTGGTAATGAATTACATAAAACATTGTAAACCATATAATAAAAATTACAAAGGAGGTACTTAGACAGCTCTAACACCACAGGACAAGCAAAAAATTCTTCGAATTGCCTCAAATTCAGCCCATTCTACCTCTAAAATTAAGCATTTAGCAGGAGTTAAAGCAAGTAAATCAACAGTTCGTCGCGCTATTTTAAGCAGTGAACATTTACAAGTCCGAAAACTAAAGGAAAAACCTCCATTAAATGCAATCCGACAACAACAGCGCCCTCAGTTTGCCAAAGATCATATGGCATGGGATGTTCAAAGACTATTAAGCGATAACGATTGGCGAAAAGTAATTTTTTTCTGATAAAAAAATTTAATTTAGATGGCTATAACTTTTATTTTCACGATATGCGTAAGGACGAAAAATTTCTGAGCCGCCATCACAGCATAACGCCCCCTATGTAATTGAACATCCCATGCCATATGATCTTTGGCAAACTGAGGGCGCTGTTGTTGTCGGATTGCATTTAATGGAGGTTTTTCCTTTAGTTTTCGGACTTGTAAATGTTCACTGCTTAAAATAGCGCGACGAACTGTTGATTTACTTGCTTTAACTCCTGCTAAATGCTTAATTTTAGAGGTAGAATGGGCTGAATTTGAGGCAATTCGAAGAATTTTTTGCTTGTCCTGTGGTGTTAGAGCTGTCTAAGTACCTCCTTTGTAATTTTTATTATATGGTTTACAATGTTTTATGTAATTCATTACCACATTATGACTTCGTCCGATTTTTCTACCGATTTCGCGATAAGAATAGTTTTCAGAATGGTAAAAATCAATTTTTACCATTTCCGACGAATTTAAAGGACTTTTTCTTCACATATTAATTTAGATAACTGCAGTCACAAACTGTGACTTTAATTTTATTTGGTTTTTATAAAGCTTTATTACAACCGCCTACTGATTTAAGTTAAAAATGCACGTGGTTCTATTCTGTTGAACCAAAAAATAAATGAAAAATTTAATACTTGACTACAAAGAAAGTGAAAAAGTACCGTTATAATTCATTTTTATACTATTTTTTGCGTTCAAATTATCATTTACAGTATTAACTATATTTCTGCAAAACAAAATTTTTTTATTCTATCTGTATTTGCAAGTTATACAGTTTTTTTAATTTAAAATATGTTGGTTCTATCCTGATGAACCGTAGTGTATGTCGATACATTGACTTCATATGTTTTACTACAATAGAAATAATTTTGGTTTTTAAATAATTTTAATTTATTTATTTATTTTTTCTGACTATATTTTTACGATTTTAATAAACGTCTTTGACTATTTTGACAATTTTTTCTCAAATATTTGATGATTTGGTGCCTCATTTATCTGGCAGCTGTGGTCAAGATAAACAAGTAAACAAAAAATATACCATCAAACACCAGCATAAAAATGGTAAACACGTAAACAAAAATACAACAACAAACACTACAAGAATAAATATAAACAAAATACACAAACAATGATAATGAAACAATGATGTTTACCTTTATGGAGATCTCGAGAAGGCGAATCCACGTGCCTCCGACTTTAAGAACATTCATCAGACTGTTTACGTTGCTATATAAAAGACAAAGAAAAGCAGGCAACTGAGTTAGTAAAAATTCAGTCAGTCTTGTGTGTAGACGCGATGTGTTTGAAGAGAGTAATCGTGGTTTGAAGATCTCCGTTACAAAGATGTGTCGAAAAATTGACTAGTAATTGTTATTGTTTATGCAAACGAGTGCAGAGAGGAATAACAAACAAAGCAATTGTTGTTGTTTACATCAGGTCTTGAACAGTGGCACATATAATTGTGCGAACAGTAAAGAATTTAATTAATACTAAACAAAAATTTATTTTTATTTTATTTGCAATCTACGAGATTATATTTTTTTCAAAATATTTCTTTTTTAAAGATGGAGAAATTTGTGCCAGAAAATGATTTTTCGCGTAAAGCATTACGTTTTTGTTTTTATTAGCAAAAAAAAATCTGGAGTATCACATCGAATACCTATCGAAGCATATTGTGATCTTGAACCATCAGAACAAACATGCAGAAGAGGATCTTGACGGTTCATATGTAACGATTTTGACGTATGAAATGAAGAACTTGAAAGACCACCTAAAAAGTTTGAAAACGCCGAATTGCTTACAATATTGAATGAAAATGACACTTCCAGTCAGAAACAAATGACACAAATGTTAAATGCTGCACAACAAACAATTCCTAAACTTCAAAATCTATTGGCAAGATCCAAATGTTTGGAAAATGGGTGCCACATGAATTGAATAACAGAGGAAATACCAAAACACGACTTGTAAAATGTTGCTTCAAAGACACGATAGAAAAGCAGTGCTGCATCGAATTTTTACTGGCAATGAAAAACGGATTTATTTTCAGAATTCCAAATGAAAAAAAATAATGGATTAATCCTGTACGACCATTAACTGTGGCTACAAAAACAATTCAATTTTGCAGGATGTCTGGTGGTACCATAAAGGTGTTGAGCACCGCAATACCTATCGCTATCGAAAACAAATAATCAATTCAAATCTTGAGTTTATAGAGTAACGACCACAATGGAATGCACTCGCACACAAAGCAAAACTGGTTCAGAATATAATCAAGTGTGTATTGCAACCGCGTCTGCTGTATTCACCAGATTTTCCTTCCAACTACTTTTTGTTTTCATTGATGAGACACGCATTGGCTGACCAACATTTAAAAACTATGTGTAGCAATGGCTGCGAGGTTTCAGACAAGGCGATCCCTTATCATGCGACCTCTTCAACTTCGTCATGGAGAGGTGTTCTGCGAAAGGCGGGAGTGCATCGCAATGGCACTATTTTTCAAAAAATTCTTCAGTTGCTTGAGTACGCTGACGACATTGACATCATAGTGTCTGCCAGGCGAGATGTTACTGCTGCCTTTCCTGCTATTGCACGGGAGTCTACTAAGATTGGTATGGCAGTAAATGAGGGCAAAACAAAGTATATGTTATCGACAAGTAGAGACGTGCGGCGTATTAATTTTCAGATTACGGCAGACAGCTATACTTTTGATACAGTCAAAAAATTTCTTTATCTTCCAAAAATGATGTCAGTCTGGAGATCAAGCGTAGGATCACTCTTACCAACAGCTGCTACTATGGTCTCAATAGGCAATTGAGTAGCAGAGACCTGTCTCGTACGACAAAACTAATACTCTACAAGACGCTCATTCTACCCGTGCTTCTTTATGGCGCAGAGGCATGGACCCTATTAAGCACTGATGCAGCAGACTTGAGGGTATTCGAGGGAAAAGTCATACGTAAGATCTTCGGTCCAGTGCAAGTTGGCGATGATTTCCGCATTCAATGCAACAGTGAGTTGTATGAGCTCCTCAACGACATAGACGTTGTGCCAGCGTATTAATATCCAGCGGCTGCGCTGGCTCGGCCGTGTCCTTCGAATGGAGGAGGATGCTCCGGCGAGGCGGGTATTTGATGCGGGGATCTGCGGAAGTCGGCGAAGAGGATGACCTTGTATCCGTTGGAAGGACCAAATCCAGGAAGCCCTGTCATCGATTGGTGTGACTAACTGGCGAAGGCGCGCAAGAAGAAGAGGTCTGGAAGAAAGTGTTGCGGCAGGCCGAAAACCGTTAACCGGGTTGTTGATGGCCATTTAAGTAAGTAAGTAGCCTGCAATGGCCAACATGTTTTTACTTTCCCATTTAAAAATAGTGTTCAACTTTCACACAAAAAAAACACTCACTTCATATCGGTACACTTGGCAAATCAAGGATTTATTTAAATAAATTAGCAAATAGCGATTGGAAGTAAATAAATTGTTCAGAGATTGACGAACATTAAAGCACATTGGGACATACATACATATGTTCCAATAGATTCTTCCTTATCTAACAAAATTTTATTTTTAATTATATTTTTAATACTTCACAAATCGTTTTTCAAAAAATTTTCATATCAACTCTGATCGTAATATCTTTACCAAACGTATAGCACTTTATAAAAGTAAATCAACACGCTACAAGAAACAATTTGAAACAATATTATCGATTTATTATACCCAATATTATTACAACAATTTGTAAAAATATTATTGTTTACTGGGTTAGAGACATTTGGTTAAAGAGACACACAATTTCGGAATTAAAGTAGCCTTCATTCAAGCCTCTTAAAATTTCACACAATTGCAGAAAATGTTATGAATATGTTTCTAAAGTTTGAGATTTTTTAAAGTTTTTTAATTTTTTTTACTGTTAAAAGTACTCCATACACACAGTTACTAAAGTATACATACGGTTAACAAATTACAGATATTTTTTTATCCAATCCGTTTTCGTTGAAAATCTTTATAGTTTCTTCGATTTTAAGACGGTCATTTGCATTGGTTAAAAAATTTCTGAAATTGAACTGAGTTGTGGCCCTGCAGAGGCCCTCAAAAGTATACATCCGATTAAAAAATTTCACAAATTTCTGAACCAATGCAAAAGACCGTCTTAAAATCGAAGAGAGATGTCAGACAATTATCAAGATTTTTCAACGAATTAAAAAATTTCTGAAATTTGTTAACCGTAGGTATACTTTTGTGGCTGAGTGTAGTTTTAAATAATTCCAAGGCTTATAAAAAAACGAAGCATAAGTAAAAGTTATGAATTACAATAAGTTTTTTCCCAACTATACTTATAAAATATTTCTTTGGTAGCCATTAAGTCCTGAAACTTATTTTTCAAAAGAACCTAGTCGATAGTCCCTCACGGGAGGGAGGGATGCATGCAAACAAGGTAAAGTTTCTGATTGTGGTCAACGTGGCGACCACCAGGACGATCCTTGTCTTGCTGTATTCAAGTTGACACGCAGCCTCCTCGTGGCCCCTCCTGGATGGCATTCTAGCACCCGCTAGATGTTAACTAATGCGTGCAGCGAATGTCCAATCCCCTGGACGTTAAATTTGGGTTGTGCGTAGGGCTTGGAACCCACCACGTAAAAACAATTATCCAATGAAAACCAAGACAGAATCCTATAAAAAGATCCCCTCTAAAGTTGACGACCACGGCAAACGTATAAAGGACTATGATTTACGTATTGGCACATGGAACGTCCGCACCCTTTACAGGGTAGGCGCTTCCGCCCAGCTGGCGGATGCCCTCATTAAATGTAGGACTGACATCACTGCCATTCAGGAAATGCGATGGACAGGACAAGGATGCAAAAGGCTTGCATCTTGCGATCTATACTACAGCTGCCATGAAAACAAGCACGAATTTGGATGCGGATTTGTGGTTAATAAGAGACTTCGTCACCTTGTCTCTGGGTTCACACCTGTGAACGAAAGAATAGCCACAATCCGCATCAAGGCAAAATTTTACAACATCAGCCTAATATGTGCTCACGCCCCGACGGAAGAAAAGGACGATGTGGTTAAGGATGCCTTCTATGCTAAACTCGAGGACGTATACGATAAGTGCCCGGCCCATGACGCCAAAATCGTCCTCGGGGATTTTAATGCAAAGGTCGGGCGGGAAGGTATCTTTGGCCCCACTGTCGGACAGTTCAGCCTCCACGCAAACACTACCTCCAATGGTATGAGGCTGATCGATTTCGCCGCGGCGCGTAACATGGTAGCATGTAGCACTAAGTTTCAACATCTCGACATTCACAAGGCCACATGGATGTCCCCTGATCGGTCAACATCTAACCAGATCGATCATATTGTGATAGACGGAAGGCACGTATCCAGTGTACTAGATGTGCGCACATTCAGAGGTCCAAACATCGACTCGGACCACTACCTTGTCGCAGCCAAGTTTCGATTGCGCATTAGCGCTTCGAGGTCTGCGCACTCTAGTGCATTGCGAAAGCTGGACGTTAAGAAGCTGCGATCACAAAGGACAGCTGAGGCGTTCTCCGCTCAACTCTCGGATAAGCTCCGTCGTTCGCCATCTAATCTCAACGACATTGGCGGACTGTGGGCCAACATCTCCCACTCCTTGCGCACTACTGCGGAAACAGTCCTTGGTTTCGAACGCCCACCCCAACGAAATCAATGGTACGATGAGGAGTGTCGCGAGGCAACTGCAGCGAAAAACGCCGCATACAAGAAAACGTTGCAGTCTGCCGCTACGCGAGCCATTGTCGAGAACTATAGAGAGAAGAGAAGGGATGAGAGACGCCTTTTCAGACGCAAGAAGAGGGAGCAGGAAAGGCGTGAGCGTGAGGAAGTCGAGATGTATAGATGTAGGAATGACGCTCGAAAATTCTATCAAAAGGTTAAGCGTCTAACCGAGGGTTATAAACCCGGAGCGTCTTCCTGCAAGGACGAAAATGGAAACTTAGTATCAGATACGCAGGGAGTACTGAGGTTATGGAGGAAACACTTCTCTACTCTGCTACAAGGCGATGACGACACCAATTCCGCCTTTAGAGATGATGTTCCGAACCCGATCGATGATGACGGCGTGGAGTTTCCGCCGCCTAGCCATGAAGAGGTCAAATTCGCGATTACGCGCCTTAAAAACAATAAAGCGGCAGGTCCTGATGGCCTCCCCGCTGAATTGTTTAAGACCGGATGTAATGAGTTGGTAGGGCGCATGCACCAGCTTATTTACAAAATATGGCTAGAGGAAAGTATGCCCAACGATTGGAACCTCAGTGTCCTCTGTCCTGTCCTGAAAAAGGGAGACCCTACTATATGCGCCAACTATAGGGGTATAAGCCTTCTCCCTATCGCATATAAGGTTCTTACAGGCGTATTGTGTGAACGACTGAAGCCACTCGTCAAAACACTGATTGGACCTTATCAGTGCGGCTTCAGACCTGGCAAGTCCACCATCGACCAGATCTTCACACTACGCCAAATCCTGGAAAAGACCCACGAGAAACAAGTCGACACACACCATCTTTTTGTCGACTATAAGGCTGCCTTTGATAGCCCCATAAGGGATCGTGTTTTTGCCGCAATGTCTGAGCTCGGTATACCTGCGAAGCTGATAAGGCTTTGCAGAATGACGTTGAGCAATTCCTGTAGCTCCGTCAAGGTAGGAATGGACCTCTCCGAGCCTTTTGATACCGTGCGAGGTTTCAGACAAGGCGACCCCTTATCATGCGACCTCTTCAACTTCGTCACGGAGAGTGTTCTGCGAAAGGCAGGAGTGCATCGCAGTGGCACTATTTTTCAAAAAAGTGTCCAGTTGCTTGCGTACGCTGACGATATTGACATAATAGGGCGTACGAAGCGAGATGTTACTGCTGCTTTTAGTGCTATTGAACGCGAGTCTACTAAGATGGGTTTGGCAGTAAATGAGGGCAAAACAAAGTATATGTTATCGACGAGTAGAGATGTGCGGCGTATTGATTCGCAGATTACGGCCGATAACTATACTTTTGAAACAGTCAAGGAATTTATTTATCTTGGCTCCGCCGTTACCACCAGAAATGATGTCAGTCTGGAGATCAAGCGCAGGATCACTCTTGCCAACAGGTGCTACTATGGTCTCAATAGGCAATTGAGTAGCAGAGACTTCTCTCGTACGACAAAACTAACACTCTACAAGACACTTATCCTACCCGTGCTTCTTTATGGCGCAGAGGCATGGACCCTATTAAGTACAGATGCAGCGGCCTTGAGAGTGTTCGAGAGAAAAGTACTGCGCAAGATCTTCGGTCCAGTGCGAGTTGGCGATGATTTCCGTATCCGATACAACAGTGAGCTGTATGACCTCCTCAACGACATGGACGTTGTACAGCGTATTAATATCCAGCGGCTGCGCTGGCTCGGCCATGTCGTTCGAATGGAGGAGGATGCGCCGGCAAAACGGGTATTTGATGCGGGAATCTGCGGAAGTCGGCGAAGAGGACGACCTTGCATCCGTTGGAAGGACCAAATCGAGGAAGCCCTGTCATCGATTGGTGTGACCAACTGGCGTAGGCGCGCACGAAGCAGAGGCGCCTGCAAGGATATGTTGCGGCAGGCCGAAATCCGATAAACGGGTTGTTATGGCCAATTAAGAATTAAGAAGAAGAAGAATAACTAAATCACTTTAAAATTTTTATGAACCAGAACTCGAATAAAAATTAATTCAGCATAACTCTCTAACCATTTAAGCAAGTCATCTACGTAGAAATCACTGCAAATAAATTTTGAATCACAAGAGAAAATCTCCTTATATATATCTCTTAAGTGAATCTAAACATCTAATGGCCAAAAATCGAACTAAAGCAGTAGCATTAGCAACAGTATTCTGATCAACAGATGGGCTCTCTTTCCAAAGGACGAAATAATATATTGGCGGGAATGACTTGACGGTAAATTTTTCCAACATATGATAACACTGCACTTTTATTCCAACTTGCCAAACCTTTAGTGTTGATAAAAACTTCTCTCGATTTATACCGTGCTTTCTTAGGGCGCACACTATACCGGTTGTTATAGATGGGATCCCATCAGACAAGTACAGTTTAATCTCAGGGGCATCTATCTCCACTCCATTTTTTATCTTCATTAACGATCTTCTTTTTGTAGCTTCTAAGCCACGAAAAGTTTCTCAAAAATCTGTCGTTCGTGTGTAGGAGAGGGTAAAAGTGCCATTAAAGATGGTAGGGTATCCAACTATTTTGATTCATTGGCGCATTGCCAGAATGTATCTTGTGTTTCACTGTTCAATCACTTGTACAAAGGATTATGTTCGATCTAAATAAGGGACTTTTTCCCAAGAATCGTGTATTCGTAAGTAACACTCGTCTTTTGTGATTTGTGGCTGACCAGCGGATCGCACAAAAAAAATCGTTCTTTAACCAGGTCTTTCGTATGTGAAACTTCTTTCTTTCTATATGAAGATAAAGATATTCTCTTTCCTCCTTCCAATAAAATATTTTCCTAGTTCCAACACAAAGACTGCATGAGTGTTCGTCGACAAAAATGCTTGTAGAATCGAAAAGAGCGCAAGACCAACGATAAACAGTTCATTACGCGAAATATATTAAGAAGTTCCACATGAGACATCAAATAATAAACAGAAATTGGTATGAGGGCGGAGGAAGAAAAAGAAAGAAATTTACGTCTGCCTCACAGCATTATCTTTGGAGAGTCTTCGTTCCATACTGTCGACGTCTTTTTTATTTTTTTTAAATTTTCAGTTTTAATTTTAATCCACATCAAGTAGAAAATTTTGCTACACTTGTGCTTTAGTTTGGCAAGCGCAAAAAAGTTGATGGCTTTACAAAATTTTGCCAAAAATAATTTTTATCTGCAAATGTACATTTGTGGGAGTGTGCCATACATAGCTAGTTCAAATCTTTACATATATAATTCTATAGAAACACCATTAAAGGCAATTGTTGTAACCAAATGAGTTTTTTGTGGCTTGAGCTGGTTCTGTTCTGATAACATTGCATAACATACTGATGACTTTAATGGTTACATTATGAATTTGTCTCTTTTGTTTGTTTGTATATTATATTTGTATTTGTTGCGAAATACTATAAATATGGTATACATACAGTGGGCAGCAAAATAAATGACGCCATGCATTGATGAGCAAGTTTTTCAGTTAACTTCTGTTTCTAATGATCTCCTACTGAAATAAATATATATATATATATAAAAAATATAAATTTTATATTTTATATCATTTAATAGAGACACTGCAACGTACTAGTTGAAGGAAGCTGGGAAACACTCGCAAATTAACATTCATTACTTGACAACTTTTGAAGAATCGTATAACATTCTTGTATAACTTTCCTTCTAATGCAGGTTAGTAGATAATCACCAGTCAGGCTACACAATATATTATTACGAAAATGGAAATGGTGTTTTGCTTCCACATCGTTTTAATTGTAAACAAAAGCTATAAAAACTAAAACAATGAACTTGTTTACATGCTAAACAAGTAAACAAAAATATACTAACAAAACACAAGTATAACAAAAGTGATAAACAAGTAAACAAAAATGCAACAACAAACACTGCAAGAATAAATGTAAACAAAAATACACAAACAACAATAATCAGACAACGATGTTTACATTTACAGAGATCACTAGAAGGTAAAGCCACGAACATTCGACTTCAAAATCGTTCATCAGACTGTTTACGTTGCCAGTAAAAATTCAGTCAGTCTTGAGTGAAGACGCGCGGTATTTGAAGAGAATAATCATGGTTTGAAGATCTCGGTTATAAAGATCTGTCGAGCAATTGCTATTGTTTACGAAAAAGAGTGTAAAGAAGAATAACAAACGAAACAAGTGTTATTGTTTACATCAAGTTGTGAACATTAGGACACAGAATTGTGCGAACAATAAAGAATTCAATTAAAACTAAACAAAAATGTATTTTTATTTTATTTGTAGTACACGAATTCATATTTTAAACATTTTTAAGAGTTAAAAACGTAGTTCGTTCGTCAGTTCGTCACTCATTTCTTAAATTTATGTTTACTGGAAAATTTTTTTCCGTCAAATGTTATCATAAGAAACTGACTTTGTTACCATAGTCATCCACATGACTGCATGTATACGCTACAAACACGCTTATGATCCATCCCTCCATATATATTTAAGTTTTAAATTCCTTGCTTATCTTGAAGGACAAATCCATAATGTGGATGATAACAAGGTCGGTGATGGGGAAATATTCTTTTCCTTCTAATATTTTGTGTATTGTTTTGTATTTCTATTGACGGTTTATTGATGATGTTGACAATTTTTATTCCTCTTAAAACCGGACACAATAAAAGGAAAACAAAATCAAAACTTTTCTTTAATCCCAGTGGTGGTAATAAAGAATTTGTTTTTTCTTTGTCGCTATTATTGTTGTTTCCTTTTGTTTAGGTTTCAATCTCAGGAGAAAATATTGTTTGAAAATAAGTTTATAAACAAAGTTTTACAAACAAAGTCAGTATAAGTTATTTAGTTTTCTTTTGTACTACAAGCATAAATTTCTTTCAATTAAACAAAATACTGGGAAGAATACAATCGAAATGACTACTACAAACGAATTTTTTTTAATTATTAGTTCTCATACTCATACAACAGTGTATCCGTAAGAATACAATTTTTTTTGGCAAATGGCAACTCTAAAATTTGACAGCTGCGATACATGTTAGTTTTTTTTATTTTGATTATTAAAAATGAAGCTAAGTTAAGTAGCAAAGCAAACGATGGATCATATTTTATAACACGGTCCTTGTCTGCAGTTATGTATGGAGGCAGAGATTGGTAGGTAATCGATTTGTTAAGGGACTGATAGCTATATACGGAATTTTCTAGCATGGGGATATCTTAAGTAAAATGAAATCTTTCTTGGATTATATGGTTTTTTCTTTGTTCCCTTTTTTCTTCATTATTTTTCCTTGTTCTTTATGCAGAGTCACAAATGACCAGTAGGTGAAGGCGTGGAACTGTGGATACAGTAGAAGGCCACTCTGCTAACCTAACCTAACTTTACCTAAAGTGGTTTCAGTAAAGTGAGCCAACTGCCCACCGAACGAGCTACAATCGACTTATTTCCAGAACAAATTATCTCGTGATATTCTGACGTCAACTGGTCACCAATATCATGTTATTTAACACCGTGTGATTTTTTTCTTGGGTTTTTGTAAAAACCGTTTGTAGTCTAGTAGGTAGTATGTTGACATCAAACCACAGCCCAGACATCTCGAACATACTGAAATATTAAAAAATATTTTATAGTCGACTTCCTCTCATCAGTCTTCAAGCAAAAACTCTGAGAGTAAATAAAGTTACCATGAAAAGTTTTTCAAAAGTCTGTTGTTCAGAGTCAACTTTAAACCGTAGGGTCTGCCACTCATGTATAAAATTACCACACACAACATAAGTTGCGTGGGCAGTTAGGTTGTAATCCTAACTGTACGGTTATAATGACTAATTAAGTAAGTAAGTAAGGCAAAAGGTTAAATTAAGGTTGGTTCTGGTATTTTTGCATCTAAATAGCTATTTCCTATAAGTATTCGCATAAAATCGAAGTGCGAATCAACCCATTATTCTAACGAGTGTTTCCTATTAAAAAGAATTCCCTTATAATGTTCAATGCATTGAATTAAATTTGAATTCTTTTGTGCAATGCGTTCGATAATATTATTGAATTTAATATGATTTTAAATGTGAATAAAACATTTACAAATCATTTCGAAATAAGAGCATTTCATATTTATGCATAAATACATACACATTTAATGCTTGCAATAGTATTCATATTTATTTATTTAAATAATCGTGTATTTATTATGGGCTTATGGACTAAAATGTTAAATTGAATACAACATAAATTATTATCTATTACGTCCAAATTCTATTTTAATAGAACTTATTTATGTTTATTAAAATTATGCATGTACATACATATATATTTTATATTCGCAATATGTATGTACTCGTACATATGGTATGTTTATTGCATATAAATAAATAAATGTAATTGATGCATTTATTATGCAATATGGAAGTATAATATATATAAACTAATGTATATACAATCACACTACGTACGGAACAGAAATATTTGGTGTTGTTTCTATTTCTATTAATTCGATTACTATCAATTGATTTGTTCGCAGAGAATTTAGTTGAATTGCAATCCCTATAATTTTTAATTTCAAATGCCTGAACGGATATACTACAGTTGGAACTATCTGTTAACCTTAAGGCTTTCATTCTTCGAGTGTTAAGTTTTGTAGTCTAAACATTTCTAAGACCAGAGCAGTCCGACGAAGAATGGTGGCTTAATTAAAATTAGAAAAAGAAACAAAATTAATATATGTACATAAATATTAAATTTAATTATAAATAAAAGTATAAAAATAATAATAATAATGATGACCTAAAAAATAAAATCACAAAATTTACAAAAAATGGGGTTAAAATTTTAATTATGAAAATAATTTGAATATCTCCCTTTTTGAACGCGTTTGCATTGCCCAGATTTTGGATGTTATTTGGTAGGGAATTCCAAAGACTAATGGTGTGTATAAAAAATTGTCGCTGAGACAGAAGAGTCCTGAAACGTTGCTGTATAATCCCCACACCACGGAGGGATCTAGCAAACTTAAATCTACAATATAAATATTTCGGCTGTTTCGTGTAAATTATTTTATGAAGTAGAAGGAGTCATCCAATTTTCAGGAGATCATCAAAGTTGATACCAAGAATCTGGTAAGCTAAATGAGAAATATGATCCCGACGCCCCTTAAGGAAAACATACCTGGCTATGTTATTATACGCCAAGTTAAGTTTCCGGTTGTCATCATAACTGCAATTTGCGAATATCTCACATCCATATAAAAGTACCGGTATTAAGTACGTTTTAGCAAGTTTCATGCGAATGACAAAAGGAGTTGAATCTATGACAGCCCACAAATTTCGAAGCATGACATAAATTCTGCCAACAATGACACTTATACGGGTAGACCACGATAATTTGTCATTAAAGACAATACCCAGATTAGTAGCCGACCTGACAAATTAAATTTTATTTCCCCTGATACTCAATTCCGTTATGACAAATGATCCGTTTGTTTTCGAAAGTATAATACACTTAGACTTAGAAGGATTGATGCATAGTCCATTGGTCGAGGCCCATCCGTCAATCTTTGCTAAGTCACGATTAATGTAGTCCAAACAAGAATAAATATTCTCCCTTGGAGTACATGTATAAAGCTGCATATCGTCAGCATACATGTGAACATTACAGTTAACCAAAACATCAGTTAGATCATTTATATACATGCAAAACAGCAGAGGCACAAGTATTGACCCCTGGGGAACACCTCTATCTGTTCGTCAAATAGGAATAAATTAGATTACAGGTAGTTTCGGAGAAATAAAACAGTTTTCGGAGCTTTTACAATAGATTGTGATTGTCTTCGCTAAGTAAAATTAAATTGTCTTTAAAAGTTTGTCAAAAATCTGCCGTTCTTAGTCGACGTTAAACTCCCGAAACTTTTGGATAAAACAAACAAATGGGTGGTGTGAGAAGCTAGGTCGTTATCCTGACTGAAAGCTTTCAATGATCAATTATGTATGTGCATGTCTGTATATAAGTATATGTATGTATGGATTGCTCTAAAAATGGAGATATGATGTGACCGGACCTATATATATAGAACAACCAGAAGCCGGACTTTGCCTTCGGCTACAATGAATATATGCGACCTGCGACAGTGATAATTTGGTCAAATTGACTTTACATGGGCACCTAGTCATCAAGAAGGAATCATCTGAAATAATATACTAATAGAGCCTGAGCACTACGTACTATAAGCTTAATAAACCAATGACTTTCAATGCATTGAAGACCACGCTGAGAAAGCGGACGTAAACGTCATATCGACTGTTATTAGTGACGCAATAGGAAGAACTGAAAAGATACTGTCGGTTGCTCACGATGAGATGAAAACCATGAGTATTTAAGGACTGAATATGGGCGATTTGAGCGAATAGAATGCGTGATAAGTAAAAGGATGAGCGCACCATGCATGAGACTCCTGTTGGTCCCCTTTCTCAAAACCTACATACATACCTAACGGAAAAAATTTGTTCTTTATTATGTCTTCGTTCAATTTAAAATAGAAGACACTGTGAATATGAAATTAAATCTACGCTAGTTACCGCCACAATGCTTTGCCATATTAAGAGTAGGTTAGTTAGGTAGGCTACCATATTCTATACAAGACATTTTCATGTTAAAATTCTTTGAAATTTCATGCTTTGTAATGTGGAATAAGGGGTTGGTATTCTTATAAATTTATTGTTTAAGAAATTCTATTGCCATTCGTTCAGTGTGTATGTATTTTTAAAAATCATGTTGTAATTCAAGTCTTCCATTGCTTTTTATATTCTGATAATTCTAGAAAACTTAAATATTTTTTTTTTTGTGAATTTTTACTTTCGACAGAGACCTCTGCTGGTGTATGAAATTTTCATTCTTAAATCCAAAGCGTTAACCATTACAAAGAACAACAACAAGAAAACCTTTAAAAAAGCTTTTTAAACTGTTTATTCAACCTGAATTACACTGTATTATACCATACATAACCACACATTTTCTCAATTTAACCTGTACCTTCAACTGATAGCAGATTATGGTTTATTCGTGTAATTGCTACACACAAGCCTCACAAAATATTTTTGTTTTCCTCGAAAACCTCCCAGTTGTTCTTCACAGTATTGTCGACGTTCATTTCAATTCAAATTTTAATTACGTGTGTGGTGTAAGAAGAGCTTAATTTTATTCATTTCATGGCATTTCGTGCTCTTTTCACTTGTAATTCTTTTATGAATTGTTCTGCAAACCGAAAGGGTGGAAGGTGTGAATATTTATACGGATAAAATTCTTCTGTGATGGCTTACAGCAAGCGGCTTATAAATTATTGCAGCAGATTTTTGGTAACGAAATTGTAAGCAGAAATGAATCATGATTCATTTACTGGAGAAATTATAACATTAGTCGTGAATACGAGGGTGGATTTTATGAACTTAATAAAATTAACTTAAATTTAAATAAAAATTTATTTAGTAACAGCAAAATAATTGGGGAAACTCACTGGTTCCGAATCCAATTTAAAATCGCTTTTTAAAGCACAGCCATTAATACATTTGCAGTGTACGGCGTAAATCAAGATACCCGGATATATTTAAACAAGTTTTTAAATTTTGAGTAGAACTAAAGTTCTTATGTTTACTTTATAATGAAACAAAAGAAAATTTTTAATGTAACCACCGCTAGGGAGTAAATAGATTAAATTTGATATTCAAAGGCTCAATATATTCAAATTTTATACGCAATATTTAGTGGGATATCACTTAAGGCCAAGCACTCCATTTAACCTATTTGTCATTACATACATCAGTTCTTTATTTCTTATCTGTTCATATTTGCTGTCATTTATTCTTAAGTAAGTTCTTCAGTTGAGATTTAGCGACTACGCATCCGTTTTTCTAAAGCAACTCTCTTGGAGTCATATTGGGGCTTTGTGGACGAGTATTAAATACTTCACATTTTTACATTAGCAGTAGTATGATTGGGTTCATAAACTTGTTAGAAGTAATAACAATTACAAGTCCCTAATTCTTCTGCACTTAAGTTAAGGTATGTTTAAAAATTCTCTCTTATTCATTATTTCCTCAATAAATTCCAAACTATTACGCCGATACACATTTCACACATCATTCTACTTCCTACAGTTTAAAGTTGACTAGGAACTAAAATTTTTGAAAAGCTTTTCATGGCAATTTTATTTACTTTCAGAGTTTTTGTCAGAAATCTGCTGAAAGGGAGTTGTCGAAGAAGTATATATTTTTTTTTCATGTTTCGATTTGTTAGAGGTGACTGACCTGAAGTTTGAACCGTGGCCTCACGTCTAATAAGCCAACACACTACCCACTAGACTACTTCGAAAGTTAGCAGTTACTGATGACACTAATAAAAAACCTTTTTGTAAAGATGGGTGGATGTCAGGAACAGACTCAGCCTTTTGTATAGAATTGAAACATTTCTCTACGATGAATCGCCCAGCAGTTCATGTACTTATAAATAAAAGTCTTCGCAGTATATGTAACATATTGGGACTTTATACTGTAACCTATGAAAACTACTGGAGATAAGTAAAAAAGAGAAAATAAATAAATGAAACACAGAAAATACAAGGAATTAGGCATATCCTAAAAAGACGATAGAAAATCAGTAGAGCAAGCATGGCTTTAGAATGCAAACCGAAAGGAATATTTAGTGGTTGGTGTAAAAAGTTTGTAGGTTAACAAAGCCCCCATTGCTCCAATAATAAGATGGTTTTTCCCTTTTCAAGATAATCAATGTTTATTACAGCGTTTTGCAACGTCCACTCTGCTCATTTCGCCTCCTAAAACTTAACACACGACTTCACAATGGCTCTGGCTTAAAATCCAAATTATGTTTACAATCATCTATCGACAATTTTAGAAGATACCAAATAAATAATTTTATATAGTAGCCAGACTAGGTTATCATTCTTTATTTATTTTATTCTTAATAGAATTGAAGTCACACTAGACAAGCAGGTTGTATATAGGCTTATTAGACACGAGGCCATTGTGCAAACCTTAGACATCTCCAACAAAATGAAATTTACACGAAAAATATTTCTTCTATTTCCTCTCAGCAGATTTTTGGCAAAAACTATGAGAGTAAATAAAATTGCCATGAGAAGTTTTCTATTGTATTCTATGGTCTATAGTTCCAAATCAGGGGTTACCAAATATTTTTGGTCGTGTATTAGTGAGTAAGAGAGAGAAAATAAATTGAGAGAATTTATTTATTTACAGTTAAAGAAAAGTGTTAGTAACATACATACATATATAAAGTTATACATCATTGAATCAAAAATTAGGGAATGTTTTTTAGATATTTGGTGGGAGCTACTTTTGGTTCATAAATTTCCTTTTCATTTATTTGATTTATGTCTACAAAAAAACTGTTCCCATTCCTTATCATTTAAATGTCTTAAAATGTCCTTTAAGAGAATATAAGACATTGTCATATAAAGCAATTTTTAACACAAAATATTTTTTGAGTGTAAACCTGAGAAAAAAAATGTTATAACATCCGCTAACATGTGCACTTGCCGCAGTCTGATCGACGACTAAATAAAAGAGCATAAGCAATGTGTGTGAATTCTCTTTGTACAGTTGTGCTATGAAATGGTAACTACTGTTCCAAATCGACTGTAGGTCCTGCAACTTATGTTTAATATTAACACACACAACATAAGTGGTATGAGTGTTGTAATCCTGACTAAAGGGTAGCAACGACCAATTACATATCTATGCATGTTAAACGAATTTAAACATTATTGTCAATATCTATCAATTTTGTGTTTCCTTTAGAAAAATGTCTTTTACTAATACTGTTACAAAAAAGCTTTTGAGTTGAAACGAATTAGTACCACATCCTGTGAACATTTCCTAAATACTCTTAATAAAAATGTTTTAAAGATGTTTTCGTATTAAAATTCAAATCGAAAACATAAACACTGAAATACAATTTTATTAGACACACAAACAGGAACACATTTTTACTCCAATTTATATTCAAATACATGTACATTTATTTGGAAATATATTGGCAAACAATCCTGTCTCACTCCTTAAAATCAATATTGTTTTATAAAGTGACTTAGAAACAAAAGGAGGAAAAAATATGGAATTTTATGGCATAAAATGAAAACAAGAACAGCATTACAACTCGAGAATGAATGGAATAAAATTTAAACAAAAACCAAATCCAACAACTTATGCCTCCTGTGCCTTGTTTAACGATTGCTAAAGCAAATGTCAGCCAGCGGTTTTTCAATGAAAATTACAGAAAGATTTATGATATGCTCAGCAGTAAATAGGGAAGGAAAAAGTTTTTCTTTTCCAAATACATGGATTTTAAACATTCATTCCCTCACTCTACCAACAATTTTGCCACATACTTCGGTGTATTGTTTGTAAAAGAGAAGACACTCTCTCTTAATAAACCATTAAATGGATTGGAGCCAACGGTGCCCCTTTCTTTTCCTCGTTATTCAGCCATAAATACGAGATGGAATATAAATTATTGCCTGTTGATACGTTATTGGATTTTGTAACTGTTTGTTAACGCTGTTATCGTTTTTCTTAAACGTTATCACAGTCCTATTTTGATGTTGTTCTTCGATTTGTATTTTTGTGTGTTAAAAACTTTTAACACAAGAAAAGGGAAGAGAATTTATCCTCATTGTTATACTTGTTGTAACAATATACTGAAGACTTTGTTGAACAACATCAATAACACAAAATGTCTTTCAAGTCAGTAATCTTTGAAGTTTTAAGAAACACAACGGGCGACAAATAATATACGAGGAAATAAATTCTACAATTTAGGTGTGAGGATATTCCAATACTTTTTCTTCCTTTTTCAAGAAATGTGAATGAAAAATGGCAGAAATATCGCTTTTCTTCATTCATAATTGTTAAACAATTTGTGTTTTCTTGGAAAAATATAAATCGTTGAACTAAATAAGAATTAATTAAGTTAAGGCAACAGATGAACGAAAAGCGCACTGCTGTGACATTTTTTAGTGTGAAAAATAGAAGATTTTATAAGGACAATAAACTCAAAAACAACAAACTAAGAAAGTCAGTATTTTCTTATTTTATTATTTTGTACAGAGCACTCGCGGTAACGTGAACACAGTTTAACATAAACACCGCCTAACCTGAACAAGGTTTTATCTATGTTGACCAATCTGTAACGTGAAAAACTCAGAGAGATCTTAAATAACAAAAATTCTTAAGGTTTTACCTTTTAAAAACATTTAAATTATAAGCAAAACATTTAAATTATATTGCAAATAAAAATAAAAATAAATTTGTGTTCATAACTTGATGTAAACAACAACAATTGCTTTTCTTTGTTATTCCTCTGTTTATACCCTTTGCATAAACAATAACAATTAGTAGGTAATCATTCTACAGATCTTCGTAACGGAGATCTTCAAACCACGATTACTCTCTTCAAACACACCGCGTCTTCACACAAGACTGACTGAACTGTTACTAACTCAGTTGCCTTCTTTGTCTTTTATATGGCAGGGTAAACAGTCTGCTGAATGTTCTTAAAGGCCTTCTCGAGATCTATACAAATGTCGACATCGCTGTTTGCGAATTTTGTTTACATTTACTCTTGTGGTGTTTGTTGGTATATTTTTGTTTACTTGTTTATCATTTTTTATGCTGGTGCTTGCTGTTACATTACGCAGTGCGATGATTTGTAAACAAGTTCATTGTTTTTGTAATTTTAATGTTAAGCGAAACACAAGTATCTATGTAGATTTTGCCATTTACGTAATTTTCTTATTCCTTATTGCTTTCACAAATTCATCACAATATCGTGTATTCCAACAGGGACTCACGAACTTTGATAGTCTCTGGCAGCCATCTTAACGAAGCTATATTTGTCGTATTAGTTGACATTTATTAAAACACTTTTATGAAATCACAATTGACGACCACAGACAATGATGTGTGTTCGCAGGTGTCAACTGAGCCTAATTTTCATCAAATAATCATCTCCAGTGATGAGGCCCGTTTCTAAATGAATTTGGGAAGATGCTAATAAACTTGCTATCCAGGAATACTGATACACTAAATGCATTCAGAAAACTGTTTGGCATAGATTTTGAATCAATATTATATATAAGAGCTGCCAATGCATCTCGAAAAAGTCACTTTTTGTGGAGATGTTGGGCTAGCGACGTCGTCGGTTCATACTTCTGAGAAAAAGATCTCGACCAGGCAATTGCTGTCAACGACGAGAACTTTGGGTCTACGATTACCAATTTTTTTTGCCTTAATTAAATGATTTTAACATCAAAGAGAAGTGGTTTTAACACTACGGCACTGTGTACCATAGAGCTCGTGCCACATTGAATACTCTGCAGGAGCGATTTGAGTGTATGATAATTTCGCGTGAAGCTGTTATTAACTGGTCACCGAGATTGTGCATTTTGGCTGCATTAGATTTATTTTCTTAAGTCGCAGCTGTATGGAAATAAGCCGCAAACAACAGTGGTCCTCCAAGCCGAAGTTATATTTAAAAAAATTTCTTGGATCTCGGAAATATGCTGCTATATTTACGAGTAAATTCAGGCTATGTAATTTAAAATTAACGACATCGTTTACTTTAAACTATTGTTTTTTCTTTGTTTAAGTGCATTTTTTCTTTATTCGCATTTAAAACTATTGCTGTAGTACTGAGTGTGAACATTGTAAACACATGTGCATGTAAATAATTATAGAGTTGGAGAGTAAAGTTTGCAAATTAATTGTAGCTGCATTAAATAAACGAAATTGTAACTTCATGAGTTATAAAGACCAGTAAGCACAGCTAAAAACAAATGCTCTGTAATTTATTTTGATTTGTAATTGCAAACGTTTGTGTGCGCTAGAACTTTTTACAATTCATCTGAATATTTTGTTGACGATAAGAATTTAAGTATTTTGCTCTCTCTCTCTCTATTTTCTAAACACACATTCTTCGAACCTATGTGTGTCTTTCTAACGCTCTTATGGTGTAAGATAAATTTATTTGCATTTAATTAACTACAGCTTTTAGTTTGTTGCAATAATTTGAGACTCGCAGTAAAAAAAAAAAAATCCGAAAATTTTTCTTTTTGTGCTTTGCTTGGCCAAGTTATTCATGTTATTTGTGTCATTATTTTTTAGTCTTTACAATTTCAGCTTATCATTGTATTCCTCATTGTATATTTTGAGGTGCTAAATCACAGTAATTTTCTTGCAGCAACGTCTGTATTTTGCAATTTATTTTGTTGCCTATAAGCTCCTGCCCTTTAATTTTAATGAAAAATATTTTTAATTAAATTTCTGCGAAAACAGATGTTTTAATTTTATTTCAGTTCACTTAAAAAAATTGACTGAAAATATTAATACAAAATGAAACAAATAATGTATAGAGGCCACTGACCACTTTGACGTATGAGTGTTATTTAAACAGAATTGTATTCACACGTCTAGTCGACCATAGAAATAGCAAAACCAGACAACGAACTGTAAATGCTTATTTAATGTGGCCATTTATAATAAAAAATAAAATGAAATTAAAATTTAAAATATTGCAGCGCAAATATTTGCTTTTTTTTCTTTTTTTTTTTTGAATTTTGTTAACAAATTATTTAAAAATGAAAAACTTACTTACGTTAGCGGAGGTGATTTGTTAATTACATATACTGTTGATATATTGGCTTTGAAAAAAATATACATAAAAAATTGTCCATTACAACCCTTCAGTCGGGATTATAACCTATCTTCTCACACCACTTATGTAGATCTATTAATTTTATAAATGAGTGGCGGGACTTATAGTTTAAAGTCAATTCCAAAATGACAGATTTTTGGGAACTTTTCATGGCAATATCTTATTTACTGTCAGAGTTTTTGCCAGAAATCTGCTGAGAGGAAGTCGCCAAAGAAATAGTTTTTCATGTTTCGAGACGTCTGACCTGGGGTTTGAATCACGACCTCACGTCTGTCAAAGCAACATACTATCAACACACTACCTACTGGACAAGTATTAAGTTGTTGTTTAAACCCAGTTCTGAATTTTTAAATATTTCTTATCTGTTAATAAAACTAGTCTCTCTCTCTTTCTTTTATTCTAAATAATTTTTCCATGTTAAACGTCTATCAATGCCGCGTATTACATGAAAACCAACTGGGCAATAGCATCAAAATAAAAACCGGAGTCCACCAAGGATGTGTGCTGTCACCACTCCTCTTTAATTGTGTCCTCGATGTAATGATGCAAAAGTCAACAAGTCATAGGAGAGGGATAGCATGGGGTTTGCAAGATAGACTTGAAGACCTGGACTATGCGGCTGATATATGCTTGCTAAGTCATTCTTTCTCCGACATGCAATCAAAGCTAAATTTAATTAGCGAAACCGCAAAGATAGCAGTACTGAAGATTAATATCCACAAAACCAAAACACTCAGGTTAAATGCTAACGCAGGACAAAAATTCCTAATATACGGCAAGGAAATTGATGATGTGGAGTCCCTCTGCTATCTAGTCAGTATAATTGATAAATCCGGTGGTTCATCAGCAGATGTTGCCAGTCACATTAATAAGGCACGCAATGCTTTTGCTCAACTTAGCCCTGTTTGGAAATCGTCTAGCATATCGAGACGCACCAAAATTAAAATTTTCAATTCCTACGTTAAATCCACATTACTATACGGTTGCGAAACGTGGAATAGGCCCCGCGAGATTCCTAGTCTCTTCAGGTATTTGTCAACAAATGTTTCCATAGAGTCTTGCGCGTTTACTGGCCTTCCGTAATATCCAATGTCTGGTCAGATACAAACCAGCAACCAATTGAAAGTGAAATAAGGAGACGCAAGTGGGGATGGTTTGGGCACACTCTTCGTAAGCCATTTGATGACATCACAAAAAAAGCCATAGACTGAAACCCCCAGGGAAGCAGGCGTATCGGACGACCATTACCCACCTGGAAACGCCAAATCACAACCGAACTATCCAAACTACGTCTACAATGCTACGAAGTCAAACATCGTGCTGATGATCCAGCTCATTGGAATCAACTTGTTACGGCCCTATGCCCCCTAGAGGAGTAAAAGGAACATATATGTGTATAAACGTCTATCAATATTCATACCAAGGTATGTAATACAAATAGATTTGGGAATCGCAAAGTCATTTAGATAAACAGGAGTACAGTCACCATTTCTAAAAGTATAAGTATATCTAAGTTCAGTTAAATATTTTACCTTTTCTAATCCTGCATTTATTAAGTCGAGTTGTTATCGTACCAATGTTGAAGCTTCAGATGCTGATCCTTTGGCCGTTAATTTAACAGTGTTAGCTGTGTACACATGTGGCAATCATAACATCTCAATTCATATGTTAGACTGCAAAAAATACGGCATTTATCGTAGATGTTTACCTAAAAGCCTTATTCACTTACAGTTGTCATCAACAAAAGTTAAAAAAAATATTTTATTTTGTATAGCGTGCCCATACGCCAAACTCAATCAAAAATTTGCTTAATATCAGGAAGCGCCGAAGAGCAGTATTTCTGATTTTCCAACTCATCTTTCGCTGTTTTAACAACTCTGCGACATTATTCAAGCACCCCCTGATTATGCCGAAGACAAACTAGTGTTCGGGTAAAAATTTGAAAATCGGAGACAACCGCTTTTTAATAAGTTTTTGAAATAATTTACACTGGTTGTCTAGTAGATATTGTGCTAGACTATTAGATTTTCTGTATTCGATTCATACCTGAGATCACCAATAAATCGTTTTTTCGCTACTCATAAGTACTCATTAAATTTTGAGTATGAGTGAGTTAACAGTATTGAAATCCAACTACTCTGATTCATTCGTACCCACTACAACGTTGATTTATAAGTACAGGTTGCAATGAGTATGCGTACAACGTTAACATCAAACTCCTACCACTTGAAATATGTTTGATACATATGCCTACTTATACAGATTCATAACTTTAGAAAAATACTTATAATAAAATTTACAGTCTTAGTTGTTGTTACATTTACAAAAAACGAAGAAAGAAAAAAGACAAAGACTGCAAGCGAAGCAAACACACAACATTCTTGTGAGTATTGTAGTATTCGTACGCGAATCATATTTATTTTGTGATTATTGTAAACGTTGCGTAAAGACGAGTCGAAATCAACACCATCATGCGTATTGTTAAGTATGTGTACGACGAGTATTTCAAACTTTGAATATGAGTAGTATGAGTATGATATTAAAATAAGTACACATCTTTTTGAATACTCATTGCTGATCTCTGATTCATACCAGAGACTCTGGTCTAACACACTAATTAATGAAAATAAAAATAACTTATTTTTTTTTAAAGAATTGCCAGTATTTGGAGTTATATGAGTCCGTATAATGTTCCGACTCCTTCAGTTTTGGTTTAGTAAAATAAAATTATGAGAAATACTGAAGCAAGCTTTTTATTACCTTATAGCCTACGATGTCATATCCTTGTTGTTATTCACATTTAATTTTTTAATTTCTGAAACTACTTCTTTACCTCTGTTTTACTTAGAATATCTTGGAAGTCATTTATTTCTGATGCTCCTGGTGACACTAAATTTACTGGCGAATAATATTTAAATTTATGAAAAGTTATGATAAATTTCAGTTTTTCTATGCCAATACATAATCAGGAATTAAATTGAAAACAAAACAAAAGCAACAACGACAATAATAAAGAATAACAACAGTTTATTTAAATTAAATTGTCTTCTACTACTGTTTACTATTGGAACTCAGGTGGATATGAATTTCAGTGGCAATTAGATGATTTATTAACTTTCAACATTCCATTTCCTCGGATTGGTTTTTCTTTTTATTGTTGTTTTTAACTATCATTTTAGCAGGAAGTAATAGCGAACAAATAAATACTGAATGCCAAAGACAGAAAAAGTTACAAAAACTCAAGGAAATCTTTCTAATATTCCATAAACACAGATGTCTTCTCTAAAGGGCGGATGGCAGTAGAATGGAAACATAAAATTTTATTTAATCAAATAATAAAAAGTACATATTGGAATTAAGTATTGAGTTTTTTGCTCATTTCGTATCGTAATATCATATATAGTTTTAAAGTAACAAAAAATAAATATATTTAACACATTTATTACACCGAAATCAACTTTTTGTGTTTATTTAATCAAAATCGAAATTTTTTTAAAATAACCGACTTGTTTACTATTCTTTTAAGCACATAAGGGCGAATTTTCTTTGCTTTGTTTCGTGTATGAAAAACTTCATTAAAATCAGTCTGTCTACCACTGTAGCTTGTCCCTTGGTGCTGAGCCTCTTAACAAGCCGAGCAATGAAATGTTTGTTACAAAAATGAAGAATCTAGATACTGCTGTTTTGCTTTTACATCACTTAACATTAAAATGGTAAACCAATAAACAAAAATACAACAACAAACACCAGCATAAAAATGGTAAACAAGTAAACAAAAATACAACAACAAACACTACAAGAATAAATGTAAACAAAATACACAAACAATGATAATGAAACAACAATGTTTACATTTATAGAGATCTCCAGAAGGCGAAGAAACGAACATTCGCCTTCAAGAATATTCATCAGACTTTTTACCCTGCCATATAAAAGGCAAAGCAAGGCAGGCGAATTAGTGAAGTTAGTAGTATGTTTTTGTATGTTCTAGGGCACTTATTCCATACAAAATTTGGTGCATGCCTGCTTCTTCTTGTTCCTTTATTTTGCATTGCTTTTTAAACGAATGATTGGACGGACAGAATGAGTGTGTGCGTAACATGTAATGCGTATGATCGTTTTTTAATAGTAAATTCTTGACACGTATTATCATACTCAATGCTGAAAAAATAGAGAAGGGATCTACACCTGTATAGTTGTTGTGTGTTTTTTTATTTTTTGTATGATTTAATTAGAAGGATCTTTAATTTTAAATGTGATAAGAAAGGATAGGTTGGTTGTGCGGTTGTTTTTTATTTTTTGTGTGATTTAATTTGAAGGATCTGTAATTTTAAGATGATAACAAATTCTTGGCACGTATTATCATTCCCAATACTTTTTATTCATCAAGGGGAAATTATATGAATTTTCTCTTGAATAAGCAGATGTATCGAAATGTGTTGGAATATCATTTCTAATATCATCATACATATCATTTGTTTTCACATCATATATAAATGAATCGGTATCCATACAACAGAGATTAATATTATCAAGATATTTTGTCTTCATATAATCGTAATGAAAGTTATACATTTTCCATTTTGATAATTTTTTCATATTAATTTTGATCTGCTTTGTATCTGTTCCCGATCTGCTTTATATCTGGACATGATCTGCTATGTATCTGATCACGATCTGCTTCGTATCTGCTCACGATCTGCTTTATGTCTGGTCACGATCTGCTTTGTATCTGCTCACGATCTGATTTATACCTGATCACGATCTGCTTGATGTCTTATGTCTATATCTTTTGAATTTGGGTACGCTATATCGTGCTTTCTACAAGCTGCATCCAATAAATTTATTCCTTTGCCTCCTCTTGCTAATCGTTTTTAAGTTTTGTATCAGGTCCACAAAACTGATAACCAGGTGGATGTAATTCAACATATAATTTGTTTATTAAGTTGTCTACAAATCTTCCTCCAATCTTACACTGATTAGGTGTTTTTCTTTTGACTGTAGTTTATAACCATTATTTTCATTACTTTCATACCTCTTCGCATGAAACACTACACCAGCTATACCTGCTATACCAGCTATATCAGCTATACCAGCTATACTAGCAAGCTATACCAGCTATACTAGCAAGCTGTACAATCTATATTAGCAATACTAGCAAGCTGTACAATCTGTACTAGCTATACTAGCAAGCTGTACTAGCTATACTAGCAAGCTGTACAATCTGTACTAGCTATACTAGCAAGCTGTACTAGCTATACTAGCAAGCTGTACAATCTGTACTAGCTATACTAGCAAGCTGTACTAGCTATACTAGCAAGCTATACAATCTGTACTAGCTATACTAGCAAGCTGTACTAGCTATACTAGCAAGCTATACAATCTGTACTAGCTATACTAGCAAGCTGTACTAGCTATACTAGCAAGCTATACAATCTGTACTAGCTATACTAGCAAGCTATACCAGCTATACCTGCTATACCTGCTATACCTGCTATACCAGCTATACCAGCTATACCTGCTATACCAGCTATACCAGCTATACCAGCTATACCTGCTATACCAGCTATACCAGCTATACCTGCTATACCAGCTATACCAGCTATACCAGCTATACCTGGTATACCAGCTATATCAGCTATACCTGCTATACCAGCTATATCAGCTATATCAGCTATACCTGCTATACCAGCTATACCAGCTATACCTGCTATACCAGCTATATCAGCTATATCAGCTATACCTGCTATACCAGCTATACCAGCTATACCTGCTATACCTGCTATACCTGCTATACCTGCTATACCTGCTATACCTGCTATACCTGCTATATCAGCTATATCAGCTATACCTGCTATACCAGCTATACCAGCTATACCAGCTATACCAGCTATACCAGCTATACCAGCTATACCTGCTATACCACCTATACCAGCTATACCAGCTATACCTGCTATACCTGCTATACCTGCTATACCAGCTATACCTGCTATACCAGCTATACCAGCTATACCAGCTATACCTGCTATACCTGCTATACCAGCTATACCTGCTATACCAGCTATACCAGCTATACCAGCTATACCTGCTATACCAGCTATACCTGCTATACCAGCTATACCAGCTATACCTGCTATACCTGGTATACCAGCTATACCAGCTATACCTGCTATACCAGCTATACCAGCTATACCAGCTATACCTGCTATACCAGCTATACCTGCTATACCAGCTATACCTGCTATACCAGCTATACCTGCTATACCAGCTATACCTGCTATACCAGCTATACCAGCTATACCAGCTATACCTGCTATACCAGCTATACCAGCTATACCTGCTATACCTGGTATACCTGGTATATAGTACCAGCTATACCTGCTATACCTGGTATACCTGGTATATAGTACCAGCTGGTATAGCTGGTATAGCTGGTATAGCTGGTATAGCAGGTATAGCTGGTATAGCAGGTATAGCTGGTATAGCAGGTATAGCTGGTATAGCTGGTATAGCAGGTATAGCAGGTATAGCAGGTATAGCTGGTATAGCAGGTATAGCTGATATAGCTGGTATAGCAGGTATAGCAGGTATAGCTGATATAGCTACTACAGCTTGCTAGTATAGCTAGTACAGATTGTATAGCTTGCTGGTATAGCAGGTATAGCTGGTATAGCTGGTATACCAGGTATAGCAGGTATAGCTGGTATAGCTGGTATAGCAGGTATAGCTGGTATAGCAGGTATAGCTGGTATAGCTGGTATAGCTGGTATAGCAGGTATAGCTGGTATAGCAGGTATAGCAGGTATAGCTGGTATAGCTGGTATAGCTGGTATAGCAGGTATAGCTGGTATAGCAGGTATAGCAGGTATAGCAGGTATAGCTGGTATAGCTGGTATAGGTGGTATAGCAGGTATAGCTGGTATAGCTGGTATAGCTGGTATAGCTGGTATAGCTGGTATAGCAGGTATAGCTGATATAGCTGATATAGCAGGTATAGCAGGTATAGCAGGTATAGCAGGTATAGCAGGTATAGCAGGTATAGCTGGTATAGCTGGTATAGCAGGTATAGCTGATATAGCTGATATAGCTGGTATAGCAGGTATAGCTGGTATAGCTGGTATAGCAGGTATAGCTGATATAGCTGATATAGCTGGTATAGCAGGTATAGCTGATATAGCTGGTATACCAGGTATAGCTGGTATAGCTGGTATAGCTGGTATAGCAGGTATAGCTGGTATAGCTGGTATAGCAGGTATAGCTGGTATAGCTGGTATAGCTGGTATAGCAGGTATAGCTGGTATAGCTGGTATAGCAGGTATAGCAGGTATAGCTGGTATAGCTTGCTAGTATAGCTAGTACAGATTGTATAGCTTGCTAGTATAGCTAGTACAGCTTGCTAGTATAGCTAGTACAGATTGTATAGCTTGCTAGTATAGCTAGTACAGCTTGCTAGTATAGCTAGTACAGATTGTATAGCTTGCTAGTATAGCTAGTACAGCTTGCTAGTATAGCTAGTACAGATTGTACAGCTTGCTAGTATAGCTAGTACAGCTTGCTAGTATAGCTAGTACAGATTGTACAGCTTGCTAGTATAGCTAGTACAGCTTGCTAGTATAGCTAGTACAGATTGTACAGCTTGCTAGTATTGCTAATATAGATTGTACAGCTTGCTAGTATAGCTGGTATAGCTTGCTAGTATAGCTGGTATAGCTGATATAGCTGGTATAGCAGGTATAGCTGGTGTAGTGTTTCATGCGAAGAGGTATGAAAGTAATGAAAATAATGGTTATAAACTACAGTCAAAAGAAAAACACCTAATCAGTGTAAGATTGGAGGAAGATTTGTAGACAACTTAATAAACAAATTATATGTTGAATTACATCCACCTGGTTATCAGTTTTGTGGACCTGATACAAAACTTAAAAACGATTAGCAAGAGGAGGCAAAGGAATAAATTTATTGGATGCAGCTTGTAGAAAGCACGATATAGCGTACCCAAATTCAAAAGATATAGACATAAGACATCAAGCAGATCGTGATCAGGTATAAATCAGATCGTGAGCAGATACAAAGCAGATCGTGACCAGACATAAAGCAGATCGTGAGCAGATACGAAGCAGATCGTGATCAGATACATAGCAGATCGTGTCCAGATATAAAGCAGATCGGGAACAGATACAAAGCAGATCAAAATTAATATGAAAAAATTATCAAAATGGAAAATGTGGTATATAGTACCAGCTATACCTGCTATACCTGGTATACCTGGTATATAGTACCAGCTGGTATAGCTGGTATAGCTGGTATAGCTGGTATAGCTGGTATAGCAGGTATAGCTGGTATAGCAGGTATAGCTGGTATAGCAGGTATAGCTGGTATAGCTGGTATAGCAGGTATAGCAGGTATAGCAGGTATAGCTGGTATAGCAGGTATAGCTGATATAGCTGGTATAGCAGGTATAGCAGGTATAGCTGATATAGCTACTACAGCTTGCTAGTATAGCTAGTACAGATTGTATAGCTTGCTAGTATAGCTAGTACAGCTTGCTAGTATAGCTAGTACAGATTGTATAGCTTGCTAGTATAGCTAGTACAGCTTGCTAGTATAGCTAGTACAGATTGTACAGCTTGCTAGTATAGCTAGTACAGCTTGCTAGTATAGCTAGTACAGATTGTACAGCTTGCTAGTATAGCTAGTACAGATTGTACAGCTTGCTAGTATTGCTAATATAGATTGTACAGCTTGCTAGTATAGCTGGTATAGCTTGCTAGTATAGCTGGTATAGCTGATATAGCTGGTATAGCAGGTATAGCTGGTGTAGTGTTTCATGCGAAGAGGTATGAAAGTAATGAAAATAATGGTTATAAACTACAGTCAAAAGAAAAACACCTAATCAGTGTAAGATTGGAGGAAGATTTGTAGACAACTTAATAAACAAATTATATGTTGAATTACATCCACCTGGTTATCAGTTTTGTGGACCTGATACAAAACTTAAAAACGATTAGCAAGAGGAGGCAAAGGAATAAATTTATTGGATGCAGCTTGTAGAAAGCACGATATAGCGTACCCAAATTCAAAAGATATAGACATAAGACATCAAGCAGATCGTGATCAGGTATAAATCAGATCGTGAGCAGATACAAAGCAGATCGTGACCAGACATAAAGCAGATCGTGAGCAGATACGAAGCAGATCGTGATCAGATACATAGCAGATCGTGTCCAGATATAAAGCAGATCGGGAACAGATACAAAGCAGATCAAAATTAATATGAAAAAATTATCAAAATGGAAAATGTATAACTTTCATTACGATTATATGAAGACAAAATATCTTGATAATATTAATCTCTGTTGTATGGATACCGATTCATTTATATATGATGTGAAAACAAATGATATGTATGATGATATTAGAAATGATATTCCAACACATTTCGATACATCTGCTTATTCAAGAGAAAATTCATATAATTTCCCCTTGATGAATAAAAAGTATTGGGAATGATAATACGTGCCAAGAATTTGTTATCATCTTAAAATTACAGATCCTTCAAATTAAATCACACAAAAAATAAAAAACAACCGCACAACCAACCTACCCTTTCTTATCACATTTAAAATTAAACATCCTTCTAATTAAATATACAAAAAAATAAAAAACAACCGCACAACCAACCTATCCTTTCTTATCACATTTAAAATTAAAAATCCTTCTAATTAAATCATACAAAAAATAAAAAAACACACAACAACTATACAGGTGTAGATCCCTTCTCTATTTTTTCAGCATTGAGTATGATAATACGTGTCAAGAATTTACTATTAAAAAACGATCATACGCATTACATGTTACGCACACACTCATTCTGTCCGTCCAATCATTCGTTTAAAAAGCAATGCAAAATAAAGGAACAAGAAGAAGCAGGCATGCACCAAATTTTGTATGGAATAAGTGCCCTAGAACATACAAAAACATACTACTGCCACTGTTCACAAAAAAAATTTTTGTTTGTTATTTCTCTGTTTACACTCATTTGCGTAAACACTAGCAATTGTTCGGCAGATCTTTATAACGGAGATCTTCACACGCAACGCGTCTTCACACAAGACTAACCGAATTTTTACTGATCATGTTGCCTGCTTTATCTTGCCTTTTCTATGCCATGTCTGATGAATGATCTTAAAGTCGAATGTTCGTGGTTTCGCCTTCTCGAGATCTCCATAAATGTAAACATCGTTGATTCATTGTAGTTTGCGCATTGTGTTTCCATTGTTTATCCCCTTTTTTATACTGATATTGTTGGTATATTTTGTTTATTTGTTTATCATGTAAACAAATTCGTTGTTTTTGTTTTTGTAGCTTTATTTTGTCATTTTAATGTTAAACGATTTAACACAATTTCCTTTTCGTAACAATACGTATGTACTACCAAAAATATTTATAATGGAACTTTTGCCATCCTTTAAATATTTTATAGCTTCCTGTTGATTTGAAAAATCAAATGCAGCAAAAGATTTTTGGGTCTCTTGTGCTATTAAGTTCTATCGAATTTTCCAACAAGGGCTTCCAAACTTTTATAATTGATAACGGCTATCTGTTTAAATTCTTCAAGTCTGTTTTGCTATGCCATTTTAGACAGATATGTCCGCATTCGACGACATATGCAAATAATAAAGTTGTTTCATCAAAATGGATGTTCGGTTCGGATAACGTACCACGTGTCTCGCCCAATTTATGAACGTCTTAATCGTCTTACCGAGAGGACTGGCCCCCAAAGTCGTATGTCAAAAGCAAGATCGTGACTTGGGATAGCGCCTATACAATATTAAACTGCTCCATGAACTTAAGGTGAGCCACCATATATTTGCTCTATGCACTTTTAAGCAGTTGGAATCAGGCCATCATCTTTAGCTATTAAGCCAATTTCTAAATGAATGGCTTTGTGAACCAAAAAATTATTGAATTTGGGAAGATGCCAACAGCGTTCAACGCATTCCAAAAAAAAAAAAAAAACATTGCTACGTGTGGATCATCGAATTATATTTCTGTATGAACGAATGTCAACGGCGACCACTATTTCTTGATGATTTTGGTAATTATTTGGCCTCAGTTGAATGATCTGGACACCAAAAACCTGTGATTTCAATACAGCTTATGATACTTATACCATTCGCACCGAGATCGTGCGATTCGACCTCGTTAAACCTTTTCTTGTAAATTATATAATTAATTAATTATAATTTATTTTTATTACGAATTATATAACTATACAGCCACCACTATGATATAAATAATACAAAAAGGAACAAAGGTTTTATTTCAACGCAAAACTAAAACTGTTCAAATAACTGTTATTTTCTGACAGCAAAAAAAAAATTACCAAAGTTTTATTTATGATGGAAACTAAGCTTCTTATAACTTTTCAATTGACCTCCTTTAGAAAAACTATAAAATTAAATTTTTTGTATCAGTTGTAACAGATCCTTAATGCTGACTATTACATCCTCAGCCTTGAGAAACTACAACTGTTTTCCTACTTTATTTAATTATCAACTCTTTTTCCTACTGCTTCTTTAAAATCCAGATGTTTCTTCCTTACTCACCCACAAAAAAAAATAAGTTGAGACTGGGTTAAAAAAACTTCAGATTCCTTTTTTACTTTTGGGATATTTTCATGTTTATTTGGTTGTTTTAATCAATTAATTACAATATTTAAATAAGAAAAATAATAACGAAGAGAGTAAAGAGTAAAAATATTTTCAAGAGTTAATTAAAATGGGTTTTCATGCTAAAAAAAAAATAAATTCCGAAATGTGGTTAAATTTCTGTGTTAAACAAAATACTAACAAGAGAATATACACTCAGGTCTCGTTGTATGTATGTATGCGTTCAAAAAAAATTGCATAAATTGGATTCGCATTGAAACAATACTCTAGCTTCGCCGCCGTGGTGTAGTAGGTAGTGTGTTGTCTTATTACTCCAGGTCAGACATCAAAACGGAAATATGAATATATATTTCTTCGCCGACTTCCTCTCAGGAGATGTCTGGGATAAAATCTAGGAGTAAATAAAATTGGCATGAAAAGTTTCTCCAAAATCTGCCGTTCCGGTCGACCTTAAACTGTAGGTCCCGCCACTCATGTATAAAAACCTAGGTCGTGATCCTGACTAAAATGTGGTAATGACCAATTATGTTGTATGTATGACTAGCTTCATATAAAAGAAATGATTCGTACCAAGATCCTGAAAACTTTAATTAAAAAAATCATCAAAAAAAATCAAAACAAAATTGCATAAAAAATTAACAAAAATATACTCTTAATTCATTAATTACAGAAAAAACTGAAACATGTCTTAAAGAAATGATATAAATATATATTTACATACGTACATACTGAATCACCGAATCTAAAAGAATTGTCTACATCGTTTTGGAAATTGGTTGCACGTTTGAATGCTGCATGAACTTTGCACACAGAATTGATTTTTTCCAAATTAAATTTTGATGATTTGGTTTGATGATTTCCGAAACCCTTGTGAACAGAAATCAATGCTCTGGCAAAAATTCTGAGAGTAAATAAAAATGTCGCGAAAAAGTTTTTTAAACCTTTTACAAAACCACATTCCTTGAATCTCTTCGTTTTCTTGCCTTTCTCATGTTTTAAGATTGCCTTTAATTAAGTACGGTTTTTAGTTTTTACAACCTATTTGGGACTGGGCATTGTGCATTTTCGTTGCCAAGTTAATCATTTTATTTGTATTTTTGTTTTTTTTGCGGTATTTTTTTCTTTTTTGTATTCGGTGTTAAATTGCTGTATTTTTTTTTTTCACATATTTTACAAATAATTTTTTAGTGTTTGTGTATTTTCGTTTCATGGTATTGTAGTTTCAATTGAAAATATTTAATTTAATTTATTTAATCTGCGATAATAATAGATTTTATTTTATATGTGATTACTTTTTTCACAGTAATACATAATGTGATCAAAAACTAAAACAAAAATAAACGACTCGAAAATACTTACACACCATCTAGACGTATGAGTGATATTTAATCAAAATGATGTTTACCATACGTCCCACCGTCTAAAGCTTTGTACAAATTTTACAACTGCCGGGCTATTAGCTTATGGGTTAGTAGATCTGGCCACAGGTCGGACATCTCCATCGAAGCTAAATTTCTTCGGCGACTTCCTCTCAGCAGATGTCTGGCAAAAACTGAGAATAAATAAAATTTGCCATGAAAAAGTTTCTAAAGAATCTGTTGTTGGGGCTTTAAACTGCAGGTACTGCTACTTATGTATAAAATTAACACACTATTAAGTGGTTTGTAATGACCAATTATGTATATATTAGGGTGGTTTTATCTCATATGGTACAAAAAAATGTTTCTTTCTGTCAGATTTTAGGATTGCCAAAGTTTGAGCACAATTGGAAGATGTTAACCCGTGCCACTGGGCGACTTCGGCGATCAATATCTTTGGAACGGCTAAAGCTATTTGCCGGTGTCATATATCAAATTAAAGGTCGTGCTGTTTATAATATTTTATATTCTACACAATAAATACGCAACTAGTACTGAAACCGAAAAAATAGAGCCAATGTCCCTAAAAACGTGACTAGTACCCCTCAGCTGTCTGTGCCATGAAAATTTTAGCAAAATTCTTTCGTCAAATAAGCTACCCAAACTACCTGAGCCAAGTCTATCTATTTTCCTGTCTTCTGCTAGGAATATCAAGTTAGATATGAATTAACAGCCATATTTAAAAATATGGGTTCTTAAGGTAAAAAAGTAGAAAACTTAGTTTAACAAAATGTATTCTAATACAGTTCAGAACTTGAACTGTAATACCGGACTCTGTTTTATAGGACCTGGTTTCTTAACGAGAATTATTAATCCGTTTACATGCCTAGATATGGCTTGTATAAATTTTACTCTGCTTTCAGTAGCTCTTTTCTTCATTTCTGTGCCTGATACGGTTGTCTTCTTAAGTTTCCTTAGTTGAATCTATGAACCTAATCTACATCTTTTTTATGTAATATTTAATGGTTCGGAAGTAAACTTTAAAGACTCTTTACAACATTACCGGACTTCAATCGGTACTTATTGCTCTTAACTGAAACCCTATGCAAGCATTCACACCTTTCCTTGAATTTACTTACAATAATTATATGATTTTATTTCATGAAAAAGCTTTTGTTTTCATTCAAGATATTATTTGATATTCACTGCTACACATCCTTTATCTTTACACTGTCTAGGCAATGTAAATGTAATTATTTGTTAAACGAGCAAAAATATTCAAAGCAATATGTCTAGGCTGACGATTTATGCTCCAATAATTCATTGCCAATTGTATGAACATAAAAGGCATAAAAGGCATAAAAGGTTGCAATTGTAAGGCGAAAAGAACGTAAAGAAAATGGAAATTTTTCTAAAAAAACAAATTTTCAAAACAAATAGAGGCAATAAAACCTTAAATAAAAATACTGAAACAACAAGAATAAAATGTGATTTTGTTATCAAAACAAACTTTAAAGTGAAAACATGACAAGGTTGGGCACAAATACTCCTCCTACTCCTACCATGCAAAACATAATTTTTACGAACTTTTGGGTCTTTTTAAAAAGTTTTAGCAAAAAATTTTTTTCATTAGTTTTAATGTTTTCTAATGACATTTTTAATGAATTAAATAGAAAACTTTTAACGGGTGCTTTTTCTTTTAATATTTGGTTGTTAAGAGTAAATTTTTTTCACAATATCAACAATGTTCAGTAAAATACGCAATGTTACTATGAATAGATAAACAAACTTGTCAGTTTACAGGATTGTTTTTATTCCAGAGAGAGGTAAAGAAACAAATCTAAAGAATCATGGACCCATATGTCAGATCAACTCTTAAACCACATTCTGAAACTGTGCTGCAGTCACTAGTAGGTCACATAGAAAAATCACGTCACAAGGTATATACTTTTGTTGCTGTTTGTAACGCAGTGACAGTGTTTCCAATAAAGTTACAACGATATTGATTATGAATGTTAACAAGGCAAATGGATATTAATCGTGGAATCTTACTTATTGCTTACTTTGGCTGTGAAATTACTTTGGGCAACCCTCAGATGTTTCCTAAGTTGCGGTTAGAGGAACACCACGAAGAGGACAACTCTTGCCTTGGCTATGGAACATCAAACTTAACACTCTACTAAAGGCCATGGAAAGAACAATGTTTATATAGGCGATTTAGTAGTATCAACTTCAGGCAAAGATCTAAAACACTCAGAAATTTTGAAATTTACCCGGGGCTTATAAATAAACATTAACATTATAAATAGACATTAAACCAACCACCCAGAATAATAATAATAAAGGATAACAATTCGTTATCCTTAGTATTTGTTCACACGAGTGAACAAATACACAACCCTAACCCTGCCTTCCAATATCCCTTACACACATAATGACAATAACATCTCTAACAAACATCATATTCACAATAACACATATACATACACACATTCATCAACACTGTTTCATCAACACCTTCAACATAATTATTAGGATCCTTGGTGGGTCAGTTGATTATCGATCATCAAACAACACTAAACAGAAAACCCGTGTGAACTTACATATTTGAAATTAATTAAAGCAATTTGAAATAAGAAATATATTGTAATAACAAAAGGATATAGTGAACAAATATATACAATAAGTAAAAGCAAATATTACACATTAAAATACATTGTTATAAATAAAAAAACATTGTTATAAATATAAAACTTCAAATAATATTTCTATATAACATTTATTATATACACAATTAAAATATAAAAGGTTTGTGCAAAATATACCCTACACCCTCTTACCCTCAGACTAACCCTAAATATTAACCCTATCCCATAAGCCGTTCGTTCATGGTCCTTCGAGGAAAAAGAAGAGACAGCGACACGTATATATACAGTCCACAAAACACCCCCTAATTTGTGCAAATTCTACCCCACCCTAAAAATATAACCCCACAAAACCCTAATTTAAAAAATTTGTACTAAAATAAAAAGAAATTTAAAACAATAAAAACAATATTGCTGTGCAGAAAACAAATAAGTGCAAAGTGAAACAGATATACAAATTAAAATAAACACACATACACTAACAAAAACAGTGTTAAACATAAATCACCCTATACAAAAAACGTTACAAAATATCCTACAAACAAAAACGCATAACTCGATAGTCAACAAAATACTTAAATCAAAAAACACAAATTAACAATTAACAACAAACAACAACAAATTAACAATAAACAATAATTACAGAAGGTCACATTGAAAGTAAGAGTGAATTAACAAAAACAACATATATAAAACAGTAAAAAATTAGACATTGCAAAATCAAAAATAATAATACATCACATATTTAAAATTATAATACATATTAAAATTACAAAAAAAGTAAAATTACATAGAACTGTAAAAATAAAAATTAAAAACAAATCTAAAATCAAAAAGAAATCACAAAAGTTACTAAAGTTCACAAAAAATACAAACAAAACACATATTACATTAAAGAAACAAAAATTATACATTTTCAAAACAATATATAAATATAATATATATATAAATTAAAAAAGAAACATAAAAGTTCACAAAGGTTCAAAAAAAAAAATAGAAACAAAATACACATTATAATTAGAAACACATCTTGCACAGTTTTCAAAATAAAACATAAACAAAATCAAAAGTGAAAAGACAAATAAAAAATTGAACAAAATTCAAAACAAATAGCAACAAAGTACATAGTGACAAAAATTAAAAAATTGAAAAATATAAAGTGCACTAACAATTACATGTCAATACAGTTCACTTACAAAAAATAAATCAAAAACAATTACAAATATAAGCAACTACTAACAAATAACCATTATTAACATTATACACAAACACAACACAACAAACATCACACAAAGAGGAATTGGAAAAATAAAATTGGTTTGTACCCTACCCTCAGCAGACAAGGTAAGTTGATATTTTTCAATTTACATTTTTTTATATATATCGCATATTTTGTCGCGAATTTTTTGGATTTATAAAAGAAAAAAATCACAATATAAAATATTATCTCATAAAACCCACCCAATACTTACCCTTTTTTTCGATAATATTTTCAAAATATTGTGAGTAACACATATTGCCGTTCTCTTTGTGTAGTGCAACAAAAACACAAAGGATACCCAATAGGCAATTTTGTCTGCTGATTAGTTTTATTTCAAATTTGAAATAAACATTTTTTTTAACCAAATTTACCCGCGATAATTCGATTTACTATCGCAATTTAATAACTTTTTCCAATCCTCTGCGTATTAAATTTAAAAAATAAATATGTCGGAATTAAAAACTTTAGCCGCCGATATTCTACGTTATATCCAACAGGATTTAAGTGCCTTTGAGGAAGATTTTAAGGCCAGTACAGAGAAGTCTCAATCACTACCCGCATTGAGATTCATGAAGAATGAATTGGAAGAGTTGTGGTCGAATATTGACGGAAAATTCAGACAGATCCGAGAGTCGCCACAACTCAATGAACCCGAAGTAGCCAATTCGATAAATTTTAATGGCCTCTCCAGGAATATGAGATCAGCTAAAAAATTCTATAGGTCATCTATGATTTCCATAGATGAGTCTATAGAAAATTTTACCCAACCCAAAAATTCAAACCCCACCCAACCAGAACCCACACAACCCACCCAATCAGTTGGATTTAACGTACCCCCTTGCGATATGCAAACATTCAGTGGGGATTTCAAGTCTTGGGCCTCGTTCAGAGACCTATTCAAGGCCATTTATGGCAATAATACCCGCCTAAGTGGTGTAGAAAAACTTTTCTACCTTAAGAATAAGACTAGCGGCGAAGCTAAAGAAATAGTCGACAATGCACCCTTGACTAATGATGGTTTTCTTATTGCTTGGACCCAACTGGTAAATCAATATGAAAATAAAAGGATGCAAATTAACGCACAAATTAAGACCCTTTTAAATTTACCAGCGGTAAACACTATGTGCAGTGTTTCAATAAGAAAATTACAGAGAAAGATTAATTGCTGTATTGCAAATTTGAATACATTGGAGATAGATACGGACAATTGGGATCCTATCATAGTATATCTCTGTTTGACAAATTTACTAAAGAAACCCGATCTGAAACTTGAATATGATAACGCGCTACAAGAGTATATTGACTTAGGTCATATGAAACCAATTATTTATAACCCTAACACTTCTTCAAACACCCATTATTATTTACCCCATCATGCTGTTGTTAAACCCGATCGTGTTACGACAAAAGTTCGAGTTGTTTTTAATGCATCGAGCAAAACTTCGAACGGCAACAGCTTGAATGATACCCTACACATTGGTCCTACCCTACAACAAGATTTGGTTGTTTCAATCTTGAGATGGCGCTTTTATAAGATTGTTTTTAATGCCGACATCACCAAGATGTATAGGCAAATTCAATTGAACCCTACCCACACACCCTATCAAAGAATTTTATTCCGTAAAAGCGTCAACGAACCCATTCAAGATTACGAACTGCAAACAGTCACATTTGGCGTTAACTGTGCCCCTTATTTGGCTATCAGAACCCTACACAAATTAGCCGCAGACATTCAAGATACCCACCCAATTGCATCTCAAATTTTGAGAGAGAATATGTACGTCGATGATGTACTAGCCGGTGCTCATTCTGTTCAAGAGGCTGAAATCGCTCAAAAACAGTTAATCACTGCACTCGAATCTGCTGGTTTTCCTCTACGAAAGTGGACATCAAATACCCAAGAGCTCCTAGATAATTTACCCAAGGACCACCAACTCAATGCCGCCTTACTCACCCTTCCGTAATCGGAAAACCCTAAAACTCTAGGCATTCGGTGGAATCCAAAAGAGGACAACTTTTTCTTTGAGGCCCCAAAAATAGAGAGAAAACCAGCCTACACTAAGCGAGCAGTTTTATCTGACATCGCTAAACTTTTTGACCCAGCTGGTTGGTTAGCACCAATTATAATATCCGCCAAAATCGTGATGCAGCAAATCTGGCAGGATAATACAGCTTGGGATGAATGTCTTAACCCACTCACACTTATTAAATGGCACAAGTTTTTGCAGTTTTATGATAACATTGACAATATTCGAATTCCTAGATGGATAAATTTTTCACCCTCAGCAAAAATTGAGTTTCATGGCTTTTCAGATGCTTCTGAAAAAGCATACTCTGCGGTTTTATACGCACGAGTTATACCCATAAAAGGACCTATGTCCGTAACCCTACTCATCGCTAAGACGAGAGTTGCACCTATCAAGGTTATTTCTTTACCGAAATTAGAACTTTGTGGTGCAGTGTTGTTGGCAAAAATGGCACAGAACATAATTACCCAGCTGCAATTAACCCAATACCCAATGTATTTCTGGACGGACTCCGCAATAGTTTTGGCATGGCTCAACAAACCCCCGACTACCTGGAACACCTTTGTGGCTAACCGTGTATCTGCAATAGCCGAAGCGGTAGGAACCAAGAACTGGAGTCATGTGGCTTCTTACGATAACCCAGCCGATGTCGCCAGTCGTGGATGCAACGCAGATGAACTGAAGCACGACAAGCTATGGTGGAATGGACCAACATGGTTGAAGGAAGATCCAACAAAGTGGCCAACAACACATTTACCCTACGAAATTCAAGCTGAAGCTAAAATTTGTCAGTCGTTCTCTACGACTTTGAACCCAAAAACATCTATGGACTCTACCCACCCTACCCAGGACATTTTGGAAAGATTTTCTAAATGGTCCAAAGCACTTAGAATATTGTCATATGTCTATCGATTTTGTGATCGCGCATCAGTTACTCGAAGAAATGGAATTCGACATGACAGCGTAGTTCTGTGTCGAAAAATTCCACAATCTATTGACGAAAGACTCAATAGAATATTAACCCACCCGAGTATTGAACTTGATGCGCATGAGATCAAAGCTACCCGTGATAGACTGATAATTCTTTGTCAGACACAATATTTCAGTGAAGAATATTCTTGTCTGAAGAAATCGAACCCTTTACCCAAGAAAAGCAATTTACTCACCCTTACACCCTTTTTGGACACAAAGAATATCATGCGCACAAATGGCAGATTGGCAAATTCCAACAACTTAACATATGATGAACGACATCCTATTTTATTACCCTACCCTAGCGCTATTGCTAAATTATTAACCCAACACGTTCATCTTATAACCCTACACGGCGGAAATCGTCTAATGTTGCGAGTAATTCGCTCGAATTTTTGGATTCCGAGACTGCAGAATCTTATCAGTTCTGTAGTCAATAGGTGCGTACCCTGCACGAAATATAGGAATCGTCAAACTACCCAATTTATGGCTGCATTACCCCCCGAACGTACCCAAATTAGCAGACCATTTAATACTGTTGGAGTTGATTTTGCCGGACCATTTGACATAAAATCCTACATTGGTAGAACATGTAGGATAACCAAAGGTTATGTTTGCGTATTTGTTTGCTTTTCTACCAAAGCTATCCACTTAGAGCCCACATCTGACCTGTCTACCCAAGCATTTATGGCGGCATTTGCCCGATTCTTTTCGAGGCGGGGATGCCCTGTCGCTGTGTATTCCGATAATGGAACCAACTTCGTTGGAGCTAGCCAACTAATTAAAAAGCAGCGACAGGAATTCCTCAAACAGTTGAAGGGATTGGTTACATCAACCAATAGCTTTCAAAACTTGACGTGGCACTTTATCCCACCCGGAGCTCCACATATGGGAGGCTTATGGGAAGCCGGCGTAAAGAGTTTCAAGTCCCATATTAAGAAGCTCGCAAATTTTAAATATACCTTTGAGGAAATAGCAACCCTATTGGCTAGAATAGAAGGATGCCTCAACTCAAGACCCTTAAGCCCGTCGAGTGAAAACCCTCAAGATCTTAACCCATTAACCCCAGGTCATTTCTTAATTGGCTCACCCTTATTATCACCCGCTGAACCCGATTTTAGTAACGAAAATATTACCCTAGCAAACAGATGGCAAAGGTTGAAAATTCAACACCATCAGTTTTGCAAAAGATGGAAGGATGAATATTTGAAGGAGCTCCATAAACGTTATAAATGGAGAAACCCTAAACGTCCTGTGGAAATCAATGACATTGTTGTCATTAAACAGGACAACCTACCCTCAAATGAATGGTTACTCGGACGAGTAACCAAGACTTACCCAGGTTCCGATGGACTGCCTAGAGTAGTCGAATTGCACACATCAACCGGAACATTGACTCGGCCCATAACCAAGGTCGTAGTCCTACCCACCCACTAATTAACTCCTTCAAATCTTCCATTTTCACCCTCGTTACACACCCATTACTCACCCGAACACCATCCTTACCTATCCAAATTTTTACCCAAAACACCCACAATTATTAATACCCACCCAAAGTCTAATTTCAGGTTCCACCCCACAAGAAGTTATGGTTGATCTCCAGGTCGGAAGTGAAAATCTGTACCCATGGGAAAACCCTGAAACCACGAGTGAAAAAAGAAAAAAAATTAATACCCTTACCCACCTTTTGGACAATTAAAAATAATTTGTTTTTTGTTCACAGGTTGCCGGCCCGGGAGGATGTTCACACGAGTGAACAAATACACAACCCTAACCCTGCCTTCCAATATCCCTTACACACATAATGACAATAACATCTCTAACAAACATCATATTCACAATAACACATATACATACACACATTCATCAACACTGTTTCATCAACACCTTCAACATAATTATTAGGATCCTTGGTGGGTCAGTTGATTATCGATCATCAAACAACACTAAACAGAAAACCCGTGTGAACTTACATATTTGAAATTAATTAAAGCAATTTGAAATAAGAAATATATTGTAATAACAAAAGGATATAGTGAACAAATATATACAATAAGTAAAAGCAAATATTACACATTAAAATACATTGTTATAAATAAAAAAACATTGTTATAAATTTAAAACTTCAAACAAATTGTGAACAATTGTGAACAAATTATAAAACAAATACAAATAAATACGTTTATAACGTTTCTGAAAACATATACAAATAAAACAACACTCATATTTATTATTAACATAACACATACTAAAAGGTTTGTGCTTATTTTTTATATACCCTACCCCCTCTTACCCCACATAACTAACCCTTAAAACTAACCCTACCCTATAACCCGTTCGTTCAGTATTAATGGAATAGTTCGTACTCCATTTAATAGCGTAAACTATCTTAGAAATCTATTGGACAACAAATTGAAACATAATAGGAAAACTTTCCAGAAGGCAACTGCCTAAATTAATACTGGAGTACAACTTCTTTATTCGTGTTAAAGACCCATTTATTCCATTCCATATACATACATACATTCCATATATATACATACATACAGACATAATTTGTCATTACAACCCTTCAGTCAGGATCACAACCTAGCTTCTCATACCACTTATTTTGTGTATGTAATATTTTTTTTTTATACATGAGTGGTGGGAACTACAGTTTAAAGTCGACTCCGAACGACAGAATTTCGAGAAACTTTTCATGACAATTTTTTATTTACTTCCAGAGTTTTTGCCAGAAATCTGCAGTGAGGCAGTTGCCGAAGAAATATTTCTTGTCATATTTCGTTTTGTTAGAGATGTCTGACCTTGGATTTGAACTGTGGCCTTATGCCTAATAAGCCAACACATCACTTACTAGACTACGGCGACTTACAAAACAAAACATCACCTAAATACCCTAAATTTTCCATGACTCCTGCGCATTAATCAAACTGAGTTTGACTGATGGCATCTGTCATGTTGGCTGCGATGACCGCACACATCTGCGATTTACGAATAAGCCACAAAAATCCCACAAGAAGAAGTCTAATGTGGTCAAATTGTCCGATTTCGGTGGCCACTTACATAACATCCATGTTATATGACCATGCAATAAAATCGCTTGTGCAGAATATCCAATGTGGCATAAGCTGTGTGGCACGTAGCATCGTCCTTTTGAAATTACAGGTCAGTTGTGTCCAAATTATCCAATTTAAGACAAAAGAAGATGGTAATAACGGACCTTTAATGTTCGTCGTTGACACTACTGGCTTATCAAAAAAAAGAATATGGACCAATGACGCCGCCAGCCTAGAAGCGACACCAAATAGTGGACTTTTTCGGCACATATTGGATGTTTTTAGATTTGTTTGCGATCCCATTCATCGTGAAATGGACTTCATCGTTGAAGATAATTTTGCGATGGCAGTTAAGGTCAGTTGCCAATTATTCCATAGACCATTCAGCGAACACATGTTGTTGTTTATGATTGTTTTTTCCGTTCTGCAGGTCCCGAGTCGCGGCGCATTAAGTTGTGGTCGGCGAAATGCCGAATTCTTGTGACAGAGGCGAAATCAACAATCTCGGCCTCACCTGCATACTCTCACGGATAGCGGCGATGTTTTTTGCCACCTTACTAATCAAACGCTAACGAACGAATGCGGACGCGTATTAATCAAACACATTAAGAGTAGTCATCTCGGTGGGGCAATTATGGTGATGGTAAAATGGTCAAAGCCCACGGTACATTGCCCGAACAGAAAACCCATTTTAGGTTAGGTTAGGTTAGAGGACGTGTACTTGTCAATTAAGACAAATACAGTACCCGGAGTTCGAATTGACTCATTGTACAACGTCCTAGTTTCTCACACCACTTATGTTGTGTGTGTTAATTTTATACATGAGTTGTGGGACCTACAGTTTAAAGTCGAACAAAAGATTTTTTGAGAAACTTGTTTATGGCAATTTTATTTACTCTCACAGTTTTTGCCAGAAATCTGCTAAAAGAAAGTCGTCGAAGTAATATTTTTTCATATTTCGTTTCGTAGGATGTGTCTGATCCGGAGTTTGAACCGTGGCCGCACATCTACTTACTAGACTACGGCGGCTGTAAGGAGTATACGAAGATATAATAACGTGGAAGAAGAAAAGATTATAGAACAAACATTTGGGAATCAGCGATAAAGAATTCTTGAAAATCGAAAACGAAAGAGTCAATAGCCGAAGATACTCCGATAATAGCTGAGTTTTTTTGTTCAATTTGAAAGAATTGGACTTGACGGTTATGTAGTTTCACTATGCCATGACGCTATTTAGAGACAGTCTCTTGGCCTCTAATTTCACGTATGTTAATCTTACGGAACTTTTTTTATTGTAAAAGCTTCTAATGTGCAGGTGTCAGACAGCCACAGTTAGGCAACGTTAAAGGTGCTAAGGTTGTCAACGTTGGGACTTACGAATGTTCCACCTACAGTACGGCTAAGGGCTGTATATTCCACATAAATTTGTAATTTTTTTTATTTTTCAAAAAATCATTCGTATAAAAATAATGCTCATTACATCTCTATTAACGCATATTCATCGGGGTGTTGCATTTGGATGATAAACCGACTTAATTTTAATCTCAGATTTTTATCGCTGCTCATATTTTAAGCCCATTTTAAATATTGTGTGTCATTTAATCAAAATCACCATGAAATGAAAATTTTAAATTTCTTTCTATCCCTGCACTCCTGTCGTTTGTGTTGATAATGGCTGAAGTATTTTGAATGCTTTTGTTTGTTTTTTTGTAGTGGTTTGTTCTGGTTTCTGGTGTTTTGTGTGTTGTAAACCCATCAAACCGCACCGAAAACTGCTATTGAGTCAAAAACCCAACCAAAAAGGCAAACAAAAAAGATTTCTTGACACCTGACATGCTAAACATACAATTTCATTAATTAGCAGCCATTTACTAAAACCAAATACACATCCCACCCACGTACTTCTAAGCAAAACTTTTAATTTAAATACTTTGGTACACTCGTACGCACACAAAAGAAAATACACGTTTAAACAAATAAACAACACAGCCTATGTATGACTGGCTTTACACTGCTGGCTTTACACTCATGTTAACACCATTGAATGTTTTCATATCCCCATTACACATATACATACATATGTACGTATGTACGAGTATATTTTGGTTCGTCAGTAGTATGTTTTTGTATGTTCTAGCTCAATTATTTCATACAAATTTTGGAGCATGCATAGCTGTAAAAGAGTAAGAACATTGTAGAATGGTGAAATGAATTGTGTGCGATCGGTCTTTAGGTTTGTAACATGTATTATGAAAAGGTATTGCTTTTTAATGTGTATGTGTATGTGTGTGTGTTAAAATTTGTGAGAATGTATATCTGGAAAAGAATTAAATCATTATAATTTTCAATTTTTCCCTACAAATTTGGGATCATACCTGCTTTTTGTTGGTCCTTTCATTTGTATTGCTTTGCAAACGAATGACTGGACGGACAGAATGAGTGTGTGCACGTTTCCTCATCTACATCCCAGAGTATAAGTAGACTGTAATGTGAAAATGTATATACGTATGTACGAATGTTTGGACGGACAGAATGAGTGTGTGCGTAACATGTAATGTGTATGATCGTTTTTTTTTTTTTTTTTTTTTTTTTTAATAGTAAATTCTTGACACGCACTGCTCATGATCACAGGTAGAATAAATAGAAATATAAACTAATAAGAAAGGGTAGGTTGGTTGTGCGGTTGTTTTTAATTTGATGAGAAAGAAATGTATAGTTGTGCCTGTGGGTTTTTTTTTTTTTTTTTTCACGCATAAGTATAAGTAATATCTGTTTTCACATAATTGAATTTACTGATTGATCTACAATACCCCAGAGTATAAATAGACTTGCTTTTAAGGATTTAGAATTTTTTAGTTTTACTGTTTTAAATAAATGAAATTATAGAATAAAGGGATTAATTAAACAAATTAGTTTTTTATTTTTTGAAAATTTTATTAATTTCCTTTTTCAGATTTTTACAGATTCGAATTTAAAAATACGTTTATACAGATTAAATAATTTAAGGTTAACAAATATTGTGTATAGAATGTTTGACATCTGCAAATGTCAAAAGATTCTGAGTACATTTTTTCACAGTTAGATCTATGTATAATATTATTAACACATATAAATGGATTACTTATTTTACTAATGTTACATATTCTTAGTTCATTTATAAGTTTCATAAATAAATCTATATGTTTTATTAATAGTTCTTCCAATTCAGCTGATGTTACCATTTTTGTTCCCCTTCTTTAAAAATTTAATAGTAGGTTGTGTTAGTGCGGGACGATGTACTCTGAATTATTTCATTTTAATTTATATTTATTGAATAAAAATTTTAAACACAAGTGCCCACAATTAAATGTATTAAATTTTTGTTTTCGTTCATAATTATATTCAATAGGAAATTTTAAGTAGTTGACAATCTCAAGTGGTGGTTGTAAGTTTCCAAAGCTATCAAAGTATTCCTTATAGTTGTGGTTTTTATAATATGCTACCCAATGTGTTCCCATACCATTTGAATCATCTAAATTAACAATGCCGCATTCTTGTTTGAATGGTTTTTCAGGTAAAGAATCACGCATGAAAACACCCCTAAAATGTTTGAGATGTCTTCCATATTTATTCAAATCCAAATCTTTTAATGGGCGATTGGGAAGGTTATCTAATAGTTTTTTGGAGCTGGACTATAGTAGAGACCATATCCAGTTTTATATGGTTTGAGGTACAACCCTTTACCCATTGCAATTGATTCCATATATCTATTATGACGGTTACCTTCAGCCAATTGTTCTTTTCCATTTTTGATAGCATTTACTGCTTTAACAATAGCAGATCCTCCACTTGCCAAACCACCAAGCGCTGACAATGCTGTTAGTACGGGAATAAGTGGAAGAAATCCTCCAATTTTCGGTACAGGTATAACTCTCGGTATTATAATGTCTGCTCGCTTTTTCCCTTTAAAATTTGAATGAATAGCCTTTTGAGCTATTTTAACAGCATCATTTATATCAAGGGGTTTCTGTTCTTTCAATTGTTTTAAAGTTTTTCTCACAGTAGCTGTGAATAATTTCTTATTACAGTTATTCATTTTTCCTTTTCTCATTCTTTTTGAATTTTTTCTTTTCTTATGTGTCTGCTCCTTCAAACCTAATCCAAATTTCACTTTAGCTTTCATAGCGTTTGTCACAAACCACGCGTTAGCACGTTCTTTAATATCACTATCTTTAGATTTAACTCGTTGCCAGGCTTTTTCAGCTAATATTTGATCTGCTTGATGTCTTGTGTCTATATCTTTTGATTGTGAATATGCAATATCGTGCTCTCTACAAGCTGCGTCTAATAAATTTATACCCTTATCTCCTCTTGCTAAACGTTTTTCAAGTTTTGTACCAGGTCCACAAAACTGATAACCAGGTAGATGTAATTCAACAGGTACTTTATTTATTAAGTTGTTTACAAATCCTCTTCTCATCTTACACTGGCTGAGGTTTTGTTTTGACCCTAGATTATAACAAATTTTTTTTCGTTACTTTTATACCTCTTCGCAAAAATAGCTGAAATCAAGACGATCTCCTATATATATATATACAGCAATTTATATGATTTCAGTATGTTAATTTTTTGATATTGATTTTGATCTGCTTTGTATCTGATCACGATCTACTTTACATCTGATCACGATCTGCTTTGTATCTGCTTACGATCTACTTTATATCTGATAACGATCTACTTTTTTGGTTTTTGGTTTTGTCTATTTTAATTTAATTTTTTTTATAATTTTTTTGTCATTGCCAGGTTTTAGATAAACATGTTCTACCTCAATGTTTAAATTGTTTATTTGATCAGCTAGATCATCATGTATTTGTGTTATATATTTTTCGATTACAATATTTTTGTTTTTATGGTTATATTTATTAAAACCTTCTCCAAATTTATTAATATAAGACATTTCTTTCACTCTTCTAATAAATTATATTAGCTTCTTTAAGTTCTTCGATAATAGAGATTATTTCGTTTTGATGATTGTTGTGACCAGAACCTTCCGATGAAAGAAGTAAACGTAGTCTGTCAACTAGTTCATTAGGATCATCCCAATGTATGTAATTTGATTTCAGATTATTTTGTAATTTTAGCATTAAACCACTGCCTTTTGTTAAAATGTTTGTTGTTGTTTCGAATAAATGTTTAATTATTCGTATATATTTGAAGGCTCGTCTTCCTTTCACTTGTTCATTAGGTTCATAGCGACGTATTAATTAAAATCTCTTTATATTTTTTCAAATCATTTTTAGAATAATGGAGAGGTTTTTTATGAAATACTAGTTCAAATAATCCAGGCGTCATTTTCAATTTCATATTCCCTATCTGCATAGTATTATCTCTATTAAATATTAATTTTTCCTTGCCATATCTCCAACTACCGTCTACATCTTGATTAAAACCATAAATTTTATCCAATTGCTTATTATTAATAAGTGTTTGTATATTTTCAAATAATGGAGAGCTTTACGTCAGCTTTAAACATTGTTTTCTTTCCAAGTTTTTGATACATGTACTTGATACAGGTCTATTATGGTCATAGTTTTTTTCACCATCATTATCATCAGTTGAAATATTTTCATACTGAAAATCGTTATGATCACCGTTTACATCATCGTCATCATCAATAGTGTTGTCTATATCCTTATGCTTATCTTCAAGTTTTCCGATGATTTCATTATCAGCATTTACGTCATAATAATCGTCATCATCATCAATAGTGTTGTCTGTATCCTTATGCTTATCTTCGAGTTTTCCAATGATTTCATTATCACCATTTACGTCATAATAATCTTCCTCATCATCTATAGTGTTGTCTACATCCTCATGCTTATATTCAAGTTTTGGGATGTTTTCATTATCATCATTTACATCATCATGATCATCGTCATCATTAATAGTGTTGTCTATATCCTTATATTTATATTTAAGTTTTCCAATGATTTTTTTAAGTGGTTTTGTTATTGGTTGAAAGGTATCTTCTAATAAATTAACTCTATCTATTTGATTCAGTTTAATATTTTTTAACTTTTTCTTTAGAACAGCCCTTGTCTTTACAAGATCTTCCAACACTTTATTATGGTAATTTTTAGACATTATTATAATTTTTTTTATTGAATTTGATCTGGTTATGATCTGCTCGCTATCTGATTATGATCTGCTTTGTATCTGATTACGATCTGCTTTATATCTGATCACGAACTGCTTGCTATCTGGTCACGATCTGATTTATACCTGATCACGATCTGCTTGATGGCTTGTACCTATATCCATTGATTTTGAGTACGCTATATCGTGCTTTCTACAATCTACATCCAATAAATTATTCCTTTATTTCCTTTATTCTTGCTATTCGTTTTGAAGTTTTGTATCAGGTCCACAAAACTGAGAAACAGGTGGATGTAATTCAACATATAATTTGTTTATTAAGTTGTCTACAAATCTTCTTCCAATCTTACACTGATTAGGTGTTTTTCTTTTGACTGTAGTTTATAAACATTTTTTTCATTACTTTCATACCTCTTCGCATGAAACACTACACCAGCTATACCTGCTATACCAGCTATACCAGCTATATCAGCTATACCAGCTATACTAGCAAGCTGTAGTAGCTATATCAGCTATACCAGCTATATCAGCTATACAGCCACGGTAGTTGGAGATATGGCAAGTAAAATAAACTGCCATGAAAAAGTTTCTCAAAATTCTGTCGTTCGGAGTCGACGTTAAACTGTAGGTCCCGCCACTCACGTATAAAATTAACGCACACAGCATGAGTGGTGTGAGAAGCTAGGCCGTAATCCTGACTGAAGGGTTGTAATGGCCAATTATGTATGTATGTATGTAGGGAATATGAAATTGAAAATGACGCCTGGATTATTTGAACTAGTATTTCATAAAAAACCTCTCCATTATTCTAAAAATGATTTGAAAAAATATAAAGAGATTTTAATTAATACCAATGCACATAAACGTCGCTATGAACCTAATGAACAAGTGAAAGGAACACGAGCCTTCAAATATATACGAATAATTAAACATTTATTCGAAACAACAACAAACATTTTAACAAAAGGCAGTGGTTTAATGCTAAAATTACAAAATAATCTGAAATCAAATTACATACATTGGGATGATCCTAATGAACTAGTTGACAGACTACGTTTACTTCTTTCATCGGAAGTTTCTGGTCACAACAATCATCAAAACGAAATAATCTCTATTATCGAAGAACTTAAAGAAGCTAATATAATTTATTAGAAGAATGAAAGAAATGTCTTATATTAATAAATTTGGAGAAGGTTTTAATAAATATAACCATAAAAACAAAAATATTGTAATCGAAAAATATATAACACAAATACATGATGATCTAGCTGATCAAATAAACAATTTAAACATTGAGGTAGAACATGTTTATCTAAAACCTGGCAATGACAAAAAAATTATAAAAAAATTAAATTAAAATAGACAAAACCAAAAACCAAAAAAGTAGATCGTTATCAGATATAAAGTAGATCGTGAGCAGATACAAAGCAGATCGTGATCAGATGTAAAGTAGATCGTGATCAGATACAAAGCAGATCAAAATCAATATCAAAAAATTAACATACTGAAATCATATAAATTGCTGTATATATATATATAGGAGATCGTCTTGATTTCAGCTATTTTTGCGAAGAGGTATAAAAGTAACGAAAAAAAATTTGTTATAATCTAGGGTCAAAACAAAACCTCAGCCAGTGTAAGATGAGAAGAGGATTTGTAAACAACTTAATAAATAAAGTACCTGTTGAATTACATCTACCTGGTTATCAGTTTTGTGGACCTGGTACAAAACTTGAAAAACGTTTAGCAAGAGGAGATAAGGGTATAAATTTATTAGACGCAGCTTGTAGAGAGCACGATATTGCATATTCACAATCAAAAGATATAGACACAAGACATCAAGCAGATAAAATATTAGCTGAAAAAGCCTGGCAACGAGTTAAATCTAAAGATAGTGATATTAAAGAACGTGCTAACGCGTGGTTTGTGACAAACGCTATGAAAGCTAAAGTGAAATTTGGATTAGGTTTGAAGGAGCAGACACATAAGAAAAGAAAAAATTCAAAAAGAATGAGAAAAGGAAAAATGAATAACTGTAATAAGAAATTATTCACAGCTACTGTGAGAAAAACTTTAAAACAATTGAAAGAACAGAAACCCCTTGATATAAATGATGCTGTTAAAATAGCTCAAAAGCCTATTCATTCAAATTTTAAAGGGAAAAAGCGAGCAGACATTATAATACCGAGAGTTATACCTGTACCGAAAATTGGAGGATTTCTTCCACTTATTCCCGTACTAACAGCATTGTCAGCGCTTGGTGGTTTGGCAAGTGGAGGATCTGCTATTGTTAAAGCAGTAAATGCTATCAAAAATGGAAAAGAACAATGGCTGAAGCTAACCGTCATAATAGATATATGGAATCAATTGCAATGGGTAAAGGGTTGTACCTCAAACCATATAAAACTGGATATGGTCTCTACTATAGTCCAGCTCCAAAAAACTATTAGATAACCTTCCCAATCGCCCATTAACAGATTTGGATTTGAATAAATATGGAAGACATCTCAAACATTTTAGGGGTGTTTTCATGCGTGATTCTTTACCTGAAAAACCATTCAAACAAGAATGCGGCATTGTTAATTTAGATGATTCAAATGGTATGGGAACACATTGGGTAGCATATTATAAAAACCACAACTATAAGGAATACTTTGATAGCTTTGGAAACTTACAACCACCACTTGAGATTGTCAACTACTTAAAATTTCCTATTGAATATAATTATGAACGAAAACAAAAATTTAATACATTTAATTGTGGGCACTTGTGTTTAAAATTTTTATTCAATAAATATAAATTAAAATGAAATAATTCAGAGTACATCGTCCCGCACTAACACAACCTACTATTAAATTTTTAAAGAAGGGGAACAAAAATGGTAACATCAGCTGAATTGGAAGAACTATTAATAAAACTTATAGATTTATTTATGAAACTTATAAATGAACTAAGAATATGTAACATTAGTAAAATAAGTAATCCATTTATATGTGTTAATAATATTATACATAGATCTAACTGTGAAAAAATGTACTCAGAATCTTTTGACATTTGCAGATGTCAAACATTCTATACACAATATTTGTTAACCTTAAATTATTTAATCTGTTTAAACGTATTTTTAAATTCGAATCTGTAAAAATCTGAAAAAGGAAATTAATAAAATTTTCAAAAAATAAAAAACTAATTTGTTTTAATTAATCCCTTTATTCTATAATTTCATTTATTTAAAACAGTAAAACTAAAAAATTCTAAATCCTTAAAAGCAAGTCTATTTATACTCTGGGGTGTTGTAGATCAATCAGTAAATTCAATTATGTGAAAACAGATATTACTTATACTTATGCGTGAAAAAAAAAAAAAAAACCCACAGGCACAACTATACATTTCTTTCTCATCAAATTAAAAACAACCGCACAACCAACCTACCCTTTCTTATTAGTTTATATTTCTATTTATTCTACCTGTGATCATGAGCAGTGCGTGTCAAGAATTTACTATTAAAAAAAAAAAAAAAAAAAAAAACGATCATACACATTACATGTTACGCACACACTCATTCTGTCCGTCCAAACATTCGTACATACGTATATACATTTTCACATTACAGTCTACTTATACTCTGGGATGTAGATGAGGAAACGTGCACACACTCATTCTGTCCGTCCAGTCATTCGTTTGCAAAGCAATACAAATGAAAGGACCAACAAAAAGCAGGTATGATCCCAAATTTGTAGGGAAAAATTGAAAATTATAATGATTTAATTCTATTCCAGATATGCATTCTCACAAATTTTAACACACACACACACCCATACACATTAAAAAGCAATACCTTTTCATAATACATGTTACAAACCTAAAGACCGATCGCACACAATTCATTTCACAATTCTACAATGTTCTTACTCTTTTACAGCTATGCATGCTCCAAAATTTGTATGAAATAATTGAGCTAGAACATACAAAAACATACTACTTTCGTCTAAACAATATTAGCGTTCAGTGTTGCTGTTTTGTCACAAATTATTTGTATTCTTTATTGGTTCAATACATGTTCCATTTGATCAGTACAGTTTTTTACGATGCTTTACAATAAAATACAGACGACTGATTAGACAAGAGTCAGTGGTTCCAACCACAACTCAATACCTCTTAAAGTAAACATAATTTCCATGAAGAAATGAGTATAACGCGTGTGATGTTGTGAATATTGTTATTGGCTGTAATGCTGTCTTCTGACCTCTGAACATTAGAAACTTTTACAAGAAAAAGTTCACGTGAGATTAATTTACCTGATCTAGGCCGCCAAAGATTGTTCTATACAGGTTCATGGCATCGTGAAACTAAATACCAGCCAAATCTAATGTTACGCTGGCGGCGTCATCGGTCTATATTACTTTGAGATCAACTTTGGTCATTCAATCACTGTCAGCTTCAAGCAGTATATGTCGATGATTGCCAACTTCTTTTGGTCTGAATTGGATGATCTCAACACCAAAGACATTGGATTTCAACAGGACAGTGCTACGTACTACACAGCTCATGTCAAATTAAATAATTTGCACGAATACTTTGAGGGCATAGTCATCTTACGTGTAAGTGATTTGAACTGACCAGGCGTGGAGAACATTAGTTAGGTATAAGTGGCTGTCCCTCCAGGAATCGGATGGAGGCACTTAGTCCCCATGGGGTCCATTGTGATTCCACTGGTCATGTCCATTATCTCCTAGTCCTGGAACCAATCAGAGCTTCCAATGAAGCGATTCAAACTGCGTCTAACGTCAATGTTAGACAAATCACCCAGATCATCGATGTAGTAGGCATCAAGATGTCCCTTTCTCTTTTGACATAGTGCCGGGCATGTTCCCAATAGATGAAGAACAGTCTCTTCCTCCTCCTCGTCCCTGCAGTTTCTGCAAAAATCATTTTCGAGGTGTCTTAAACCAAAGCGCTTCGAGTGGACACCCATAATGCAATGCTCCGTCACGACTCCAATGACCGTACTAAGCACGCCTCTGTGGAGTTTAAGCAGCCTTGCCATGTGCCCTCCATCCAGCCACGGCCAGATCATGCGGGCCATTCTGCCCTTATCCGAAGCTGCCCATCTGCTGTTGACAGAGTCCATAATCTCGCTGTCAATAAAGAGCTTGCAGGTCCCCAAAGAGACCCCAATATCGGAGAGTTCGATGGTCGTGCTGTGTCTGGCCAGTTCATCCGCTCTGCAGTTGCCCGGGATATCATTATGTCCCGGTACCCAAATGATGTGTACATTATACCTCTCCGCCACTCAATTTAAGTGTTTTCGGCAGCCGTAGACCGTCATGGAGCCGCCTGGCTATCGGTGAGTATGATGATGTTTCCACTGGGGACATTAGCATTCCAAATAATCTTCACCGCAACCTAAATCGGAAGCCCAGCACTTCCGCCTGGAAAACGCTGCAGGAATTCCGTAACCGTGGAGAACATTAAAATGATATTATATTTCATACATAATGGCACCAGTAGGTCTATTAAATGAATAAAAACCTTCCATAGTATCTCTCACACATCGCGCTTTATTTAAATTTAAAGATAAGAAGCGCTTAAAAATGGCCCGATAGTAATAAAACTCTTAATAATTGTAAACTGCTAAGAGAAAGTATTCGAAAAAAATATATTTCTTTTTTTAATTGCAGACGTCCGAGCTGTGCTTTGAACCATGGGTTCTCGTCTAATAAGCTAACACACTACTACTAGATGACGGCGACTTAAGTTGTTATCATATATTTACCACTGCAAAGTAGAATAGGTCAAGTATAATTAAATTTTTATTTACTAGTGGTTTACTACATACTAAATGCAACCCGTCTCGAGGGACCATCTTTTTCCAACAAAATAGCCAAGACAAAGCAGCCGCGGGATATTAATATGCTACACAACGTACATGTCGCTGAGAAGCTCATACGGCTTATTATGGAATCGTATGTGGAAATCATTGCCAACTAGCAGTCTACAGTTGGACTTTTCACTGGAACACGCTCAAGACTGCTGCATCAATACTTAATAGCGTCAATGCATCTGTGCTACGCTTGATCTCCAGACAGCCATCGTTTTTGTTGGTAACGACGGAGCTGTTTTTTTATTTATTTAATATACAGTCAGGACCTGGCTTCTTACACAACTTATGTTGTGTGTGTTAATTTTAAACCTGAGTGGCGGGACCTACAGATTAAAATCGACTCCGAACGAGAAAATTGTTTTTACTTTCAGAATTTTTGCTTGTAATCTGCAGAGAGGAAGTCGCCGAAAAAAATTCCTTTTTTTTGTTTAAGATGTCTGACCTGGGGATTCAACCGTGGTTTCGCGTCTAATAAGCTAACATACTACCTACTGCACTACGATGAGTTTATTGATTAATATACCCTTAAAAAGAAGGCGACTTCCTCTCAGCAGATTTCTGGCAAGAACTCTGAGAGTAAAAAAAATTCCCATGAAAAGTTTCTCAAAAATCTATCGTTCGGAGTCGACGTTAAACTGTATGTCCCGCCACTCATGTATAAAATTAACACACACAAAATGAGTGGTGTGAGAAGCTAGGCCGTAATCCTGACTTAAAGGTAGAAATGGCCAATTATGTATGTATGTATGTAAAAAGAAGGAATAAACCAAACATGGTTATACTGTCCTTTATTCTAATGTGCACCCAAAAATTATTTGATGTGTTCCTCTGAAATAATATTTTGCATGCAACGTTTAACGTTTTTAAACAAGAGTGCTACGTTCCACTTTACCTGGTTGCCTAAGAATTCAAGTTTTATAACCAATGGAAAAAATTTATTTTAAATACTACAGGTAATAACAAGCGTTCCTATTCAATACAATTTTTAATTATAATTTAAGGCCAGCAATGAAATGAAATCCTTCCAAATAATTCGTTAAATTCTAACCACAACACATACTGTTTCTCATACAATTTATTGCCGCACATTTTTTATATCAAAACTCGGCTAAACCCCACATTTAACCTCATAATATGGCGAATGTATTCGTTCGTAATTAATGCGTGGAGCTCATTAAATTCACTTTATTTAAATCACCTTTATATACTGTTTACCAGCTCAGGTGTACCAAAGTGAGTATAATAAACTGTTAGGAATGAATTATTCTCCATACAATTCAGATTTTTTTTTTTGGCAGGATGTGCTTTTCGAGAAGTGTGTATGTGTGTGTGGTTGTGTGCGATGTAAAATATTAGGCCGTCAAGCAATTGTATGTGATTTTGATGACAGAAAATATGTACTCATATACGAAGCTTTTGTTGACGAAGGACTTACAAAGAATTTGAACAAAAAAATAAAAAAAGGGTGAAAAAATTTTAATAAATACGTACGTACAAGCATGTGTAAAAAAACCCCAATTGTTTTTAGGTTTTTTGGAAAATTCACTTCGGATAATTTATGGCCACTGATTTAAATTTCGTGGCATCGAAATAAATTTAAAAGATTTTACAATCAGTCTTTAGTCACGTCATTAAATATCTTATTTAATGGTTTCGTTTATTCCCTCAAATATGAAATTCATTCAAAAAAAAAATTTTCGTTTTAAAATCACTTTGCAATATCTCTTGCAATATCATCTGATGTCATACAATTTCTTTTAATCAAAACATTCCCCTTTTCTATGTTTCAGTAGAGCAGTGGATATCGGTGGACAGAAAGGACTTCATTAGAATAATTAAATAGGATAAAAAAATGAAACAACGTTATAAATACAGCTCCTTATAGGACATTATTTTCAATATCCGACTGAAATACGTGTGCAATATGAAGGGCATATCGCCTTCCGGCTAGAAGTCAAGTGATGACCAGGAGCCACAAATTATATTTCCAAAACATGATTGTAGCATACATACATAACATAGTTGGTCATTACAACCCTTGAGTCAGGATTACGACCTAGTTTTTCGCACCGCATATGTTTTGTGTGCTAACGTTATACATGAGTGACGGGACCTACAACTAAAAGTCGAACGACAGATTTTTTTGAGAAACTTTTCATGGCAATTTTATTTTCTCCCAGAGTTTTTGCCAGAAATCTGCTGAGATGAAGTCACCGAAGAAATATTTCTTCACATTTCGTTCAAGAACTGTCCTATACTGTCAAAGGATGACTAATATTATGTTCCAGCACCGCACAGTGGGCATTATTTGGGAAGTGGCTATCTAGGAGTGATCAGTAAGAGAATACTCTAGCTACTAGAGATAGATAATTACAAAAACTAAACTTGGATAAAGTCATCGTAGGTTAGTAGGCTTATTAGAAGAGAGCAAGTATATAAAAACATGAAAAAATATTTCTTTCGGCGTCTTCCTCTCATCTCAGCAGACTTCTGTCAAAAATTCTGAAGGTAAATAAAATCGCCATGAAAAGACCCCACCACTTATTTATAAAATTAACACTTACAACATAAGTGGTGTGAGAATCTACCTTGTAATTCTAACTTGTTATTTGTAACGACCAATTGAGTAAGGAAGTAAACCAACTTTTGTATCGCTAATCACTTTAGGGCATGTACAACGAGACTACAGAAGTGGGTAGAGACATTACACAGACTATTGTGAAATAATGATACAGCAAGGAAAATGACAAAGATATGCTAGGGCGATCTTGATAAAAACAATGCGCTAATGGGCGTCCTTATAAAGCACTCTGCGTTATGTGTACTTCTGTACCACATTATGTTGTATATGAGGAGTGGAACATTGCTAACGTCATTCTCAGCCAATTTAAGCTCGTTCTGTTAGAGTGACAAACAATTCAACTTTGTCAATTATACGGCATTATTTCGGCGCATCTTTTGGTTCTATATGGCATATTTTCCATTAAGTAAACAAACAATATTAGGAACGATGCATATCCACATGAGATCTACGAGCATCTAATGCATTGGTATGGATTTGGGGCTCACGTTGCCATCATCAGTACATATTTCTTTGAGAACGATGCAACGACGAGCACTTTTGGTCTGAATTGGATGATTTGAACACCAATATCCTGTGGTTTTAATAGGACGGCGCTATGTGTCACACAGCACGTATCACATTTAATATTCTGCACGGACGATATAAGAACATGGTTATCTCACGTGAGAGTGATTTGAACTTGCCAGCGAGATCGTGCAATCTCTCCCCGTCAAACTTTATATTATGGAGTTTTTTCGGTCGTAGGTGTTTGCGAATAAACTACAAAATATAACGGTCCTCAAAGTTAACATAATTCCGCCTGAGTCGTGGAAAATTAGACATTTAAGATGCTCTTGACCCAAAGAAACTGTGGCGGGCATTTAGACGATGTTATATGCCGTACATAATGACATCAATAAGTCTTTCAAACGAATAAAAAATATCAATGATATCTTTCTGAAAGGTCCGACATAAGCTTTAAAATTTTTTTTATTTGTTCTGTGATAAATCGTTGATGGTTTAATCATTCTAATAGGCGTATTTTTTATCCTAATCTAGTGTAAAGTGATTTTGTCGATTTGTGCCTTTATCTTTGGTTATATATTTATTTACATTTTTCCAGTTGAACAAAAGTTCAGAGGTTTCTATCAACACTTTTCCACTGCCCACTGGACTTGTTGTGCCTTTTGTATTTCTTACATTTAGGGCCATTACTACAACTTACCGTTAACTCAAGGGTGGATTTTAAAAGGCAGATAAATTATTTTTTATTATTATAAGTGGACAATAAGGTAAAAGTGAGTGGGAAGCTAAAGGGAGGGTCATCCTACCTTTAACTTTTAAAGTTAAGTTTATGTTTGATTTTGCCAGATTACATATTATTTTCAATATGGCAACCTCAAATATAAAAAATAAAATAAGAAAATACAACCAATAAAGAAGCCCTTCGTTGCTACTGACTTAAAAAAAAACTTGTTTAATTCAGCAGTGTTATCGACATTGCTACGGCATTGGAATATTTTAAAAAAAATTAACACTTTTTTATCTGTAGGTTGCAATAACCAAAAAAAGTTAAAGGTGACTTTAAAGTTGTGAAGTCGCCGTGGTCTAGTAGGTAGTGTGTTGGCTTATTAGACGAAAAGCCAGGGTTCGAGCCCCAGGCCAGACATCAAAACAAAATACAAAAAAGTATTTTTTCGGCGACTTTCTCTCAGCAGATTTCTGGCAAAAACTCTGAGAGTAAATAAAATTGCCATGAAAAGTTTCTCAAAAATCTGTCGTTCGGAGTCGACTTTAAACTGTAGGTCCCGCCACTCATGTATAAAATTAACGCACACAACATAAGTGGTGTGAGAAACTAGGTCGTAATCCTGACTGAAGGGTTGTAATGACCAATTATGTATGTGACTTTAAAGTTCACTTTAGCTAAAGTTACCTTTAACTAAACCCAACTTTAACGGCAAGTTATAATAATGTTTACAGCAGGGACCAAGGCTTTTAGGCAGTTTTTAAATGGTTATGATTTGTTCCAGATTACAGTGATGAGGTGGATTTTACGGCATTTTATCGACCCATAAATAGATTTTGTTCAAGACTGTTCAAGGTTTTTTTAAACATTTGGTTTCATATTTAAAAAATGTCTTTTCCCAGTCTACATATATAATTTTTATTGGCTGACATATGAAAAACCTAAAACAATGTTTGTTTATGTCTGACGATCAATAGCTCCCATTCCTGCTGACATAAACAGGATTGTTTAAACGATGGCAAATTGGCGACAGATGGCGCTGCAGTGTAAAATTAAGCTTTTTGGTATTTTAATATTAGTGTTGTTTTTGGAATAAAAAATTTGTTTTGTTTATTACAATTTTGTTACTCTTGCTTGTAACATCCACAAGGATGCAACATAATTTGTTTACTTTGTTTTTAAAGATTTTAAAATTTGTATAATAAATTTTTTGTAACCAGCATAAGTCGATATTGTTTAGACACAAAGGAAAAAACATTGTGGACGTGTGAAAAGTAAAATTTATAAAGTTTGTGAAAAAAAGAGAAAAAATAAAAATCTGAATATATGAAATAAAACAATATTAACTTGACTGAAGGCAAGAAGATAGAAGTCAAGCCGAAATATAAAGGAAAGTGATTGTTCTTTTGTGCCTACTATTATGTTGGAATATTTCTAATTATGTTCCTTTTTTAGCGTTTGAGGCAACAGTGTTTTTTTTGTGCTCTTCACCCCACATACAGTCCATCGAATTTATCAATGTTAATACCACGGCTATTGGGGCGAAAAAAAATCCTTTTTTGTTATATTTATAGTTCAAGTAACGAATGAATAAAAATTGTATGAATATGTGCCCTGTGCTATAAAGTTGGAGATAAATCTGACATCCAACATGATTGGCACTTGTGTGTCAAAAGTATGAAGAATGCTTTAAAAATTATTTGATTTTTATTTAAAAATATTCATAAAAAGTTTATTTTTATATGCCTTTTATGACATCTTATGAAAGTATTTAATAATTGTTTCAAAAATCACATGACATGGGCATATGATTCGGGCATATCACATTTATTACTTGCCTTTCAAATAAACATTGAACAGATTGATGGTTCGATAATGCAATAAAACAAACTCTCGCAATAACTTTAAATTTCGCATGTACGTATATTTTAATATTGAATTTATGGAAAATGCAAGAGCATTGTCTAAACGAAACAAGAGGAAATAAAATATTGAGAGGAATCTTTTTTTCTTTGGTTTTATGCATTTCAATAATTTGTCAATGCATATGCATGTATGTACATAAATAATTTTGGATTGACATTTATTTTATTGACATCAACCTACAGTTTTCACAAATAAAAACAGTAGATGCAGCAGCAAACTATGGCAACAGTTATGGCAACAATAAAAAAATTGCCTTGCCACATGATGGTGACAAAAACATATGCGAGAGATGCAAGCGAAGACTAAGTACGACTACACAGCACTCTATAGAAGTGGATGTAAGCAAAATATGACACGAAAACCGTCATGTTGTCCGTTTATTTTTTTTTAAATGTTTGACTTGGGTTTTAAAGCACATTTGCTCTCTTAGAAAACATATTTGCAAGTATTAATTTCGACCCAAACCATACTAACAACATTTTTACAGGTCAAAGCCTGACAAAGGTGCCCATGTACCCATGAACGTTATGGATTTAAATAGTGCCAGCGATGAACCTTCTCGAGCTTTTTGGAGAAACTACGCTCAATTACTATATGAAGCCTCCTTAAGTAGTAACAGAATTCAACAAATTATATGTGTAATACGTTTCACACGATCAATACTCAAACAAACTGATATAACCACTGATATAACTATGATGATGATAACTATTATCCAAATGAAAATCTGACAATTGATGAACAATTATTTCCATTTCGAGGACGTATCAGCTTTACACAGAAAGCTGCCAAGTTTAGAATACACACGTTTATATGAAAACGATTATATTGAAGGCAGAACAGAAAAAGCCAAGACAACAACCTAACCAGTAAATGTTTTGTGTGTGCGGTTTTTTCATAAGTGAGTTTATTTTATTACAAAAAACCTGATAGTAACAACACTGAAAAATATATTTAAATTCAATTGTTTTGATTTTGTGTCAGTAGTTTTTTTCTGCTCTGCTTTAAAAAAATTTAAGCAGTCGGCATACGGCAGAAACAACAGTTTTCTGTCGAACTGCCGAACTGTTGTCTGTCGTCTATGTGTTTATACATTTACTTTCCCAAAAAGTCGGCTAAGTACAGAGTTTTAGGTATTTTGGTTGTATAACACTGTAGCCTAGCAGATAGTGTGTTGGCTTATTAGACGTGCGACCAAGGTAGAAACCCCAGGTCAGACATCTCCAACAACACGAAATATAAAAAATATTTCTTCGGTCACATCCTCTAAGCAGATTTCTGGCAAAAACTCTGGAAGTAAACAAAAAAAATTGCCATGAAAAATTTCTCAAAATTCTGTCGTTCGGAGTCGACTTTAAACTGTAAGTCCCGCCACTCATGCATAAAATTAACAAACAGAACATGACTGGTGTAAGAAGCTAGGTCGTAATCCTGACTGAAGGGTTGTAATGACCAAGTATATTTGTATGTATGTATAGTTGTGTAACACAGCCAATAGTTACTCGTTGATTGCAATTATTTATACAGGAAAATTACCTGGTGATCAGCAGCAAGCAAATGTGGAAGAAAATGTTGTCCACCAGAGCTAAAGTTTTTACAAAGAATTCTGAATAAATATAACAATTGATCATGTTTTTATGTCACTCACTTTCAGCAATCGACTTTTAATGGGAGGCTTATCGGTATGCCTTCTTAAAACAAAGCTTACATTCCCAAGGACGAGCTACAGCTAAACCCAACAGATAATGTAAAAGCGCAACGATATGTTTTCAGTAAAAGCGGGACTCTTTAGTTCCTTTTGCTATGAAGAAGAATGTCAACAACGCAATATACTCTAGGGGAGCCAGCTTTTAAGAAAAAGAAAAATAAATGATTATTTCAATAAGACAAATGGCGGAATAGATGTTATAGACTAAATGGTATCGAAATGTAGCACAAAACTAGGCGCCTTTTTAACTTGGTTGATGTGGCTGCTTTGGGTGCATTTTGTATATTTTTTCAATTGCTAAAAAAGCACGAATTCCCTTACGATACATCGTAAGTTTTTGATATCACTTGGAGTGTAATTGGCAACTGAGATTTGGAAAAAAGGTGCGAATGACAATCGTATAATACGATACGCTAACGTCCGACCAGATCTCGAACTTATGACAAGTGGAACCATCCCTAAGAAAATTTCACAGGGCGTAGTAGGCTCATTGGAAATATCAAAGCGGGATAACACTGATCGACTACCATTAAAAGTCGTCGTTACCTTTGTGGGACTACTGATTTGAAATGGGATTGCCAAGCAAGCAAAACATGTGATGACTGTAAACGGCCAATGTGTAACAACTTTAAATTTCGTTCGAGTACTGGGGAGTACTTAAAAATTGGTAATTTTTATTGAGAATAAATGCTTTATTAAGATAGTTTTTTGAAAGAATATGTCATTTAATATATTGTCCATCAAAAGCGACAACATTTTCCTACCTTTATTGCAATTTATAGACTCCGTCCCAAAAAATTTTTTGAGGTCAAGAATGACTATTTTGGTACCCAGCTTTGAACTGAAGTGTATTCCAGTGAGACTGTACTGCACCTATCAAAGCAAACGCTTGCCAGAAGGGGTAAGGTCTGGTCTACATGCCGGATGAGTTAAAACTTCCCATTCACTGTTTTTCAATTAGTTTTAACGACAGTTGTCATGATGAAAAAACTACAGCTTCGTTGGTGGTTGCAATTTTAGGAGTTTTATTGCCTTGTGATGACTTCAAATGAATTTGTTATTGTCTGTACTGGTATCCCATAATACTTTGGTAAAGTTTTAACACTCATAATGGATCACAGCCTTCTGATTTAACTAAATACAGGGAATTACTTTGTTGAAATGAATATTCTGCTTGGCTATAGATATCGCTTTTAGCACGCGCATTACGTATGATTTCAATGAAAAAATTGTTTCTTTTTAAAGCGATCAAGTACAATGGGTCAATTCGATATCCGGGTACTGTACTTGTCTTAATTGACAAGTACACGTCGTCTAACCTAAAGCGATCAAAGAGCATTTCAGACACGTCAAATCATCTTCAGTTCTTGTGGCATCCAATTTACTTCCTTCAGAATAAATCCTGTTGCTGTTAAACACTGCAAAATACCGGCTTGAGTCAAGCCAAATGATTGTTTAAGCTCTTCTTAAGCCTGACATGAATCTTGATCGAATAATGTTTCTAATTTATGGTATTTGGATGAATTATCTTTTATAAATTTTTTGTGTCTTTAGTAACCAACCAATGCCTGAAAGCTGCCAAAAATATTGCACTTTTAAGTTATTTACCCAATACAACACAATTTCATGAGATACAAATTTTAATGCTGAAATGGCAGGTGAATTTATAGTGAGTGACAGAAATTAAATAAAAAGAAAAAAAAAGAAAAACAAACGCACACACACAGAAGACTGAACATATTTCCGCTTCCGTTTATATTTAAAATTATTCATGTTCTGTTACTGCAAAAATAAATTTACGTTTGCTGTTGTTGTCACTGCTGCTGTTTCCATTGTTCGTAAAACAGACACACACAGACATATTGTACGCACACGTTCGCATACATTCGAACACAGTCTGCCTTTTCATCTTCCAATCATTTATGCATTCAATCAGTGTCGTCATATATTGACTGGCATATTGACAGTCAATACGTGAACGTCAGTACGATGTATGGGAGGACTGGTGGCTTTGAAATGCCATTCCAAACGTGGAAATTCGAACCCATAAACTTACTTCGCGTTGAATAAAACATTATTGCGTCAGAAATTAAGTTAAAAATATCGTGGAATATTTACTCTTCATTTCCCATATTCAATATACGAATATTCTGATATGCTGATGTATATCATAAAGTGGGTATTATATAATTTTTTTTTTTAATTTTCCGATGGAAATGCGATTTCTAGAAAGGTAATGAAATAAATATGTATGATTATTTAAAATTGATGGATATTCTCATATTAAAATGAGTTACCGAAGGGCATGATACTGGCGCTCAAACGAGAGTTACAAGATTTTTTTATACATTCCTGACCTATTTTGTATGTATTGTTACGTTTTTACCTTTTAAAGATGTTTAAAATATTAGCTCGTAGATTGCAAATAAAATAAAAATAAGTTTGTGTTTAGTTTTAATTAAAATTCTTTATTGTTCGCGCAATTCTTATGTAAACACCGATTGCTTTTCTTTGTTATACCTCTGTTTATACGCTTTGCATAAACAATAAAAATTACTAGACAATTATTTAACAGATCTTTGTAACGGAGATCTTCAAACCACGATTACTCTTCAAACGCTCCGTGTCTTCACACAGGACTGAATGACCTTCACTAACTCACTCGACTGCTTTGCCTTGCCTTTTATAAGGCAAGATCAACAGTCTGATGAATGTTCTTGAAGGCGAATGTTCGTGACTTCCCCTTCTCGAAATCTCTATAAATGTAAACATCGTTGTTTTCATTCATTGTTGTTGTTTGTGTATTTTGTTTACATTTATTATTGTAGTGTTGTTTGTGAATTTTTGTTTACTTGCTTACCATCTTTTTTATGCTGGTGCTTGTTGTTATATCAAGCAATACGATAATTTGTAAACATGTTTGTTTACTGCATTGTTCTGTTTGTGTAGCTTTTGCTTATAATTTTAATGTTAAGCGATGTTAAAGCAAAACACCAGTATTTAGATTTTTCATTTTCGTAACAGCATTTTATGGGCTTGAGGACTTAAAATGATAATAAAAGCCAGTAGTATTGTTTGAATCAAATTTTTGTACTATTACCTGATAGAACATTTCACGGCATTGAATTCGGCTGCGGCAACAAGTTGCGTGAACAATTCTTTCAAGCAATGGCTTGAACATATGGTTCTAATGCTTCAAAAACTATTCCTTTGTCAGCCTAAACAAATAACTTAAGATAGCTCAGTAATATGTAACCAAACAGCGTTAAATCATATGAAAGAGGAATCCTGTGTGTATGACAACTTCTGCCACAAAACTGATTTTCCAATAAATTAATTGACAAGCAGGTTACATGGCAACCAATTATATTGATGTTAAACTGATGAAGAATACTTTTCCAATACTTCTCCAAATTGGTAAAAACAGCAGCGAACAGCAGGTGGTACAACAAACCTGGTTGTCGAATTTCAAAACTACTGTGTCCAGGAAAACTAAGAAACTACTTATGTTCGACAAGAGAACGGTTCGTACTCTAACGGTTCTAACCAGACACTGCTCTATTGAAAATTTCGCTCAGAAGCTCGGTGTGCTCGGTCAGAAATACTGCAGGTGCTGCCATGATGTGTAAGAAATGTAATCGCTGCAACGCTTTTTATGTGAGTGCCCTGCACTTCAAAACAGACGTAATCGGATTTTGGGTGACTGAACGTTTGGGCATGGCGGCAAGCGTGCCACTAAGGAAACTGACCGGTTTCGTTCACAGCTCGGGGTGGTTCAAACCCACCATAAATGAATCATAACAAGGGGGACTTACCTCAAACAATACAATGAGCCATATCAGCTACCGAGTGAACTTGTCTGTAAACGTCAAGTTATTCGCTAACATAACCTAAGCTGCTGAATTCTTCGAAACCGAAATTCAGACAGCATGGAGTGACAGTGTTCTTTGCCTATTTCGAAAAAAAAAATCACGATTAACGATGCCGCCAGTCAAACTCTCAATTTCTTTAATGGCTTAAAAATTGTTTTTGCTCCAATAATATAAATTTTGTTTATGAACCAGAAACAAATTTTCTCACTGAACATAATTCCTTAGTAGAAATCCTTAGGTTCGGTCAGTTTCAAATGAGTCCATTTAGCACCTAATGCGATTGAAATACTGAACTGTTACAATCTATATTGGCACGTTAGCTAAAATTCTTACTTAAAATTTTCCACGTAGCCGAAGGGCAAATACCAAAGAATTTGTAAAGTCGACGTATCGATATTTTGTAGTCTTCTTCGAGACTTCACGCTACAGAAGCAAAGAATTGTTCATGATTGTAAATCAAGAGGATAGAGAGAGGATAAGTTTATAAACTATTATAAACTTGCTTATGGGTTATCTTAGCCACAAAATGGACGAAGTGCTCCAGGATAAGTGATATTCTCAGCTGTCCAACTATAGTTAACGTTATCGATATCCGATAACTATGTGTGCTTTGATACTACGATAGGCATGAGCCTCCAACCCTGTGGTTAGTCTCTTCCCCTTCAACTTATCTTCCTACTCATCGATGCTATACAGTTCAAAGCCAGCAGCTTCACATTCCCCACTTACAACTCGACGAAGATTAATGGATATCAAGAACTTTGTCGAGATTAGCTCACAAAAAATCCTTAAAGGAGCGCCGCTATAGCAATGGACATAAATAATCGTTTGAGCATGATTTGAACTTACAGAGTATGTATTAATTACTTTTATTTTTCAAAGATATTGAAGGGGTCTACCTAACTAACATCTGATCTAGGAAGTTAATAGCAGATCAGATCAACAGAGAAATATTAGAAAAACGAACATCAAATATTAATCGACATCTCTAGCTCTATCTCTCGTGGTCTCCAAATCCATTTACGTGCAATTAAGATAAAATTCATATGGATAGGCAGGTCAGCTTAGATAGAATTGAAGAAGATGCAGAGACAGGCATATGTTGGTATAATCCTGGCAACGCTTGTTGAACTTAAATCCTTTAGATATGGTAGCGAAACTCTAAGCCCTTGAGGCTGTGATTGGGATACAAGGAAGTTTAGAAACAAGTCTAATACGAATCATTAGGTGGCATAATAACATAATAAATTGAATGGCCGACAGGTGCCATCTTAACAGCTTTCCCTACACAGAACTAGTAGACTCTATGATTTTGGAAAATGTCTCACAATGAGACTTAGTTGCAAGGGTGTATAGAGGAATCTGCATTCTGCATGCACTTTTAAGAGAGCTACCATTATGTGCTATAAGAATGTATCAAGAACAAATATTGAAACAGAAGTGGGAGTTTTTGGTCCTAGAGTAAAATCTTTCAAGTCCATAGTATATTTTTATATGCTAGCGGAAAATGTGCTTATTTCGGCTTATGTAGCTTATTTCGTTTACAAAGGAATGGCTCATATCAGTTTAATTTGTAATCAGAATGAGACTGTCAATGAAAATTGAATTTGTAAGGCAGAGGAAATGGTGGCACCCTCTGCTGGGAAAAGAGTTTCGAATAAAAGAGTGGGTGAAAGTGAAGATAGAAAAAGGCACAGCCTTTCAAGCCAACCGAGTTTGTGAGTGTTTTAGGTTTTGCTTACGGTCGGAAATGTGGAGTGAGTCAAGCATTGTACTATACAGGAGTAGTAACTGAGAATAGTAAACGGCCGGCTGACCGGACATTGTAAACTCAAAGAAAACTTGTTCAAAATATGTACAGGAAGGCTTCCAGCGGTGTGTGCTAATTTTATGATAAAGATAACGAATAAACAGAACATATATTTACGACATATACGGCTGAAGGATGCGTTTACGAATGAAACAACTGGTTATAAAATGCTCGGCAGCGAGTCAAGACAACAACAGTGACGGAACAATTATACTTGCTGTAACCCATACAGATTGCGAGTAATATAATAGATCAATAGGTTACAGCATCCCTACACAAACAACAACAATAATAATAAGGACAATCATATTGTTACGAAAATGGAAAAATCTAGATATTGGTGTTTTGTTTTTACATCGTTTGACATTAAAATTATAAACATAAGCTACAAAAACAATGAACTTGTTAAAATATTATCGCACTGCGTAATATAACAACAAACACCAGCATAAAAAAATTATATAAAAGTAAACAAAAATACAACAACAAACACTACGAGAATAAATAAATATAAATAAATGTAAATGAATGTAAACAACGATGTTTACATTTATAGAGATTTCGAGAAGGCGAAGCCACGAACATTGGTCTTTAAGAACATGCATCAGACTGTTTGCGTTGCCATACAAAAGGCAAGGCAAAGCAAGCAACTGAGTTGGTAAAAGTTCAGTCAGTCTTGCGTTTGAAGAGAGTAATCGTGGTTTGAAGATCTCCGTTACAAAGAACTGTCGAACAATTGTCTAGTAATTGTTATTGTTTATGCAAAGGGTGTAAACAACGGAATAACAAACAAAGCAATTGATGTTGTTACATCAAGGTGTAAACATTGGCACACAGAATTGTGTGAATAATAAAGAATTTTAATTTAAACTAAACACAAACTTATTTTTATTTTATTTGAAATCTACGAGGTTATATTTTAAAGGTTTTTAAAGGCTAACAAATGTAACAATATTATGAAAACTATGGTTGGTAATGGGTTTTCTGGCAAGCAATGAAATTATATGACGATAATTATAAGGATATGAATAAATTAATTAAAAATTGTAAATCGTGTTTTGTTTTTGTTTTTTTATAATTATCTTTATTGTTTATACAGTCGTCTTATTAACTAATGGAATTAAAACTATGTTTAACTACCAGTTATACTAGATACGATACGATTTGATTTAATTTCATTTCATTTAAATATAGTTTTTGTTTTTGTTTTTAAATATTTTTTTACTTAATTTAAAAGTGTCTCAAAGAATGGTCGTTTTTTTATATACGTTTTTTAACTTCTTAGGAAGATAGGATATACTTTTTTTCTTTTCTTTTAAAGAACTTATAAAACTAAAAAATACGTTTTTTTAATTTAAAAATTTTATTTGAAATATATTTCTAAACAAATAGAAGAGCTTTTTTTAATTACATTAGAATTATTAGAAGTGTTTGGTTTTTCATTTTTGAAATTAAAAATTTTAACTTCAAAGACCATTTAAAAACAAAAAATAAATAAACATGTTTTTATAAATATATAGTAGATGATATACATACATACTTATGTGGTATATAAATTAACTCTTTTTTATATATATTTCGGTATATATGTAGGTATATATGTTTGTAATAATAATTTTTCGTACAACTTAAAAATCTAGTTTTAAATTATTATTTGTCCTTATTAAGAACTTTAATTCTTTTTTCTTTAATTCTTTTTTTATTTTTTATTTCTTTTTTTATTTTTTGTTTTTAGTTTTCTTTTTTTTTAATATAATTTTGTAAAATTGTAAAAATGTCATTTAAATGTTAATGATTTAATTCTTTTTTCGTTTTATTTATCATTTTTAAATATTAAATTTTATTATATGTTTTATTTATAAACTAAACACACGGATATAAATATTTGAAGTTTTTTCTGTTTGTATTCAATTTTATTTCAAGTTTTTATTTCAACGTTTTTGGCAATCTTATGTAACGTGACCGAATAGAATTTTTGAAATTTTCGCATTGTACAGTACAATACTTTGGAGAATTATTTCAACACATTAACCGCATTAATTAGTATGTATGGTAAGTCAGTTATTTTTAAGAATGAATTCACCCCCATGATATACAAACTTGGCGTATCAAACAAAAAAATATAAAAATAGGACAGGTTTTGAAAGAAATTGTCTGCTCTGAAGTAAAGTACATTCCATTGAGAGCGTTCTCTATCGATCGAAACACAGAGAAGAGGCAAGAATATAATCTAGGCAAGGTACATCTTTCCACCAACTGTTTTCCAAATATCGGGTCGGCTATCTATCGGTTCAAATTTGAACGATCGGTTATTGAAAATCTGGCAATACGTTTGTCATTCTATTTTGCCATAAAATTCAGTATATTTTGTCCACTGAACGTAATGAATCGATATACGCTTTATTTCCAAAATGTCCAATACAAAGGCAGTTGGTCAGAAATTGATGGTTGGTCGCCCCGGTATACGCAGGTGTATTGCATAAGTTCGTGAAACCAGTTTTCATTATTTATGCACCAAGACATGAGCGTGCTCGTACAGTGTTCGCACCCAAAAATATCGAAGCTGTAGCTGAGAGTGTGCGTGAGTATCCGTTAGCATCAACTCGTCATCATTGTCAACAGAGCATTTCACGCAACAGTTTAAGTCGAATTTTGCGAAAAGATCTCAGTATGACGCTTTACAAAGTTCAATTGGTTCAAGAGTGGAAGCGGAATGTCCATTCGTTTCGCTAGATGGGCCAACGAGAACAGCGCGATGATGTCGATTTTGCAAAAAAAAAAAATATCTACTCTGATGAAGCTCATTTTCATCTTGATGGGTACGTTAATAAGCAAAATTGCCGTATTTGAAGCTCTGACCCACACGAGGTCTTACAGAACGATTGCAGCTGCTGTTGTTGTTGTAACAGTTCTGCTGTTATCTCCGGAAGTATCTCCCTTGGGAAAAAACCTCAGGTTGAAACAGCTATCGCTGAGTTGACATTCCTTGGCCCATGATTGATCGGGTCGTTCCGGAGCGTAGATCCGATTGTCTTGGGAACGACGAGTGACTGTTTGGTACGACGTGTGGAGCGGAGGCATCATTAGCCCATATTTCTTTGAAAAAGAAATTACGTTCAATGCAGACACCTATCGCATCATGATAATCAATTGTTTTATTCTCGCTCTTCATGGTATTTATGCGAACGATGTTTGATTTCAACAGGATGGTGCAACTTGCCACACATCTTATGCCACAATCGATTTATTGCGTCAAACATTTGATGGCCGTTTAATTAGCCGAAATGGTGATGACAATTGGGCGCCAAGAAGCTTCGATTTGACACCATTGGACTATTTTTTTAAATCCTTTATTTCACATTCCCTATTGTACGAGATGTAATAGTAATTAACAACCGTAGCATTGTAAGAAAACATGTAAACGTCTAAATTCAATCGTCCCCCTTATTGCCTGCTTTTGATCCTATAACCTTTACTTATCCTGTGAAAATATAAAAAAATTAATACTCACGACATTAGGTGACCAATTTGTGATTAATTTCCGTTAAAAAAATTTGTCCAGAATTGTAACATAAAAACTGTCTGACAACGACTTCCTGGTTCTATAAATTAAACAGTGTGCTGTGTGTTCAAAAGACTTGTTATTGTTCTTATAGAATGAACATATGTATTCTGTTATAATTATTAATGATTGTAAAGAAATATAGTCACGTTACAAAATTTGCGTTGTATAATAATTTCAGTAGTAACAGTTGTTTTTTCATTTTGTATTATGGCCGAGGATTAAGTAGAAGGCTATTTTTCATTTATTTCATTATTTTACTATTTATGGTAATAGTAAGTCAATAATTGTGTATGTTAGGTGTTCCAGGATACTTCAGTTTTAAAAGCCCCTTTTTATTTTTTTTTTTCGAATTGGTTGCAATTTGTAATTAAGTCCATAGATCTCACTTTGGCTGATATTTTCATTAAACTTTACGTTCCATAAACAGCAAGTAGGAAGGAAATATTGTGTCTAAAAGATACGAAAAAAAGGAGAAGAAAAATTTTAGAACTATTGAGTAATTAAAAATAACAAAATATTGTAAAGTTATCTCTGTCTTCAAAATAAATATTATCGCTTGTTCAATTTCAAAATTTATTTATTGCAATTTTAAATAAATAAAATTTTAAGAACTATTTTCAGTTGCTATGTCTTTATTTAAATAAATAAAACCTTTACTTATTTCAATTAACAATTCTTTAATTTATAACGCAACACCATGAATTTTATTACAACATTATTTTACTACAATCACACTACACAGTATATAATACAACAATATGTACCCGCCAGAACTACTTGCAAGTGTTATGCTATAAACACAATAAACGCAACGCAGAAAACACAACAATTTTGCAATTGCAGCCTAAGGTAAGCTGCATGCACTATAATATAATAAAGTAAGTAGCGGCAAAGCTTAAGCAAAATAAATAAAAAAAACAATTCATTAATCCTCCAGGGTATGATTAAATCAATTAAAGGCGATTTACGTTATACATTAGGACATGAAGTTATGAAATTAGCTTAGTACACGGGTGCAGCCCTGGCGCTGACCAACTTGGAACGTGGAAAGTACAGGGACTGTGTTCACCCGTGGCATCACAACGCGCCGCTATGCGTGCTCAAGTGAGCTTTGTGATAACAGAGCTACCACTCCGACCTAACCTAACCTAGTACACGGCCTTTTAAAAAGCACAGCCAACTAATATCAGAATTTTTTAAAATGGCGATAGCATCGAAAGCAATACATATATTTGTGGTGATAAGAATGAATGAATGAATATTCAAACCACCTATATATAATCTGTGCGACATCAACACATCCCAGAAGGAATCCCGTAGGTGCACATCAGGTGCTAGAAAGACAATCATCCTTGTTGATACTGCAGAATCCAGAAGAGACATAACAGTTATTCTACACATAGATTTAGGGGTAGTACAATAGATCATATGGTCGCAGTACTGCCACAAATCGACACAACGACGATCATTATTGTATATAAGTGCACCTAAGGATATTAAGGGGGTAGGGGGGGTGACCTTGTCTACGTTGGAAGGACCAAATTGAGGCAGCCCCGTCATCGATTGGCGCGATCAAATGGCCAAGGCGCGCCAGAAACAGAAGTATCATGAAAAATGTGTTAAAGCTGGCTGAAATCCCATGAACGGGGGTTGTTCATGGCCCATTAAGTAAGCAAGTAATACAAAGCAATGAAAAAGACAAGATTGGAAATTTTTATACGTACGAATTAGTCATTACAACCCTTCAGTCGGGATTACGACCTAGCTTTTCACATCACTTATGGTGTGTTTTAATTTTATCCTACAGTTTAATGTCGACTCCGAACGACAGACTTTGTATAAACTTTTCATGACAATTTTATTTACATTCAGATTTTTCGACAGAAAGAAATCACCGAAGAAATATTTTTCGTATTTCGTTGAACCGTGCTTTCACGTCTAATAAACCAACACACTATATATTTCTATACATACATAATTGGCCATTACAACCCTTCAGTCACGGTTACGACCTAGCTTCTCAAGACCTCTCAGGTTGTGTGTGTTAATTTTACACATGAGTGGCGGGAAATACAGATTAAAGTCGAATCCGAACGACAGATTTTTGAGAAACTTTTCATGGCAATTTTATTTACCCTCAGAGTTTTTGCCAGAAATCTGCTGAGAGGAAGTTGCCCTAAGAAATATTTTTTCATATTTCGTTTTGTTGGAGACGTCTGAACTGAGGTTTGAACCATGGCTTTGCGTCTAATAAACCAAAACACTATCTACTAGACTACGGCGACTTCAGACTATTTATTATGTCATATAAAATTCAAGGCAAAGCAGGCGACTGAGTTAGTGAAGTTCAGTAAGTCTTGTGTGAAAACGCGATGTGTTTGAAGATAGTAATCATGGTTTGAAGATCTCCTGTCGAATAATTAACTAGTAATTGTTATTGTTTATGCAAAGAGTGCAAAGAGGAATAACAAACAAAGAAATTGTTGTTGTTTACATCATGTTGTGAACAGTGGTGCACAGAATTGTACGAACAATAAAGAATTTTAATTAAAACTAAACACCGATTTATTTTTATTTCATTTGCAATCTACGAACACATATTTTAAACGTTTTTAAAAGGTAAGAACGTAACAATATTTTATTGCAGCGTTGAAGGTTTCTATGAGCCAACGTATACCAAATGCTTGTCTGGCAATTGGTAAAAAGTAAAAACAAAAAATATGTTAGTAAACCATCAAACCACAAAATTCAAAATTTAAAAAATAAAAAATATTTTCAAAAATATTTCATAAACAATCGTTTCAATAATTTGGTTGTGCTAACCAAGCAGAACAAAAAGTTTCCGACAATTTGAAAGAACAATACAAACAATAACAATAGCAAGAATAACAACAAAAATCACTGTAAAATAGAAGTAGAAATAGAAATGTGGGTAATAATTTATAAATTTAACAATTTTCTTATACCAACCCATCTCCCTGTGCACCCAAAGTGCATTTATTGTGCGAAATTTATTTGCTTCGAAGCCATAAAATTCATGCATTTTTCATTCTTCCTACATTTCATATTTCCTACATTCTATACAATCGAGCATTCATATATTCATACACTTACTTATACATTCATTCCTGCATTCATTCATTTCCTAATTCATTCATTCAATATTGAAATTTTATTTTTTTATTGAAAAATTTTCTACATCATGTACCTACTGTGGATGCTGGTTGGTGTGGAGTGGCAATTGTGGAAACTAAACTGGTGACTAGTGAATCCATTTTCAATTCAAACGTATTGTCGTTTTGTTGTTGTTTTGGAAAAATTTTAGAATTTCTCATCGATTATTGGCTGTGGCAACTTCAGAAAACTGTACAGAGTTGGTGATGAGGCTGGTGTTTATCTCGGCTCGGTTAGTGAGATTATGCGGCGGTTATGGTCACAGACTTTAAGTCACACAGTCATGAATCAATATTTTGTGGTTTATTTGTTTTGTTCAGACATGCATATGCATGCTGTTTTTTTGCCAGTTGTTGGTGTTATTGTTGTCATAGGGCTCTGTTTAATTGTGAAGAGTTTAGTAACCCGTGGCATCGAATAAATCCGGCAATACCAATGGCGGACAATTATGTGGACTGCAGGTGACACGGGGCGTCTCATCTGACGTTGAACCATCAATGCAAATGCATTGCAAACAATTACCGGTATCCTGTGGCAAAACATCACCTATTTTATAAAGCGTACCTGTAAAGAATAAAAATTTAAAATTAAACTGTCAGCACAATAAAAATTTACATAAAAATTACTCTCCATTGCTTACAAAAGCGAGGCTAGAAAATAGCAAAAACAGGAAAACCAGGAAGAAAAAGAGAATAAAACATTAGGCAGCATGAATGTGGGTGGAATGTAATCAATAAAACGACGGAAAGCTTTTGAAAGCATTGTTGTTAAAACGTTTCATCTCAAGGATTAAGATTTTTTACTTATAAAGAAAGATCTCTAAATAACAGTGGAAGATAAAATAAATGCAAATTTCTTAAAAACGTATCATCATTAACAACACACTTTAACTAATAACTCAATGCTATCAAGTTTATTACGCCTTCCTTTTACAACAAAAGATCACATTTCACTGCGTATTATAAAATAGTGTATATAAGATGCGATTTTGATTGCTATTAACTGCCAACAATAACTTTCATTCTATTTATACTTCATTTACTTTCATTCTGGCAACTTCTTTAAGCTCACTGTTGAATTGTTATTGTAATTTTTGTTTGCGTAACATATTTTGGATCTCAAAATATCTTCATGCAATCCACAGTAAATTTGAAAGCTAGAAAGAGGCTCATATACTTGTTATTTCAAGTAAAGAATAAAATGGATTGATTTTAAAGGTCTTCAATGATTTCTATGATCAAATTAAAAATCGGTTCTGGCACATATGCATTCGCCGTAAGACAATAATATTGCACTCCTTCTCACCTTAGTCTAGCGTCTAAGCCTTGTCTTGACAGTTCATTAGAGTTGTTATTTACCACAACATGTATGTGTCCCGGCCACTGCGTGGAATTTTTTTGTATTCACATTTCGAATCCCTATATATAATAGTCCCTGTAGTCTAGTAGGTAGTGGGTTGGCTTATTAGACCTGAGGCCAAGGTTTAAACCCCAGATGAGACTTCTACTACGAAATGTGAAACAATATTTCTTTGGTGACTTCATCGCAGCAGATTTCTGGCAAAAACTCAGGGAAAACATGAAATTGATTTCTTCGAAAATCTGTCGTTTGGAGTCGACTTTAAACTGTAGGTCCCACTACTCATATATAAAATTAACACACGCAACATAAGTGGTGAGAGAAACTAGGTCGTAATCCTGACAGCAGATTTTTGAGAAACTTTTCATGGCAATTTTATTTACTCTCGGAGTTTTTACTAGAAATCTGCTGAGAGGAAGTCGCCGAAGAAAAATTTTTGTATTTTGTTTTGATGTCTGGCCTGAGGCTGGAACCCTGGCTTTACGTCTAATAAGCCGTCACACTACCTACTAGACTATAGCGACTTGACTACTAGAGTATGTATTTATCAAAGCACGTCTAAGCGGCATATCTTACAAACATACTACTTATTGCTAATCCTCACACTGCCTTATGAAATCAGCTCAGGGTTGAAGATTTTAAAATTTAAAGGGATCCCTATTTTTTCCAATACCCCACATGGTTTCCATAAAGCATTTATTCCATCTTCTTTGTGTTTCGTTAATCCTTTATTGTAAGCTAAACAGGTGATATGTCTGCTGTAGCAGGACCTAGGATAATGAGGCAGCCATCAATTTTTGCTTAGGAACAATGCCTTCCGAGTACGTTCTGTAGTGATAGGGAACATAGCTAATCGTTGATTCCTACCATTTTCTCCGTTAGATGGCGGCACTGCATGACTTTCCTGTGATATTATCAATTTTTTTTTTTCAAGGAGTCATGGGGGTTTCTTAGGTGGATTGTATTGGAGGGGGTGCTGCCACTTAATGTTTTTGAAACTCGAAAACTATGACGAATTTTTCCTTTTCTTTTTTGCAACTCCGTTGTTGATTCGAACCTGAATTTTTTTCAACTCCATTGGTATTCGAACCTATGCTTCTCGACTTGTAGACAAGCTGTTTCACCGCTACACCACGTGGCCAGGCGTCTCTAAATATAACCAAAAACTTCAAGACTGAAGTACACACAACAATTTACTTGCCACCAGCAATTTTCTTTACTTCTGAAAATATTTCATACGAGAATTCCAAAGAAATAAAAAAATTTCGTCATCTCCAGAATTAATTTCATCTGTCGTCTCACTGTTTACAACATAAAGTGTTTGATTTGGTGTTTTACAACCCTTTTTCCCATTCCTTTCACATCTGCTGAAGATTTTTATTTCACGCACTACACAATCGCTTGAAATCGACGCCCACTGTTTTCCCAACACTTTCCAAATGACAAAACTGGTAAGGAAAATAAAAAACAGAGAAAATAAAACAGAAAGCAAACTAAACTTTAAACCCTTCATTTTCTAATATTTGTTCTCTTCTGTTGTGTAAATAAAAAAAAAATAAAAAAACACAACAAGAACGACGAACAAAATAATGCAAAACATTATGCGTTCATTCATGCCATGAATTACATGACATTTCCATTTCCATGCTCTTCAGCTCAGTTGGCGAACGGAAAGCTTGAAGCGATAAGAAAATTTCGAAAATAAAATGAAAAGGAAATCTACGTGAGACCGAATAACGACAACAACAACAACAACAATCATCATTTAGTCCTACGAGCAGTGACACTCTTACAAATATTTCAACACAGTTGACAATACTCGTAGGCCTCCACATGCAAATATTTTCTTTAAGTTTCATTCTAAATTTTCAAACTTTCTATGTTGTTTTACAGTTTTGTTGTTCCTTTAATGCGCTACACCTTAAAAATTTAGAAATACATGGGTTTTTTTCCAGCATTTTGTGGAAAAGTCAGCAAAATAACAGTAAAAGTGTACAAATTTTAAAGTCTACTGTTGAGTGGTCTTATTTGTAGCGGTAAATAAAAAAATGTAACTTGGAATTGACATATGGTTTCAACAAAACAGTGGTGTCATAGGGCACACATTAAGCCTATTGAGCAAATAAATCTCACATTTTGAGGCAGTTTATTAGTCCCTTAGCTTATGAGATTTGACCCCAGAGTAGATTAATTTTCGTTGGGAAGACGTGAAGTCCCTGATGTATAGCCAAACCATAGCTAATCCATAAGCTACAATCTATCGAATTGCTAGAAAAAATATGATATTTTCCATTTCATAGATGGACCACCGCCGCGGGCAACATTTATGGTACATGAACAAATTTTCGGTTGCCGTAGTGTTTTGACTTATTATAGCTCAAACCCTAGCTCTGAAGTCGCCGTAGTCTAAGGTAGTGTGTTGGCCTATTAGACGTAAAAAGCCAGGGTTCGAGCCCCAGCCCAGACATCAAGACAAAATACAAAAAGTATTTCTTCGGCGACTTCCTCTCAGCAGATTTCTGACAAAAATTCTGAGAGTAAACAAAATTGCCATGAAAAAAAAGTTTCTCACAAATTTGTCGTTCGGAGTCGACTTTAAACTGTAAGTCCCACCACACGTATAAAATTAACACACACAACATAAGTGGTGTGAGAAACTAGGACGTTGTACAATGGTCAATTCGACCTCCGGGTACTGTACTTGTCTTAATTGACAAGTACACGTCCTCTAACCTAACCTAGCTCAAACCTCTTGCCAAAATTTCTGAGAGTAAATAAATTTCTGAAAGACATTCGGAGTAGACTTTAAGCTATAGGGTGCACCTTTTATGTATAAAATTTACATCCATAAGATGGATGGTGTTAGTAGCTTAGTCGTAATCCTGGCTAGAGGGTTCCAATATCTAATTTAGTAAGTAAGTAAGTAACATAGCAGGGATTCCCTTATAGCCTCAAATAAATATTTCCATAAGTTTTAAATTTTTGACACAGAAACGGTTCAAAGCTTATGCTTTATAAAGAGCTGGGTTAGCTGATGAGATTGCCCCTCTCTATACTAAATGATGGCAAATTGAGCGACTGGTTCTGTGAATCAAATTTTTGACAATATTGTTAAAGTAGATAAATAGTCTCGTTTGTTAACATTTTCTTTAGAAAGTTAGCCCCTTTCAGCAATCTCATCATTTCGGATTTGTCTAAATTTAATTTCTGATGAATGCTTATAATAATTTGTATTCAATGCCGTCATTAGCATTGTATTTATATTATTTGCTTACGTGACCCATTCAGTATATCCAACACACATATTTTGTCTTTTAAATATCCTCATGGTAGGCAAATCGAACACTTTAGAAATGTTTTTTACTATTCCAAACTACCAACTTTGTATGACTGCATATCCGTCAATCATTTTCGAAGACGCTCCAAAGTTCTAAAGGCTACTGATTTATTGTGCTGCTATGAATCTACCAAGTCGCAGTCGTCTAGTAGGTAGTATGTTGGCTTAGTAGAAGCGAGGCCACGGTTCAAAGCCCAGGTCAGGTATATTCACTAAAACGAAATATGAAAAAATATTTCTTCAGCGAATTCTTCTCAGCAGATTTCTGGGAAAAACTCTGAGAGTAAACAAAATTTGCCATGAAAAGTTTCTCAAAAATCTGTCGTTCGGAGTCGACTTTACTTTTCACAACATAAGTGGTGTGAGAAACTAGGTCGTAATCCTCACTAAAGGATTGTAATGACCAATTATTTTATGTATGCATATCGAACTCTTTAGGAATTCTTTTTTTCTATTCCAACGTACAGCATATCCTTTAATCACTTTTAAAAGCACACCAATGTTGTTAAAGCTTCTGATTTATTATACTTGTTCACACGAGTGAACAAATACACAACCCTAACCCTGCCTTCCAATATCCCTTACACACATAATGACAATAACATCTCTAACAAACATCATATTCACAATAACACATATACATACACACATTCATCAACACTGTTTCATCAACACCTTCAACATAATTATTAGGATCCTTGGTGGATCAGTTGATTATCGATCGTCAAACCACACTAAACAAAAACCCAACAAACCCTACGCGAGTTTAACATTCGAATTTGAACAAATAAATAAAATAAACTTTGTGAACATAAACAAACTTAAAACAAGTTGTGAACAAATGTGAACAAAATAAACATTGTAAACAAAAATAAATATTGTTACAAAACACAAATAAAATACGTTTTATAACGTTTTTAAAATACATACAAAAATACACACTAACATTTAATATTAAAATACAGACACATATATACATATCAAAAGGTTTGTTGCATATATTTACATATATACCCTACCTTTCTTACCCGCCAAACTAACCCTACCCCATAACCCGTTCGTACATGGTCCTTCAAGGAAAAAGAAGAGACAGCGACACGTATATATACAGTCCACAAAACACCCCCTAATTTGTGAAAAATCTGCCCCACCCTATAATTTATAACCCCATAACACCCCAACTTTTAAATTTTATTAAAAATCAAAAGAATATAAATAAGTACAAAGTGATGTAAATATTCAAAATAAAATAAAGACAAGCATATACACTAACAAAATCAGTGTAAAACATAAATCAGACAATACACAAAACATAAAAACATTCTAAAAACAACAAAGTGCACAAAATACTTAAATATAAATCAAAAAACATAACTTAACAATTAACAAAAACAATAATCACAAAAAATTACCCTAAATAAATAGTGAATTAACAAAAACAACATACATATGGAACAGTAAAAATTAGAAATTGCAAAATCAAAAATAATAATATATCACATATTTAAAATTATAATACATATTAAAATTACAAAAAAAAAAAAAAAAAAAAAAAAAGTGAAATTACATAGAACTGTAAAAATAAAAGTTAAAAAAAATCTAAAATCAAAAGGAAAGCACAAAAGTTACTAAAGTTCACAAAAAATACAAACAAAACACATATTACATTAAAGAAACAAAAATTATACATTTTCAAAACAATATATAAATATAATATATATATAAATTAAAAAGGAAACATAAAAGTTCACAAAGGTTCAAAAAAAAATAGAAACAAAATACACAGTAATAGAGGAACACATATTGCACATTTTTTGGAATAATACATAAACAGAACCAAAGTGAGAAAAGACAAATAAAAAATTGAACAAAATTCAAAACAAGTAACAACAAAGTACATAGTGACAAAAATTAAAAAATTGAAAAATATAAAGTGCACTAACAAATACATTTCAATACAGTTCACTTACAAAAAATAAATCAAAAACAATTACAAATATAAGTAACTACTAACAAATAACCATTATTAACATTGCACACAAACACAACACAACAAACATCACACAAAGAGGAATTGGAAAAATAAAATTGGTTTGTACCCTACCCTCAGCAGACAAGGTAAGTTGAAATTTTTCAATTTACATTTTTTTATATATATCGCATAATTTGTCGCGAATTTTTTGAAATTTATAAAAAAAAAAAACTCACAATAAGAAATATTATCTTATAAAACCCACCCAATACTTACCCTTTTTTTCGATAATATTTTCAAAATATTGTGAGTAACACATATTGCCGTTCTCTTTGTGTAGTGCAACAAAAACACAAAGGATACCCAATAGGCAATTTTGTCTGCTGATTAGTTTTATTTCAAATTTGAAATAAACATTTTTAACCAAATTTACCCGCGATAATTCTATTTACTATCGCAATTTAATAACTTTTTCCAATCCTCTGCGTATTAAATTTAGAAAAAATAAATATGTCGGAAATAAAATCTTTAGCCGCCGATATTCTACGTTATATCCAACAGGATTTAAGTGCCTTTGAGGAAGATTTTAAGGCCAGTACAGAGAAGTCTCAATCACTACCCGCATTGAGATTCATGAAGAATGAATTGGAAGAGTTGTGGTCGAATATTGACGGAAAATTCAGACAGATCCGAGAGTCGCCACAACTCAATGAACCCGAAGTAGCCAATTCAATAAATTTTAATGGCCTCTCCAGGAATGTGAGATCGGCTAAAAAATTCTATAGGTCATCTATGATTTCCATAGATGAGTCTATAGAAAATTTAACTCTACCCAAAAATTCAAACACCACCCCACCCGAACCCTCTCAACCCACACAACCCACCCAATCAGTTGGATTTAACGTTCCCCCTTGCGATATGCAAACATTCAGTGGGGATTTCAAGTCTTGGGCCTCGTTCAGAGACCTATTCAAGGCCATTTATGGCAATAATACCCGCCTAAGTGGTGTAGAAAAACTTTTCTACCTTAAGAATAAGACTAGCGGCGAAGCTAAAGAAATAGTCGACAATGCACCCTTAACTAATGATGGTTTTCTTATTGCTTGGACCCAACTGGTAAATCAATATGAAAATAAAAGGATGCAAATTAACGCACAAATTAAGACCCTTTTAAATTTACCAGCGGTAAACACTATGTGCAGTGTTTCAATAAGAAAACTGCAGAGAAAGATAAATTGCTGTATTGCAAATTTGAATACATTGGAGATAGATACGGACAATTGGGATCCTATCATAGTATATCTCTGTTTGACAAAATTACCCAAAGAAACCCGAAGGGAATTTGAGAAAACCCTAAAGGATTGTGCTGAAATGCCTTCCTGGACAGATGTGGATATATTTCTAACAAATACATTCAAGGAACTCACTTCTGTCAATGATGGTCCGGAAAGTAACCCCAACCCTAACCCAAACACCCAACCAAAACACAAATTCCTCCAGGACATCAACAATCGAATTGACAGAAGAGTAAAAACGTTCCATAATGTGACACACAATAATAGGAAGGATACCCTATCCACAAACGTATTCCAAAGCAAACCCTCGAATTTAACCCAAACCCACCCAAATACCCATAATTATCAAAAAACCCAGGAAAAACCCGATGGTTCATTTTGCAAACTGTGCAAAAGTAACCATACTTTGAGGGAATGCTCATCATTTACTTCCATGGGAGTAAATGAAAGAATTGAATTTGTAAAAAAGAATTCAATTTGTTACAATTGTCTGGCCATTAGTCACATGGTATCAGAATGTCGCAGTACATTCACATGCAGATACTGTGGCAGCAGACATAACACCCTTTTACACAAACCCAACCCAAACACTAACCCACGGAATGACGATAAACCCTCTACGTCAAGTGCAATACAGTCTTTCTCTACCCAAACCCAATCAAGCAAAACCCAATTAGACGACAGAGCTAAATTATTAGGCACAGCTGCCTTGAATATTCAAATACACGGTGAAGAATTCCCTGCTAGAGCGCTTATTGACCCAGCATCAGACTTTTCATTCATTTCTGATAAGCTAAGGCGCAAATTACACATACCCACCCTACCCATAGTTGCTGAAATCTCAGGTTTAAATGAGGTTGTTTCAGCACGTTCAAACAAGATGTGTAATATACATCTTGGTTCTAACACTAATAAGGAATTTTCATTGAATATTCAGGCAATTGTTGTCAAAACCCTCACCCGCAATTTACCCACCCAAAACTTAAACCCTACTTTCATAAAAGAGTTGGACAGAATCCTATTGGCGGATCCTAAATTTTATGAAAGCCGCCCAGTTGATATTATAATTGGTAGCGATTTTTACCCACAAATTATCAGAGCTGGTGTTAAGAAAGATGTTCTTGGCACATTAATAGCTCAAGAAACTGAGTTTGGTTGGATTTTAACCGGACCAGTACAAGATTCTCACCCTACCCGAAGAATCGTCTCTTATTATAGTTCTGTCAAGCTTGATAAATTTTTGACCAAATTTTGGGAAATTGAAGAAATTCCACAAGAACCCATTCAATCCGAAGACGATTGTACTTGTGAGAAAAATTACACGACAACTACCCGTCGTTTACCCAATGGCCGTTATCAAGTAAATCTTCCATTTCGTAACCCTCAAATTGAGTTAGGAAACTCGCGCCATATAGCGATGGCTCAATACTTAAGAAATGAGAAGAATTTACTAAAGAAACCCGATCTGAAACTTGAATATGATAACGCGCTACAAGAGTATATTGACTTAGGTCATATGAAACCAATTATTTATAACCCAAACACTTCTTCAAACACCCATTATTATTTACCCCATCATGCTGTTGTTAAACCCGATCGTGTTACGACAAAAGTTCGAGTTGTTTTTAATGCATCGAGCAAAACTTCGAACGGCAACAGCTTGAATGATACCCTACACATTGGTCCTACCCTACAACAAGATTTGGTTGTTTCAATCTTGAGATGGCGCTTTTATAAGATTGTTTTTAATGCCGACATCACTAAGATGTATAGGCAAATTCAATTGAACCCTACCCACACACCCTATCAAAGAATTTTATTCCGTAAAAGCGTCAACGAACCCATTCAAGATTACGAACTGCAAACAGTCACATTTGGCGTTAACTGTGCCCCTTATTTGGCTATCAGAACCCTACACAAATTAGCCGCAGACATTCAAGATACCCACCCAATTGCATCTCAAATTTTGAGAGAGAATATGTACGTCGATGATGTACTAGCCGGTGCTCATTCTGTTCAAGAGGCTGAAATCGCTCAAAAACAGTTAATCACTGCACTTGAATCTGCTGGTTTTCCTCTACGAAAGTGGACATCAAATACCCAAGAGCTCCTAGATAATTTACCCATGGACCACCAACTCAATGCCGCCTTACTCACCCTTCCGGAATCGGAAAACCCTAAAACTCTAGGCATTCGGTGGAATCCAAAAGAGGACAATTTTTTCTCTGAGGCCCCAAAAATAGAGAGAAAACCAACCTACACTAAGCGAACAGTTTTATCTGACATCGCTAAACTTTTTGACCCAGCTGGTTGGTTAGCGCCAATTATAATATCCGCCAAAATCGTGATGCAGCAAATCTGGCAGGATAATACAGCTTGGGATGAATGTCTTAACCCACTCACACTTATTAAATGGCACAAGTTTTTGCAGTTTTATGATAACATTGACAATATTCGAATTCCTAGATGGATAAATTTTTCACCCTCAGCAAAAATTGAGTTTCATGGCTTTTCAGATGCTTCTGAAAAAGCATACTCGGCGGTTTTATACGCACGAGTTATACCCATAAAAGGACCTATGTCCGTAACCCTACTCGTCGCTAAGACGAGAGTTGCACCTATCAAGGTTATTTCTTTACCGAAATTAGAACTTTGTGGTGCAGTGTTGTTGGCAAAAATGGCACAGAACATAATTACCCAGCTGCAATTAACCCAATACCCAATGTATTTCTGGACGGACTCCGCAATAGTTTTGGCATGGCTCAACAAACCCCCGACTACCTGGAACACCTTTGTGGCTAACCGTGTATCTGCAATAGCCGAAGCGGTAGGAACCAAGAACTGGAGTCATGTGGCTTCTTACGATAACCCAGCCGATGTCGCCAGTCGTGGATGCAACGCAGATGAACTGAAGGACGACAAGCTATGGTGGAATGGACCAACATGGTTGAAGGAAGATCCAACAAAGTGGCCAACAACACATTTACCCTACGAAACTCAAGCTGAAGCTAAAATTTGTCAGTCGTTCTCTACGACTTTGAACCCAAAAACATCTATGGACTCTACCCACCCTACCCAGGACATTTTGGAAAGATTTTCCAAATGGTCCAAAGCACTTAGAATATTGTCATATGTCTATCGATTTTGTGATCGCGCATCAGTTACTCGAAGAAATGGAATTCGACATGACAGCGTAGTTCTGGGTCGAAAAATTCCACAATCTATTGACGAAAGACTCAATAGATTATTAACCCACCCGAGTATTGAACTTGATGCGCATGAAATCAAAGCTACCCGTGATAGACTGATAATTCTTTGTCAGACACAATATTTCAGTGAAGAATATTCTTGTCTGAAAAAATCGAACCCTTTACCCAAGAAGAGCAATTTACTCACCCTTACACCCTTTTTGGACGCAAAGAATATCATGCGCACAAATGGCAGATTGGCAAACTCCAACAACTTAACATATGATGAACGACACCCTATTTTATTACCCTACCCTAGCGCCTTTGCTAAATTATTAACCCAACACGTTCATCATATAACCCTACACGGCGGAAATCGTCTAATGTTGCGAATAATTCGCTCGAATTTTTGGATTCCGAGACTGCAGAATCTTATCAGTTCTGTAGTCAATAGGTGCGTACCCTGCACGAAATATAGGAATCGTCAAACTACCCAATTTATGGCTGCATTACCTCCCGAACGTACCCAAATTAGCAGACCATTTAATACTGTTGGAGTTGATTTTGCCGGACCATTTGACATAAAATCCTACATTGGTAGAACATGTAGGATAACCAAAGGTTATGTTTGCGTATTTGTTTGCTTTTCTACCAAAGCTATCCACTTAGAGCCCACATCTGACCTGTCTACCCAAGCATTTATGGCAGCATTTGCCCGATTCTTTTCGAGGCGGGGATGCCCTGTCGCTGTGTATTCCGATAATGGAACCAACTTCGTTGGAGCTAGCCAACTAATTAAAAGGCAGCGACAGGAATTCCTCAAACAGTTGAAGGGATTGGTTACATCAACCAATAGCTTTCAAAACTTGACGTGGCACTTTATCCCACCCGGAGCTCCACATATGGGGGGCTTATGGGAAGCCGGCGTAAAGAGCTTCAAGTCCCATATTAAGAAGCTCGCAAATTTTAAATATACCTTTGAGGAACTAGCAACCCTATTGGCTAGAATAGAAGGATGCCTCAACTCAAGACCCTTAAGCCCGTCAAGTGAAAACCCTCAGGATCTTAACCCATTAACCCCAGGTCATTTCTTAATTGGCTCACCCTTATTATCACCCGCTGAACCCGATTTTAGTAACGAAAATATTACCCTAGCAAACAGATGGCAAAGGTTGAAAATTCAACACCATCAGTTTTGCAAAAGATGGAAGGATGAATATTTGAAGGAGCTCCATAAACGTTATAAATGGAGAAACCCTAAACGTCCTGTGGAAATCAATGACATTGTTGTCATTAAACAGGACAACCTACCCTCAAATGAATGGTTACTCGGACGAGTAACCAAGACTTACCCAGGTTCCGATGGACTGCCTAGAGTAGTCGAATTGCACACATCAACCGGAACATTGACTCGGCCCATAACCAAGGTCGTAGTCCTACCCACACATTAATTCAACTCCCTCCGAATAACCTTCCATATTTCACCCTCGTCACACACCCATTACCCAACACCTTTTTAAACCGGAATTTTTACCCAAAAACACCCACAATTATTAATACTCACCCAAAGATTCATTTCAGGTCCCACCCGACAGAAGGTTATGGCCCATTTAAGCGTCAAAAATTGATATTTGGACCCATGGGAAGACCCCGACATCCTGAGTGGAAAAATTTATACCCATACCCATTTTTAGAACAATTAAAAATAATTTGTTTTTGTTCACAGGTTGCCGGCCCGGGAGGATGTTCACACGAGTGAACAAATACACAACCCTAACCCTGCCTTCCAATATCCCTTACACACATAATGACAATAACATCTCTAACAAACATCATATTCACAATAACACATATACATACACACATTCATCAACACTGTTTCATCAACACCTTCAACATAATTATTAGGATCCTTGGTGGATCAGTTGATTATCGATCGTCAAACCACACTAAACAAAAACCCAACAAACCCTACGCGAGTTTAACATTCGAATTTGAACAAATAAATAAAATAAACTTTGTGAACATAAACAAACTTAAAACAAGTTGTGAACAAATGTGAACAAAATAAACATTGTAAACAAAAATAAATATTGTTACAAAACACAAATAAAATACGTTTTATAACGTTTTTAAAATACATACAAAAATACACACTAACATTTAATATTAAAATACAGACACATATATACATATCAAAAGGTTTGTTGCATATATTTACATATATACCCTACCCTTCTTACCCGCCAAACTAACCCTACCCCATAACCCGTTCGTACAATACTTATTTATGTAGCCGTTCATGGCACTGTGAAAGTAATCCTAAGTAACGTGGGTGAAATATCGACCGAAACGCTGGGAAAATTATAGTAAAATTGAATGGACTACCTACGGTATACTTCAATATTTCCATCATCATCCAAATTGTGAAAAGTTTACTTTAAAAAAATCTATTCGCGAAGCTTGATCGGAAGCTAATCGTCCAAATGAGCTAGCAGTTCGCGGTGTTATTAATCATTGTGGCACTAATTTTACTCTCCTCCATATAAAGCCATCAATACGACAAAGAAATGTATTTGCTGAAGACAATATGGCTGCTGCAGCAAGAAGCCTAAATGAAGATGCCTTAATATCGATTTGTTTCCAGCTTGTTCGTATTAGTCGTTCTACAACAAGTGAAACTTTACTTGAAGATCTTGGCTTAAATGCCCATAAAATACAGATCGTAAAAGAAATGACGTCAAAAGGCTAGAGCGGGCGTTGTATAGCTGCTTTTTAAAACTGGTCGTAAATGATCATTTTTATCAAAGGATTGTATTTAGTGAAGAAATTCTTTTCTAGTTAAAGGCCTACACCAATAAGCAAATTTGCCATATTTGAAATGAAGATTGTTCCGAAGCCGTTAAAATATTTTATTTATGAGTAACGGGACCAACAGTTTAAAATCGACTCCGAACGACAGATTTGATAAACTTCTCATTGCAGTTTTATTTACTGTGTAGTAACATACACTGTCGTCCATTTTCTTAAGTATATTTGTTTGCAATGGCAAGCGACACTCTTTTGCAATGAGTACAACATCAAACAATCGCATTGTGTAGTGATCCTACTTCATTAAAGTACGATCAGCTCTCGTTATGTTGTACCATCAACTCGGTTATTGTTACGATGAGACCGCTATACCTTACACTGTAAACATAATGCTTGATCAGCACTTGAGAATGAGAAATCAATTGTAAATGAATTGTAAATCAACTTTAAATAGAGAGCGGAGCTTCTGCACTGGACATAAACAAACAATTAACATTTCTTTTGTTTACAACAGAGTCTATTCCAAAAGACTTCTAAGAGAAAGTTGCCAAATAAAATCATTTTTTTCATATTTCGTCTTGATCAAAATGTCTGAGCTAGGGTTTGAACCAAAGCCTCTCCTCTAATAAGCCAAGAATCACCATTAAATCCATTAACATGGACTGCTTGGTGCAGTTCATACGCTGCCCTTATTTGTTTAAAAAGGATCAAAGAAATGTTGTTACGGAAATTATGAGCACTATTGTGGACTCCATTTTTATTCCAAAAAGTTATTAGTTTAACATCAGCAACATTTGATTTCAATAACACAACTCAACTTGATATAGAACGTGCTTAACAATTGATTTATTTCTTCTGGATCTAACTTAAATCGTGGGTTTACGCCACGTCGCAGTGAACTTCATACTAAAAATTTTTAATGTTATGAACTTATGCACGAGATGGTAATAAGAAAATTGGATTTCGTTGTTTCTAGACAACGATAGATGGCAGCACCATTATTTTTGGATCTACAACAGCAGACTAATCGTCCTGCTTAAGTGGAAAAAATAGATTAACGACACGGAAACAAGGCAGAATAACAACCAACCGGAACTTATGGCAACAACAGCAGCCAACCGAATAAGATTCAAAATGCTTTGTGGCAGCCATATGCTACCGGGAGGTGCAATGGGAGAAAATTCAACAAAATATCTGTCTTTTGCTTTTGTTCATGCGAAAATTGTACTTTTCATTACATATTTGGTTGCATTATTATTACTCGTTCGAGGTACCTTGTCGATTATTACCAGAAATATGTGTGGTGAAAGAAAAAATCTCTGTTGGACACTTGACACGATATCAACACTGAAATGATCTATACTGGGAGTGCATAAGACAGATAAATTTGTCGCGGATCCCTTTTTTTCAGATACTGGTGCTACAGCTCATTGAAAACTTTCTCGAAATCCATGAAAACAATACATGAAGGTTGCTGGGGCCCATTGACCTGTTCCAATACGATTCGGCAATATGCCCAATATAGAAGAATATTGAGACCGCAATCCTGCATGTGAGTTTCAGAGTATATTATTTACTTTACTCGCTATTCGGTCCAAAATGTTTCGGCATTGGACCTTGAATGTCATACAAAGTAACATGATTCCCCCAGTAGCTACAATCCTTCGAAATTTCGAAGGAATTTGAATTTGAATCCCTAACCAGCATTTCTTAATTTTCACTCTCAGCTTGTTCGTTACTGTTAAGAATTTCATATGTTTTCGATAGGATTGCAATAGAGAATGTACACCTGCATACCTTGGAAGTAGATCGACATAATTAGGGAAAAAAACTTTTTACTCTTAGACTTAATACGTACAGTCAAAGTTTTCTTCAAGTTTAGTGATGAATGGCTAAGTTTTTGTATGGAGTTAGGCGTACGAGACAGATTTAATATGTCCATTACTTTCATTAATGAAACACACACAGGGGTCTCATAGAATCCAAGTCGGTTTTGCCTTTTGTCGTTTTTGAAAATCAATATTGAATTAATTTGGTGTCACAAAACCAAGTCGGTTTTCTTATTTTTGAATTGAAATAAAACCGATGTTCCAAACAGCTGTTGTTTTTATTTAAAATTTTTATTAATTTTCTTTTTGACAAAATATAAAGCATTTTTAATAAAAAAATAAATCTTTTTAAATAAATAAATAACAAAATAAGATTTTGTTGCTAGAGGGAGAGCGTTCAGAAAAGGTGAAAAGACAAATACTGCGAGATTGTAGCAACCCAATGGAGTTGCCGGTGGTAGCTTACCACATCAACTGAAACCAAGAGACTTGAAAGACAATTTTGCATATCTTGTTTGCTGTTTGTTCCAAGCCCAAAAAATCATGTGTGAGAACCGTTTACATCAAGCAAAATCTACGGCAAATAAGAATATTCATTGGATGGAATCAGAAGTGTGTGATGCACTATGAACTACTAAAACCGGGCCAGACTATTACGGGAAACCTGTACAAGCAACAATTAATTCATTTGAAATGAGCATTGGTTCAATCAAAAACCATTTGAGAAACAGTGGATGAGAAGTTTTACCTCACCTACCATTGATTTCAGTTTCGGTCACTAGAAGATCTTATCATAAGATGTTATTTTCCTTTAAAGCTAACTACGAGTTTTTAGTCTGAGCTTAACAGTGCACACATGCTATGTTTCTGGATTTGTAATAAAGTGTGTGTCTTATGTATTTCGCGCATTCTTCCGCGCTACACAATCTTACTTCTTTGAGTACTCTTCCGGTAAATTCCTACCACTTGATGTAACCAACTAACCACAGCCAGGACATCTGGTCACACAAAGTCCCATGAATAGCAGGATTAGCAAATGCGATATAGAAACACATGATTATTTCATGTTTTTCTCAAGTTAAGGATCTTATCTTATTACTTGGTACTTGGCTATATTTACTTGTATACATACTATTATACTTTTTATACATTAGCGGCGGGACGTACAGTTTAAAGTCGATTCGACAGATTTTTGAGAAACTTTTCATGTCAGTTTCATTTACTCTCAGAGTCTTTGCCAGAAATCTGCTGAGAGAAAGTCGCCGAAGAAATATTTTTTTCATATTTTCGTTTTGATGTCTGACCTGGGGTTTGAACTCGGGCCTTACGTCTAAGAAGCCAACACACTACCTACTAGACTACGGCGACTTCAATGTGCTTGGCTATTCTTCCGAATATTGAGAGAGACCGCTTTTGAATAGGACAGGCGAAGAAGTCTGCAGATGGTAAAATTGAAGCTATTTATAAAGTAAAATTAAAGGTGTTTTTATTTCATATAACAAACAGACAGCTGTTAGCTGCTGGATTTATTTCCAATAACAAAACCGACAAAAAGACATTCTGTGACACCTAAAACCGATATTTATTCGAGTTCGAAAATAAAACCGATAATCTTGGATTGTATGACACCAAATTGATTTTTATGTCGTTTTCAAATCCAATTCCAACATTATTGGATTCTGTGACATATTAAAAAGTCACATTATGTCATAAAGAACTTAATTGCTGCATTGATTCAGATTTTAAATCATCTCACTACTAAATTTCATTCATTCATTTCGTTTTCATTCATGCTGGAATAAACGCTGAGTTATTCATAAACGTTAGCACCTACTAAACAGTCCTGGAAAAAGCTTATCGGTGCTCAATTTCGGGTTAATGGAAGACTACAAATTGTAACAGTACAGAACAATATACGACATTCACACAAAAACTTTTCTTCAAATCATTCAACTGTAAGAAAACCCTTTCAATTTACGAAAGTTTGTTACGTATTCGTTTTTCGAATTTTATTTGACGTTCATGTGAGTTCAAGCTCTTTTTTTCTATTCTTAGGGAATTACGAAATTAGCATAAACTCTAGTGTTTCCAATCACTAAGAGCGTCAGACAGTTAGTCATTCATTCAGTTGGTATTCAAATATTCATTTCGGTACTTCCTTTCTTTGACTTTTCTTTCTTTGTTTCTTGGCTTTTCAAATGCTGTAAACATATACAGCAGCTCTGGCTTCCTTATGTCTGCTGACTGTTTCACATATTGAATGACTGCCTTCTCCTTTGACAAGGGCCGTTGGTTTGAAAGCACTTGCTGTAGTTATTACACGAGGGTGCAAAGAACGTGTTGGCGTCTTTTAGTATCGTTTTATGTCTGAAAACACAATTTCTTATGCCTTAAGGCCACAATCAGTCGATTGTTACTTTATTTTGTCAGATTTTTCTTACCAAATCTGTTTATAGGAACATTAGAATTTGTTGCTGAAAAGCCTCCAACGTTACATTATGTAAATTCAAAAATTTTTTTGTAATTCATAATGAATTTTTTAATACCTCCACGTACCTTTAACCCTGGACGGTTACTGTTCGTCGAATCGACCAAGCTCATTTACTCTTTATCATAAAACTCTTTCATGTTTGACCAAATTGTGGTCTTTTTTCAACAACGTTAGTTGATAATGAAAGCTTGCGGTCAGTAAACGGAAACAAACATTTTTTTTGTTCGTCAATTCAACGAAGAGTAACCTTACTGTACAGAAATGACCATCCAGGATTAAAATAATGGGTGGCCAGGGTACGTTTATTCACTACAGCTTTCGTTATCAACCAACATTTTTGATAAAAAGAGCGAAATTTGGTAAAAATAAAAGAATTATATGATGAAGAGTAAATTAGCTTCGTCGATTCAACGAACAGTAACCAATTACGGTTAAAGTATTCGTCGATTCAGAGAAGAGTAACCTTAATGTACAAAAATTAAGAGTAACCGTCCAGGGTTAATGAGCAATGAAAATAAAGTCACCAAACAAAATAAAGTTTTTCCAGTTTTATCAGCAGATGACTGCTCTACCTTTGGTATTTGAGTTCTACTCTTTATCTGCTCGACCTTCTTGTAATGTTCGTTTTTGGTGCTATTTTCTCTGAGGCTTAGTTGGTGGAGGTTTAATTTTTAAGATTTTTAGTCATGACGAATATTTTTTAATCTTTTCCCGGATTGTAGTCAGGCTTGCTACATCACGTTATTATTTACGAAATAGTTTGAAAGGATAGGTTAGATTAGCAGGTAGCTTGTCGTTTACAGGCAAGTTCACTCGGTGCCTTATGTGGCCCATTGTGTTACCCAGTGCGACGTAAGACCCCTTGTCATGATCTGTTAGTTGTGTGTTCGAAGCACGCCGAGCTCCGGACGAAACCGGCCAGTTTCATTAGTGGTACGTTCGCCACTATGCCCAGATCGTCAAACATTCTGACACCCAAAAACTGATAAATTCTGTTCTGAAGTGCAGAGCACTCGCATAAAAGGTGTTGTGCAGAAAATAGGTTGAAAACTATCGGGCATGTTCTGAAAAACGCAAATCGCCTAAATTTTGCGGTTTCGTTTTAAAAACGCCAAGAGGATGTTCTGGGGAACGCAAATCGCTAAAAATGTGTTTATACGATTCGAAATCGCCAAATAAGTGTTCTGGAAAACGCTTAACGCTAAAAAATTGCAATTTTAAATCGTGCGATTGTCAGAGCATGCCTGTATATTGAAGTCGCCATAGTCTGGTAAGCAGTGTGTTGCCTTATTTGACGTGAGTCCGTAGTTAAAACTCCTGCCCAGACGTCTCGAACAAAACGATATATGAAAAAATATTTCTTTGGTGACTTCCTATCTCAGCGGATTTCTGGCGAGAACTCTGAGAGTAAATAAGATTGACATGAAAAGTTTCTCAAACTGATTGTCGTCTAGCATAAGTTCTGAGAAAAGCTGCTCAATTCTATCGTTCAGAGTTGACATTTAAAGTGTAGGTTCCGCCCTCATGGATAAAATTAACACACAGCATGGGCGTTATGATAATTTAGGCCCTAATCCAGACTAAATTGTTGTAATGGCAACAAAGCGGGCCATTTTTAATTACTTGGTCGATTTTTGTTAAAACCGTTACGCGTAACTGTCATATTCTTCCTTCTCATTACTAACCATATATTTATTTACGTTGACGGAATTGACACCAAGAAAGGTATTGTTTTGTGTCTAGTGGGATTGAAACAAAACTTATAAAAATGTGCTTTTATCGGCTGGCCCATCTATCGGTTTAAATTTCAACCATTGGTTAATTCGGATTTGACAATACTTATGTCATTCTATTTTGTCACAAAATTCAGTATATTATCTTAACTGGATATAACGAATCGATTTACGCTTAAGCAACGTTGGGATTAATTGGCCAACGAGAAACTGCACGATGATGCTGATCTTGCAAAAAAAAAATATGTTCGGATATAGCTCATTTTCATCTTGGTGGGTACGATAATAAGCAAAATTGCCATATTTGGTTCTCAGAAAACATAAACGTGGTCTTGCAGAAGCTAATACATCCACTACGAGTGACTGTTTGAAGCGGTTTGCGGACCAAAGGCATCATTGGCCCATATTTCATGGAAAATGAAGACGGCGCAACCGTTACGGTCAATGGAGATACCATTAAAACCGATTTTTTTTACCCGCTCTTCATTGTATTGATGTGATGGATGTTTGGTTTCAACCGGGTGGTGCAACATGGCGCACATGTCACATTCGATTTATTCTGTCAAACCTTTGATGCCCTTTTAATTAGCCGAAAATGGCAATTGGCCGCCAAGAACCTGCAATGTGACACCGTTAGACTATTTTCTGTGGGGCGCCGTTAAAGAAGAGTGTCATGCCGACAAACCAGAGGCAATTGAGCATTTGAAGGCCAACATTCGTGATACCATTATCGAGATACGAAACCATACACTCGAAATATTGCACGAAAATTGGCCCGATCGATTGAGGTACTGTAGGGCCAGCCGCGGCGAACATAGGAATGAAATAATATTTCATTTCTAACCGGAACAATTATACTTCACAACAAAAAAAAAAAATAAAAAAAATAAGTAAGTAAACTTTTAAATGGTCCACCCTTTAGCATGAATACTTTGGTATACAAGAGCTCTGTTCAAAGTGAATGCCACGTTGGTTCACAACAATACTCCCTAAACCTATTCCACCATATAAAAACCCGAATTTTTGTGTCAATATTTATATATTGACAATATATGTAGATAATTGAGATTTAAAAGTAAATTGCTGTATACAGTAGATTCCTTTAACTATTGTTTTAAGAAATCTCAAAATCAATTCAAAAATAATCTGAAAAATACAAGTCAATTGAATCGAAAATAATCCAAAAATAGAATTAACATTTGCAAGTAACGAGTTAACAGCTTTTCAAGATAATGCGTCCATCTACTATACTTGAATTGATTTTTCCATTTTGCCTTTTGATTCCCTTCTTATTGTTGTTCTTTTCGTTATTTGCAATTGGTTTCTTCACTTCACTTCATTCGGTTGTTCACTTGTTAAAGGAATTGTTTTTAATTGTTAAAGAATAAAACGTAAAAAAAGACTAAAAAACGAACTTTAAAGAGGAAAATACGATATAAAAGAAATCAAAAACAAGGAAAATATCAATATTCAATTCAATTTCCTTTATGCCAACATTTGTCATCCACTGTAATGGAATGTGTCATCATCAGCACGTAAACGTTAAATTTTATTGAATCGGACTTTAATGTTTGTTAGAAGTAGCACTGAAAGTGTGGTTAAGGCTAACTACTAATTATATCTACGCGGAATAAAGTACAGAGTTTGACATGCTTGGGCATTATGAGTTCTCTAAAGCCCGCGCCGCAGGCTGGCCTAGAGGTCATCCGCGGTCGGGTACGCTTCAGAACTGCATAAAGTAGAACCAAATCTACTTTAGAATTGCCTACATGGTATCAGAGACTATTTTCGGAAGAACTTACAAAATTCAAACTCCCACACGGGAAGAGTGGGTTGCTAAAGCTGTTATCGGTGACGGTGACATAACGATCTTCACCGTTGGCACAAATATGGAATGTGTAACTGGATATGGATATCCATTTCTTCGGCAACTTTTTGAAAAATCTGTCCTCCGAAATCGACTTTAAACTGCTAGTCCCACCACTCATGTATAAAATGAACACAGGCAACATTGTGGTGTGAGAAGCTAGGTCATAATGACTAATTATGTGTGCACGTGTATCTATGTATGTATATCTGTTCCAATATGCTGGTATGGAAAGGGTCATACGGATGACGTAACCAGGCCAGAGTATTCCTGGCGGAGATTTTTACTATTGAACACGCTGCACATATGATTGAAAGCAGGAACCTACTTTCTTCGAATTTGATCCCAGGTGTGGATAATCAAGCAGCAATCAAAGCGGTCTGATCCCACCTAGCCAAATCAAAGGACGTCAGGAGTTGCATGGACTCTCTATGCCGTAGACGTCGACACAACACCCATCGCTATTGGGTTTCGGGCCACTCTGGCTTAGAGGGAAAGGAAGATGCGGGCAAATTGGGGCGCAAGGTATCTGAGATATTTAAGGAAGAGATAAGAGAGAGAGAGGGGTTATATGAGCCCCTACAAGAATACTTTTTCAAATTGAAAAAACAGCAACAACAACAAGCCGTAAGTGGTCCAATAGGACATTTGAGAAAGACGATAAATGAAGTAATTTGTAGGTTTGAGTACTTACCAAACTGATCTTTGTATAAGTGCATGCCATGCGGAATTTGGTATCTAGTTGTGGAAGCCACATGTCGTTTTCCACCATCAAACCGTTTTAAATTTTTGTAAAATTTCGATTAACGTCCCTCTGTTTCCTGTTACATTAAACGGGCATATGATATTTTACACCCTGCTTCAAATTTAAAACATATTTTGAAATTCAATTGTTTTTTAAAAAGAAAAATATACTAAATTGAAGTAGTCTATGTAAGTAGTCCTATGAACTGATATAACTGGATACCTAACAAGACAACAAATAGGCTGCTTTCCAAAATGTATCAGTACAAAGTTTGTATGCAGTTCTACTACTGTATATAAACTATGTAGGTATGCAAAGTAACCAAACAATGCATCAACTATAAATCCGATGCCTGATTCCTTTTTGACTGCGTTAAAAATACACATTGACGACGTTTTGAAATAGAATACATTGTATATATTTTGTACGGCGGCATTATGAAACACGATACTTTGTTCAAACACAAAGCAACTAACATTTTGGAAGGCAGTCATTGTGTTTACATCAATGCTTTATGGTTAGAAATACTCTGAATATAGTTTGTAGCAGTTTTATATACGCTTAGTAATAGTTTAGCGACAATTCACCAAGTAACTGTGGACATGTGTTGTTGTTTCTGTTGTAGCAATTTCCTCTTGTTTTCATTTGAAAACTCTTACTGTGCTTTAAACCCCTTTTTTATTCGAAATCTCTGAAAACAAAATGTATTGAGGGCAATAAGAGAACTCCAAATTTATTTTTTTTCATTCTGTTCGTGTTTCTCTGTAGAATTTTTTCCAATACAAATTGGCTTTTTAATTAAAAAAAAAACTCCAATGAAAATCGAAGTGAGAGTTTTCAACTCATCGGCGACTACAACAATACTAATAAAACAACAACTAGTTTTGCGGGTTTCTAAACTATTAATTGATTTTTTTTCATTTATTCTCCATTTTTTGCAATCCTTTATTAACAATTTTTTTCTTCCTTTTTGTTTTTGACAGAGAATTGCTTAGAGATTCCTCTATTTATTCTAAATAAAATAATAGTTTTGTGTAGATTTTATTTTCTTTGCAGCGTGCATTTGAAATTAAAATCTTTGTGATTCTGCTGCTACCACACTATTGTTTGAGGCTTTTGTTTAATGGAAAAGGCAAATATTGTTTTATTTTTTTTTTTTGTTCATAAATTTCAATCGCCATATTGCAAATAAAAAGAAGGATAAGAGAAATAATTAAAAAGAACGAACATATTTGTGAAAATTCTTAATTATTGACACATTTTTTTTAAATTACCAATATTTGCAAAGCTATTAACTGTAGAAGTGCTGGCTCTATTTGCCATTAAAAAGACTAAGCAAACTATTGGGTATTCCATCTTGTTGAAGCCAGATCTTTCAAATTTGTTGCCATATAATCAATCATATATACATACATCCATACACAATTTGGTCACTACAATCCTTCAGTCGGGATTACGACCTAGCTTCTCACGCCATTAAAGTTGAATGCGTTAATTTTGTACATAAGTGGCGGGACCTACAATTTAAAATCGACTCCGAACGACAGGTTTTTGAGAAACTTTTTCATCGCAATTTTATTTACTCTCAGAGATTTTGAAATTTGCTGAGAGGAAGTCGCCGAAGAAATACTTTTTCAAATTTCGTCTTATTGGAGATGTCTTGGCCTCACATCTAATAAGCCAACACAGAACCTATTGGACTACAGCAACTTCAAAGAATTGATAGGGAGTAGAAAACCCCCCAATTTATGGCATACAAATAACAAATTTGAAAAATTATTTCAATACGTTTCATATTGTCAAATATCAGACTACAGTACTTAGCTCTGAAATTTTTTGTGTGGTAATTAAAGGCAAATACGTACGAATGGTGTATTAGTTAATGGACAATAAATGGCCATGTGTTTTAAACTAATTTGTGCTTAGTTTTTCTTCTCACGAAAGCTCATCATCACACCTAATAGTCGATGAACCTGTAATTTAGTTTCAAGGAGGGCAACATAGATAAATTGTGGTTATGTAGAGATTAAATAAAAATTCTTACCATTCTGTTACTTATGTTAACCATACGATTTGTTCAAATACATACACACACAATTGGTCATTACAACCCTTTAGTCAGGATTACGACCTAGTTTCTCACACTACTTATGTTGTGTGCTTTAATTTTTATACATGAGTGGCGGGACCTACAGTTTTTTTCATGGCAATTTTATTTACTTTCAGAGTTTTTGGCGGAAATCTGCTGAGAGGAAGTCGCCGAAGAAATATTTTTTCATATCTCGTTCAGTTGGACCTGGGCTTTGAACCGAAGCCTCATGTCTAATAAGCCACACACTACCTACTAGACCACGACGATTAGTTCAAATGCTTGCGATAAAGCAGGACAAAAGGAAATGAATCCTAAAGGATAATAAGGTTATTATTAACAAATTTAAAACTGTTTGAAAAGTTACTGACATTCAAATTAATGTCAGCCGTCCGACCATCAATTTATTTCAGGAAGAAATATATGTACGTATTACCCAACAAACATAAGTATAATCAAAAAAAAAGAAATACTAAAGTTTCATTTTGATACATGTCCCCCTAGACTGCGACAGAGTTTGTAAGCGAAGGACTATGTATTTCTGAGTATATAATTTCCACGACATTTTGTTCTCTTCTTTTGTATTGGCCCAGTGCAGTCCTACATAGGTTAATTTCGTATTGTATAAAAAAGTGTATTTCTTCCATAATTTTTTTTGTATATGTATGTTCTAATTTAATATTTTTGTATAGTTTTCCTTTTTTTGACTTTATTATGTGCATTTTGCATTTGCTCACTCTCCCACTGCTTTTCTAGTTATCCTAATGTTTGCTTTATCGACTTTTATTACTTTAGAGATTTTCGTGAACTTTTGTCTCAGAATACTTATTCTAAATGTACTTTATTTTTTCCCTGATTTTTATTTTGTTTATTTTAGTTGTTTTCATTTCATCATCCATTTCAATGAAGTTTGGAGAAATATTGCACTATCTATAATTATGGTTTATATTTCTTTGGTTTATTTATTCTTATATCTTTTTATAACACTTCTGCCTTTATTATTTATGTTCCTCTTTCGGTTTTTATATAAAAAAAATTGAGTACCAATGCAATAACTTGAAAGGATTTTATTTTTTTTCCTATTTTGGGCTCTCCCAGTGTCTTTAGTTGGATTACTTTTCATATCATTAATCTCTATATAGGCACGCACATATGTACATATGTATATACCTATTTAGCTACATACTTTCTCCTTCTCTTCATTTTAATTTTTAATAAAAATACAATTAATTTTTCCACTAAAATTGAATTACCTTTCCTTTTTGTCACCGCTTTTAATTTGTATCCTTGTCTGTCATGTTATCCATTCGACATGAGAGCAAAAACTAAATTTTATTTCCTTCAAATACTTGAAAAGAGAGTAATGTTTTGCTATTTTCTACTTTATTTATACGTATGTGTTGTTATCGCATTTTGAACTGAATATTTCGATTTAAAGTGTAACTCCATGCAATCACATGCATTTTATTATATGTACACAGTATTATCTCAACAGGTCATTTTCTACACATTGTCAAAAGTTACTCTTTTTTTTGTAACAAGGCATGTTACTTTTGTAAATTTTATATACTTTTATTTTTTATAATAAAGCGTTTATGCGCTCTATTTATCTCTTATCGAAAGCTAATGCCTGTAAACACTACAAATGTTGCTGTAATATGTTTATAACTTGCGCATTATGTGTAGCAACATACACAGGCATGTGCCATAGTAAACAATTTTACTAAGGAAAAAACATTTAATGCTGATATTTTCAAAATGTTGAAGAAACATTTTAAACAACATGTTGCTTATTGACGATAAATGTGAACTACAAAACTTTTAATAATTTGCTCTACTGTGTGTGATGAATTTCAATATAAAATTCATACGAAATTTAAAATATCTCTGAACTTTAAAACACAACCTTATAACAACGGGTTTGTTTATGTACATTTTTTATCTGCTGAAGGAAGAATATATTCATTATATAACAAAGCAATTAAAAAACAAATAATTACATACTTACATACCTACATATCATTGGTCTCATGTAGTAATGCCCTAACTTACACTTTTTTCAAAATTGATTTTTTTGTGATTCCAATGCATTTTACAGTTTTCCAAGTGTTTTTACCTTCTCCTGTAAAGTTTCAAATATGCGAGATAGGGCATTTCTACATGAGACCAATGATATGTAGGTATGTAAGTATGTAATTATTGGTTTTTTATATATGTTTTTTTTTGTATTTGTTTATGTATATGTATACATACCTACATATATAATTGCACATTACAACCCATCCGTCAGCATTATGATCTAGATTCTCACTGTACTTATGATGCGTGTTTTAATTTTATACACGAGTGGCGGGAAATATAGTTTAAAGTTGACTACAAACGTCAGATTTTTGGGCCACCTATCGGTTTAAATTTAAACCATCGGTTATTTTGAATCTGACAATACTTATATCGTTCTATTCTGTCACAAAAATTCAGTATATTATCTCCACTGAGCGTAATGAATCAATTTGCGCTTGAGCAACGTTGGGAATTATTGGGCCAACGAAAACCAGCCCGATGATGTCCATTTTGCCAAAAAAATTATCTTTTCAAATGAAGCTCATTTTCAGCTCGGTGAGGAAGTTAATAAGCAAAATTGCCGTATATGGGGCTCAGAAAACCCACACGTGGTCATACAAAAGCCAATGCATTCATTACGAGTGACTTTTTGGTGCAGCCTGTAGAGCAGAGGCATCACACGTGGTCTTACAGAAGTCAGTACACCCACTACGAGTGACTGTTTGAAGCGGCTTATTTGGCATTATTGGCCCATATTTCTGTGAAAATAAGGACGGCTCAGCAATTATGGTCAATGGAGACACATATCGCACCATGATAACCATTTTTTTTTTTGTACCCTCTCTTCATCGTGTCGATGTGAACGATGTTTGGTTTCAATAGGATGTTGCAACTTGCCACACATCTCATGCCACAATCGATTTATTGCGTCAAACGATTGATGGCCCTTTAATTAGCCGAAATGGTGTCGTCAATTGGCCGCTGCGATTTGTCATCGTTGGACTATTTTCTGTGGGGCGCCATTAAAGAAAAGTGTTATGCCGACAAAGCAGAGACAATTGAGCATTTGAAGACTAGCATTCGTGATGTCATTGCCGAGGTACGACAACATACACTAGAAAAAGAGCAAGAAAATTGTTTCGATCGACTGAGGTACTGTGAGGCAAGCCGCGTTACCCATATAAATGAAATAATATTCCTTTTATAACCGGAATAATTGAGCTTCACAATAAAAAAATAAATTTGAAACCGTTTTTGTTTAATTGCATTTTTAAATTTAAAGTTTTAAATCACCCACCCTATATTAACTCTCATAGTTTCCTCTCTGAGCAGGGTTGGCAGAAATTTTTTTTAAAAACTTTTTATTTCTTAGCAAATAAACTTTGTTTTTTACAAAAAAAAATAGTTTTCTACAAAAGCATCAACATTTTTCAAGGAAATACAGGAGACCACAAAATACACAATATTTTATTTAAAAATGTAAATATTTCGTGTTATTGTTGAATTTATTGAAATTTCGATTTTTTCGAAAAATCTGCCAACACACTACCTACTAGACTACGACGACTTTGTAATCTCTCTGATTTCTGCAATATGATGAACGTATAATTCATATTACGAACTGATATCAAATATCACTCATACGCTATGTTATATTTTGTTATTTTAATTTGAAGCCATTAATCAGCTTTTACACGCTAATACAAGCCCCAGGTACTTTGTCATACGTAAACTACCACACATGCACAAACGCATACAAATATTTACTTAAATGGCAAAGCATGATTGATGAACATAGAATATTGACATACTTGTCACTCCTCTCTAAATGACATTAAAATTTATTTTTACGTGTTTAAACAATACTGTACGAGTACGTACCAGGCAATAAAGCTGAAAAAAGCCTGTCAGCAATTTGTTAATATGTTTTTCTGATTTTAAAAAGACAAAAAAATACTTGGTTAACATAGAAACACATGTTTGCATATAAACATTTATTACATACATTAGGGTACATACATACATACGTACCCTAATTAACCGTTTTAAGATGACGTAATTCTTTTGAAACCACATGTCGTTGGTGTTTAGATCATCCAATTCAGGACAGGAGTTGGTATTCTTCGATTTATAGTGCTCGTTTGATCAACGTTGTTCTCAAAACAGCGTAGACCGATGACTGAACAGTTACTTTTGCGAGATGCATTTGATGCTCTTGGATGTCATGTGGATTGCTATCGTTTTAAATTAGAGAATTCTGAATTTTGTTTGTTCATGTATAAAATTATCCAGAAATAGACGTTATCGTTGAAAATGGTTTTCGGATAAAATTAGGATCAGCGACTACACGTCGTTACGTATAGTTCTCGCGTAACTAGAATGTCCTACGTGTTTCTATGTGGATGGCGTCTGATTCAAATTCAGCCTGATTTATGCACCCAGGTACTGTCCAGAAAGAGAAGCTTTGGCTGGGATTTGAACGGTGCTATATTGCACACTGAATGGCTTTCAAACGAACAAAAATTTCTATCATATCTCACAAACAATTTATTTTATTTTTGAAGATTGGAAGCTCTTAATGAAAGCGTATACTCATTAGTCACTTGGTATAGTTAATTGGTACTTCACCGTCGTGTAAATACGGCAGTTACTTATTGATCCACACAGGCTGATGTTGCATATACACGTCATCATTTAATTGATTACAGCGGCTGATGCCATCTGAATATGGTAACCGTCTAACGGCTTACGGCAGTAGGGATTATTGTTTAAAAAATTAAGAATTTTTCTTGGTAAGAGTTTCGTATGCGTAGTTGTAGTCAGTAGCGACACTGTTGCGTTAATAGCTTAAGATTTACAATAAATTAGATTTATGGGTGAATACGAGTCTAAAAATCAACTTTTACTCGTTTTAATATGCACACTTTGGTACACATATGAACTTAAACTTTAAATCTTAAGCTAAATGCGAATGCATAATATACAGTGGACAGCAAAAGTCTTAGTATGGCAATATATTTTATCGATTTCATGAATTTTAGCCAAAAGTTTGTATAAAAATTTATAGTTTTTATATTTATTTTATTAAATTATTTCTGTTTTATTATAAAACAAAAAATTTTTAAGTTTTTCATAAAACAAGAGAAAAATAGGGAAAAGTTTCAGATGACTCCATAGGCACCTCCAAGGAGAACTCTGACCAAATTTAAAATTCAAAGGCCTAATATATGAAAATGTTATCCTTTGTATTTAGTAGATTATCTCTTAAGGTCAAGCACTCCATTTAACCCATTTCGAATTGAATGCACAAGTTTTGTTCAGTGTGTTCTGGTGGCACCATGAGCAAGTTTTTCGGTTGACTTTTGTTTGAGATTTAGGGATTGCGTAACAGTTTTTTCAAATGATCTCCTAAATACTTTCTTGAGGTCATATCGGAATTTTGTGCAAGAGTATTAAGCCTGTGGGGACTTTTTTTGTAAAAATATATTGCCGTACTAAGACTTTTGCTGTCCACTGTAAGTACTTAAGTATATTTTAGCTGCATATTCTCTTGTTGTTGTTTTTATTTACTATGTACAGTGGTGGGAGAACATCAGTGTATTTGAATTTCCTTTCTTTGACTTCATTCACAGTCTGTTTTCAAAGCTTGAGGGTGAATATATTTCACTTCTCTACGTCATACATTTTAGTGAATACATTGAAATTAAAAAAAAGTATCGTTAAAAAATATAACAATCGTCTGACACTCTGACACTATAGAAACGTTGGTTACTTATTTTATTGGTCATTACAACCCTTTTGGCAAGATTAATACCTAGCCTCACACACCAACCATTTCGTGTGTGTTAATTTTATAAATGAGTGGCGGAACAACTAACAGTTTAAAGTAGACTCCGAACGAACTTCAAATTTTTTACCCTCAGAATTTTTTATCAGAAAACTGCAAGGAGAAAGTTACCGAAGAAATGTTTTTTTTATATTTCGTTTTGTTCGAGATTTCAGAGATTTCTGAGAAGCCAACAAACTATCAACTAGACTACGGTGACTCAACAAAAACCAAAGTGTGGTTACCTAGCCCACTCAACCAGCCCTAACAGCTCTCAACCAGCCTATGCCACTAATGAATCTGTGAAGAGCCTTGATGTCGGCTCTCGACACAGAATTCAAACTCTCAAAGAAGGCTCTGCCTCAACCTACACAGGCGTGAGTAGTTACAGAGAAGGTGTTCGATAGTCTCTAACTCCTTCTCATCGCAACATGCCCTGCAATAGTCCGGCTGGGATCTGTTCCAGATCCCCGTCAGCGACCTAAGCTTGCCTTGTGATAAAACCGACAACCAACCTTAAGCTGGCCTTATCCAAGCCCAGCAGCCAACCTGTTCCCTTACTGTCCACAGCAGGCCACAGACATCTAGAAACAAAACAACCCGATCCGTTCCCCCAACGCCTCTGCTCTTCCTCCGTAGAGGTGGCAGATTGGGGGGTTAGGATCAACTATAAAATCGCCCCCAGAGATCGAACCTAACCTAGCGAGGGCATCCGCCGTCTTATTGCCCAGTATTCCGCTATGACCCGGAACCCAGCATAGACGGGCTGGGCCACTAGCTATGGCCCCAATAGCCTTCAAAAAAATCTCCGACTAAAAAATGCTGCAGTCCTCATTCAACCTGAAGTGTAATTCAAGACCGAGTTCCCTACAGAAACCCCAGCACCTGTACATCCGCCTAACTTAGACCCATCTGTGAAGATGGGTATACCTCTCTGCCCCTGGAGTACCCCACCACTCCATTGTGCCCTTTCCGGTATAAGTATTCTTAAACCAGGCAGAAACATAGCCTCAGGTACAATATAATCGGTAGCTTTTTCCGAAAGTCCATACTTCCCGTCAGGAAAAACGACATTCAGAACTCTGGAGCGATCTATCGAGCGCTGTTTTCAGCAGCCCGATTCCCTCAGACGTATGGCACTACGCGCTGCACACCGTTTGACATACAAATCAAGCGGTGTCAGGCAGAGCATAGTGTCAATAGCAGCCTGAGGGCAACTCTTCCTAACTCCAGTGATACCCGAGAAGGCAATCCGCTGAACATTATCTAAGATTTTCCGTTGAAAACTCTTATCTAAGGCACACCACCAAACAACGCAGCTATAAGTAATAACCGGTTTAACAATCGCCACATATATCCAGCGAATGGCCCTAAGGTGGAAGACCCCACCTCTTACCTATGGAGTTCCTGCACTGGTAGAAAGCATTCAGTCCCTTCTTCATTCTTTCCTCGGTGTTTCGTTTCCAGTTCAGCTTGCTGTCCAGGACAACACCCAAGAACTTGACCTCAGAAGACAACGGAAGCTCCCTGCCAGCTAACCTCGGCAACCTGAGGGTTTCAATTTTGTACCTACGCGAAAACAAAACGAGGTCTGTCTTATTCGGATTTATACCCAGACCACAGTTCGTAGCCCAAGAGGATGAAATTCCAAGAGCAGACTCCATCAGTTCCCCCAGCGTCGGCAAAAATTTTCCCCCTACCAGAATAGCCAAATCATCGGCATATGCCACAACCCTAAAGCCCCTACTTTCCAGAAGCCTCAGACCAACATTAGCAACCAAGAGCCATAAGAAATGAAAAGTGTCTCAAAAATATGTTGTTCGGATTCGACTTTAAACTGTAGATTGCGCCACCCATATATAAAGTTAACACACACAACATGAGTGGTGTGAGAAGCTAGGCCGTAATCCTGAGTAAAGGGTTGTAATGGTCAATTATGTATGTATGTATGTATAGAAAACGACTTGGTATAAGGGACAGTAGTTAAAACGTATTCATTGTAGCATAAGTTATTGTATCTTATGAGTTGACTTACATTTACTTACACTGCCTTCCAGCGCTTATGACCCTATTCACAAATATCCACAATAAGAAGCAACAAGAGAGAAGCGTCTAGTGTGGTGGGACTATAATTTCCATTTAATATTCCTTTAAACAATTTAATGTAATTTGGTACAATTGGTTTGATTTCACATGTGGTTTCCACAACAAAATGCCAAATTCCGCATGGCATGTGCCTATGGAAAGACGAGTTTTGTAAGCAATTCATCTCAAGTTTTGAAGCAGTTTATTCACCCACAAAAGACTACGTAACGTAATTGGTGAATACAGGTTTGTAGGTTTGCTGCAAAAAATGAACTGTTTTATTAACATGGCGAATATGTGTAGCCAGCAATGGCCCATAACTCGAATAAAACGGTTTATACTTTCCCATTGAAAATTAGTGTCTTGTTTTCACAAAGAAATGCTCATTTCAAACCGGTACACTTGGTACAATAATCGAATTATGTCAAGCAACCATGGTATGTAAACTGTTTTTGATATATGATTACTGTAACCATAATTATTAATGGCCTGCACCGGCTACATGTGTAATGTTATTGATAGTCGAAGTCAACTTTATTTCTTTTTTTATAATTTGCTGGAGTAGTAAAAATACAATAAAAATTAATTAAAATTATATTTTTATGCAGTTGCGCTGAACTTATGTCATGTTCCTGCTACTTTCATTAATATGCTTGTTATTGTTATTATTCCGTGTAACAAATATTAATACATGATGTTATTAACACTGATGTTTTATGGGATGCTCGCTTAATGATTATAATAACAGGGTGCGACAGTGAAAATACACCCATGCAATGACATAGCGTACGTTGTGAGTTTTGTTGAGTAGAACTTAAAAATATTTTTTTATATTTCTCGAACACTCCAAACTTGTTTTATTTGACAAAAACGGTATTTTTGATGATTTTAATTTTACGGTAATTTTGTGTTAAGTGTCAATCTCATCAAAAGATAATCCATTTTCAGAATGTCATCACTTATTTCATATTTTTCGTGCTAATTTGAAGCTTCTCTTAAAAAAGCCCTCTTATCTGTTTGGGGATGGCTGGCCAGAAAAGTTTACGTGTCTAAAAAACAATTTTCAACCAAAGCAGAACTGATTGAGGCCATTCAACGGGCATGGACTTCAATTTCTCTCGACTATTTGAAAAATTTGTACGAGTCATTGTCTAATAGGATATACGATGTTATTCTGAACAAGGGAGGCCCAACACACTACTAGAAATCCATAGTTAAATTTTAGTTTTTATATAAAAATAAATAAAAAATAAGAAAAAAATTAAAAACCTTAATAAAAAGTAATTTTTCTACATTTATTAAAAAAATGTGCTATTCTAGTGAAACGGAATTTGATTGTTATTTTTTGAGTATTTTTTTTTTTTATGTTGTATTTTGAAAACAACTTGATATATCGAAATATTTTTTATTTTATAATAAAAGCTATAAATAACACTACAATTGCAATCCAAAATCAATCCGCTATCTTTATTTTTTACAAAGATATACGGGGCAGAATTTCAATTTGTACGGTGTGCTATTCAAGTGAAACGCAGTGTATATGTATATCGTTTTAAAGGCCCATTCCTCTTCTTTCTAATAAGGTTTAAATTTTGGACATTGGTTAAGAGATGTTTGTGTAATGTTGTAAATTTAGGCGTAAAGTCTAAAAAACAGTTTTTGTCAAACAAAATAAGTTTGGAGGGTTCAGGAATATGAAAAAAAATTGAGTTCTACTTAACAAAACTCACAACCTACGCTTTGTCATTAGCAGGGTGTATTTAATTTTTTTTTATTTTGTTGCATAGTGTAATTTATAATTTAATTATAAACAATAACAAGAGTAAGCTGATGCAAAATAAAACAGCTTCAGTAAACGATAAGCATACAAATTTTGTATTTTAATAAAAATGCTTTAAAATTGTAATTATGCATATTTTTTTTACCAACAATTCTCTGTAGTGAAAAGTATCATAAACAATATTGATAAAAATTGTTATGATTTATGAAATTCTCATTTAAATTCCATTCAAATGTATTGTAGTGCGTAATAAAAAATCATGTAAATATTTAGAAGAGTCGTTAAAAATTTATAAGTATTAAATTAAATATAAATTGTTAGAATTTAACGAGCATTTTTACAAAAGATATGACAACTAAACATCAGCTGCTTGCATTTATCAAAATTGCAAACACTGAGAGAAAATATTGTATACCATAGACAATTAAACAAATACAATATTTCCCGTATCTAAAAACCCTGGATATAATAATTCTCCACTTCGTAACACTGAAACTTATGCAATCTTGTATTTTGCTTCAAAATGTACTCAAACTATTTCGATATGTCCATCTTTTAAGCATTCCCCCGCTTATAAACGCGAAAAACTATACTTCAACTTTAAATTTACTACAAAAAATTGGTTTATATGCACCCCCTTTGTTACAACTTTCCTTCCGAAATTGGTCATGTCTTCTAGCTCCCTCAATCGTGCGATTAAACGTTTCTGGATTTCTTTTTATGGGGTTATGTTAAGTCATGAGGATATGTTAATAAAATAGCAACTGAACCATTGGACGCCAATATTTACCACTAAGGCGATACGGCAGATATCGCCTACAGTAGGACTCTAGACTATGTCTATAAAATCTACTCCGAATTTCCTGCAGAAGATGATCAAGCCGGTATTCCGTCGAATATGAAGCCAGTGCTATCAATGAGACAAATAGGATTCTAGCAGGCTGAATGACACGTGGCGACTTGTTCTCAGGTAGTGAATTTCGACAAAAAAATTCCCATCTTATAAGCACTATTCCGCAAGCATTTTTGAAAGTGCTTATATCCAAGGAATACTGTAGTTATTTATATACATATTTATTTATGTGTTTTTTATTTATTTATTCCTGTTTATTGAATCATTTTTCAATATTTCTTTAGCTTCTGAGTGTAGTTTTGCAAAGCATTTCAGTGTCTTCCATTTGAATGCTTTGAACTCGTACAACTGACGCAGCATTGTTGAGCATTTTATTTATGATAATGAGACTTTTAAGTTGGAAATACTAGCACCCACTCAGTCATAGAAACACTCTATCGAAATAAAACTTTCTCTCGATTTTGTCACTGGCAATAAATTGCAAAGAATTTGCCTTGAAAAAAGTATGAACGCAACCATGGAAGTTGTACACTTGCTGGTCCTGAAACGAATAAGAAAATTATAAATTTTTTATGAAGCATTTCCATTTTATCCGGTTGACTGCTGTTATTCTTGGGTTCCCCGTTGGCAAGGTTCTGCAAATCCATGTTGCATTTTGTATATGATTTGAGACACTTGTTTATGAATACCTGCAAGTTTTACGTGACAGTGTTCGATACTAACTATGAATCACTTCAACACGACAAGGTTGATTTTACATATGCGTTAAATAATCTGAACTTGGTTTGTCTGAACATCTGTGAGCTTCTTCATATCATCTGTAGTCGTCCGAATGCTGCTCTTGCTTAATTGAGCGCCATTTGTTGTCACTATATTTCCTAGATAGCAGAACTTACCCACATATTCATCTGGTTGGCCCTGTTTCATATTGTTGTCGGTGCTTATGTTGTTAATTTTCATGGCTTTAATTTTCTTGAAAATTATCTCGAGTCCAACATTGTGCTCTATTTTTTCTAACTCCTCTAGCGTTGTTTGCATATTGGAGACTTTGTGCGAGAGTAGACAAATGCCACCCGCATAATCTTAATCCTCAAGTTGGCATGAGAGACTCCATGTTATTCCTCTTCCCTCAGAGTAGATTTAGCTCATGATGTCATCCAGAACCATAGTGAATAACTGCCAAACGTAACTTTAAATTCAATTTTGCAATATTTTATCCGACGTTATGCTGTAAATACTTTAAATTATTTTTTACAACTTAATTTCTCACCTTTGTAGGGAGAGCGAAGAGGGAGAAGTAGTACAGAAGATTGTCTTGAAGAATTTGTTGTGGTATTATTTCCTTTAAATATTTAATTTGAAGTATAAACAATATTTTTAAATTCAAATTTTGATAACAAAAAGATAAGATGGATGATATTTCCTGAAATATAAAATGACTACAAAAACGGAAAAAAATAACAAAAAAAACAATAATAACACTATGCGACAAAACACAAAAAATTGAATACACCCGAGTAACTGCATAGTCTAAGTTGTTCAGTCAGTTGAACAATAAAACTTATTTAATTTTTCTCAAACCCTTCAAACTTGTTTTATTTGACAAAAACTGTTTTTGGGACTTTATGCACAAATTAATTGATTACACAAACATTTCTGTACCGATGTCCAAAATTAAAGCTTTATTGTGGGCCTTTAAGATGATGTACATATATATATTATTTGACTTAATACGCTATGAGTTTTGATGAGTTAAACTTGAATTCATAGTGGCAAACTTTAATTAAAAATATGAAATAAGTGATTACATTTTGAAAGTTCATTATCTTGTGAAGAGATTGACACTTCGTTTGATCAAATCGGACAAAAATTACCGTAGTTATTATTTAAAGAGACTAATAGTCAAGTTATATTTTTAATTTTTACATATATTTTTCAAATGAATTTTTAGTTCAAAAGTTACCAGAATTTTTGACGGATCTTGATTACTTATCGCAAAATGTGTCAATTTCATATTTGCAAAAAACACAAATATTAGCTGATTTCTGTTAGTCGTGCAAACATGAAATTAACACATTTTGCGATAAACAATCAAGATCCATCAAAATTTTTGAACTGAAAGTTCATTTGATAAGATTACATATATAAAAATATAATACGACTGTTATGCTATTTAAATAATAACTACGGTATTTTTTTTCTGATTTGATCAAACGAAGTGTTAATCTCTTCACAAGATAATGCACTTTCAGAATGTTATCACTTATTTCATATTTTTTAATTAAATTTTGCAATTAAGAATGACCAAACTTGAAAAAATTAGAAAAAATATTTTCCAAATTTAGCCCATCAAACTCTAAACATATAACAAAACGCTTATGAATACCGTTTAAAAGGCTAATCTCTCCCCTTTCTAAAAAAGACTTTGGATTTTTAATATAGATTCAAACCTATTCGGGTAATCAACAAGTTTGTGTGAAAATATCAAAAAAACCGTTTTTGTCAAATAAAACAAGTTTGGAAGTTTCGAGAAAAATAAAAAAAATATTTTTGAGTTCTACTTAACCTAGTGAATAACTTAGGCTATGTAGTTACTTGGGTGTTTTTTGACTGTCGCCCCGTGTAATTACAGCAGCAGCAAATATATTGGCAAATAATATATTCTTCAAGAACATATCGTCTGCCATTGTTTATTGTTCTAATTTAAGTTTTCTCTCTTCTTCTCCTTTCTTTACCCAACTTGTCTTCACTTGTGAATGGATGTTTCAGATGTTCATACTGTGCGTATTATTTTGGCAGATCTTATCAACAAATTATTAGCTCAGTTCACAATCTTGGGCATTTAGATGGTAAATTTATACCATTGTAAATATTTGCCGTTAATTGTGAACGGGTTTTTATTTCAGTTTGCAGCACTTATTGCAAACTTCGGAACACACAGCTGACTATCAACAAAAAAAAATATTTCTACTTTATTCCCTAAAAAGTGCAGTTGTTCAAAATAACAAATAATAGAAAAAACAATAATAATAATTTTATTTATTTCGTCCTCTGTCCATTTTTTATTCGGCTTTTCTCTTTTAATTCGTTTTTTATGTTGTACGTTTCCATTTTTTTACTCTCTTTTTCAATGTTTTTCTTTTATATGATCAGCTGTTTATTTGCTTAAGTATGGCAAATATAAACTACGGTTTTGAGTGTGGGATATTTGCCTATCGTGGCAAAGGTATCTCTGTGTATTTTGGTAGTGTATGGTAAAAGAAATACCCAACATTTGCAAATGCCATGATGCCAGAACATTTGATTTGTGAACTGAGCTATTATAATTTTCTAATTGTATGTTTCCTTTCTTTTGTTTTTGTCTAACGTATTATGAATCAATGCATGTGTATGTAAGTAACGGATGATATTTTAAACATTTTGATTTTGAGAATTTGCATAATGAAAGATTTGAAACTATAAATGAATTCCAGTCATTTACTTTTTAAAAATTATTTCCTTCAGATGTTGCCCGTGGTAATGTCGTCAACTTGAGAGCTCTAATTTTGGCATACTTTCTTCAACATCTTAGTATTACGTTGATGGCAACTGAAATTGCGCCTGAAATGTCCCTATACATAAGAGACTTTACGTATGCTTACAGAAAATTGTTTAGTGGCATCAAATCGCATGACCTTTGCGGCCAATAGACTGTTACAGAATGTGAGATTAATTGCTCTTCAAACTCGCATCGTAATATATTCATGGCATCTTGCACCGTCAGGCATGTGACATCGTTTGCTGAGGCGAAGACCAATTTAGAAAACATCAGTAAGCAAGTGCTAACTGATAATGTTGCGATTTTCATCGCTCTTGCAGAAATACTGTACGTCTTTCAGGGTTCAAGTACGTTTGGCAGTTCAACTGGTTCACGTGCCAGTTGAGCCCAAAGTGAGCTTTTTTGATGCGGGGATCTGTGAAAGTCGGCGAAAAGGGCGACCGTGTATACGTCGGAAGGATTAAATCGAGGAAGCCCTGCCATCGATTGGTGTAACCAACTGGCGTAAGTTCACAAGAAGCGGAGGCGCCTGGAAGGATGTGTTGCGGCAGGCTGAAACCCTTTAATCGGGTTGTTAATGGGCAATTAAGTAAGTAAGTAAGTATTGAGTCAATTTATAATGTAAATTAATAACATTTTTTAAATATTCTTCGTTCATTCCCTTCATGTTGCTTTTTGCGTTTTTTTTCTTTCTTTTGCAACAAAAGAATTTTAATTAACTCTCAAGACCGAAATATTTTGGTAAACTTTCTTGTGAGCTCTTTATTAACATCGTATCGTAATATTGTTATTCCTGTTGTTGTAGTTGAAGTTGCTATTTTCACTGGAAAAATCAGAAAATAACAAAAAAAAACAATCTCCAGTCGTTACAACATCAGTCTCTGCATATATTTTATTTTTTTGGCGGTTACTTCACAAGGAATCCTTGGATATTAAGATGTTGCTAGTAAAAATCGTTTTATTGAAAAAGTAGGAAGAAGATTTCAGTCCTTTCTATTTTGGAAGTCTTTTTTTTTGGTGTTTGTAGCTTTACGTTGGCAAAACTGCTTTATTTGACAACAGATTTAAGAGCTTCTCAGCTCTTGCTTCTTGTTTAGTTTGATTGGAACCAGAGCAATGGAATAGACTTGAACCAGAGCAACGGATGCAACTTATTGAATTTTTTTTTATCAGAATAACGGTTTATATTGAATTTGCATTAAAAATGCAATTCTCCAATGAAGACCATTGCTATATGAATGTGTACGTGGATAAGCAGAATACCCGTGTTTGGAGTCAGGGTATTCCAAATGGAAATTATTGGATGATGTTTACAGGATGGATGGATGAAGTCGCCGTAGTCTAATAGGTAGTGTATTGGTTTATTAGACGTAAAGCCCGGGTTCGTATCTTAAAACGAAATATTAAAAAAAAAATATTTCTGCGGCGATTCGACTTCAACTTTTTTATTGTTGTTTAAATCTCGGTATATGATAAAGATTACTTTGGCAATTTAATCGTGTGAGCATTGTATTTCAACTTACTGTTGAATGAGAGTTATTATAAATACATACATACATAATTGGTCATATATACATACATACATATTGGATTACGACCTAGGTTCTCACACCATTTATGTTGTCCGAGTTAATTTTTACACATGAGTGGCAGGACCTACAGTTTAAAGTCTATTCAGAACGGCAGATTTTTGAGAAAATTTTCATGACAATTTTATTTACACTCAGAGTTTTTGCCAGAAAGAAGTTGCCGAAGAAATTTCTTTTTTTCATATTTGGTTTTGATGCCTGGCCTGGGATACGAACCCGGGCTTTACGTCTAATAAGCCAACACGCTAACTATTAGACTACGGCGACTTCGACTTGATAAAGATTACTTTGGCATTTTAATCGTGTGAGCATTTCAACTTTCTGTGGATGTCTGACCTGATTAAATGAGGCCTCATGTCTAATATGCCAACATTACCTACTAGATTATGGCGACTTCTAAGCAATTTATTATAGTGGTTACTAAATTCATTTGCTTTCAATTTCTTTCTGTATTTAACGAAATGAAAGATAAATTACTATGTATTTAACTAATTAGCGCTTTTGCTTCTTAACAAACATTTGTATTAAGGCGTTTGGAAAATTAAGTGCAAATTCTTCTTTTTCCAAGTTTTTTTTTTTTTGTAACGTTATCTTCTTTAATGTTTTTATTGTTTTCTTTTTGTTTTCCTGCTTTCTTTATAACCGCAGCGAATTTGTTCAGAAAAATTCACATATTTTACAACTAATTTTATTAATTAATGGGAGTGCTCATATTTTTACAATTTATATCATTAAAATCAAATTTAATGTCTGCCTAAATAGTTATAATTTTTTTATTTCTTAATATATTTTAACCCTTTGACGACCATAGGCAAGTATGCTTGCCCGGGGGCTTTTGGCTTATATATTTGTCCAGGTTACAGATAGAGAATGTTTTATAGAAGAAGATTGGGGCAACAAAAATGTAGTTGAGTGCAAACCCCTATCTGGCTCCACTTGTACTCTACGAGGCTCCAAATTTGGCCAAATAATGGTTTTTATACCGAGGGCTACTACAGGGTAAAGATAGGGCACAAAAAATATAATGAACAGTTTTGGATAAACTCCAAACTGCCTAAAAATAGTCATTTTATGTTTGGCAATCATGTTTGCCTATGGGTTCAGACGAAAATTATCATTCCTAAAATCTCTAGAATTAAAACCTCTAAATTGTCATTAAATTTGAGCTTTTTTTAAGCGCGCCGGTGTCTCATGATAGTGGAGCAGTCCAACCTATATCCTCTACAAAAAGTGCGTGTGTTCACTAAACCCGTGTCCGAGTTTAAGGCTTATATGGGTATTATCATACATATGAGCTTAGTGAATCTCCCATCAACACGTCTGTATTGGTCAACTGATCCAACATTTCACCAAGCTCAGATTGCAGGAGTCATACCACGGAACCGATTTAAGGAAATTACAGCCAATCTTCACTTTTGCGACAACAGTAAGGCTGATGTTACTGGCCGTGGCTACAAAATCCGTTCAATTATAGAGCACATTAACAAGGCTATGCCTGACGCATATAAATTTTCCAAAAAACTCTCAATTGATGAACATATGGTAAAGTTTAAACAGTATATAAAGGACAAACTTATTTCATGGGGATTCAAACTATGGTGATTATGTGAGTCAGAAACTGGATACTTGCGCAATATTGACATTTACACAGGGAAAAAACCATTTATTGAACACGGTTTTGGACAAGTTTATAAAATAGATATTGATATAGATATTGATTGCCCTCTGATTATGCAACAAAGGAATGGGAGGCGTTGATCTAATGGACCAAAAGAAAGTTTATTATGAGTACGATCGTAGAAGCAAGTGGCGTTTTTATTTACGATTGTTCTTCGACCTATTTGAGCTATGTGTTCATAATAGTTATATAATATATAAGAAACTCATATTGGCTAACAGTTTCTCAATCAATGTGACTTCAGTTGAATTTCGAGCAGCTTTAGCCAAAGAACTGATAAGTTGCTTCAATTCAAGAAAACGTGCCTTTTCAGCGTCAACCAAATTTGTAACTAATTTTATAAGTAAGTCCAAATCTCCTCATAAAATGGAAAAGAGTGAATGTTGGAAACGCTGCTTTCATTGTGCGTCTATACAAACTATAGTCGCACAAATGGTTTTTGAGTTCAATGCAATGTGTGTCTTTGTTTCACTACATCCTGTGATTGCTTTGGAAACTATCACGAACAACACAAATTATAAATTTTTAAGAATTATTGTATTTTACTTTATATTTTTAATAAAAAAAAAAACTGTTTTTAAATCATGTCTAAAAATTAATAATTTGGGGTAAAAAGATTGCTTTCAACTCATAGGCAACTATATTTGCCAAGCGGAGGATACCCAGGAGGGCATTTTTTTTTTCGTCACAACTATTAGGCCACAGATTATTAAAATAAAACAAAAGGTTAAATCGCTTCACCAGAAAATGTTTGGTCGTCAAAGGGTTAAGAAATAAATAAAAAAACAAATAAACCCTGAAGACTATCGACCACCTTGACGTATGAGTACCATTTGAAAAAAATTGTTTTCATACGTATCAATGAACAAATAAGAAAATAAAAAATTGCAAATGATCATTACATCTGAAAAGTAAAAATAAATTATGTTATATGTTAAATTGATGTTATGTTATGTTATGTTATATGTTAAATATTGTTAGGAGAATGGTTTTTACTTTCAACGATGAACTTGTTTGCATGATAAACAAGTAAACAAAAAATTTGCCAACAAAAACCAGTATTAAAAAAGGGGATACACAAGTAAACAAAAATGCAACAAAACCACTGCAACAACAAACGTAAACAAAATTCACAAACAACAATGAAACAACATGTTTACAATTATAGAGATTTCGAGAAGGCGAAGTCAAGCAGTTAACAAACATGTACTGTCTTCACAGGAGCAAGTCGATTCAAATTTTTCTATTAACTTTTTCATAGAAACTCTATTGTTTGAGACTTGTAATACTACTCCCTGAGACATTTAGAAATTGCCGAGACATTTAGAATGGCAAAAGAAAATATAGTGAAAGTCGAGGAGAAGTATAATTTTTTGATAAAGATAAATCACGTTAAAGAGTGTTTGTTCAGAATTTGTGTTCACAAGAGAACCTGACACGTGAAAAAAAATTGTTATATTTTAATGCTCCTAATAACAGGGGCTTTCCAGCTGTAAACTTTTTTGGGTACTATCAGCTGTAACCTTATAGAATCTCAGTTCAGGTGAAACCTTGAGTTAAGCTGGATAAAACGATTATCCACTGGCATTGTATTGACGGAATACGATTAGGATTATTTTATTTTTCCTTTGAACGAAATCATACCATAACCACCGTAAAGGGTATACATACATAACATAATTGGCCATTACAACCTTTCACTCAGGATTACGGCCTAGCTTCTCACACCATTTATGTTGTGTGTGTTAATTTTATACACGAGTGGTGGGACCTACAGTTTAAAGTCGACTCCGAACGACAGATTTTCGAGAAACTTTTCATGGCTATTTTTTTACTCTCAGAGTTTTTACCAGAAATTTGCTGAGAGGAAATCGCCGTAGAAATATTTTTTCATTTTTCGTTGTGACTGACCCGGGGTTCCAACCGTGGCCTTACCTCTTATAAGCCAACACACTACCTACTACACTATGGCGACTTATAATGGGTATTATAAATCTAAAATCCAATTTCCGCCATAATAGCACCTGACGCAGTTATAAAAATAAAAGAGAGAATTAAAAGGATAATCATCTTCTCTGACCTAGACTGTAAAAGCTTTTTTAGACTTTTTAGACTTTTTAGGACCGTATGGTTATGTCCGTTGAAAAAAGATGAGTACTTTGGTTGATATAAGATGCTCCTGAACTTTAAATATTGGCCCACTGGTTACTAAAATTGTATTATACATTGCTTCATCGAAAACTAAAAAAACATTTTGATTCCTTATTCAAACTACAATTCTCAACACTATTTAGGTATCTGAATGAGTTAAATTTCTTTCTATTTTCAATCATTATTTTATTTATTTCAATAAAAATTTTTTAAATTTAGTTTTATAGATTTTCAGAGATAAAGGATTTACGAGTATATAATTTAGAAACAAGAAAAAAATAGTTAAAGAGGCCAAAAAAAAAAGAAAAAAATAGAGGAAAATGAATTATGGTCCAATAATTCATTGTCAATTTTATGAAAATAAAAGGCCTAAAAGAGTGGTTTGAAAAGTAAAATTTTTTAAATTAAATTTTTACAACAAAGATAAAAAAATTTATATAAAAGTAAAAGAAAATTTCTCTAAAAAGGTTTGGCCTTCATTGAAACTTTTAGGACTCATTAAAAAAGTTTGGAAATTATGTTTTTAATTACAATAAATATACAAAAATAAAAAAAGTTTTTACTTTTTTTTGTCTACTAATCTTTGTTATAAGTTGAAGAAAATCATATTAAAATATCTTTGTTTTTAATTTTTTTAAAAGTAAATATTTTAAAGATATATGTTATGGTGAATATTCAGAAACAACTGGATAGCCATCCTTAAATATACTTTTCAAAGGGAACTGATTAGTGTTGTTTTTCATCAATTATTTGGTGTTTATTTCACCTATAGATTATCACAGTTACTATGCTAATATGTTACTAAAATGCGAAAATATAATCTAATGCTTTTACATCATTTAACATTTAAGTTACAAACAAAAGCTACAAAAACAAGTAAAAAAATATATCAACAAAACACCAGCATAAAAAAATGATAAACAAGTAAACAAAAATACAACAACAAACACTATACGAATAAATGTAAACAAAATCCACAAACAACAATAATGAAACAACGAAGTATACGCTTATAGAGATCGGGAGAAGGCAAGGCCACGAACATTCGCCTTCAAGAACATCATCAGACTGTTTACGTTGCCATATAAAAGGCAAGGCAAAACACGCAACGGAGTCAGTAAAAGTTCAGTCAGTTTTTTGTGAAGACACGGTGCGTTTGATGAGAGCAATCTTGGTTTGAAGATCTCCGTTACAAAGATCTGTCGAATAATTGTCTAGTAATTGTTATTGTTTATGCAAAGGGTATAAACAGAGATATAACAAAGAAAAGCAATTGTTGTTGTTTCCATCATGTTGTAAACAGTGGCACACAGAATTGTGCGAATAATAAAGAATTTTAATTAAAACTAAACACAAATTTATTTTTATTTTATTTGCAATCTACGTGCTCATATTTTAAAAGTTTTTAACAGGTAAAAAACATAACAATATTTTACTTCTGTTTTTAATATTTATCTTCATTAAATTTATTTCTATGCCTACACTCCTGCCGTTTGTTGGACTACTAGTGAAAAGTATTTTATTTGCCCTTGCTTTCGTTGTTATTTGGTTTGCTTTCAGCTCACGGTTTAGGATACAGTAGAAGTATAAGGCTATGTCTCCCGCCACCATTCAACAGATTTGTCCCCTTCCTACAATAATTCTTTTCATCGATAGGACACATATCGGCTAAGCAGCACTTCGATTCCTACCAGGAAGCAAGTATTTGATTTGCTTCAAAAGATTGGGTTAGGTTAGGTTAGGTTAGAGAACGTGTACTTGTCAATTAAGACAAGTACAGTACCCGGAGGTCAAATTGATCCATTGTACAACGTCCTAGTTTCTCACACCCCTTATGTTGAGTGTGTGTTAATTTTATACATGAGTGGTGGGACCTACAGTTTTTAAAGTCGACTCCCAACGACAGATTTTTGAGAAACTTTTCATGGCAATTTTATTTACTCTCAGAATTTTTTCCAGAAATCCGCTGAGAGGAAGTCGCCGAAAAAATACTTTTTGTATTTTGTCTTTGATGCCTGGTCTGGGACTCGAACCCAGGCTTTTGCGTCTAATAAGCCAACACACTACCTACTAGACTACGGCGACTTGGGCCTGTATTTGTACAAAATTTAGCTGACACAAAAACTGTAAGTAAGGGACCATAGAGAACGACTTAGTTATGACGCAGTTGGAAATTGTCCCTAAGCATGATAGAAAAATTGTCTTCAGCGATGAGAACTATTTCTGGATGAATTTGTTTGTGAATAAATAAAAAAAATTACTCTTTGGTGTGCATTTTGCAATGGCGGCATCATCGATCCATATTTCAACCACGGACACTCTATGTCGATTACTACCAATTTATTTCTGCCAGAATTGGATTATTGTGATAACATAAGCCATTTGAAAGCAAGGTCATCATACGCAGAGATAGTGTAACCTCGTTAGATTTTTTCTTGTGAGGTATGCGAAAAACCAACAAACACAGAGTGGTCCCCATCGATCAAATTCAGTCAGACTTATGAGCCAGAACTATAGAAAATGTGATATTTCGAATGCACTTTATCCGGAGAATTTAAATGATGTTATATTCCCAACATAATGGCTTCAAGATTTTTCCAAACACTGATATCTCATATATTTTTGTTTTATTTAAATTTAATAACATGAAGCGTTTAATACTACACCCGATATAATGAATGGGAAATTGTTCTGCTGTATGAATCATTGATTTTCCGTTCAAACGTTCAAACATTTATTTCGTATTTATTTTTTCATTAAATTTTTTAAAAGTTACCATTAGCCCACAAAAAATAGAATAAAAATAATAAAAAAAAATAGTGATAGTTTTGTTTATTAATTTTTTACAATTAACTAACAACAAATACGTATTCAAGACTACGTATTTTAGTTCTTTCGCTACGGTTTGACTGAAGAAAATTGAAATTACTTCACTGATGCTTTTCTTTATTTATAAACCTGTAGCATATAGTCCCACTGTGACAAAGGGAATAATTTTTTCCAGGTATTCCAAATATTTGAGATCAATACCAATATAATTAATATAATAAAATTACATAATATAATAAAATTACAGTCAGAAACCACCGTCTCTTCATGACAAGACCAGGACACTGACACATGAGGTAAAAGGCAGTCTCTTCCTTCTCCTCAGACCCACAGCTCCTTCAGTCATTAGATTGGAATGCCGAGTATTTCTGCATATCCACCAAAAGGACAGTGGCCCCTAAGAGTCGCTATTGTGCGATTAATGTCCATACGTGCCCATCAAGGTCTGGCACGTACCTTCCTTCTGCCACCAAGATTAAGCCACCCCGATCAAAGAACCGAAGCAATGGTAATATCTATGCCCTGTGTTATGTCGGAGCTTACTAGCTCACTTAATTATCATCAATGTAATATTCATTAGTCTCGGATCCCATGGTTTCCATGGTCAAGGACGGATGAAACCTGATATAAAAATGGCCAGATCGTCTGCATAACCATAGACCTTGACACTATTTCGTTGTATACCAGAAACGGCACAATGGAATGGTGGGGTACTCCGCAGAGATGGATCTACGCCCTTGGTAGGTTGATGTTGAGCACTCTTGGCAGGGCCTTCTTTGAGAGTTTGAATTCTGTTTCGAGAGCCGACATCAAGGCTCTCCACAGAGTCATTAGTGGCTTGTGCTGGTTGTGAGCTGCTGGGGCTTCACCAGTGTAGTCGCGCTCTCCCTTTTTGTTGTGTCTGGTCTATGTAATTCCTCCGCTTCCCATTCTCCCCTTTCCTACATCCTCTCCTCTTTTATCCTATTCCCTCTATTATCCTTTCCTCTTTAAGGACGTTGTATATTGGTCAATTCGACCTCCGGGTACTGTACTTGTCTTAATTGACAAGTACACGTCCTCTAACCTAACCTAACCTAACCTAACATTGTATTTTATTTTATTAATCATTTTGCATTATTATTAATCAGTTAAACTCTTATTCTTAAATATTTTTTTAATTTTTTTAATACAAGCAAACCATTGTTACAAATATTGTGCTGTATTTCATTAAATCATTTCAAATGTCTACTCCAAGATACACTGTATATACCTGAAAGGAAACAATACCCTTTTTCATACATCAGTACGTAAAAATCGCACATCCTTTAGATGTCAATCAGATTTTGAATTTTGTTTTATTGATAAAAACGACACAAACGACACAACAAATCATTGCACGGAGACGAAAGTGGAGGAAACAAATATTCTAGAAACATGTCACACCACCACATACAACGTTAGTAGCTAAATGTGAAACATGATTTCTGTTATCCATGATGTATCGTACGTATGCGAATAAAAACAAAATATTTTTGATTTTCAGATTTTTATTTTATTCATGTCTGAGAATACGTTAAAATGACAGTGTACGACGATATGAAAGCTTCTAAATATAGAAAACCATCAAAAGCTTTATACAGCAATAATCACACTCGAATGACATGTAAGTGACGTGGAAGGAAGCATAGGAAATCATCAAAACGAAACTATTGATGAAAACCTATTTCCTAAATGAAGGGAAACTGACATTAGGAATTGGTGCGGTTCTGTGCAATAACATGGAAAATTATTTGTATTCTAAACATTATTTCAGACATAATATTGATTACGTTCTTTGAAGGACCGGAAATAACTGAGTTTATTTTAATTTTAAAAATAATTTTTCTTGATTAATAATTCGTACAAAGATGACTGCGCCCGATGCTGATGCAACAATTACTCCAGAATTAAAAAACTGAGTATTCCTCCAGGAATAAAGAAACTAAAGATGAAGAAGATCTTTGCACCCTTCTTATGCGTTAGAACATAAGTTGTTTATTGCCAAAAAGTAGGAAAATATAGCTACTCAGAGGAGGGAATGAGGAAGTAGTTGTCTAACTAACTGATAAGCTAGATAACTGTCTAACTTTTTAGAAAACAAAACTTTATGCTAATTCCGTAAGGTAGTTGGAAAGTTGTCTCCGTGGTCTAGTAGGTAGTGTGTTGGCTTATTAGACGAAAAAGCTAGGGTTCGAGCCCCAGGCCAGACATCAAAATAAAATACAAAAAGTATTTCTTCGGCGATTTCCTCTCAGCAGATTTCTGGCAAAAACTCTGAGAGTAAATAAAATTGCCATGAAAAGTTTCTCAAAAATCTGTCGTTCGGAGTCGACTTTAAACTGTAGGTCCCGCCACTCATGTAATGATGTGTAGAAAAAAGATTAACACACACAACCAGTGTTGCCAGTAATTTTTTTTAAAAAACTTTTTATTTCTGGGAAAAAAAACTTGTTTTCTACAAAAGTATCAACATTTTTAAAAGAAACACCGGAGAACGGTGTCCTCTATTGGTGTTTCTTTGCTACTTATGCCCGGGACGAATAAAATACACAAAATTTTATATAAAAATATAAATATTTCGTGTTATTGTTGAATTTATTGAAATTTTGAATTTTTCGAAAAAACTAGTTTTGTTAGAAAACAATTTTAATGAAAACTTTTTCGCATCTCAAAAAACTTGGAAAAGAAGGGAAATCTTGGCAAATGGCAACGCTGCACACAACATAAGTGGTGTGAGAAACTAGGTCGTAATCCTGACTGAAGGGTTGTAATGACCAATTGTGTATGTATGTAAATAAATAAGATTTCAGTTGAATATTATTAATTACAAAAATAATATTAACAATAATAATAATTTTATTTAAACTCAAAATTATTTGAAGTAATTTAATATTAAAGTATGATTAAATCAGGGATTACCAAAAAATTTTTGGTTATGTATTAGTGAGTAAAAAAGAGAAAATAAGTGGAGAAAATTTATTTATTTACAGCCATAGAAACATTTCATCAACATACATATATATGTAAAGCTATCTATCTTTGGCTTAATAATTATAGTTAAACAAAAATAAAAAGAATAAAAAACAAATTTTTTATTAAAAGAAAAAAGCGAGCATTCCAAAGCATTTAAAAAAAATTATACTATGCGACAAAATAAAAAAAATGAAATACTCCCAGCTAATGACATAGACCACTATTAACACAAAATATTTTTTGAGTGTTATTCTGAAATAAAATAATAAAGCATCCTCCGCACATGTGTTCTTGTCGCAGTCTGATCGACGACTAAATCAAAGAACACAAGAATGCGTGTGAGTTCTCACTGCACAATTGTGTTAATTTACTCCAAAGATCACCATTTCATCTTTGAAGTAAATTAATATTTATTTAAAACAAAGAAAGCAAAAAACCAACTTTGTATTTTTAAATAAGCAGAACGAACTCATTTAACAGAAGTTAATAAACCCTGAATTTAATAAGTTATTATTAAAAAAATATATAAGCAAATAAAAAAGTTTTTTCGAAAGTATAATCTTCTCCTGCCTGCCCTGTATAATTAATAATTCGTTTAATAGTTGTAGTAATTACATTATAATTTTTAATATACATATTTAAAAAGCTTCAGTAATAATACAACAACGAAAACAGAAAAATTGCAAATGATAAAAAAAAATTGTGTGTCAATTAAAAAAATGTTTAAAACCAAAAATAACTTATTGGATGTAAAATTACCAATTACAAATTTAAGGCCAAATTACTAACTAGGCTGTTTGGGCACTCAATGAATTTGAAGAAAAATACATATTTACTTACTCATCAATATCGTTTATGTCCACTTCAAAGTACACCAACGTAGAGATAAAAGGATCGATTCAACACTTTTTGAAGTCTTACTGGTAATTACGTTTTAATATTGTCTTTGTGAAATACATACAATCATTATGTGTTCCATCACTGCAATTCTCCGATGATTGTTTGCTGATAAAGGTTTGAAAAAATGTTTATTTCAATGGGAATCTAATTGCAAATCCCACCTTAGAAATACCTTATGGACTGACCAATGAATGCATATACCCATGCCTTGGTGGTCGATAAAATTTGTGAAAAACAATAATATCCACGTAATTGAAAAAGCTGCGAAGGACATGAGTTAAACATACATGGCATGTTATTTTAATCCTAGATATGTCACTAACCTTTGTGCCATAATGCCAAACCATTAATCAGCCTTTATTAAAATACTAAAAATACTAATTTTATTTCAAACAGGAACTTGTTTTTTTATTACTATTCTAGAAACATTATTACTATTCTAAGAAATGCGTGTACTATTGTCGTTCAATTCCTTGTTTGTAGTCAAGATTACAACCCAGTTTCTTACACCACCCATGCTGTGTGTGTATTAATTTTATCCATGAGTGACGGGACCTTCAAGCTTTTAATACCAATTTTATTTGCTTTTAGTGTTTTTCCAATAAGACTGTTGAGAAGAAGTCGTTAGTTTTCGTATTTTGTTTTCTTAGAAATATATAAGCTGAGGTTTAAACCCCTGGATCACGTCAATAGTCGCCGTAGCCTAGTGTGTTGGCTAGACTAGACACTACAGTTCAAATCCCGGGTCAGACATCTTCAACAAAACGTAGTAAGAAGAAATATATCATCGGCGACTGGCTCTCTATAGATTTCTGGCAAATACGCTGGGAATAAAATAAAATTGCCATGAAAAAGTTTTTCAAAAATCTGTCGTTCGTAATCGACTTTAAACTGTAGGTCCCGCCAGTCATATATATAAATTAACACACACTGTTCAACGTTAACATCACTCTTCAGAACACCCTTTTATATATATTAACGGTTCTTTTCCTTACTATGTACATATTCTCATCACTTTTTTATTCTTGATCTTTCTCATATTCATTGCTTTAAGATAAAACTTTTTTTGCCTAAAAATCACTCTAGTTTCGACAGTCAGACAGTGAACATTCAAACAAACAAACAAAAAATACAAATGTAAATTAAATTAGAATAAAACAAACCAAAATTTTGTAAAACAACATAAAAACACATAAACATTAAACAGTGAATTCAATAAATAATACAAATTAAAATTACAAAAATAAATAAATGCATTTTATTTAAAACAAAATTAAAAAGAACAACAAAAAACGAACCAGCACAACATCAATCATTAAACATTTTTTGGTCACTTCGAACCGTATGCAGTGTAATTTACAAAAACAAAAACTTGCTAAAAAATTGAAAAAATATTAAAACACAAAATAAGCAACGGTTAAAAACAGTTAAATTTTTTGAGAAAAAAAAAAGAACAAAAATAACAGCAAAAGACACAAGCAAGAAGAGACCCAAATTAGAGAGCAACGGCTTTAACAAAGACACAACAACGATAAGTAAGTACTAAAAATAATAAAAATAAGAGAAACACAAACTCTTTATTACAAGTATACGCTCATGGCATATTCATAAGAGGTAACCGCAAGAATACAACAAGTACAACAATCCAAAAACAACAGGCATTTTGTTTTTGTTAAAGAGTACACGGAATGTCAAAAACAGCTTCATAACTGACTGACGAATAACAATAGAAAGAGAAATGTTAAAAAAATTTATAAAAATGGTTACAAAACACTAAAAAAACAACAAAATTTTGACATTCTAAGACTCGTCAGCTGTTGAATTACTCCTACCTGATATAAATATGCCATGTATACGCTCTTATAAATTTTTTTGTCGCGGATGAATAAAAGAAGAAAACGAAATAGAAAAACGAAAAGGGTTACCACCCATACTTCTTTTAGTAATTTACTGGGGAAACAAAATATACCCAAATTAATAACCAATCGGGAAATTAATTATTATTTTTGGTAATTCTTGCTGTGAAATCGCTAGCAGGGACTTTTTTGTTTAAATTTGACTCTTATCTTGATCGTTTTAAATTTTAATTCATCGGTAAATAATGGCATTCGATAAATTTGTAAATTGTACAAACGACCTTTTGGATTTTGAAATAGAGTATACACAAAGTGCTGCCGAAAACAACATTCACTCTCTTGAGGTACTTCGGGTCGAACTCGATTCTATATGGACCCAAGTCAAAAGGTCTCCATATGTCAAAAACAGCTTCATAACTGACTGACGAATAACAATAGAAGGAGAAATGTTAAAAAAATTTATAAAAATGGTTACAAAACACTAAAAAAACAACAAAATTTTGACATTCTAAGACTCGTCAGCTGTTGAATTACTCCTACCTGATATAAATATGCCATGTATACGCTCTTATAAATTTTTTTGTCGCGGATGAATAAAAGAAGAAAACGAAATAGAAAAACGAAAAGGGTTACCACCCATACTTCTTTTAGTAATTTACTGGGGAAACAAAATATACCCAAATTAATAACCAATCGGGAAATTAATTATTATTTTTGGTAATTCTTGCTGTGAAATCGCTAGCAGGGACTTTTTTGTTTAAATTTGACTCTTATCTTGATCGTTTTAAATTTTAATTCATCGGTAAATAATGGCATTCGATAAATTTGTAAATTGTACAAACGACCTTTTGGATTTTGAAATAGAGTATACACAAAGTGCTGCCGAAAACAACATTCACTCTCTTGAGGTACTTCGGGTCGAACTCGATTCTATATGGACCCAAGTCAAAAGGACATATGGAGAGTGTAGGGACACAAACAAAGATTCTAAAGAAAAACCCATCGATAAAGATAAGCTTCGTGATCGTTATAAAAAAGGTTTTTCTGCCTACAAAACGTGTTTAGGGTCAATTAATGCAGAAATTCAAGCCCTATCGAGTCCAAAGAAAGAAGAGCGGATTTCTGCTGTTGAAAATCAAGCACAGGAAAATCATGACATCTCATTTGTGCGGTTACCACCTTGCGATACGGACACATTTTATGGAGATTTTGTGACATGGCCTACTTTCCGCGATCTATTTACAGCATTATACATAAATAATTCTAGACTTAGTAAAATTGAGAAACTTTTTCATCTGATACAAAAGACTGGAGGAGATGCTAGGAAAATAGTTTCAAATGCCCCATTGACAAATCAAGGCTTCGACATAGCCTGGAAAAACCTTGTAGCCCAATACGAAAATAATCGGATCCAAGTAAATGAACAATTAAAAATTTTATTTGACCTTCCGAACGTAGCTGAAGACTCAGGCTCATCGATTCAAAAACTTCAGCGAACAGTTAATGGATGCATTCAAGCGTTAAATGCTTTAGGTATAGAAACCGCCACATGGGACCCATTCCTGGTATACATTTGCTCAACAAAGCTCCCTCGGACTCTTTTAAAAGAATTTGAAAATTCACTTAAGGAAATTACAAAAGTTCCGACTTGGGAAGAATTCAATAATTTCTTGACGCACAATTCTAAGACTCTAGAATCCATAGCGGCCATCACACAATCGAATTCAAAATTAGAACAATCCAGAAGGGATAATTTAAAGTTTAAGTCAAAACGAGTTCACACTTTTCATATAAACACAACCCAAAATGAAACTGGGTCGAAAGATATAAAACCTTTAAACACAAATAGGGCACAGAAAAATGACTCAAATTACAAATGCCAACATTGTAAGGAGTCTCACCAATTGTGGTCTTGCCCCAAGTTCTTAGAGAAGTGTAGCATGATTTTACAGTTGTCAATACTAGCACAACATTTCATATGCATAAACAAAAGAATATCCAATTGCATATGAGCAGCGACCACTTGACTCAATGTTATTGACCGTCGCGCACATGCGACGATCATTTGACACTTTGTTGTCAGGCCGCTGACTGCATTGGTTTGCATATAATATGTAGTATGTGTGTTGTTGTTGTATGGCATTGCTGGTGATCGTGTGTGGCTCTCTTTACACTTCACCGTGTGAATTATTGTGGATAACAGGCGCGTGTCATATAACATCCACTTGTCCCATAATTATTACACACACAAACCAATATAATACAGTTAAACATATAATATATACACAAACATATGTTATAGTATTAAGTCAATACAAAATTGTATTAGAATTAAGGGTTTGATTTGGAATTGTCAAATCAGCCAAAATTTAGTATAAAAGAAGGGACATTTTCCCTCAAGAATTCAATCAATAAAATTTAACCAAATAGTGCGGTTCAGCTGCACTTAGTTAAAACTATTGATCTTTTTATTTGATAGTGCTCCTTGAGTGCACAGGATAAAATTAAATAAATAAATACGTTACATGGCGATCCTGCCACTATTCTAGAAGTGCTCCAGTTATTTGCACCTAGAATATAACAGTGATCCTGCCAGTCCTGGAGTGCTAATTTATCAAGCACCAAAAAGCAAGTCAATCCTGCCTGGGCCTTGGTGTGCTAAAATTTAAAGCACCCAAGGACCCGGAAAAAAAAATATATAACAACAACTGGTGTGCTCAAAAGCACCTAAAATAAATTTTGCTTATCCTGACGGACAGCCAAGGATCCGTTGAAGGAAGTACCGCCTGGCCAAGAGGCACCAAGGACCTCAAGAATCAAGGACCAAAAAGAACAAAAACATGAAGAAGACAACCCGCATGTGGTTTGAGGTCGAACAGAATCTCTACCGCCGCTGCAGAACAAAAAATAAAAAAAATTTTTTATTTAAACCAACGTGCTCCTCAAGGGTTGCACTGGCAGGGCCTATAAGCGTTAACCGCTCGAGGCAAAATTAATATCAAAAAAAAAAAAATTTTAAGTCGAAACTTGCTACGAACATTTTTTTTAACTACAATATTTATGATTTCCAACAATATAATATTACAATTAGAAATCATATACATGGACTTTTAATATAAGATTTGTCAATAATACTTACATATATTTAGATTTTTATCAATAAGTTAGTATACATTAAATTATTAATAAGAAAAATTTTTAATAATACATAGGAAGAAACAATTAGGATGTTAAGACATTTTAAAATTTAATAATTTCTTTTCTCTTCCTTTTTCTTTGAATATGTGCAAGACACAAACTAAGTTAGATAGGCCAACGGCCAATGTTATAAATGAGGTAGAAGTACTTCAAAATAAAATAAACTTAGATAAGATTGAAATTTGTTTGATTATAGTAACAATTTTGTTAGGATTGAATTTTGTATTAAAGGTATACAGTATGCATACTAGAAGACTTAGAAAGAGATATTCAAGTAGAGCCAATGAATTGGACAAGATCTAAATGAATCTAAATTCGAAAGAATCAGAGTAGTTGTTAATGTAAATTTCAGTAAGCTTACAACAGCCCACAAAGCAGCAGCCGAATGTTTCTTTTCTGATGTAAGGAGTAGGCTAATAAGCATTTTATCAAAAAAAGGTTTATATATTGAATTACCAACTACATTCCATGAGGAAGTATCTTATAAACTAACGACAGACCAAAAATCTAACGAAACATTGGTCCTATTGTATAATCAGGAAACAAAACCTGAAATAATTTCAACAAACATGACCCAGACAATAGTAGAATTTCTAAACACAGCATCAAAGCTCGTAATCGACTTTGATGGCAGGTCAGAAAACCTGAGAGCATTTATAGACTCCTTGCAATTGCTGAATACAATTAAAGGTGACAATGAAGCGATAGCAGTGTCTTTAATAAAGACTAAATTAAAAGGAACCGCTAGGAATCTGATTGAAAATGAAGGTACAATATTGGAAATAATCAGTAAATTGCGCGCTACGGTCAAGGGCGAGTCGGTAGAAGTACTGACAGCTAAAATTATGAATACTAGACAAAATAATAAAACTGCAAACAATTACTGCAGTGAAATAGAAAACTTAACAAAATCATTGGAAAGCGCATATATATCAGACGGTTTGTCATGTGAATTAGCAAACAAGTATTCAACGCAAGTTGCCGTTAAGGCATTAACGAAAAATTGTACCATAGATAGGGTAAAACTTATTATGGAGGCAGGCCAATTCAACAACATGAATGAGGCAATTACTAAATTTATTAACAGTTGCACAGAAGCAACTGGCCAGCAAAATGCGTTGCTATATTTGGGTAGGAAATATAATCGACCTATTGACAGAGGAAATAATAATCAGTATCGAAGAAAATATAATAATTTTCCCAATAACAACATCAATAACAATTTTAGACCTCCACAAAGACCAGGAAATAACAGAAATAGGCAAGGTTTCAACAATAGACGTAGAAATGGAAACTACGTAAGAGCAACTGACTCATACGAAAACGGTTCGGAAAACTCCGACAACCCCCTAAGATAAGCTCAACACATAATAAAATATACAACCTTAATCTCAACTTGAGTTTTTTTGTGCATATGGAAATTAATAACACTAACCACATAGTAACGTTGTTGGTGGACACAGGAGCAGATATTTCAATCGTAAAAAATAATTTTTTTAAACCCCAACAAATAAATAAAAACATTACTACAACAATAACTGGTATAGGACAGGGATACCTGAAATCCATAGGAAAAATATTCTTGGAAATGAAATTTAAAAACTTTTTAATACCACATTACTTTCAGGTGGTTCAGAACAATTTTCCCATACCTTGTGATGGAATTATTGGTTTAGACTTCTTAAAAAGATATAATTGTTTATTGGATTTCAATGAAGAACATGACTATCTTGTTCTAAGACCCTCTAATCTGCAACATACAATAGACATACCAATAACAAATAATTATAATGAGATAACACTACCACCAAGGTCAGAAGTAATAAGACAAATTAAATTTGAGAATCTTAAAAATGAAATATTGATACCAAATCAGGAAGTAACAACAGGGGTTTTTATACCAAATATTCTAGTTAAATCCAACAAAGCTTTTATTCGTTTTTTAAATACTAATGACAGTATAATTTCAATCAAACAGAATAGCATTAAAACCGAAAACATCTCTAACTATAATGTAATTACACAAAGGTTGAACAAAAATGAAAATAGACAATCAAAGGTTATGGATATTTTAAAGAAAAACTTCCCAGAACAATTTAAACCAACACTAACGAAAATTTGCAAAGAATATAGTGACATTTTTGGTTTGGAAACGGAAACAATATCTACTAACAATTTCTATGAGCAAAAGTTGAGATTGAATGACAAACAGCCGGTATACATAAAAAACTATCGTATACCACATTCGCATAAGGATGAAATTAACAAACAGGTTAGAAAACTGATAGATGATAAAATAGTTGAACCATCATTTTCGGAATACAATAGTCCAATTTTATTGGTTCCAAAGAAATCACTTCCAGGTTCGGATGAGAAAAGATGGCGACTTGTGATAGACTACAGGCAAATAAATAAAAAATTGTTATCGGATAAATTCCCATTGCCTAGAATTGATGATATTCTAGACCAACTTGGCAGAGCAAAGTATTTTTCTTGTTTAGACTTGATGTCGGGATTTCACCAGATAGGATTAGAGAAAAACTCCAGAGATTTGACATCATTCTCTACGAGCAATGGTTCCTACAGATTTACTAGACTACCCTACGGCTTAAAGATAGCACCAAATTCCTTCCAAAGAATGATGACAATTGCTTTCAGTGGTCTGAAGCCGGATCAAGCATTTCTATATATGGATGACTTGGTCGTATTGGGATGCTCAGAAAAGCATATGCTTTCAAATTTGAAGGATGTTTTTAATCTCTGTCGTAAATACAATCTTAAGCTAAACCCTGAAAAGTGTTCGTTCTTTATGAGAGAGGTAACCTACCTTGGACATAAGTGTACTGATAAGGGAATACTACCAGATGATAGTAAATACTCGGTAATCGAAAACTATCCGACACTCAAGGACGCGGATAGCGCAAAAAGGTTCATCGCTTTTTGTAATTATTACCGAAGGTTTATCAAAAATTTTTCCGAATACTCTAGACATCTTACACGATTGTCCAGAAAAGGGGTGCCATTTGAATGGACAGAAGATTGCGAATTTGCATTTAAATACTTAAAGAAAGCATTAATTTGTCCAACATTGCTTCAGTACCCCGACTTCACTAAGGAATTTTGTATAACAACGGACGCAAGCAAGCATGCATGCGGTGCTGTTTTAACTCAAGAACATCAGGGTAAACAACTTCCTATAGCTTACGCTTCAAAGACATTTACAAAGGGTGAAAGTAATAAATCAACCATTGAACAGGAATTAACTGCCATACACTGGGCTATCACACATTTCAGGCCATATATCTATGGAACACACTTTTTAGTTCGTACTGACCATAGACCTCTTTCTTATCTGTTCTCAATGAAAAACCCAAGTTCCAAATTAACGAGAATGAGACTGGATCTGGAAGAATATGATTTTACAGTTGAATACCTTAGGGGGAAGGACAATTATATCGCGGATGCGTTATCGCGAATTACTATAGAAGATTTTAAGGAAATGAATAGAAAGGTATCACGCGTGTTGAGAGTCACGACAAGGTCAGTGACTAAGCAAAAAGACAGTAGTAGGATAAATAATCAGCATAGAGCAAATAAAACAGATATATTAAATGAGCCCAAAATATATGTACCAATTAAGAATAGTGACGTCAGAAAGTATTACAAATTAAAGATTTATCCCAATAAATGCTACATAAAGAAGGGAAAATCAATATTAGCTAGCATAAATATAAATGATATATTTACTAAAGAGGAACTTGACTTAGGACAATTTTTCTCTAGGCTCGAGAAAGCGGCCAGTAAATTAAATATCAATAAACTACAAGTAGCACCTAGTGAGAAAATTTTCGAATTTGTCTCAAAGTATGAATTTAGAAATATGGGCAATAAGGTACTAAATAGAATTAAAATAGCGCTTTTAAATGAAATAAAGATACTTGATATAAAGAATTCTAAGGAAATTCTAGAAGTCATGCTGAAATATCATGATGACCCTATCGAAGGAGGTCATTGCGGCATATATAGAACCGCAGAGAAAATAAAAAGATACTACTACTGGAAAAATATGACAAAGGACATAGCTAAATATGTAAAAGCATGTCACAAATGTCAAATAACGAAAACTACCAAACACGTTAAAGGCCCGATGATAATAACAGAAACGCCTAACAAACCGTTTGATACAGTGTATGTAGACACAATTGGACCATTTCCAAGATCAATACATGGAAATGAGTACGCAATCACATTAATATGCGACTTAACTAAATACCTGGTAACAATACCTATACCAAATAAATCGGCTAAGACGATCGCAAAAGCGATATTCGAAAATTTTGTACTTACCTATGGCCCAATGAAGACGTTCATTTCGGACATGGGTACGGAATATAAGAATTCTATATTAAACGAATTGTGCGCTTTGTTGAAAATCGAGAAACTAACATCAACAGCACATCATCACCAGACCTTAGGTACAATAGAAAGAAGTCACAGAACTTTTAATGAATACGTACGTTCTTACATATCTGTAGAAAAAGATGACTGGGATGAATGGATTAGGTATTTCACATATTGTTTTAATACAACACCATCAACTGTACATAATTACTGTCCTTTTGAATTGGTTTTTAGCAAAGTACCAAACAGTTTCAAAGATTTCAATGAGGTAGACACAGTTACTCCACTATACAATGTAGACGATTATGCCAAAGAGGCAAAATTTAGATTAGAACTTGCACTTAAGAGAGCAAAACATTTATTAGAAATAAATAAAATCAAACAGAAGAATAACTATGATAAGGATATATTAGATTATAATTTTAACATAGGAGATTTAGTTTTACTTAGGAATAATACAGGACATAAACTAGAGGAATCATATAAAGGTCCATACACAATTAAAAATATAGGTTTAAGAAATAATGTAACTATAGTTGATAAGAAAAATAATAAAGAGCAAGTAGTTCATAAAAATAGACTTAAGCTATATAATAAATAAGTTTTAATTATAACACTAAACTGATCAGAAAAGTGAAATAATAATCTTTAAGATAAGATTTTTTTAACTACATAAGTAAACTTATCACTAAATAAATATTAAAATTAAATAAGAAATAATATTAAGATTGGATTACGTTAAATTAAGATTAATATGTAAAACATTCTTAGTCATTTAAATAAATACTTTACATTTTAAGTTCACTAATAAAATATAATTTGAAATAGACGTAAAATTATTGTACTGTGTTGTGTAAAAGAATGTCCATAGAACAAAAGTTATATGAACATTCTTGTAAAGGGTGGAGGTGTAGCATGATTTTACAGTTGTCAATACTAGCACAACATTTCATATGCATAAACAAAAGAATATCCAATTGCATATGAGCAGCGACCACTTGACTCAATGTTATTGACCGTCGCGCACATGCGACGATCATTTGACACTTTGTTGTCAGGCCGCTGACTGCATTGGTTTGCATATAATATGTAGTATGTGTGTTGTTGTTGTATGGCATTGCTGGTGATCGTGTGTGGCTCTCTTTACACTTCACCGTGTGAATTATTGTGGATAACAGGCGCGTGTCATATAACATCCACTTGTCCCATAATTATTACACACACAAACCAATATAATACAGTTAAACATATAATATATACACAAACATATGTTATAGTATTAAGTCAATACAAAATTGTATTAGAATTAAGGGTTTGATTTGGAATTGTCAAATCAGCCAAAATTTAGTATAAAAGAAGGGACATTTTCCCTCAAGAATTCAATCAATAAAATTTAACCAAATAGTGCGGTTCAGCTGCACTTAGTTAAAACTATTGATCTTTTTATTTGATAGTGCTCCTTGAGTGCACAGGATAAAATTAAATAAATAAATACGTTACAGAAGAACGTTAACTACAGAATTCACATTGTAAAGGTCACAAATTCATGTTACAATTGCCTCTCTATTGACCACAGTGTTAAGGACTGTAAAAGTAAATTCAGTTGTAGATTATGTAGACAAAGACATAACACTTTGTTACATAAGGGATCAGAATCCCATACTTTAGTTCCGAATTGTGACGCGACCCAATCTAGTAGGAGTATCGCAGCACAAAACAATAATATACAGTCCACATCAGCATCAAACTTTTCGATACCAAATATCACTTCCTTGACACTACAAGATAGCAAACATCTCGATCAATCTCCCAATGAGAAAGAGACCTTGTTATTTACTGCAATTGTACTGATCGAAACTAGAGGCGAAAAGTACCAGGCAAGAGCAATCATCGACCCTGGCTCACAATCAACTTTTATGTCAGAAAAGTTGAAAAATCGTTTAAATTTGCCCACCAAACGAAATTTAGTTCATGTTACAGGCTTGAGTCAAACAGTTTCAGAGACTTCAACCAAAGCATGTTTATTCAATCTTTGCTCCAAGGTGGATTCACAATTTAAATTAGAAGTCTGGGCGCCAGTCCTGAAGACTCTTCCATCTAATTTACCACCACAGACTTTAGATTTGCAACATTTCAATGAGACTGCTAAATTAGAACTTGCAGATCCTCAATTCAATCAAAGCAGACCCATCGACTTGCTTATAGGCCTCGACTTGGGCCACTCAATATATTGCATGGACACACCGATGCGGTCTATTGGATCCCTTTTGGCACAAAAAACAGTATTTGGCTGGATTGTGGGGGGACCAATTTCAACAACGACACAACCTAGTACAACAGTGTCATTACTCAACACTACGTCCCTTGACCGAATCCTCACACGCTTTTGGGAGGTGGAGGAAACCCCAAAACGGGTTTTGAGGTCAGATGAGGACACATTTTGCGAGAACAACTTCATGTCGACAACACGAAGAAACGACACAGGAAGATATATCGTTACCCTACCCTTTAAAAATAGCGAAGAAATAGGAACTTCGAGAAACATAGCAATGGCACAGTTCTTGAGGATGGAACGCATACTTAGCCAGAAACCCGAACTCAAAAAACAATACGACCAAGTAATTGTTGAGTACCTCGAGTTAGGACATATGAGGAAAATTTCTCCCCTGGAAATCAACACAAACCCAAATTATTACCTGCCACATCATGCAGTAATAAAACCCGAAAGGCTGACAACGAAACTTAGAGTAGTTTTCAACGCTTCGAGCCCGTCTTCAAACAAGAAGAGTTTGAATGACATATTGTATCCAGGACCCATACTTCAACAGGACTTGGTACTTCTGATATTGAAGTGGAGATTCTTCCGTTTTGTGTACAACGCAGATATCACAAAAATGTATCGACAGATACTCATTGATCCGAATCAAACCAAATATCAAAGGATATTATTTCGGCAATCAGAAAAGGACCCAATTGAGGATTACGAACTCCTGACAGTGACTTTTGGAGTCAATTGCGCACCGTTTCTGGCCATTAGAACCCTTCTTCAACTAGCTGAAGATGTAACATCAACTCACCCTCTCGCATCAAAAACTCTACAACAAAACATGTATGTGGATGATGTTTTAGCAGGTGGTCACACATTAAATGACGCCATCAAATCAAGAAAAGAACTTACAACAGTTCTAAAATCTGCTGGATTTGACCTGATGAAATGGACATCAAATGACCCACGAGTTATACAAGACTTACCAAATGAGACCCTACTACCTCTCGATTGGTTAAATTTGTCAGAAAGCACTGGAACAAAAACTCTTGGGATCAAATGGAACATTTCTTCAGACGCATTTACATTTACAGCACCAGATGTCAAATTAAAAGAAAACTACACGAAAAGAGAAGTTTTATCGACAATTGCCAAATTCTTTGACCCTTGTGGATGGATAGCTCCAATAATAGTTGAAGCAAAACTAATTATGCAACAGATTTGGTTGGATAAAGTCGACTGGGATGACATATTAAAACCCTTGACTTGTCTACAGTGGCAAAAATTCATAAAAAACTGCCCGGCAATAAACATATTGAAAATTCCCCGTTGGATCCAATTTAGCCCGAATTGTAATGTGGAAATTCACGGTTTCAGTGACGCTTCAGAAAAAGCCTATTCTGCGACTCTTTATGTTCGAATACAAGCAGAAAAATCAGTATTCACATTTCTTCTGGCTTCAAAGACCCGTGTAGCTCCCATTAAGCAAATATCTTTGCCCCGCTTAGAACTATGTGGATCCGTATTATTGGCAAATCTTGCATGTGGACTTATACCAAATCTTCAAATTCAAAATATCAAGGCATATTATTGGACCGACTCAACAATCGTGCTGTCCTGGTTAAAGAAACCCCCTTGCTCATGGAACACTTTCGTTGGAAATCGTGTTTCTGAAATCCTGGATAAGGTTGGAAATCAAAATTGGCAACATATCGACACAAAGGATAACCCAGCAGATGTAGCCAGCCGAGGATGTACTCCACAAGAACTGGAAAACCACAACTTATGGTGGTTTGGACCCTCCTGGTTAAAATTGCCTAAAAATCAATGGCCGATACCAACACAAACAGGTGACACAAATCTAGAAGCAAAAACTGTAAAAGCATTTACAACCACAACACGCGAAGACCCATTAAATCGATTTTCAGACCTATCACGAGCTTATCGAGTACTCGCTTATGTCATACGATTATGGAGAAATACTGGAAACAACCGAACCCATCTTCGCGTATCTTCAGCAGAAATCACCCGAGAAGAAATTGATTTCGTCAAACATCGACTCATCATATGGACGCAACAAAATCATTTTCCAGATGAGTACAAACATTTAAAACTCAAGCAGAAAATATCCTCAACCAGCAGTCTTTTGACCTTAAATCCATCACCAGCATTAACGTACAATGAACGCTACCCAATATTGCTACCTCATAACTCGAAGCTATCACAGCTACTAGCGGAATTTACACACAAAATTACCCTTCATGGAGAAAACCAACTAATGGTTCGAGTCCTACGCACAGAATATTGGATATTCAGATTGAAACCCTTGGTCAAAAGCGTAATTTACAACTGTAAAACGTGTGTTTTGTACAAAAAACAGACGCAAAATCAAATCATGGCTTCATTACCACCAGAACGTACAACATTATCAAGACCCTTTGCTACAACTGGATTAGACTACGCAGGACCTTTTGACATCAAAAATTTTACAGGCCGAGCTTGTCTTATTACAAAAGGGTATATTTGCATATTTGTATGCTTCGCCACAAAAGCTGTACATCTTGAAGCAGCAAGTGATTTATCAACCCAATCGTTCTTAGCAGCATTTTCCCGCTTCATAGGAAGACGTGGATGTCCCGCACTCATTTACTCAGACAATGGAGGAAATTTCGTCGGAGCAGCAGAACTATTAAGAAAAGACCGTCTAGAATTCATAAAAACTCTTCAAAATCAAGTGATCCGTCATTTTAGTCATCAAAATCTTAATTGGAAGTTTATTCCCCCAGGAGCCCCACATATGGGCGGCCTTTGGGAAGCCGGTGTAAAATCATTCAAAATGCACCTCAAAAAGATGATACCGAACATGAAATTCACATTTGAAGAGCTATCTACAATTCTTGCTCGTATAGAATCGTGCCTAAATTCTAGACCCTTAAGTCCTGCTAGCGATGACCCAAATGACCTTAATCCATTGACCCCTGGACACTTCCTTATTGGTAGTGCATTATTGACCCCAGCTGAACCAGATGTAAGCAACGAAAATCTGAATTTCATCAACCGCTGGAAACGCCTAAGGGTCATCTACCACTCATTTTGCCAAAGATGGAAGTCCGAATACTTGATTGAACTTCAACGCAGATATAAATGGAAGATTCAGAAGGACAACGTTAAAGTCAACGATCTGGTAGTCATTAAAAACAACAACTTGCCACCCAATGAATGGCAAATGGGTCGAATCATCAAAACATATCTTGGACCTGACCAGAACTGTAGAGTTGTAGACATCAAAACAAAAAATGGAGTCATCACCAGACCAATTACAAAAATTGTGGTTTTGTTTGCAAATTAGTATAACCCCCTAATCATTTACATACACTAATATTGCTATAATTTTATACTTACAGGTATGGCATTCCAACAATCTCAACACCCCAAACATTGGCAATTTTCTTGCAGTATACGTTAACGTACATCATGATGCCATATCTGTCAACAACTTCATGAGGCTTTGCAACTTACCGACCCACAACCCACAAATAGGACCTGTTCAAAATTTGTACATATTCTCATCACTTTTTTATTCTTGATCTTTCTCATATTCATTGCTTTAAGATAAAACTTTTTTTGCCTAAAAATCACTCTAGTTTCGACAGTCAGACAGTGAACATTCAAACAAACAAACAAAAAATACAAATGTAAATTAAATTAGAATAAAACAAACCAAAATTTTGTAAAACAACATAAAAACACATAAACATTAAACAGTGAATTCAATAAATAATACAAATTAAAATTACAAAAATAAATAAATGCATTTTATTTAAAACAAAATTAAAAAGAACAACAAAAAACGAACCAGCACAACATCAATCATTAAACACACACAACATGAGTGATGTGGAAAACTAGGCCTTAATAATGGCTGAAGGGTTATATTGACCAATTATGTATGTATGTATGTAATACCTACTAGATTACGGCGGCTTCTACTCATTTTATACCACAAAATATATGTTTATTGTCGAAAATGTACTAAAAGAATATAGAAAGCCATTGTTATCATATTTTAGGCCGTTATTTTCATTTAAAAAGTTCGAATATAGTTGGCATTGTTTTCTTAAAACCTCTGTTAACGATGAATACTCATAGGGTTGAATATGTAAATTCTAAAGCCTGTATTACTTTAAAAATGATGATTTAATATTTAACTGAATCCAATAAATTTAATTACACAGAATTTTATCAAAAATTTCATTTGCTTTAATTAAGAAGTTTTCTTATTTAAATTTTATTTTTATTATCTTCAAATAAAATTCATTTTTAAGTCCAATTTATTATTTTGCAAAGAACAAAAATTATTTATAAATCTCCGGAGACTTTTAAAAGTAATTTTCCTTTATCAGAAATGCAAGTCAATTAGTAAAATTTGTTTATTCCGACACAAAATCTTTTCAATAAATTTTATAGGTCATCTTAAACTAACAAACATTTCAATTTCGAATTCCAACCTCATAATCTAAAATAAATTTACAAAACAGATACCAAAAGGGAAAAGGAAGTGTACCTTCTAATTTTTAATAATTAATTCGATATACACTGTCTCACACAATTGTCCGTACATTAAGGCAAAAGCAGGTAAAGTATTAAGTACGCCACGGACCTTCTTCATTAAAGTGGAAGCATTTTAGTTAAAAAAATTTTGGAAGACATTTGCTGTGGCTCCAGTAGAGCTAGTCTGATGTGATCAAACCATATGATCTTACTGCTCCATATAATCGAAATGCTCCAAAACGAATGATTATTTTCTCGCTCATTTTTCTATTTCTGAAAGCTATAAGCTTCACAAACCGTATCAAATAGTGCCTCTTTTAAAGTGTACTGGCAGTTCTTGAACTACCGCTTAATGCTCTTCACATCTAATTCAGCATTTCAAGTAGTTAAGATTACAACCAAGCTTCTCACCCCACTCATGTTGTGTATGTGGTTATTTTATGCATAAGTAGCGGCACCTACGGATTCCTGAGAAATGTTTTCATCGCAATTTTATTTACTCTCAGAGTCTAATAGTCGAAGAAAAACTGTTTTTATATTTCGTTTTATTGGAGATGTCTGACGTGGGGTTTGAGCCGTTGTTATATCAGAATTTGTATTAGTATCTGATATCCCAGTTCTCGGTATACCCATCACAACCGGTATTCACATGATTATGAAAATTCTAATTAATTTTCTGCTATTTTGCTTGACTTCAGATTGGATGTGTTCTACACGCTTAGATTGAAAAAAATTCAAAAAAAGATTTAAATAAATTCGCCGGAAATCTCAGGAAAGGAAACTACGAATGAAACAAAAAAAAAAAGAAAATTCAAATGCATCCAAACACATACTAATACTACTGCACATACACACCATATGTATGTATGTATGTCACTGAACAACAACATAACTAAGAGGAATTTAAAATTTCAAGTTACCATTTTGCATTTGTCTTCAGTTTAAGTTCGTATGAGTGAGTCTATATTTGTAAGTGTGCAAAAGAGAGGATGTGAAAGAGTATGTGTAAGTATTAGCCTAGTGTTCATATGCAAATTCGTTGAATTATAAAACTTTAACTACATATGTCGCTGCTCTGCCGGTTAGAAATTTCAACTTATCCTTAAGAACATCATTAACTACAACAAGAGCAACAACAATGACATCAACAAACTGTGTCAACATTAAATGTTGATTCAAAGGCAGTCAAATTAAAGCATGTTTCATAGAATATTTCCTAAGTTATCGCTTTAGCGTCTTCCACATTAGTTTTATATCAGTTATTAGAGCGTTTTACATACAACTGAAGACTTACTCAGATTTATTTTAAATTAAGGTGTACATACTTCTTTACAGAGTTATTTAAATGCTGGTAATTGATGAATTTTTCCTGCCAGCATCGTTCGTCCATATTTCTTTAACGATAATGCTAGCTTGGCCATCTCTGTCAACGATCTGGAGTTTAATGATCCGAATACCATCGACATGTCATGTAGTTTCAACAGGTCGGTGCTACGTACTAAGCTGTGTAGTACGCCGCATTGGATAATCTGCACTAACGAATTGAAGGCATGGTCGCCTCACGTGCAGGTTATGTGAACTGTTAATACAGATCGTGCGATTTGACTCCGTTAGACTTTTACTTTTATGCAAACAAGGCACAGCCCGCAGCGGTTCTCAAAAGCAACATAACTTATGCCTTTGCATTTCGACCTTCGTAAAGTCCATGTCATAAAACAATTAAGTTCTGCTGGCCATTCACAACGTCGTTGATATAGTGAACGTATGCCAGAGCAACCGGCATATATTCAGGTTTTTTGAAATAAAATTGTTTGCATCTATGAAATTGGACAAAAATTGTCACGTAAGTGGTCGCAAGAATCTTGAAGCGAACGTGGAAAAGCCATTCCATTTGGAAAATTGTCTGTTTGGCATGCATATGGGTATGCAGTGTCATTTTGAAATAATCGAAACAAAGTCAAAACATTTCTTTTCAATTCTTGGTGAAGTATGATATGAATATACATATGGCATTCATGTATAGACTGAATACATTACAATTTATTATATCAATAATATTACATACACATTTCAACATGTTTTAGTGTATGTGCATATAAATACATCATATTCAAACTTACATACAATTTATCTGATAAATTGAAATTTAAAATTAATAAATAATGCATGTATGTATGTATATATATTGAATTAAATATATCAGTCGAAAGGTAAATGATAAAAAGGAAACAAAATTAAAGGTGAACTTTAACGAAATATAAATATAAAATACCCTGTATTAGAAATGATAAACGTAATTTACTTTTAAAATCGTATTTACATCTCGAAAGCTTAGCACAAAAAAACTTTAAATGATTTAATTGCATTGAACATCATGGCAACTTATGTAGTATACACATAACATACTCGTACATAATTGGTCATTACAACACTTTGGTCAGCATTACGAGCGTGTGTTAATTTTATACATGTGTGGCGGGACCTGTAGGTTTAAAGTTAATGCTGAACGACAGGTTGTTGAGAAATTTTTCATGGCTATTTTATTTACTCTCAGCTTTTTTATCAGAAATCTGCTGAGATTCTGTATTATAGAAAATACTTTAATTGTTATACATTCCAAACAATAATAATAGGTGGGTAGGCACTGTAAGTTTACGCAATTTTCTATTTCTTATGGAACATGGGATATCAAGTCCTTACCAGGTGTACTGGTATGAAGTGAAAGTTTTTTTTGTGAAAGTAAAAAACTTAGGTGAAAGTAGAAACCAACCAAAGGCAATTTGTAGATTTCACTCTAATAAAACTAGTCGTCATTGAAGCAAATTTATAAGTCAGCCAAGTTTCGACTTCCTCGTAGGAATTGAAGTGCTTCTCAGTCCATGCGTGTTTAATCTGTTAAAATAAATGTGGCAGCACTACAAATCAATTTTAAATTTAACAATCATCATAAAAACTCTTAAGCGTTTTAGACGATAACTTAAATCGTTAAATAAATATAAATTGAAAGGTGCCAAGGCTGGTGAATACGGCAGATGTGGTAGCTAATGCTTTTATTGTATTTAGAACCGTTTTCGCTTTTTGTGCATGTGCATTGTCGTGTTAAAAAATTACCACTTTGCCGTGTCGTTTAGTATTTTTCGATCAATGCATGCTTCAAATAGTAGTCGCCGTAGTCTAGCAGGTAGTGTGTTTGCTTATTAGACGTAAAGCCAGGGTTCGAGCCCCAAGCCAGACATAAACACAAAATACAAAAAGTATTCCATCGGCGACTTCCTCTCAGCAGATTTCTGGCAAAAACTCTGAGAGCCATGAAAAGTTGTAAAGTTGAAGAGTAACCATCCAGGGTTGTCACACATATATACATACATACATAATTGGCCATTACATCCTTCAGTCAGGATTACGGCCTAGTTTCTCACACCACTCATGTTGGGTGTGTTAATTTCACGGGACTTACAGTTTAAAGTCTACTCCGAACGACAGATTTTTGAAAAACTTTTCATGGCAATTTTATTTACTTTCAGAGTATTTACCAGAAATCTGTCGCCCAAGAAATATTTCTATTCATATGTATCTCGCTTTTGTTGAAGATTACCTGGGGTTTAAACCATGCACTATCTGCTATATTACATCCACATTTATATTAATGGGTTATTAATTTTTTAGTTTAGTTTTTTTTGATAAGGCGGTTTATGTAAGAGTCATATAGTCTGTATTGCAAGCATGTTGATCATATAGTCTTTCTGCACTTAACTTAAAACATTTTAATTTATTACATATTGATTTTATTTAAAGCACCTTTGCAAGTTCCACTACAATTTAAAATCATAATTATTAGAAACAAATTTATGGGACAAAAGCCTTCAATTCAACAAATTTACTGTACCCTAATGTTTTTTATTTTAATTGTATTTAATAACAAACTCTAACGGGTAGAAAATAATTGCGTGAAACTTGATAATTTGACCACTTATGGCAGTATGTTGTGCGATGATAACACAACAAATATATAATTTATAATTCGCCGAAATTCTTTTTTTTTTGTTTTTTATTCATATTGTTGCTCGTCCCAAAATAATCTGCACAAGCTACACAAGACCACATTAAAATGGTATAAAAAAGAATTTGTACCCCAAAATGTTCTGCATTATGTGCACAACAAAGAAAAACTAAAAATAATATGTACACATGAGATAAACATGTTTAAAATATTATCATGAACTATTAAAACTACTGAAATGTGAATTAAAAGAATAATAACATTTAAATTTTATTTTAAATTTTAATTTAATAGCAACATACATACATAATTTGTCATTATGACCCCTTCAGTCAGATTTTAGCTTCTCACAACTCTTATGTTGTGTATGTGAATTTTATACATGAGTATCGACACTGACCAACAGATTTTTGGGAAACTTTTTCATGGCAATTTTTATTAACTCTCGGAGTTTTTTCCAGAAGTCTGCTGAGAGAAAGTCGCCGAAGAAATATTTTTTTATTTCGTTTTGTTGGAGACAATACGTAGAAATAAAAGACAGAAAGAATTTGAAAACCAGCGTAAAGCATATAAAACATATTTTTAAAAGAAGTGGCAAAAAGTTATAAATGATTCGAATACTTTTGTAAGTTTAAACGGAATCATATCAATCAGTTCAAAGTTTAAACTTAAGTATGAAAAAAAGGCTAAAACATTTTTGTTGACTAATTTTACAGAGCTTCCTAACAGTAATTACGCGTTCCAAATTCAAGATGAAAAATTAAGCAAATATTCTGTGTGCAAAACAGAGATCAGCAATGAGTATTTAAAAAGGTGAGTGGAATCGAATCATACTCAAAATTTCTAATACTTATACGCATTCATACTTATTTTAACCCTGCTGTTAGGTTTGGACCATTTTGGACAAGTTTTTTTTTAATTTTTATTTAAGTTTGCAATGGCTTATCTTATCAACTTAAAACGTCAGCTCAGGTATTTTTTTTTATATTTTAATGGTTTTAGTGAGTTTTTAGCTATCTAGGACAAAATCGAACAGAACAAAATTGAAAGTTACAAATCTTAGGTTATGGACCATTTTGGTCCATGCAATTTTTTTATTCTGTATATCAGTAAAAGTAAGGAAAAATAATTGTGGTTTATTGCTATTTTCGCAGAAAGATGAACAAAATGTTTTCCCCTTCAATTTGCATACAAATTTATTGCATATAATGCATTTGGCATCACGTTGGGACTTACAGTAATTGCAAATTCCCCATTTTCTAGGAGCGGACTTTTGTGTATCAGAGCTTGTAGATGGTACACTATTTGATGACGATGCTTGTAGATGAATCAGTAGTTCTGCCGCAAATGGATTTTTAGGTTTTACTGTCCTTTTCAAGATGTATTCTTTTGATGGGCACATAGCTAGCTGACGTAAAAACTCAGATCTTCTGTGATTTGAATCATTTGATCAAATCAAATGATTGCAGGTTTCTTCTTATGATTACTGAAATCGATATCATTTGTTTTGTACATAGTGCTCATCAACACAGTACCTTTATTTTTGTGGTCGGTATACGTGGATGTATATAAAGGAACTTGTTTGTACATAAGCAATTTCGGTGGGATAAAAGTTTTGTTTCTTCGAACTGTTGCCACATATGTCAGTTTCCTTTGTAAAAGATTTTTCCCCAATTCAAAAGATGAAAAAAAGAAATCAGCTCTAATATTTTGCCCTTTCAATTCTTCTGTAACCTCCAACACTTGATTTTTTCAGGCTTATCATTTTTTGGTTTTCCAAGGTACGGTTGTATTTTCCATATGTATCCTGATTTAGAGTCTACAGCTAACCAAAATTTAAGCCCATATTTGGCTGGCTTTACAGGCATATACTGCCTAAAGGAACATCGTCCTCTAAAACCCATTAGCTGCTCGTCAATAGTGAAATTTTCATGACAGTTATAAAATATTGAAAGAAGTGCTTCCCAATTGTTCCATATCTCACGAATTGTAGCAAACTTGTCACCACTTTTTTGTTGTCTTCTGTTGATAACATCATCAAAGCGGAGAGCACTTGATATCATGTGAAAATTATCCTCGCTCATAATAGACCGGAATAAACACGAACTGAAATAAAACTTATACTCGTGGTATACATATCTGTATAGAAATGTAGAATTCCAGAACTTTTGTAACAATTTAAATTATTTAAAATGTTTGGTCAAAAGACTTTTTTTATCTAACTATTTATGAAATATGCAAAGTGGACCAAAATGGTCATTTACCTAAGATTCGAAAGTTTTTTTTAACCTAACAGCAGGGTTAATATCATGGAACCTCTACTCATATTCAAAGTTTGAAGTACCCATCGTATTCATACTTAACAACACGTATAGTGTTGTTGATTTCGACTCTCCATAACTCAATATATACAAGAATCACAAAATAAGTATGATTCGCGTATGAACACTTATAATGCTTACTAGAAGGTTGTGTGTTTGCTCTGCTTGCTGTCTTTGTCTTTTTTGTTTGTGTTTTTCTCCTCTCTATGTAAATGCAACAACAACTAAGACTGTACATTTTGATGAATGATTCGAGTCACTCGAGTCACACACACAATTCTGTGTGGCACTGTTCACAACTTTATGTAAACAACAACAATTGCTTTGTTTGTTATTCCTCTGTTTACACCCTTTGCATAAATAATAACAATTACTAGACAATTGTTCGACTGATCTTTGTAACGGTGATCTTCAAACCACTATTACTCTCTTCAAACACATCACGTCTTCACACAAGACTGACTGAACTTCTACTAACTGAGTTGCCTGCTTTGCCTTGCCTTTTATATGGCAATGTAAACAGTCTAATAAGTATTCTTTAAGGCGAATGTTCGTGGCTTCGCCTCCTCGTGGTCTCTATAAATGTAAACATCGTTGTTTCATTATTGTTGTTTGTGTATTTGTTTACATTTATTCTTGTAGAGTTTGTTTGTAATATTACGCAGTGCGATAATTTGTAAACAAGTTCATTGTTTTTGTAGCTTTTGTTTATAATTTAAATGTTAAACGATATAAAAGCAAAACACCAGTATCTAGATTTTTCCATTTTCGTAACAATATTTAACCATACATATATAATTGGCCATTACAACCCTTCAGTGAGGATTAAGGCCTAGCTTCTCACACCACTCATGTTGTGTGTGTATACATGAGTGGCAGGACCTACAGTTTAAAGTCGACTCAGAACAACAGATTTTTTTGAGAAACTTTTCATGGCAACTTTGTTTACTCTTTTGCCAGCAATCTGTTGAGAGGAAGTCGCCGAAGAAATATTTTTTTATATATCGTTTTGATGTCTGACCCAGGGTATGAACCATATTTAACCATACCATTTATCAATTATTGAATAGGCGTCGATTTTTCAAAAGTTACTGTTGACTGTGGCATCAGCCCTTTCATTTCCTTATTTATTCACAAACGTCGGTACTTGACATTTAAGGAAAAGTTTTTTCGGTATAAAATGTTGATCCCCTTTTATTTTGGGGTAAATGGAACCCAACGAACCAGAAACGGAAGATAATACGAAATAAAAAGAAAACATAAATCAAAATAAATAAATTCACTTTCAGGTTAAAGTCAATCAGCCAATCTAACTTTCACTCAAATAACTCATTCGTGCCTAAGGATTTTTCATATTTTACGTTAAAATTTTTATTTAACGTTCATATGAGTTCAAACAGTTGTTTTTTTTTTTGTAGAAAATTATTGCGTACGTTACAAAATTAACATAAATTGTTGTGTTCCATCAAATTAATCTTTTATATTGTCAGTCACTCAGTCACTCATTCAGTTAGTTAAGCAATCATTCTATCATTCTTTTTTTTTTGCTATGTTTTCGTGTTTTTTTTGCCTTCTTAAAGGTTATAAAACAATAAACAACTCAAGGTTTTGTTTGATTGTCTAATGACTGACTGACTTGTTGACTGGTTAGATGGCTGGGTTGATGACTGATTGACTTAACTGTTGGTTTGAAAAACAAAGAAAAACAATTTTATTACCCAGGCGGGAGGGTTGAAAAGAACATCCTAACGCTTATAGGCATCGTTTATTTTCATTGTTTTTAGGTTTTTGAGGTTTCAAAACAAAATTTCTAGCCCTTAAGGCCTTAATAATGTTTTGTTTTTATAGGAATTTTCTATTGAAACATCATAAAAAGGAATTAAATTTATTTATGGTAGCATTAGCAGTTGTTGCCAAATTACCTAAACTACTCCGACGATACATTACGTATGTCAATCAAAATGTTGTTTGTTGACTGTATTGAACAATTAAAACGGATTAATTGACCGATTACAAGAAAAGTTAACGAATAAAACTATTAAATAAAATGTAGACTAGGGACTACAGAATAATTGGTCATTACAACCCTTCGGTCAGGCTTATGGACCTAGTTTCTCACACCACTTATGTTGTGTGTGTTAATGAGTGGCGTGACCTACAGTTTAAAGTCGACTCCGAATGACATATTTTTGAGAAACTTTTTCATGACAATTTTTCTTTCAATTTCAGAGTTTTTGCCAGAAATCTGCTGAGAGGAAGTCGCCGAAGAAATATGTTTCATATTTCGTTTTGATGCCTCACCTGGGGTTTGAACCGTTGCCTCATGTCTGATAAGCCAACACACTACCTAGTAGACTACGGCTACTTCAAGGGGCTGCTGTCCTTAAAATATGATATATCAGTGCCTCTATTCTTTTTACCTTTGACAACTTCTTTAAAACAAAAATATATTGAATAATAATTTTTTCTACGTCGTAGTTTAGTAGGTAGTGTGTTGGCTTTTTAGACGTAAGGCCACTGTTCAAACCCCAGATCACACATCTTCAACAAAATGAAATATGAAACGAAACATTTCTTCGGCGACTTCCTCTCAGCAGATTTCTGGCAAAAAAACTCGGAGTAAATTTCAATAGTCATGGAAAGTTTCTCAAAAATCCATGGCTCGGAGTCGACTTTAACTGCAAGTTCCGCCTTGCATGTATAAAATTAACGCACACAGCATAAAGGGTTGTAATGACTAATTATGTATGTATGTAATACTTTCTTAAGTAATATTTCAATAAATTTGAATATAAATCGATCGATAAAATAATTTATGAAGTATTGTATGCGATCAATTACAGTGGTGGTCATATAATTAATACATTGGTAAAGATATTTTCAAAATTAAAAAAGATCACAAAATTTATTTTTTAGTCCTTAAATCTAAAACCTAAAGAGTTTCCCAGAATTGGAAAAACATGGTATTATTCATGCAATTAAAACATTTAAGAATTTAATTTTAATTGCAAAATTTTTTGATTTTTTTTTGTTAAGAGTCGACAGAGAGATCGAATAATAGGCTTCCAATACATTTAAATTTTTTACCACATTTCAACAGCATTTTTACAAATTTTCCCCATCCATCCTCTTTTCAACTTCAATCTATAAGTTCTCAATTGAGTTAAGATCAGGGAATTTAGCTGGCCACTTTGCAGATGACAACAATATTTTCCATTCATATTCTTTTAATGCTTGGCCGAGTCCTTTGGAGATTTAGGCAAAATGGTTTCATATGAATGACACATTCATGTCTGGCATACTGTCAATCTCAATGCTCTTTATAACACACAAGAGCAGCAATAATATTGCCTCATCTGTAGTTATGGGTGATGTATGTATTAATGAATCAGACGCTCTTGATGTTCTGGGCATGAAAATTAAGTGTGACGATCACTGGAATCAGCATATTCAACTGCCTCGGTTTCATCTGATCTCCTTACTATTTAATCCACTTATATCCGACCGAGAATGAAATATAACTCTCATGTATGGGCCGTTGTCTATTCTGCAGCTTCTCGACGGCATACAGGAGAAGGCGAAGGTACTTATTAATGATAGTAGGGTATCCAACTCTGTTGAATCATTGGAGCATTGTCGCATTTTAAACTTTAAACACTCATGTATAAAGTTAACGCACACAACATAAGTGGTGTGAGAAACTAGTTTGTAATCTTGACTGAAGGGTAGTAATGACCAATTATTTATGTATGTATGTATGTATGTATATGAGTATATTTATCCGTATGTGAAACTCCTTACCTGCGAAGGTCTTTCCTGACACTTACAAAATTTAAACATATTTAAATCTGAAGTCCACAAACACTGCCCACTCTGTGCTTCTTACCACAACCTATTTTCCTTATTTCAACGCAATGCAATGCATGACTAGGGAACATCCCCTTAATGTTAGTCTTAAAAACATATATTTACGTTTTGTTCTTCTGGGCACTTTTTCACAATAATGTACCCGGCATAGTACTTAATTAAGATGTAAGTTAACTGCTGGACGCCGTACTTACCGTTTTCCATCTGATCCACATCGGAAAAATTTGGAATCGTCTTGATCAAAATTTGACCAGAAACACAATTCTTTCTTCACGTTTTGAGTGGCAAAATCCACGTGAAGAATTTTAATAAGCTATACGATACAATGATGCCAATTTAAATTTTAGCTGCTTAAAGCTTTTAAATGAGTCAAATTTAGACACTTTTATGACTATTTCACCTTCTGTGGCTGTGGTTTTACGGAGTTTTGGGGGCTCTGGGTACATTATTTGAGGTTCCAAATAAGAAAACTAAATCAAACAAGAACACACAATTATGCTGCAAAATACAAACTGCTATGAACGGAAGCCAATACCAAGTTCTAATCGCTACATTATAGAGGATTTAATTAAGAGCTTCATGTTCTTCATGTATGAGAGATATCATTAAAAAATTGTATTTATTCGATAGACCTCTTGATGCCTTTACGTGTTGAATATAACATCGTTTAAATGTCCGTCACGGTTTCTGTGGGTAGAGCGCATCCTGAAATGAAATACTCTGTCGCATAAATCAGGCTAAATATGAGAGATGGAGTATGTTTGTAACTTTTTCCTGCGACTTAAGAAAGCCCCATAAGAAAAAGTCTGATCGTAGATCTCCAATGATCCAAAATGGCGCTGAATATCCAATGCGTCATGAACTGGAGGGCATGTAGCACCGATCTATTGAAACTGCAAGACGTTGATGTCTTGATCATGCATTTCACGTCCCCGTTCGTTGTGACAGCTTGGGAAATATTGTTTTCAAAGCGCGGAAACCACACCAAAGAGTAATTTTTCCTGGACGCATTGAATGCTCTTGGATCTCATTCAGATTAAGAAACGCGGTTATTCCGAAGTGGGACTCATTACTGATGGAAGTTTAGGCTATTGGCTAACTGCTACAAAGCCCATCCGACGAACACTCGTCGTTGTCTACGGTTGCTTACCTACCGCTCCTGGATTAGTTGAATTTTGTACGAGTGCAGATCTAATCAAGATACAAAATTCGCCAACTTGAAAGGTAAAGTTCTTGTAAGCGATGTGAAATCGACTACCTCTGATTCCCTTGTACGCAATGACAGACAGCGGTGATGTTTTCGGTAGATCTTGCTTTTCGTCGGCTTGCGGGTTTTGCACGATAGTTGTCTAAACCAGTGGACTAAAATTTACTCACCACATTGCGAATGATGCTCTCGGTAGGACGATTATGGCGCTTACAGAATGGGAGAAGAGCGCGATACATTATTCGAACAGAACAATTTTTTGCACGCGTTGGTTAATGCTATATCCGTTGATGGTGATTTGACAAAAAAGGCTGATTAAATGTCATATTTGACATATGTAGCCTCGATAAAATGGCCGTTATTAAAGTTCGGTAGTCCCTTCCTATACAGTCAATATAAGGAAATATGACATAAATCTGAAGAGAAAAACAGAAAGAGAACAAAAAAATGAGTGAATAAAAGTGAAATGATAGGAAATTTTCATTGGAATACTTTATTAAGTTGTTCTGCAAAGTGCTGATCCATATTGAAGGCATCTAATAGCAGAGTACTTTTGATTTTAAAAAGGAATTTTGGTAAGAGAAAAATCGTATTCATTTCAAAAATTACAATCGTAATGCGATAGAATATAAAAATATTTCTTTCGTTAATCACCCTCCAGCAGTCATCTGGCAAAAGCCAATACAAGGTAAATAAAATTGCCATCAAATGTGTCTCAAATAATAATAGAACTCGATATACACTCGCCTACGGATGTACGTATAATGCTGTCTTGATTGCAACGATCCGGCAGTGAAAATAGAGAGATAGGAGAATAATGCTGGCCTGAAAATAACGGTTCGAAAAATTGAAGCAGTACTGATAATGATAACTAAGCGCTGTGCAGTTAGTGATAAATATGAAAAAAGAGGTTTCGGTCAATGTTTATGAACTACATCACACTCTTCAAAGAATAAATACGGGCATATGCGAAAGTCCATTATATTCGCACATAATACGGTTTCGTAGGTGTTCTGCATTAAGAGTCTCTTTAGCACACACCAGTCGCCGTAGTCTAGTAGGTAGTGTGTTGGCTTATTAGACGTAAAGCCAGGGTTCGAGCCCCAGGCCAGACATCAAAACGAAATAAAAAAGTATTTCTTCGGCGACTTCCTCTCAGCAGATTTCTGGCAAAAACTCTGAGAGTAAATAAAATTGCCATGAAAAAGTTTCTCAAATATCTGTTGTTCGGAGTCGACTTTAAACTGCCACAATATCAGTGGTGTGAGGCTCTAGGACGTTGTACAATGGGTCAATTCGACCTCCGGGTACTTTACTTTGCTTAATTGACAAGTACACGTCCTCTAACCTAAACTAACCTAGCACACACAACAGCTTCCTTAAAGGCGAATGTTCTAGTAATCTGGAAAGATGCTGATGCCATCTAAACCCTTAGATGGCCCACTGAAACGGAAATCGAAAAACGGTTTAGAGAATGACAACGAAGGTGGTAGACGCGACATACAAATTTGAGCTACAAGACGACATAGCTAACTTGATTTTTACCTTACACTGAACCTGTCCAGTCTTGAGTGCTATCGACATTATATCGACATAATAATAATAATCATCGATAACCAATCAATGTAATACACTTTTATTTTGAATTGTTATTTATTTTTTAATGTTTTACAAAATTACAAATAAAAGTTAAAAAGTGATGATTTTTTCCCCCAAAATATGATTTTTTTTCCTTAAAATGATGATTTTTCACCAGGATCTTCTGGCAACACTGGTAGCTGCAATTTATATGTATAGGATGGGAAATTCAAAAGTTTAAATTTAACAGTAGATCGAGCTTTGTAACAAAAATGCTACATTTCAATTTTTAAGACGATATAACTTTAATTCAGAAAAAGTTAGATGCCTGATATTTTTTATTTTATTTTTTTATCGCCATTATTTTAAACCAAATAAAAAAAGAAAATTTCAAACAGGGGTTACGAAATTCAAAAACTTCATAATTCTGGCTTAAGCATCATTTCTGATACATACGGTTTTACTGGGGATTCTTTGGTGCTGTGTATTTAATTTTTTTAAGTTATCAAAGATTTTGTGAAGTTTTATCGTAAATAATACATTATTTATGGTATTTGAGAAGGAATTGAAAGTTAAGTGTGGGACGAAAGTGAAAAGATTGAATTTTCTATCCTTGATATGTTCTTGACATTGATTGAAGTAGTCTAGTATGAAATAATTAAACCAGATCAGACCAAGGTTCAAATCTCAGGTCAGACATTTCCGATTTACAACGAAGGTTGTAATGATCGATTTTGTATGTATGTATCTATGTATATGTGTATTTTCCTGCACCTGAAGCCTATGAAAAAGAAGAAAACAGAAGCTTCTATTATGAACTGAAGAAAGTATTGGCAGCAACAAACATAACAGAACAAAGTGCCTTTAGTAGTTTGAGATGAATTATTACCAATTTTCACGCAGATTGATATTAGCTATTTCCTGAAATCTTGTAGAGTCTTTCTTTACTTTCTCATATTTATCTCACGTGACTGACAAACTTTAGAAAAATGTGTTCAACTACGTACGTATGAGATAATGATATATTTACGCCTTTTAGAAAAATGAGCTGAAAGTCTTGCAGCCTTTAATAGTCATGCTTAAAACCTTTTTTGAAAATCGAATGAAAAAAGATTTTTTTCAAAAAAAAAAATATTTTTATCTTAATTTTTTATTAGAAAATGTTAACCATTTTCATAAAACTTTTATCACACAGCTTGTAGTTTTATGTAAGAAATAATACTGTATTAATAGTTTGGGATTAGCTACCATACTTTCAGAGCAGCCCATATATCCTTTTATTAAGATTTTTAAAAATTTTATTTTTTGTTCGCCTAAAAGGTAAGAAAATTAAAGAAAATATATTTAAATAATGATGCCTAAGTTTTTATGTTTGTTTTATATTTTAATCTGAAATTAAAGTTTTTTAGCAACAGAATTCAAAAACTTTTTAGTTTTATGTGGAAAATGAAAATAACCTCCAGTGATTTTAATTGAAATTTGAAACTTAATGATGGAATACTTACAGTGATTGTTAGGGAAATTAATTTAAGAATATTTATATAAATCAAGCTTCATAAACAGATTTACGGAGTAATGCTTGGTATTGATTTATGTTTTCTTTCCTTTTGTTTTGTTTTATAACCTTTTCAATTCATATTTAATTTTGTCGCTGTAGATGAGTAGCAAATTTAATTTTATTCTCTTTATAAATTTCAGGTCCACATAAGTCGAATTGGCGGTTTTAGATTCAAGTACATGCTACGTGCGTAGCAACTACTTACAGCAGTATTTGGGAAAACCCGTATCCGGGAGACCAGAGAGAAATCAAAGAGAGAAAATTGTTATTGACATAATCGATGTTCTATTGCAACGGAATACTGTTTTACCTCTCATGACGTTGACAACAAATATTTCTAACGAATCTATCGAATTTGTACCATCAGGTTTCAGACAGCCCTCAACTGAGAGTGTTACTGATGAAAGTGACAATAAGCTGTCTTATCTAAACAATTGGAAACCTATAAATCGCCGCAAAGCAAGGGTGCTAGATGTCAAATTATTAAAATTTAGATAAAAATAAAACCAAGTTGACATGAAGTGCTTGATTTTAATGTAAAAAACCATGCCAATATACATCATGTCAAAAATTTTATAAAAGTGATAATAAAATATAATAATATTAAATAAATAGTTTTATTAAAATGAATTAAAATATTAAAATTTATTAACAAAATCTATCAATAATCGTGACAATTCAAAAATGATACATAAGCTAGAATTATGAAGTTTTTTTAAGAAATTGCCAATCTCGGTAATGACGAATGTTGGCCTTCAATTGCTCAATTGTTTCTGGTTTGTCGGAATAACACTTTTCCTTAACGGTGCCCCACAGAAAATAATTAAACGGCGTCAAATCGCAACTTCTTGGCGGCCCATTGCTATCATCATTTCGGGTAATTTAACGGCTATCAACCGCTTGACGCAATAAATCGATTGTGGCATGAGATGTGTGGCAAGTTATACCATCCTGTTGGAACCAAACATCGTTCACATCAACAACATGAAGAGCGGGTACAAACAAAGTGGTTATCATGATGCAATAGGTGTCTCCATTGAAGGTAATGGTTCCGCCGTCCTCATTTTCGAAGAAATAGGGGCCCAAAGATGCCTCCGCTCCACAATTCGCACTAAACAGTCACTCATAATATGTGCATTGGCTTCTATAATACCACTTGTGGAATATTGTTGGAATAAAAAAATTGAGCCTCCGACAGAACTTTATTTTAAAACTGATCCAATAATAATGAATTGACTGAATACTCATAAACTCGTACATAAGCCAGAAATAAAAATGAAAAATGAAACCCACCTATTCCTTTCTATTACACACGAATTCTTGTGCAAAATTTACTCTTGAGATGTCCAGTTCAAAATATGTTTTGTCCCTCTAATCAGTCGTGCAGTGTGCTTACAGTAATATTCGTACATAAATTTTCTTCCACGTATATGTAGTACGACTCAACTTTGTCTAAAGTTTTTGTAAAAATATTGAACCATTTTTAAATTCATCCTTAAAATTGATCCAATACTATGCCCAAAAAAAGCCGCCACTCCCTAATGTTGCAGCCACTACATTTAACTGTTGTTGATGGTATATCGGGAATCATGATATCGATTAACTGTTGATTAACTAAACGTCATATATATTGTTTTTCAACTGATCAACTTCATCGGATTAATTTGGTTACATCGCCCGATAAAATATTTTTCATACTCATGTTTTGTTTAGCAGAATTCAATCGATATGCCAAAAATTAAAATTTTAGATGCTAAAAGTTGAATAAGCAATTAATTCCCTCTTTTTTTAATATTTGTGATCCTAAAAAGGACCTTTGATGTTAAATCAACAGATAAATCGTTTGATGAAGAAAACGGCACATTGGACAGCAGCTGTCAGGCAGCTCTTTAAATTTTTCATCTTATGTTAGTTTAATATTTGTTGTAAAGGACTAAATTAGAATTTCAATTGAGGATGATGTGTACCTTGTGGAAAATATTTGATATTAATTACAAAATCCATACATCACTTACGTTGCAGTACTTTTCGGGAACCTGTGTCAGCCCTCTGCTGGTTAACAACCGCTAACATATTATCGTCTCTTGGAAAAAATAAACAATTTTTTCCAATTTTCCAATTATTCTCCAGTCTTCAGCCCTTTGGAGACAAACATTAAATTACAAACCCAACGTATTTTATTAATGAATTCGTAAATAATTTAAATTCATTTTTAATAAATGCCCATACTCCTGTATTAAATGAAATTTATTTTAAAATTTAAATCATAATTAAGCAAATAACTGCTGTACTAGTAATAGAAATTTAAAATTATTTAAACAATTAAATAAATAGATCTGAGAGAATCTATGAAAATAATGTAAATAATGATTTGTTTTATTCAAGTAAATAGAAAACTAATTTATGCATTATCGTTTAAATAAATTATAAAAATGTTTACAAAATATATCAATTACTAGCTATTAAAACATTAATTCTATTGTCACATTTGGAACGTATGATATATTTTATGTAATTATGGAAATTATAATTAAATATATTTTCAGTAGTTGTTGAAGTATGTTGGCAAAGTATGGGATCTGTTTGGGGTTAATTTATTTGAAGATCAGTTGTAGAAAATTCTGAGCTAATTCACACACTAGTTTTCGATTGTCTAAAGCCTAAACACTAAAAATAAAAACAGTTTGTAATAACCAGAGAAGGTGCCGTAGTCTAGTAGGTAGTCTGTTGGCTTATTATAAGTAAGGCCACGGTTCAAACCCCAGGTCGGACATCAAAACGAAATATGAAAATTATTTCTTCGGCGACTTCCTCTCAGCAGATTTCTGGCAAAAAATACTCTGAGAGTAAATAAAAATTGCTATGAAAAGTTTCTCAAAAATCTGTCGTTCGGAGTCGACTTTAAACTGTAGGTGCCGCCACTTATGTATATAAAATTAACACACACAACATGAGTGGTGTGAGAAGCTAGGCCGTAATCCTCATTGAAGGGTTGTAATGGTATGTATGCAATAACCAGAGATCAGCAATGAATCGTTTTTCACTACTCATAAGCACTCATGAAATTTTAAATATAAGTGAGTCAACAATATTAAAATTCAACTGCTCTGATTCATTCGTACTCACTACAACGTTGATTTATAAGTACAAGTTGCAAAGAAAATGCGTACAACGTTGACATCAAACTCATACTATTCGAAATATGTTTGATTCATACGGCTAATCATGCAGATTCATAAATTTAGCAAAATACATTTATAATACTCATAAATGATTCGAGTGATTTGAATCATTCATCAAAATTTACAGTCTTAGTTGTTGTTGCATTTACAAAAAAGGTAAAAAGACACTTAAGGAAGTAAGACAGAGCAGCAAGCAAAGTAAAAACACAATCTTTCAGTGAGTATTTTAGTGTTCGTATGCGAACCATACTTAATTTGTGATTATTGTAAATGTTGAGTCATGGAGAGTCGAAATTGAGTCGTGTCGTTAAGTATGAATATAATGAGTACTTCAAACTTTGAATATGAGTAGAGGTTCCGTAATATTAAAATAAGTATGAATGCGCATAAGTATCAGAAATTATGAGTATGATTCGATTCTACTCACCTTTTTGAATACTCATTGCTGATCTCTTGTCGAATGTAAATCCAAATTAAAGTTTTGTAAGGTCATTTGGAGAAACGGTTGCTTAGCGATTTAACTTCAAATCAAAACTCAACTGAAAGATTTGCTTATGAGTAAATATTAGCAAATATCACCAGATTAAAAAAAACTTGTATATTCAATGCCAAATATATATATCCGTGGGTTTGTTGAGTGAACTCTAGACCAGTTGACAACTGATCCTAATTTTGATCGAAAAATCATTTCCAAACATGAAGCCCCTTCCTGGATGGAATGGATATATGCACAAACAAAATTGCAGAATTTTAACGATATTAATTCACTTGAGACCAAATAGCGTTCAATGAATGCCGAAAAACTGTTTGTTTTGGATTTTTGCAATTATTTTTTAAACGGAAAGTTACCCTAATGTTGGGCTACTTATTTGCAATATTTTTAGCCTATAGTCGTATGTCAAATGGTTGCTTTATTCATTTCTTATAATATTGTTACGTTTTTACATTTTAAAAACTTTAAAAATATGAGCTCGTAGATTGCAAATAAAATAAAAGTAAGTTTGTGTTTAGTTTTAATTAAAATTCTTTATTATTCTTACAATTCTGTGTGCCACTGTTCACAACTTTCTGTAAACAACAACAATTGCCTTTCTTTGTTATTCCTCTGTTTAAACCTTTTGCATAAAAATAACAATTACTAGATAATTATTGAAGTCGCCGTAGTCTAGTAGGTAGTGTGTTGGCTTATTAGACGTAAAAGCCAGGGTTAGAGCCGCAGGCCAGACATCAAGACAAAATACAAAAAGTATTTCTTCGGCGACTTCCTCTCAGTAGATTTCTGGCAAAAACTCTGAGAGTAAATAAAATTGCCATGAAAAAGTTCCTCAAAAATCTGTCGTTCGGAGTCTACGTTAAACTGTTGGTCCCGCCACTTATGTATAAAATTAACGCACACAACATGAGTGGTGTAAGAAGGTAGGCCGTAATCCAGATTGAAGGGTAGTAATGGCCAATTATGTATGTATGCATATGTATGTATGTAACACTTCGATCTAGGCGCCTTTGCTTTTGCACCTTTATGTCTTGATCACACCACAATTTGGCCCATCCAACATCGACAAGGTCGTCCTCCAAGCCGACTGCTACTTATACCAGCTTCAAAAATCAAACTGTCCAGAATATCTCCTTCCATTTGAATCTCATGGATGAACACGATTTTTCCATGAAAACTAGAGTCAGTAACCAATTGTTTCACAGCCTATTCAGTGAAGACAAGCCTTTGACTATGTCAGTTCCTGGGTCAGTTGAATTTTGCTCGGCTTAAGTCCAAGTGGAGTTGACGTAGTCAAGTAGGTAGTCTGTTATTAGATGTGAGACCATGGTTCAAACACCATATCAGGCATCTCCAACAAAATGAAATATGAAAAATTATATTTTTTCTGGAATTTCCTCACAGCATATTTCTGATAAAAACTCTGAGAGCGAATAAAATTGCCATGAAAAGTTTCTCAAAAATCTGTCCTTCGGAGTCGACTTTAATATGTAGCAACCGCCACTCGTGTATAAAAATTAATGCACACAACATAAGTGGCGAGAGAAGCTAGGTTGTAATCCTGACTAAAGGGTTGTAATCGCCATTTATGTTATGTAAGTTATGTGTTTAAGTCTACGTCCGGATGCAAAATTCACCAAGTTTTAGTCTGCAAAATACCAAGTTCTTGAGAACGACTCGAATTCGACTTGAATCCTTCTACACACTCTAACGGACAGCGGCGATGTTTCCGGCAGATCTACTGTCTCGTCGAAAAATGGGTATTCATCTATCGCTTGTAGTACCAGTAGTTTCAGTTTTATCCACCACATTGCGAATAATTCTCGCAGTGAGACAAATACGGCGATCGTAAAATGAGTGAAGTGCGCGATATGTTTTCCGAACAGAATACCCACTTTGATAAAAACAATTTTATTTATATTGGCACCTCCGAACGACAGATTTTTGAGAAACTTTTTATAGCAATTTTATTCGCTCTCAGAGTTTTTGTCAGAATAAATATTTTTTTTTCAGATTTAGTTCTGTTCAAATAATCTAACCTAGGGTTTGAGCCGTGACCGCACATCTAATAAGCCAACACACTACCTACTAGACTACGGTGACTACACATATTAAGTTTACTTTAGTGTGAAATTTGTATTTCTGTTCTTGTGGAACTCATCCATATTGTGCAACTATCCATGATGAATGTTCATGAAGGCGAATGTTCGCGGCTTCGCCTTTTTGAGATCTCTATAAATGTAAACATCATTGTTTACGTTTATTATTGTAGTGTTGTTGGTATATTTTTGTTTACTTGTTTACAATTTTTTTGCTGGTATTATTTGTTATATTAAGTAGTACGAAAACTTGTAAACATGTTTGTTTACTGCATTGTTTTGTTTTTGTAGCTTTTGTTTTGAATTTTAATGTTAAACGATGTAAAAGCAAAACACCAGTATCTAGATTTTTTTCATTTTCGTAACATACATACATATGTATGTAATAAGTAATTAATTAATTATTAAATTTAATTTTAATTTTATAGTGAGTGACAAAATTATAGAACATCATTCAATAGTACTTCAAACTTCAGATTTTTTAAGAAAATAAAATTAAAGAAATAAATTTTTTGTTAAAATCATTTTTAATCGTACATTTCCAACATCTTCCTTAAGCTAATAATATAAAAAAGAATAATACTCTTGCCGTCTTAACTTTATTTATGAAACTATTTCAAAGCGATGTTATATATCTCTTGAGATTAGAAATAAAAACAACAAAAAGAAACAACCGCCACAACAAAGAAAAGACAAATTTTTTATAGCCATCAGCACTACCACTGGGATTAAGGACAAGTTTTGATTTTGTTTTTCCTTTTTTTGGTGTCTGCCTTTAAGAGAAATGAAAAGATTGTAAATGTCATCAATAATTCATCATAATGTTCTTAGTTTAGTAGAAATACAAGAAATGGAAAAGAGTAGAGTGGTGGTAAATAATTTATCATTATTACAGACCCTATTTAACATCCCTATACATAATAATAATAATAATTGGTCATTACAACCCTTCAGTCAGGATTACGACCTAGTTTCTCACACCACTTATGTTGTGTGTGTTAATTTTATACATCAGTGGCGGGACCTACAGTTTAAAGTCGACTCCGAACGACAGATTTTTGAGAAACTTTTCACAGCAATTTTGTGTTCTCTCAGAGTTTTTGCCAGAAATCTGCTGAGAGGAAGTCGCCGAAGAAATACTTTTTGTATTTTATTTCGATGTCTGCCCTGGGGTTCGAAACCTGGCTTTTCGTCTAATAAGCCAACACACTACCTACTAGACCACGGCGACTACATCAACATCCCTATAATGGACTATTTTAAGGACAAGCAGAGAATACGAAATTTAGATACTTAGGCATATGGATTGTATCTCTTCTACTACGCGTGATTATTGAATTGAATGTCTTTTTGTATCGAACATGGTAAAATTTTTATAAGTATAGAGGCAGTAATAAAGTCATTCTCATAAAATATTATAGTTCTGGAGGGAAAAATATCTATTAAGTGTGTTTTGCTTACGAAATGAAAGTTGCTGAAAGAGTTTTTGTGTTAATACACACACAATCGAAGATTTTAAATTAATTTAATAAAAGGTAACTCAATCATTTAAGCTTATATTTAACTAAACAAAAGAATGAACTTGTTTAAAAGTATAAAAAAATTATAAAAAAAATGGTAAACAAGTAAACAAAAATATATCAACAAACACCAGCATAAAAAATGGTAAACAAGTAACCAAAAATACAACAACCAACACTACAAGAATATATGTACACAAACAACAATAAAGAAACAACGATGTTTACATATATAGAGATTTCGAGAAGGCGAAGTCATGAACATTCGCCTTCAAGAACATTCATCAGTCTGTTTACTTTGTCATATAAAAGTAAGACAAGGCAGGCAACTGATGTAGTAAAAGTTCAGTCAGTCTTGTGTGAAGACGCGGTGTGTTTGAAGAGAGTAATCGTGGTTTGAAGATCTCCGTTACAAAGATCAGTCGAACAGTTGTCTAGTAATTGTTATTGTTTATGCAAAGGGTATAAGCAGAGGAATAACAAAAAAGGTAATTGTTGTTGTATACATAAAGTTGTGAACAGTGGGACACAGAATTGTACGAATAATATAATATTTTAATTAAAACTATACACAAAAATTATGTTTATTTTATTTGTAATCTACGAACTCATGTTTAAACATTTTTAAAAGGTAAAAACGTAACAATATTTATTATTTAATTATTTCAAATAGAAATATTATCCCATACTGGCATTTTCAGCGAACATACTGTTATAATGGGTGGACCATTTAAAAGTTTAAATTTAAAAATGCAATAAATCAAAAACGGTTTGTAATTCTGCGGCGCCCCACAGAAAATAGAACAACGATATCAAATCGCTGCTTCTTGGCAGCCAAATGACATCATCAGTGCGGTTAATTAAAGGGCCATCAAACGTTTGACGCACTAAATCGATTATGGCAGGAAATGTGAGGTAAGTTGCACAATCTTGTTGAAACCAATCATCGTTCACATTAATACCATGAAGAGCGGGTACAAAGTACTTGGTGCGATAGGTGTCTACATTGGCCGAAATGATGGCGCCGTCCTCATTTTCAAAGTAATATGGGCCAATGATGCCTCCACTATACGAGCCACACCAAAGAGCCATTCAGAATGGGTGCATTGGCTTCTATAAGACCACGTATGGGTTTTTTGAGCCCCAAAGCCGGCAATTTGGCTTATTTAATGTCCCACCAAGATGAAAATTAGCTTCACAGGAAAAGATGATTTTTTTGGCAGAATTGACATCATCGTGCAGTTTCTCGTTGGCCTAAAGAATCCCAAGGTTGCTCAAGCGTAAATCGATTCATTACGTTAAGTGGAGAAGAATAGATTGACGTACGTATTGCCAGATTTGAAATAACCTATGGTTTAAATTTAATCCGATAAATGGCCCACCCACTAACATTTACAAGTCATTTCAAAAAATCATTCGGTTAAATACACTTCTTGTTGAAACGTAAAAGACGTGTTCATAACATGAAAAATAAATTGTCATCTCCTTACATTTCTTTTCACGTGAATTGTGTGGTAATGCATTTGAGTGATAAACCGATTTAATATTGCACTCAGATTTTTACAGCTCTGTTTTACAGGGCCTGTTTTAAATTTAGTGTTTCATTGAATCAAAATCATCGTAAAAAAAACTTGAAAACTTATTTCTATCCCTGCACTCCTGTCATTTGATTTTCTAACGGTAAAAGGTTTTCTGATTGCTTTTGTTTGTTCTGGTTTCTGAGGCTTCATGTGTTGGAAACTCGTCAAGCCGCACCGATAACTCCCATTGAGTTTAAAACCTAACCAAAAGGCAACAAAATTCTGAAAAAAAAAAACAATAAAATGAATAAAAGCAGCAGCTGACGTTCTAAACATCAAATTTTAAATACAAAATAACCAGTCATTTACTGAAACCAAACAAACACACCACGCTCATCTAAATACAAACAAATAAAATAAAAAATAATTTAACATACGTACGAACTTAGGAGGTACGTAAAAGCAAAATGTTTAAATAAATAAACAACACAGCCTATGTATGCCTGGCTTTATACTTTGGGTTTTTATTTTTATAGTAATTAACTCATATATACACTCATGGTAAAACAATACGTTCAGTGTTACCGTTGTGTCGAAAATTATTTTTATTTTTCTTTATTGGTTTAGAAATTAGGAACTACTTTATTCCGATATGAAGTCCTCGTAGTCTAGTAGGTAATGTGTTGCTTATTAGACGTAAGGCCGCAGTTCAAACCCCGGATCAAAAATCTTCAACAGAACGAAATCTGAAAAAATATTTCTTCGACGACTTCCTCTTTGCAGATTTCAGGTAAAAACTCTGTGAGTAAATAATATTGGCATGCAAAACTTTCCCAAAAATCCATGTTACGGAGTCGACTTTAATCTGTAGCACCCGCCACTAGTGGATAAAATTGACACACTCACAACATAAGTGGCGTGAGAATCTAGGTCGCAATCCTGACTAAATAGTTGTAATGACCAATTATGTATGTATTTACATATTGTATACGTCAACAAATAATGATTTTATGAACGAAATTCCAAACGCCTTTAAATCTAAAATATCTGTAATTCTGCTGGTTCTCCTGTTAAAAAATGAATAAAAATTGTTGCAACGCCGTATTGAATTTTAGGTGACGATTAGAAAATAATATGAAGAAACTGAAACAATTACACATGGATATATTTCCCTTTTATTTTAATATACATCAAAAGACACTTCATATGGTACGGTTATTCGAATATGAACGTTTTCAAATAACACATGTAAGCATATATCCTATGAGTACTATGATATACCTTATGCTGTTATAATAACTTTTTGATAAAAATTATAGCGTATGTACTATAGCAAGGGTATATTTTAGAAATCATGTTTAACCTTAGATCGAGCTTTGTATCAAAAATGATACATTTCAATTTTTAGAGACTATATAAGTTTAATTCAAAAAAACTTAGATGCCTGATAGTTTTTTAATTCGTGAGTATTGTTATCGCCATTATTTTAAACCAAATAAAATTAAAAAAAAAAAATATAAACAGGAATTAAAAAATTCAAAAACTTCATAATTCTGGCTTATGTATCGTTTTTAATACATACGACTTTTCAAGGGATTCTTTAGTGTTCTGTATGCCATTTTTTAAATTTTCAAAGATTTTGTGAAGATTTATCGTAAATAATACATTATTGGATTCCTGAATTCCTTTTTAACCCTGGATAGTTACTCTTCATTTTTGTACATTAAGGTTACTCTTCGTTGAATCGACGAACACTTTAACCCTAATTGGTTACTGTTCGTCGAATCGACGAAGCTCATTTACTCTTTATCATATAATTCTTTTATATTTGATCAAATTTTGCCCTTTTATCAACAATGTTGGTTGGTAACGAAAGTTATTATTATTTTAAGAGTCTAACAGTCGAGTTATATTTTTCATGTACTCGTATATATTTTTTCAAATGAACTTTTAGTTCAAAAATTTTCAGGATTTTTCACGCATCTTGATTGTTTTTCGCAAAATGTGTCAATTTCAGGTTTGAGCGACCACCAGAAGTTGAAAAATGTTTGCCTAGTGAAATAATAAAACTTGCAAAGAACACAAATATTCGACATCTTCTGAATTCCTGATATTGACAGATTTGAAAAAAGCAATCTAGATCCATCAAAACTTTTGAAAATTTTTGAACTGAAATTTCATTTGATAAGATGACATATATAAAAAATATAAGACGACTGTTATGCTATTTAATAAAACGATTTGATCAAACTAAGTATTAATCTCTTCCAAGACAATGCACTTTGAGAATATCATCACTTATTTTATATTTTTGAATTAAATTTTGCAATTAAGAAAAAAAAAGAAAAAATAAGAAAAAAAATAATATTTTCCAAGTCTACCCCATCAAAACTCATAACATATAAGTTTGAACAAAACGTTTATATACACCGTTTTAAAGACTAATCTCTCCCCTTTCTAAAAAATATTGGATTTTTAAAATAGGTTCAAACATATTTGGGTAATCAATAATTTTGTACGAAAAGATCACAAAAACCGTTTTTGTCAAATAAAACAAGTTTGGAAGGTTCCAGAAATATTAAAAAAATATTTTTGAGTTCTACTCAACCTAGTGAATAACTTAGACTATGTAGTTACTTGGGTGTATTTTCACTGTCGCACCGTGTAATTAGGGAAAGATTGTCCGCCATACAATAAAGATTTTTTGGCAGGAGGTGTTGCTTGCGTACGTGTGAGTGTGAACTAAAATATTAGGCCGCAAATCGTTGCATGTGATTTTGATGACAGAGAATAAGTGCTCATATGTGAGGCTTGTGTTGATTAAGGACTTCGAAAGGGGTTGTAAATAAAGAAAAAACTTGTTTTTGTATAAACATAAGTAAATAAACTGCCATTAATTAAATACAATTACTAAGAGAAGTGAGTTTACTCGCTCTTGCTTTACCTTTACTGCCACTACTGATTTGTGTTGTGCTTACTTACTTAATTGGCCATAACAACCCGTTTAACGGATTTCGGCCTACCGCAACACATCCTTCCAGGCGCCTCTGCTTCGTGAACGCCAGTTGGTCACACAAATCGATGACAGGGCTTCCTCGATTTGGTCCATCCAACAGATGCAAGGTCGTCCTCTTCGCCGACTTCCGCAGATTCCCGCATCAAATATCCGTGATTTGTGTTGTGCTTTCTCAAAATAAAAGAAAAAAAAACGAACTTTAGAACATTTTACAATCTGTTTTTAATTAAGATTTTAATTCATAAAAATCTTATTGAATGGTTTCTTCCATTCTTTAAAATATGACGGCAGGTGATAAATGTTGCTAATAAAATACGAAAGAAATTACAAAATCATGGAATGCCTCACAATTTGCGTTTTACCGGTAGAATAGGGGTTCGACATGAAAACTCCTTACCCAAATATAATTGGGACCAGAGATCACCAATGAATCGTTTTTTCGCTACTCATAAGTACTCATGAAATTTTGAGTATGAGTGAGTCAACAATATTGAAATTTAACTACTCTGATTCATTCGTACTCACTACAACGTTGATTTATAGGTACAAGTTGCAATGAGTATGAGTACAACGTTGACATCAAATTCATAACATTCGAAATATGTTTGATTCATACGCCTACTTATTTAGGTTCATAAATTTAGAAAAATACTTATAATGCTCATAAATGATTCGAGTGATTCGAATAATTCATCAAAATTTACAGTCTTAGTCGTATTTGCATTCACAAAAAACGAAGAAAGAAAAAGACAAAGACAGCAACCAAAGCAAACACACATCCTTGTAGTGAGTATTGTAGTGTTCGTACGTGAATCATACTTTTTGTGCTTCGTGTAAATGTTGAGTCATGAAGAGTCGAAATCAATAACATCATACGTGTTGTTAAGCATGAGTACGATGAGTACTTTAAATTTTGAATACGAGTAGTATGAGTATGATAGTAAAATAAGTATGTACGCGTATAAGTATCAGAAGTAATGAGTATGATTCGAATCTACTCATCTTTTTGAATACTCGTTGCTGATCTCTGATTGGAACACTGGGCACTAGAGCACCAGTGATACGAATATATGTGGAACTTCTGACTCCTTTCAGGAGTCTGACATTGTGCTGCTTGTCCAGAGCAGTCCACCAGAAGGCAACACAATATAAGAGGTTGGGTTCGATATCTGCAGAATAGATCCAGCGCATGAGACCCCATCTGGATCCAACGGCCCTGCTGAAGCAGTAAGCAGCACAGGCCGCTTTCCGCGCCCTTGCAGACAGATTCGCCCTCCAGTTGAGTTTGGGATCGAGGATGAGACTCAGATACTTAACCTCGGGACTCTGCGTAAGTCTGGTCCCGTTTAGGGAGGGTGAAGGTCGGGACCTCGTATCTCCTAGTGGAAAGAATTGTATCTGTCTTGGAGGAATTAACGGATATTCCAAAAACCCCGCACCAGTCCAGTACAATTGACAGCGCCAAGTTTAGCTTATCAGACAGCGTCTGTGGACAAATTCCCGACGACCATTCCCAGCAATGGCAATAGCGTCAGCGTCGGCCATGGTATTATTACCAGAGGATTTAAGTCTTCTCAGAGAAGTGGAGATAGAACACCGTCTTGTGGTGTATCCCTATACACAATTCTCTGACACTGTGAAGCCGCCACTGTGGGGGTTATTATATTCGCTTTGAGGAGGAGCTCAATAAACCTGATCAGATTCTGATCCAGGTTGAGAGAATTAAGAGCCCTAACTATAGCGTCCGCGTTGACGTTGTTGAATGCAGCCTCAATGTCCAGGAGCAGACTTAGAGCGTATGATCTGGAGCAGCAGCACGGGATCAGAGACTGTCCGGAACTGCAAAAGAACAATTAACAATTTCTTACCGCATGACACAGTACATATTATCAGTAGCTAAGTAGTAGTAAGTAGTCAAGCTTATAGACTTACTCTTGTTGGTACCAATCAACTTCCTTTCAGTTTCTTAGGATAATAGGGCAGTAAAATAGATTGAAAGGTTGCGTTACTTCACAACGACAATAATTCCAGAAATGAGTCTCTCTCATATATTTTAACACAAAGCAAATGTAATTTTAGATTGGAGAATCCTATAAGTAAAGTTTAAAAACAGCGAATGACGGCTTTATTTGGCATTGGTAACCTGTAGTACGTCATTGTTATTACACAATAAAACTCTTAATTGTTTTCATTCCTAATTTTCACACGAAGTATCACTCTTTAATTGGTGTTATACAAGATATTTTATTGCAGTGTAGACGATTTCAATTAGCTGGACTGTACCAATGCTAGTCTGGCAATGGAAGGAAAAAAATATGTATGAATGTTAGTAAACCATAAAACCACAAAAATTTAAAATAAATAACCAAACATTTATGAAAATATTTTACAAACAAGCGATTCAATAATTTTGTTGTGCTAACCAAAGAGAACAAAAAGTCTCCGGCAATTTTAAAGAACAATACAAACAAAATTCACAATAAAATCAAAAAATTTTGCAATAATTTAGAAATTTAAGAATTTTCTTACGGCATCCCTTCCTATTGTGCGAAATTTATGTGCATCGAAACTATAAAACTCATGCATTTTTCCATTCCAACATTTCATATTTCCTACATTCAATACAATCCAGCATTCATTTATTCATACACTCACTCATACACTCTGCCATACATTCACTCATACACTCACTCATGCATCCATTCAATATTGAAATTTTTGTATTGAAAAATTGTCTACATCATATATGTACCTACACTGGGTGCTGGCTGGTGTGGAGTGGTAACGCTGGAAACTAAATGGGTGAGTGAATCCATTGCCAATTCAAACGTATTGCCGTTATTGTTGTTTTGATAAATTTTAGAATTTTTCATCGATAACACTGTGCGACAGTGAAAATACACTAAGTTTATCAATAGGTTGAGTAGAACTCAAAAATATTTTTTTTTATTTCTCGAACCCTCCAAACTTTTATTTGACAAAAACGGTTTTTTTGAGCTTTTCACATAAAAATATTGATTACTCAAATATGTTTAAACCTAGTTTTAGTTTTTTGAAGACGGGAGAGATTAATCTTTAAAACGGTATGCATAAACGTTTTGTTCAAACTTATGTGTTATGAGTTTTGATGTGGTAAACTTGGAAAATATTATTTTTTTCTTATTTTATCAAGTTTAGCTATTCTTAATTGCAAAATTTAATTAAAAATACGAAATAAGTGATGACATTCTGAAAGTGCATTATCTTGTGAAGAGATTGAAACTTTGTTTAATGAAATCGTTATTATTTAAATAGCATAACAGTCGTGTTATATTTTTATATACTCGTATGTCATTTTATCAAAAGAACTTTCAGTTCAAAAATTTTCAGAAGTTTTGATGGATTTTGATTGTTTATCGCAAAATGTGCAAATATCACATTTGTAAGAGTACCAGAAGTCGGCTAATATTTGGCTTTTTTGTAAAAAAAACACGTTTGCTCGCTTAAACGTGAAATTGACACATTTGGCGATAAACGATCAAGATCCGTCAAAAATTCTGAAAATTTTTAAACTAAAAGTTCATTTGAAAAAATATATACTCGTATATAAAACATATAACTTGACTGTTTGACTCTTTAAATAATAACTACCGTAATTTTTGTCCGATTTGATCAAAAGTAGTGTCAATCTCCTCACTAGATAATGAACTTTCAGAATGTTATCATTTATTTCATATTTTTTAATGAAAGTTTGCTGCTGACAAACTTGAAAAAATATGACAAAAATTTGCATTTGTCAAGTGTTCAAATGAGGTTTGAACACACAATACCCTATAAGCAATTCCAACAATAACAATAGAACTTCCATCATTAACCAAAGGGAATGTCTCCAGATTTCCAGTAAAAACACAGGGAATGTCTCCGTAATTTACTGAAGAATGAAAATACAGACAGAAATTACTTATCATCTGGCATTCGCATCAGCAACAACTTGCTATTGTTAACCAAATTGTTAAATTTGCGATTAAACTACATTTTAAATCAACAACATCCAACATTCAAATTTATATATAAACAACATCACAGTGCACACATATTGAATATCCCTAATATATCCAAATTTGTAAAAACCACAAAGGATTTCTCATCGCTGGAGAAAAAAAGGTAAAAATCTCTCTGTCTCTCTCTCTCTAAACTTCCAAGAAATCGAAATAATTCCATTTCTTACTTTCTCTCTCCCACAACACGCATCCCAACGATTGTAATTACTCCACATCTCCTAAAGATCTCTTTTTTTTAAAAGAGATTTAAAGGAGATTTAAAAACAAATTAACAACCCCAATTTGTTTCACATGTTTACCTCATCAAACCCCATAGCATATTAAGCCAAATAATATATATATGTACATTGTTTTAAAGACCCATCTCTTTCCTTTCTAATAAGGTTTAAACTTTGGACATCGGTTCAGAAATGTTTGTGTAATCAATAAATTTGTCTGTAAAGTAAAAAACAGTTTTTGTCAAATAAAACAAGTTTGGAGGGTTCGAGAAAAATAAAAAAATATTTTTGAGTTCTACTCAACTAACTGAACAAATAAGACTGGTTAGACGGGTGTATTTAATTTTTTCTATTTCGTCGCATAGTGTTATTTGCTGAAGCAACCTTAAAAACTGTACGAACGTATTAATCATGACGACGCTAGTATTTATCTCCGCTATTAGTGAGCTTATGTGGAGGTTGACTTGACACACACTCATGAATCACTGAAAATTTAATTTTTTGTTTTTGTTTCGTTGAGACATGCATATGCAAGCCGTTTTTTTAAACTGTTGTTGTAGGGCTCTGTTTATTATTGTATTTAATTGTGAAGAGTAACCCGTGGCACTGAATAAATCTGGCGGATAGTTATGTAGACTGTAGTTGTATATGCCGGGTATGTCATCTGACGTAGAGTCATCAATGCAAATACATTGCCGGCAGTTACCGGTGTCCTGTAGCATAACATCGCCTATTTTATAAAGGGTAACTGTAAAGAATAGCAATTGAAATTAAAGTTACAGTAAAAAAATTTACATAAACTCTCTTTCAATGAAAAAAAGGAGCAAAAACGGAAAAGAGGTTGCAAGGAAGCAAGGGATAATTTATGTGAAAGCATGAAGGTGAATGAAAGCAATCAATAAAGGAACGGAAAGCTTTTGAAAGCAAGAATTTATCTTATTGATTATAAAAGTCTATAAATAATAGTGGGACAATAGAAATTTAAATTTTGAAACAAATAAATAAATTCAATTATGTCGATTCTTCTGCACGGAGAGAATAAGCGTCTTGTAGAGTTTTAGTTTTGTCATACGAGAGAGGTCTCTGCGTATTGACACAATAGTTGCACTTGTTGGCAAGAGTGATCCTACGTTTGATCTCCACACTGTCTATCGAACTTATAATTATCGGCCGTAATTTGGTATCCAATACGCCGCACGTCCTTCCTTGTCGACAACATATACTTTGTTTTGCCCTAACTTACAAACAAATCCGTCTTGGAAGACTCCCGCGCTAAAGTAAAGTAACATTCCACTTGCTACTCCAATGTGGTTAGTGTATGCAAGCAACTAGAAAAAGTTTTTGCGAAATTATGCAATTTGATGCATCCCATCTCCATAACGATGTCGTAGAGATTCCGAACAGGTCTATTCCAACATTGAGATGGAGATGCTTGAATTGCTTAACGTTATTCTGCATAGCCTTATTAGTTTCGTATGAATACCGTGCTCCTAATCTATAATTTACATCATTCATCTATAAGCGCTAAAATTTTAGTATACGATTTATGAATATCTTACACCTGAAGATCTTGCCGGTTATAAGCGGCAGTTTTAATTTTATGTTATAAACACATTTAACGCGAAGTCGGCATTAAACTGTAGGTCCCGCCACTCATGTATAAAATTAACACACACAACATAAATTGTATAATAAGCTAGGTTATAATCCTGACTAAAGGTGTGTAATTAAGTAACATACAATGAACCATGTAACTCTTAGCCGTGACGAAACAATTTAATTTAAACAATCAGGCATGCTCTGACAATCGCACGATTTAAAATCGCAAGTGTTTTTAAAAACGCCAAATTTATTTCAGGGTGTTCTGAAACTCACGCGTTTTACGTGAATAAAACATGTTTTAGAATTACAAATAAAAATCAAAACATCAAAACTAAAAAAATAAAGAGCAAAAATCCCAAAATTTTTCTTTTCAAGCATAATTTGTTTAAAAAAGCTGCAAAACAGAAAAGAAAAATTAAAAACACGTGTCCTGAGGGATTATTCTAACCCATTAGACGTTCCGGCGCATATCTACATATAAAGGAGTAATGTATATGTGGATTTTGTGTTAAGTTTTGTAGCGCTTTACCGGCTGAATAAAACTGCATTTATGATGGTTTATGAAGAAACTGCTGGGCATATGTATATGTAAAAGTGTACAATGGGTCAATTCGACCTCCGGGTTCTGTACTTGTTTTAATTGACAAGTACACATCCTCTAACCTATGTAAAAGTACTATTCCAGACACAATACCTTTGTTGAGCGCTTTAAGATTTCTGGCGGTCGGTTCCTTCCAAGGAACATAAATCTCAGTGTGGGATGTTCTACATTGTGTAAAATGTTATGGGATGTATCTAATGTTTTTAAAGAAAGAATATCCCTACTTTGGATTAATTTGGGCATTACAGATCAAGAAACGAAAGCATCAAAAATGCAAACAATCAAAGTGTTTGCTGTGAATGTAGATTTGTAACCACCAAACGAAGATACGAACTGTTAACGCATCTAGACCTGGTTCATGTCACGATGCTTTTGTGTGAAATTTAAGTAATGCCAGTGAATTTTACTTGAAATAATATTCTAATGGAGACCGTGGTTACTGGTTGCTGGCCGATTCAGCATATGTCCTACAGCCGTATGTTTTAGTACCGTACGTTCGTTGAAATCGTCAGTTTTAAGTAAACAAATGATACAAACTTTTTTTTTTTTTTTAAGTGTAAAATTGTTATCATTTTTTGTTAAGAAGTTTTTCTTGAACATATTTCATCAGTTCACTACAATATTCTCTTGTGATTTGAAGTCGCATATTTTGCTAAGAAGTTCTGCTTGAACATATTTTTCATTAGTTCACTGCAATATACTCTTTTGATTTGAAATCAAATCACCTATTTGGCGATTTCGAATCGTATAAAATTCTTTTTAGCGATTTGCGATCGCAAACGCAAAATTTAGGCGATTTGCGTTTTTCAGAATATGCCCGAATATTTCTATTTTCTACTGTCATTGAAGTTAGCTTTCTCTTGAACAAAAGATCATATATACATATATAGTATTTGTTTTAACGCCTGTGCTAAACATTTTAAAAACAATTTTTTATAGATCTTCAATAAAATGGTTTGTTTTCTTTTAAATTCCAAATCTGGAACCGAACTACGGGAAATTATTTCGGTCACTAGTGGGCATGCAAGTGGCCATTTTCATTCCGATAGTAGCTATTTGTATGTATCCCATAGTCAACTGCTGTTTGATGTCCTGTTTTTATTTTTGTTTAATGAATTTTTTGTTTTTTTAAGAAAATTTTACTTGGCAAGATAAAGACATCGAATTATTAGGACACAAAACCATCACGTTCAGGTTTTGAAATGAAAACATGTTTTCTTAACAGTAATCAGTCATTTTAAACTTTTTTGGTCTTCCTCCGTATACTTCTCCTCCTTCATCGCTTTGCATAATGTCAATAGTATTGAATTAATTATATTTTTATATGTCACCTCAATTCAATTGAATGAATGTCAATAATGAAATTGATTTGGAATTTAAAACATCCGTATTGACTTTTGGACATCAACGTTTTCATTTATGCTTGAATAAGCGCTGCTTTATTTGTTTATTCACTGACTTCAACACATACACGGAAAAGTTATTTTTGTTGAATACTCTTCTTATACTCCTTGACCGTTGTATTTTGGGGTTAATAGGTTACAAGTCTTCGTGACAGAAACAGTATAAAATTCGATGCCGAGTATGTAAAAGAGGATGAAAGGAAAATAAATTTAATTCGATAGCCTGTTAGCTTGCCTGACTTTTAGTAAAATCACTCATTCGTATGAGCAACTCCTTCAATTTGCACATGATTTTTGAGTTTTTATTTTTTAAATTGTTTATTTAACGTTCAAGAAGTCGCCGGAACCTAGTAGGAAGTGTGTGGGCTTATTAGACGTGAGGCAAAACGAAATATGAAAAAATTTCTTCTGCGACTTCCTCTCAGCAGATTTCTGACAAAAACTCTGAGAGTATATAAAACTGCCATGAAAAGTTTCCAAAAAATCTGTCGTTCGGAGTCGACTTTAAACTGTAGGTCCCAGCATTCATGTATAAAATTAACACACATAACATGAGTGGTGTGAGAAGCTAGGCCGTAATCCTGACTGAAGGGTTTTAATGGCCAATTATGTATGTACGTATGTATGTATTTAACGTTCATGTGAATTCAAAATTTTTTTTTGTGAAACATTTAAGGAAATTAACATAAATTGTTGTTTCAGTTTGCCAGTCAGTCAGTTAGTCATTAATTCAGTAAGTCAATCAGCCATTAAGTTATTCTTTTCTTTGTTTTCACCGCATTCTCTAGTTTTTTAGGCTTTTCAGCAGCTATAGAACAACAAATAGCTTTGGTTTTTCATTGCATGCTGAATGTTTTATACAATGACTAGATTTTTGGCTGCTTGGATGGCTGCTGCCTTAATTGTTATTTTGAAGAATAAAGAAAAGCAATTTCTTTTTTTACGGTGACCCTTAACTCTTATAGGCGTCGTTTATTTTTATCATGCTTTTACCGGCCTAAGGCCGTAAAACACTATTGTGCGTTTTAAGGCAATAAACAGTATTTTCTCTATTTGAATGGCATAAAAGGGTATCAAATTTGTTTATGGAAGCATAAAAGTAGAATTTGTTGTTAAATTTCCTTTATTCCTTGAGTGATACAGTACGCACATCAATCAAATCGATATTTGGCAGCATTAAATGAATGAAAATAATTTATTCACTGAATTCAATTCAACACATTTTGTATCAGAAAATCATCTCAAATTACTCGATGAACGACTCAAATAACTAAACTTCATGTAAATTTGTAATATAGTACTATTTGCATTTTCATCTATTTTCGAAGTCATCAACTGGATTTAATTTCCAATTCCTTGTAGTTAATGACTTACTACAACGAACCATGAAGACTAAAGTCTAACATATGATCCTTTGTTAAAGGCTTTCTATTTTTTTAATTTAAATCACACAAAAGCATATGAAATATCGGAATTATTCGTTTAATTCTTTTAAAAGACCTATGGAGCTATTATGTGTGCATGTTGGCTTTAAGGATCGTTGTGGTTTGTGGCTTATTCGCATACAATTGAACTTATGAAAACCTCTATTTAGTTCATATGTCGTTGGTATTCTAACGATCCAATTCAGGCCAAACGATATCGGTAATAATCGACCTATTGTCTTCGTTGCTGAGAATAATAATCGCCTGGCCAACGTCTTATTAAAAGTAAGATGAATCGACGATGTCGATTGTGGATAGTTGTCGTTTCAAATCTGAAAATGTTGTTTGTTCACTTTCCCATACATCCAGAAAAGAGCCTCATAACTGAAAATGATTGTTCGATGAAAGTTAGGTCCGACAGAACACTGGTTTAAAAACAATTTTATTATTTGCACTTGTTGTTAAATGTTATATCCATTTACGGTGATTTGGTAAAACAGACAGAAGAAATGAAAACTAATTTGACAGCTGTAACTTCAACAAGATGGCCGCTATCGACTGTCGAAGTTTCCTATTAGAAGATCCGATATTATGTTATGCTTTTTTATTTTTAGTTCTTTGTTTTTCTGTATTGTTAACAACAAGTGAAATAAGTAATAAATGAGAAATTAAACTATAATGACATTAATAGTTTCCATTCTACAGTAATACACTTAATCCTTTGCCTTTACTACTCCATAAGTTTTTTGTTTTGAGGCTTTTGCGAATCTTTAGCTTGATGCTACAAATGAAGAGTTCAATCGAAAGTATTAATCTTGCAAATAGATCTGCAGGATTACAGAAAATAAAACTTTGTCCTCAATGGCTTTTATAGCATTGTAAACTGGAATACAAAAACTGGAAAAAACATCAAACAAACTATCGCTCTACGGCGATGCCAGTATATTGCGACTAAGTAAAGACAATTGGAGTAAGTATACTTCCGCCACTCCGTCTTGCAAATATATCTGAAAGGTGTTAGATAATAATGAATATAGAGCATGCGTGGAAAACATCGTTGAAATACTTTATACTTCTCATTACCCAGCCTTTCTAACCTCAAAATACAAATATGTTGTGCCAGATACCAGTCTTACGAGTCGTGACATATCTCACAGTATTGGATTGGAAAGTGTTAAAGAAATTTGTTCAGAAAACTAATTTCTTGTAGCAAGTATGATTTATACATCTAAATGACCATTACATAATTGGCCATTACAACCCTTCAGTCAGGATTACGGCCTAGCTTCTCACACCACTCATGTTGTGTGCGTTAATTTTATACGGGACCTTGTACTGCATGCAGTATACATGCACAAACATACACAGTTTACCGTCGACTCCGAAGGACAGAGTTTTGAAAAACTTTTTCATGGCAGGTTTATTTACTTACAGAGTTTTTTTAGCCAGAAATCTGCTGAGAGGAAATCGCCGAAGAACCCTGACCTGGGATACGAACCCGGGCTTTACGTCTAATAAGCCAACACACTATTCAAATTGGCGGATCCAATATGGTTTGATTAATTTTTATAAACCTCGACCGCCATGTTGGATACGCCATTTTGAATTTTTTAAATCTGAATGAAGATCTGTAATCAGCGACCCCAAAAACCCCTGAGTAACAATTTTCAAGTAAATCTGATTAATTTTTAAGGACCTCCGTAATGTGTTTCTTTTTCTTTTGCACCCCTTGACATAAACCCACCCCCTACTTTAAGGGTGCATGCAAACAATTTGGCTTTGAGCTTTGGTCAATTTCTGACAATAGCGATGATTCTAGCACGTCAGTGTTTAGCTCTACAATGTTTCAAAAATGGCCAAAAATGCTTTTTCTCGAAAACCTGACGTGATGGAAAGTTTTTGAACCCAGATTCGTGTTTAGAGCGCAAAATGCCTTCGAAAACACCTGGAGACATCTTATTTGCACAAAAAAGTCCAAATTTGCAGGGCTGTGTTATCACTCATTTTTAAACGCAGTTAATTTCTTACAGAGTAATGCGTATTTCATATTCTATTCTAACTTGAAGTCGCCGTAGTCTAGTAGGGACTGTGTTAGCTTATTAGACGTGAGGCTATTGTTGAAAACCCAGGTCAGATATCCAGTACAAAAAGAAATATAAAAAAATAATATTTCTTCTGAGAGTAAATGAAATTACTTTGAAAAAGATTCTTAAAAATCTGTTGTTTAAACTGTAGGTTCCGGCACTCTGTATAAAATTAACACGCTCAACATAAGTGACATAAGAAGCTAGGTTTTAATCCTGACTGATGGGTTGTAATTGACAATTATGTATATATGTATGTATTCTAAGTGAAGCTTAGAATGCAAGCTTTCCTATGTTGGTTGATTATAAATATGAGGTGAACTTAAATAAAGTTTTGATGACTAATTTGTACATCTGGATGGTATAAACATGTGGAAATAAGAATTGTTGTACCTGATTGAAAATGAAATGAATGTTCGTTCCCTAGTCATAAGAATTTGTTGCTTAATTTTATAAAAATTTTCTTTGCTATATCCAATGCCGGATGATTGCAAGATTACATTGATTCACAAAAAATAATCCTCAAACTATCATTAAGAAGTTGCCGTAGTCTAGTAGGTAGTGTGTCGGCTTATTAGACGTAAAGCCAGAGTTCGAGCCCCAGGCCAGACATCAAGACAAAATACAAAAAGTATTTCTTCGGCGACTTCCTCTCAGCAGATTTCTGGCAAAAACTGTGAGTAAATAAAATTGCCAAGAAAAAGTTTCTCAAAAATCTGTCATTCGGAGTCGACTTTAAACTGGAGGTCCCACCACTCATGTATAAAATTAACACGCACAACATAAGTGGTGTGAGAAACTAGGACGTTGTAAAATGGGTCAAATCGACCTCCGGTTACTGTACTTGTCTTAATTGACAAGTACACGTCCTCTAACATAACCTAACTAACTTATCATTAAGAATAAGAGTATGTCTAATATACCGAATAAATCATTGTGGTATAAGGTACGCAAATAAAGGTATATTAAAAGTTTGCCTCAACAAAGGGATTTGATTCGAACAATAAAATTAACGATCCGTTTTGGACTACTAATCCTTCTAATTTGAATGTTGACTTTGGCATAACTCCTATGACTCCAAATAAATCACGTAACCTGAATCAGCCTTTAAAATATCTTCACAACAATATTTAATCATCCAATAAAATAATGTGTCGTTAGCAATGCCCGCCTTTTAGAGGAGAACGACTAAAAAACGTCAGCTAAACTTTAAGGAATACGATAAGAAAACCGTACAAACCACAATTTCCCCACGTACAATTTAAACATTTATTTGGACAGCTACAACTAAAACAACAACAACAACTTTATTTATATGTTAAATAAAATACTCTAAAGGCTCTCATACTTACCCATTACGTCAGACTGCCATACCGTACTCGATGTTGTGCTGAGTTTAGGCGGTATTGCAGATGCTACTAATGCTCTGGCTGTTGACGATGTTGCATTTGTTTGTGACACCAACACTACTACTTGAACTGCTATAACTGGTGGCACTTTAATTGTTGTTGCAATAGATTTTGGTGTAGCCATTGCTGTTGCTATTTAACAACTTTGCACCCCTATTTTGAGCTTCTATACTTTGATTACTGCCAACAATTTTAGTAAAAATTGTATTGTTGTTGCTGTTATTGTCATTTATTTTTGAATAAAAAATATTGTTCTTAACAACAGCAATACTAGCAGCAGCATCAATTGTAACAGCAGCTACATCGTTTCTGTTAGAAACTAAAATTGGTGGAGGTCGCATAAATTTATTCTGCTGCTTTCTAATTTGTTTTTCATGTTCGAAGTGCTGGTGCTGTTGTTGTGGTTGGATGGTGGTATGTGGCTATTGTTGCTGTAATTTAGCAGATAACGTCGTTAACATTATATCAATATTTACCACGCTAGCAACACTGTTATCTTCATTACTTATTGTCGAACGAATAATACCAACACCGTCACGTCCACTACTCTCATTACTGTTGCCTCTACAGCCACTGCTGGTAGTAGTTGTTTTGGATCCGAGCAGTTTATTATTTCGATTAAATTTTTTTTGGTAAGTTTGACTGAATGGTGAAATTTTATTGTTGGTGTTTCCCCTTGCCTTTAATAATTGTTCTTTTGCAAGCATTCCATTTGCTTTGGCATCAACACTGTATATTGAAGTTGCTGTTGTTTCAATATTTTTAGTTGCCCCCGTTGCCATGATATTAATTGCTTCCTTTGTATCACCAGCAGCTGAAGCTGATGAAAATCCGGTTTCACTATCGAATCCAATATTTTCATAATTTCTTCCACTGCGACTAACAGAAAAGCCGCTCACACAGCCCATGCTGGTTGACTCATTAAATGTAAAATAATTTTTGTTATTCATATCTGGTGATGCCAGCCAACGATGGAATGCATCATCCTGATCATCTGTATCCATTAAGCCTCCAACACTTTCATTATTTCTGTTAGCTTTACTGTCATTATGGCTGTTTCAGTTATTGTTGCCATTTGTTTTCGGTTTATTATTGTTCCACGATGATACAATTTCCTTCTATTTGTTGGTTTTAATGATTATTTTTTGAACAAATGAGTTGTTGTTGATTTTTTTTTGACATTCGTCATGAGGTGTTAAAGCAACGTACAATTGAGAGTATCACAAATTATTTACAAATCGTATCATTGAGGAATATACAGGAATATAATGAGGTCGCCGTAGTCTAGTAGGTAGTGTGTTAGCTTATTAGACGTAAAGCCAGTGTTCGAGCCCCAGGGCAGACATCAAAACAAAAATACAAAAAGTATTTCTTCGGCGACTTCCTCTCAGCAGATTTCTGGCAAAAACTTTGAAAGTAAATAAAATTGCCATGAAAAGTTTCTCAAAAATCTGTCGTTCGGAATCGACTTAAAATTGTAGGTCCCGCCACTCATGTATGAAATTAATACACACAACATATCATTGAGTGAAATGTACTTATGTATGTATGTTTGTAAGCAGTATGAGAATTTAAACTTGTATTCCAAATATGTTGACCAAAAGCTTTTATCATTGAGCGATTATCTTCGAAGACAAGACATCTTCAGCAATGAGTACCATTTCTCGATAAATAAATACGTGAACGAATTTGGGACGATACAAATCCACAAAAGATCCATGAGCGTTCAATGCATGCCATAATAATCATTATTAAGTGAGAATTTTGGGCTAGAGGTGTCATCGAACAATACAAAGTATTGTTAGAAAATATGAAATAAGTGGAAATTTCAGCAATAATGTTTCAAACAGAGGCCGGACTTCCAGAATATGTCATCGCGATAAAAGAGCTTTGGCAAAAATCATTAAACAGAATCGTCGAAGCACTGTTCGAGATATAGCCTAAAGTGGTCTGAAGCGATTGGAAAGCCCGTAAAACCTGAGTGGACCCGATTGCAAATGAAAAGCATAGATTATAATTTTTATAAATAAGTTACAGATTAACCCGGTATTTCGAAGTCAACTTGATAATTTATAAAATTTTTTAGGCAAAGGAAAAGTCATTGCTTACCGCGCTTCAAATGGAAAAATGCCTATTATAGACTGAAGAGAGACGCTCTTGGGTACAACGGCAATGGGACAGCATTATCTATATCGACTAATCCAAGTTTACTGTATGTGTTGGTGATGAAAGAAAAGGGGTTGTATGTAAAAAAACCGAGGCATACAACAAAGACTGCTTAAAACGTACAGTCAAGTTTCCAGTTAGCGTTATGGTATGGGGATGTATGTCTTCAAAAGGTGTAGGTCAGCTCCATTTCATAGATGGAATCGTAAATGCAGAAAAATATATAAGAATCCTGGAGGAAAATCTGATAACATCAGTATCGAAATAAGCAGACTGCGGGGAAGGAATATATATTCTAACAGGATGGTGCTTCTTCCCATACTGCTAAAAAACAAGAAAGTGGCTTGAAGAAAATGGAATCGAGGTTCTGGATTGGTCATCTTCTAGTCCAGGCCTTAATCCAATGGAAAATTTTTGGGCTATTATGAAAATAAAACTTCGAAATGAACCCCAACCGACTGTTGACGAGTTAAAGTCCAAAATTCAGGAAATTTGGGACTCGATAACCCCAGAAGATTGCCGAAAACTAGTCAGTACCATGCCAAAGAGGGTCGCGACCGTTTTAAGAATCAAAGGTGGCGTAACACAATTTTAACTATGAAAATTGACGACTGTACGAATTAATTGTGGTCACAATATTTTTGTTTAAAATAATGAACTTTCGTTTTTGTTTTTTATTAAAAAGTCTTTTTTTAATATGTAACTTTTTTAATGTATGTATAAAGAGAATAAAATGATCTTTTAGAAAAGTATAATTTTTTTTGTTTGTTTTTTTTTTCAATTTTATTAAATTTTCTTCTATTCTACACAACATCTCAGTTGAAGTGGTATGTGTCCTTCGCACTATTGAAATTCCAAGGAGAATTGGCAAAAAGATTTGTTTAAACTGTCCCTGTTTTTGTTTATTTTCTTCACTCCCATTGATCATTTTGGCTGACCTATTCATTGTGTTTGGATGTCAATGGTTTATATATTTAAATTATAAAATTGTGTCTTAATAGTTGTAAAGATGAATATTTTGCTTATAAAGAATCATTAACCCAGATTTTATATACAAATACTACAGATTTATGTGTGTTTTTGTTGCTGTCTCTCTGTCTATCATTATTGAAACATTAAAAAGAATAAAAATTTTTATTTTCCATTGAAAATAGTATGAAAATAATAGACAGTAATTAAAATAGCAAAGAGGTTAAGAAGATATTTAAAAGAATGAATTGAATTTGCCTTTTAAGTGAGGATGGACAAACGAAACTCACTTGTTTCTATTTGTCTCCCAAATAAGGCCACAGCCAATCAATGCTGTCTAACGCAAACCAAATAAGCATCCCTGTCCTTTAAGTTAACCCTCTCGCCGTACTGATCAAACAAATTTTAAAATTTCTATCAATTCAAGAATTTAAATAAATTTATTTAGGCCACAACCTGAATCTGATTATTTGTGTCACGTAAAGGTACATGCGGCGTATTGGATGCCAGATTACGGCCGATAACTATACCTTCGATGTAGTCAGTGAATTCAAGAGAATCACGCAGAATCACTCTTGCCAACAGGTTCTACTATGGTCTCAATAGGCAATTGCGCAGCAGAGACCTCTCTCGCACAATAAAACTAACACTCTACAAGACGCTCATCCTCTCCGTGTTTTTTTAGAACCATGCGCAGAGGCATGGACACTATTAAACACTGATGCAGCAGCCTTGTGAGTATTCAAGTGAAAAGTCCTACGTAAGATCTTAGGTCCAGTGCGAGTTGGCGATGATTTCCGCACCCGATCCTACAGTGAGCTGTATGAGCTAATCAACGATATGGATATAGTGCAGCGTATTAACATCCAGCGGCTACTCTAGCTCGGCCATGTCGTTCGAATGGAGGAGGATCCTCTGGCGAGACTGGTATTTGATGCAGAGATATGCGGAAGTCGGCGAAGAGGACGAGGTTGGAAGATTTTGTGGACTTGTGATAGATTAAATAGGTTGGGTTAGTTTAATCGTTCTTTGCGCAAGACAAAAACTTTCTGCTCATGCAGCGATCTGTATATGAATACTGAAAATGTGATGTGTAATGTGGCATGAGCTCTGTGGCACGTATCGCTTGATCTGATCTGCTTGAAACACATGTAATTGCTGTCCAGACAATCTAATTCAGGCCAAGAAGAGTTGTTAATTATCCTTCTATAGTGCTCTCCGTTGCAAGTTTGTACCTGGCCACATCGTCGTTCTCAAAAAAATATGATGTAATGACGCCGCCAGTCTAATATCCACCGCAAACAGTGAGTTTTTCGGTATGCATTCTAAGCTATTTGATCTGACATGAATGGGTATCGTAATAAATTCGATAATTTTATTTGCTCACGTTCCTACTCAGCCGGAAATGGGCCTCATCTCTAAAGGTGACTTTCAATAAAAATTAGGATCGGTTGCTTACTGCTCCAGAGCCGATTTACCAAGCACACATTGTTAATTATAGTCGTCCATAAGGACTTGGCAAAACAGACTGAATAGGTGACAATTAATTTGCCAGATGTACCTCAAACAAGATGGTCCTGTTAGAAGACCCTGTATTACTTTTAAGAAATCCCAAAACTTTTACATTTTCCACACCAACTTAATTGTGTTAGCCATGTGTGTGTTTGTATTTGTGAGTTCTTTTGTATCAAATATCCTTCTGGTTTAAGTGTTTGCACGCACACACTAAGGGGCATGCAACACTGTTATATACAAAATTTATATTCTTATGAAGCTTTAATTGATTCCTTGGGGCTATAGACTTTTATTATGAGCACGAGAATAGTTTCTTCATTTCACTTTCCCTTTTTTCTTTTCACACAGAATGAAATGCTGATGCTTTGAGGGAGAATTTCGTTAAGTATAATAAAATCATAGAAATTTTCTTAGAAACAGCGTAGAGGCATAAAAGATGCAAAAAAGCAACGTTTTTTAAATGAACTTCAAATAAAATGTTTAATTAACATTATATAATAAAACATAATAACAAAAACATACGTACATTAAAAAATAAAATGAAATGAAAATCAAAATCAAAATAATTATGGCAGCAAATATTCTCAGTGACAGACGTATATACACACATACTTTCTATAGAAACTTCCGATAACCATTTACAACAACAATTTTAATGGAAAAAAACTTCGTAAACAAACCCCCAACATTTAAAAGTCTTTGGAAATTAAAAGAATTTTTAAAAACAAAGTTTAACAACAATTTTACGATGCAAACTTTTTCATTTTTCTGGTGTCATTAAATGAAAAATTCACAAAAATTGTTTGAAGGCTGAGTACAACTGGAATATGAATAGTACAACTGGTATGAATAGATGCTTTAAATAAAAGTTTGAATATTTAAAAGATTTAATTAGAAATTTAAAATATCTGAAAAAGTGCACAGGTACTTAAAAAAATACAGAAAAATAACTTCTTCCACTGACTGATATCATTCATAAAGCCCTGACGAAAAATCATTTGAAATCTAGGTTGCTCTGGTAACACAGGCCTGCAAATTTGGAAGCCCTTCAAGTGTTTCCGAAAGCATTTTGCGCGCTGAACACAAAACTTTCCATCACGTCAGGTGTTCGAGAAAAAGGGGGTTAAAAGAGCTAAAAATGGCGTTTTTGACCATTTTTGAAAAATTATAGAGCTAAACACTGACGTGCTAGAACCATCGCTGTTGTCAGAAATTGACAATTGATCTTTGCTCTTTAAAATGAGCCCAAATCCAAATTGTTTGCATTCACCCTTAATGAATAAATGAATCAGATTTACTTGAAAATTGTTACTCAGGGGTTTCTGGGGTCGCAGATTACAGATCTTCATTCAAATTTAAAAAATACAAAATGGCGGATCAAATACGGCGGTCCAGGTTTTATAAAAATTAATCAGATTTACTTGACCGTCAAATTTTGGGGGTTTCAACCCCCTTTTTCTCGAAAACCTGACGTGATTTTTAAACCCAGATTCGTGTTCAGCAAGCAAAATGCCTTCTGAAACACCTGGAGACATCTTATTTGCAAAACCCATGCAGGTGTAATCTATTAGTGTGAAGATTGTAAGTTTGAGTTCTACCAGAGACTCTGGTGTTGGTCTGTTATATTACAATAAGTTTTATTTCTGAGTTATTCAACCAAAAAACATTTATTGTTTTGCTACTGAACTACTTCAATTTATAGTTTTTCATTGTTGAAAAAATTCGTGACATGTTTCAATGGTAAAAATATTCAGTAAAATTTGCCAACAATTTACCACTGATAGTCTTACAAGCCAACGAAGCTAAAAAATCATTAATTTTGTTATGAATATTCATGCTGCTATTATTTTTGAGTTGAACAGAATTGCAAACGAGCAGCCAAAGGCTGTTAGGCTAGTGAAAGATGCGCTATTTTATGTGACAGCGTCATTAGCATCAATTCCTGGAATTATTGAGATATCAGCCTAAATCCTGGAAATTTTTTTTAAATCGGATATCACTGATGGGCCACCTACGTCATAGTCGCAGACTTAACTTTTATAAAAATAGTTCATCGCTGCAAAGTAATATTTCAGCATCCTTTTGTAAATGTTTTTCTCAATTTTCAAAATGTCTTCACAATTAACTCAGCTTTTCGCTCTGAAGCATCACTATGGTAAAATCAAGCTGTAAATAAGTCTGAAAGTTTAGTGATCATTACATCTGAAAGTGCATTCGGATGGATTGTGCCTGCTCTAACAAGTTCATCAGCTAAAAAATGTTCGCGATCTGTTTAGGACAACGAAACCATATGATGAAGTCGCAGTGGTGTAGTAGGTAGTGTGTTGGCTTACTATTCGTAAAGCCCGGGTTCGTATCCCAGGTCAGACATCAAAAATGAAATATGAAAACAAAAATATTTCTTCGGCGACTTCCTCTCAGCAGATTTTTCGGAGTCGACGTTAAACTGTAGGTCCCGCCACTCACGTATAAAATTAACGCACACAACATGAGTGGTGTGAGAAGCTAGGCCGTAATCCTGACTGAAGGGTTGTAATGGCCAATTATGTATGTATGTATGTATGTAAACCATATGAGGTTTATACAAAACTAAAATTTACACCCTCTTGACTATTGGAATATGTAGGAAATTTCTTACTGGGGATTAAATCCACAACGTGACTTATGGGCATTATCTCGACCTGAAATAGATAGCAGAGGTTAGAGAAGTGAACATATCAAGGTCAAGTCCTGTCGAGAAAATTCTAAAACCTATGTTATACTAAAGTTTTGAACCGGATGTGTAGAATTTTCGAATTTCCGGAGATAACTATTTAAGAGATTAAGTCTTTCCAACATTTTATTCAAATAATTTAAGTAGAAGCCAATCAAGCGTAACAACAACAGCTTTTGATCAACGCAATTACCAGACGCGGCAATGGTAAGTGTAGAGGGAAACTCTCTAATAGGCATAATATGGATAGCCAATACGATCCGGCGCCTAAAAATATAGTGTTCAGTAATTATTAAAAGTCTAATCGATTTTATCTTATAGGTCAGGAAAAGGTCAGATATTCTATAAGATAGATATCCTAAAAGTGTAAAGCTTGTCACACTTTATTTAATCAACACTTTATTTATCAACACTCAGTTATCTACCAAGCAACCAGGGCATGTGTTTTACTAGACAAATGGTTTCAGACTCCTCAGCAATATCACTTCCGAACATGTTGGTGCCCAATATACCTTCCAGTCTTATAAATGGCGTGGTTCTGCGCCTAAAAAATAATGTAGTCATCTGGCAATGCGAGAGAGAAACAGCAAATTCGAGTTCATTACAATAAAAATCCCAATTTATATACGCGTCCTTTGCGTGTTACCAGTAAAGTTCAACATCGAGTAGTCGCTAAAAGCACATTCCACAGTCAATTCTTTTTCGAAAATTATCTTAATAGCTCCTGCCAAAGTTCTCAGATATGTTCGTTCTTTTCGATGCTGGCATGAAAAATGCAAGTGATCTCCACAGATACACATAAGACAAAGACATCCAGATGTGGTAGCATTATCTCTAGCCAGGGCTACGTAGTGGAACTCATGTATCTGTAATTGCAAGACAGTATAGTTTTTGAACGTTAATGTGCAAGACTGAACCCTTTACAGGAGTGTCAAACGTGAGCATTGGTAAGTATTAGGATTACCATGTAAATACAAAACAGAAAACATAACGGAACCCATTTTCTTCCAAAGCCCCTCTTATCAATGTTGAAGGCGCATAGTGCAAGATTTTTTCTTTATGTTCCTACAACAAATTAAATCGGTTTTAAGCTTTGCAAAAAATATGGCTAAGAAATCTAAGCATACTTTCGTACATAATCTAAAAACAAGTCATTAATAAATTAAAATTTTGCATATAAGTTAATGGCTCTTAAAGATGATTTCTTCATCCACTTGTGTTCATTTCTTTTATTCCTTTTCTAATTTTTTATTGTTCTTCTTTTCGATATCATAAATTGGATTTGTTTTCTTTATTCTTTTATCGACTTATCAATCTTTAGTTCATTCAATCATTCTTTCAATGTTGACAGATTTTATTGAAACAATACCTGGCACTATAATGAGTCGTTTTCAGTGGTTACAGAACATAAAAATGAAAATGAAGAAAAACAAACAGAAAAATCACCTTGAAGCAGAAAAATATGAATGAAAACATAGACAGAACTCAATTTAATTCCAATTAAGCCAACTTCTGTCGATTATTATAAACAAATTTGTCACCATCAAGACGTTGGCGATTATGTCGCTTACTGCTGCACTTTTATTGAATTTCAGTGCTTGTTAATATAAATATTTTATGCTTGAAATTAGGACAAGATTCATACGAAATAGTTAAGCAGGGTTCAAGTCTTTCGAAAATTGGATTCTAAGAAGGAAACGTTGTTTATCTGTTTGCTGTGAACAAATTTTCATCATGGTTGACGACTTCTAAATGCGAAGCTGTTAATCTTTACATCTGAAATGAAGTATAGATAGCAATGGTCTTCCAAGAGTCCTATAACACCAAAAGTCCACTGCAAACATATCGAAATATTCGTGTGCCAAAAGCCTACCGCTGGCCAGTTGGAAAAGTTGCGGAAGAAAATGCTACGTTCAGGGCTGATCGAGAAATGAGTGCAAAAGTTCTTCATACAATATTTAAAAACATTAGGGGGAACGAATTGTTTCCGAATGAGTGATAAAAGGACTTTTGGTAAAGACACTGTAAAAAGACGACACCATCATGATGCTCCTTTGCCGAATTGTTTTGAACAAAATAGCTGGTAAAATCGATTGTTATCTGTCCCAATATGTGGATTAACTCAACAGAGCATGTTGAATGCCCTTGATAGGAAAAGCGTCATGGAGTAATTAGTTCATCTAATACAGACTCAGTATACGGTATTCTAGTGTAGGGTTTTGCATAAATAATAGCCTTCTGTCTCTATCCATATCGCTTTACGTATCCGACAAAAATGAATTCTTCTCCCTCTCATATTGTTGGTAGTAATCGGCGAGATACTTCGAACGGTTTTAGTTTAGTTGTGACCAACATGGTAATTCACTGGCAATCTGTTATAGAACATTACAACCCTTCAGTCAGGATTACAACCTAGCTTCTCACATACTTATGCTGTATATATTAATTTTATCATAAGTAGCGGGACCTACACTTTTAAGTTGACTCCAAACGACAGTCTTGAGAAACTTTTCTTGGCCATTTTATTAACTCACAGAGTTTTTCCCAGAAACATGCTGAGAGGAAGATATGTTTTTTATATTTCATTTTGGAGCTTGAGCCAAATCACCCTGGACTCATCCACAAAAGCAGATATCTAGGTTTGATTAGTGAAGACAAGAAGGGCTTTAGCAAGTCTTTTAAATGTATGGCGGTGTCCGGATATTTGATGCGAAGGTCAAATAGTGTTCTTCACTATGGAAGTGAATCTAGGGCCGTTAGAAACAATTAACAAAATCAAGGCTATTGTTTTTCAGTTGTATCGACAGTTTTTGGCTTTATTTTTGACAGTTCAGGTAAAATGCCGCTGTCCGGTGGTAAATCTTCATTGTTACTGTGATGGCGTGGTAGTTGTGGTTTTTACTGCTGTTGCTGCAGCTGTAGCAGTTGTTTTTGTAAAAGTTTATGCTGTTGTTTATGCTGTTATGTTGTTTAAGTACTTGTCCGTGTTGCTGCTCTTTTTGCTTCTGATGTTTTAAATGTTGCTCACGGTGCTAAAGCTAATGTTGATGATGTTCTTCCGTTTTATAATCGTAGTGAACTGCTGAAGGTAGATTTTCTGAGGCAGCAAGTGTTTTACTACTGGCCCCACTTGAGCCATTATCGCAGTGACTGTTATTGTGTCATTGTGTTTGCATGTATGATGATGTCGTTCGGCTTCGGCTGTTGTTGCGTTCGATGTGGCTCCACTTCTTGTTTCTGTTTCGGATTTTATTTTTTAGTTTGCTTATTATAGTTCTCTTCCTCTTGCTACTGATAGATTTGCTTCTTCATCATTTGTTTGTTGTGGTTTTTATGCTGCTCTTACATTCGCGCTTTTTCATGCTCTTGTTCTCGTTCCTGCGCATATTTTTCTCCCTCCAATTTCCCTTTAAGTCCTTGATATTCATGTAGTCCTCATTTGTTGTTATTGTATTCGATTTTTTTATTGTCTTGGAAGTCCGTTTGAATGTGGTCTTCGGATTTAATTGCATGCGTGTTTGTAGCTGATTCCTCAATGGGTGTTGAATAGTCATCATACATATGTTGTTAAAGTTTATTTGCGGGCTTTTTATTTGCAATTGTTGACAGTAATTTTATTCCAATTATTATTGCTGTTGCAAAGCGATTTTATTTTTCACCGTAAAATAAACCAAATGAAGATACATACAGTGGTGGCCACGAATTTAAGACACGACATATGACTGACTTAGTTGTGATAATATTTACAATCCTGTAATATAAAATTTGATATTCTTTATTCTTCTATGTACACTGTAATATTAAGAAAAAGTACCATTATTTTATTTTGTTTCTTTTTACATTTTGTTGCTTTTTGATCATATTATTGTAAAAACGTTTATTTGAAATTGGCCACGAATTTAAGACATTTCAGAAATATCTGGTTTTTAAGTGATTTTTTGGTGTATTTTGAAGCTAAACGTTGAGCAACGAATGTTTTATTTTATTTTATGTTGGAATACATAGAAATACTTAATTATAAATTGCCAGAGGTACTTGAAATACCGATGCCGAGCGAAAACTGATCCAACAACTAAAATTTGATGGAAAAATAATAATGGAGATATCTAAGCTGCTTAAATGTTTTAATTGCAAGATTTACAACGCGCTGGAACACATCAAGCAACATGCTACCACAAAAAATGTCAAACAGCAACCTAGAGCCCGAAAAACTACACCCTAAAATAGCTGCTAAAGCTATTTTAAATAAAATAAAAAATAAAATTGTATTGGATTTTGGTATTGATATTTCGTCTAGGGCAATAAGAAGATGTCTAAATGAGAAAAACATGCGTGGGTGTATTGCACAACGTAAACCACTTGTGTCAAAAAAAATATCAAATCCCGACTAGCATTTTGTCTTGATCTATATAATATGTAAATAAACATTCTTAACCAAATATAGGTAGCAAAATATTATTAATTTTTCTTCCTAATATTACTAATATATTAAGAAAAATATCATGGACCTAAAATTTTTTTGATAAGATGTAAAAATTATCTCAAATATATAAGTAAAATGTCGTGTGTTAAATTCGTGGCCACCACTGTATGTATGAAATATTATTTATTAACGTATATTTTTAAAAATGAAAATACATTTAAACAGTCAACACCCGAACCATTTCCATAGGATATTGTCAATTAACCCCTGTTTTTTATATCAGAAAAACTCAACACAATAATAATCCATAAGTCAATTATAATTTGTTTGTATGTTATACGATAGTTTTTATTTCGAAAAAACACTGTAGGTGAGTAATAAATTTTAATCGGCTTACATATTTGTTAAATTTATTGTAGCAAATGTAGTCAAACGTACTTTTACTGCCTTAACGTAAATCGTATTCATTTAAGTGAGATGGTTAGTACTGTACTAGAGTTGGGTTCTTTAGCTCTTTTGAGTGTTCGCTCTTTCTAGTTCAGCTCTCTGTAATGAACTAGTTCGTTCTTTTAGTTCAATAGTTCAGTACTTTTAAACAACTCCGCTCTCTTTCTCAATTTTATTTATATTTAAAATGATGTAAACAATACATATATACATTTAAAGGAATTAATGCATTCCGTGTATTTATATCAACTTATTGAATAAAATAAAAACAGTATATAGTATAGTATTTAACACATTTTCATTTTTATTAATTCATTTATGTGCTTGAAGCGCTTTTTAATCAAAATTACTTAACTAACTAATAATAACAACAAAACTTATCTAAATATATACATATATTTAAAAGGAAAAATATAAATTGAAAAATAAAAAATGCAGCTTTTGAAAATCTTAATTTAATTATAGGGACATAAAAACAAAAATAAAATAAATACAAAAAATAGAAACTAATAGTAATTCAGTCTATTGCAATCACATTTATTAATTTAATTAAAAAAAAAAACATTTATAATATGTTTATATAATAATATAATATACATTGTATTTACATTTTTGATATAAAGTTAATAGTAACTTGGCTCACATGTTATTGTGTAAAAACACAAGAGTGGAAACTTTATTTGGTTTGATGAGGGTCCTTCTTTCGTTTATTATTTGTCCTGTTGCTGAAAAAATACGCTCACATGGTACAGATGTGGCTACTATGCAAAGGCGTTTTAAAGCATACATGTACACCCTTGGATACAAATGCCTGCGTTCATTCCACCACGCAAGAGGGTCTTTCCTTCTTTCCAGGTACTCCTCGTTTAGGTACTTATCGAATTCTCTAATTCCAGCAGCTATGTTATTGTCAGATTTTGTAAGTCGACTGAAGTTCATGTCGAATTTTTTCCAAATATTTTTTTGTGGAACTTCAGCAATACTTCCTTCCGTATCAGGTGTTTCAGTAGTTGGTAGTCTAATTTGGCCGATTCTGTTGCGCAATAATTTCACAGCGTTTTCATAGGAGCTGTCATTTTTAAAACCTAATTTTTTAAATCTGGGATCTAGGATTGTGCTCTCTGCATATAAACTACTTCGTTCTAGTTCACCAAAACGATTAGTAATTTCTCTTTTCATCACGGAAATCAGTACTTTTATTTGACTTTTAGTTGCGTTAAAATCAGAAATTACACTTTCTAATAGATAACACAAAACTAAAACTTTTGATAGGGTTACATTTTTTTCAGCTGAAATATCTTTCGTAACCTCATAAAATGGCTCGAGAACTGGTATTAGTTCGTCTAAAACCTCCCAATCTTGAAGTGCCAAAGATAAATCGGGTTTTGTGAGCGACAGGGTTGAAATTACAGGGAGTTTCATTTGCCTTTGAGATTCTCTTAGCTTTTTCATACCTTGTGTGCTTTTATTGAAAAATTCTACTATTTTTTCACTTTAGAAACAGTATCACTCACCTCCGCAAGTGCTAATTGCACGATCAGGTTTAATGAATGGGCAAAACAGCTAATTCCACTCCAATTTCCCATACGTATCGCTGCAGTAATATTTGCCGCATTATCGCTCACAATTGCCGTAATTTTATTTTCAATACCAAACTCTTGCACCTGTTTTTTTATAAAATTTTTTAGGTTTTCGGCAGTATGTCTGTCATCATATTTGTCGCATGCAATTAAATGTGATTTTAGTTGCATATCTTCGCTAATATAATGAGCAGTTATAGCCAAGTAGCTATCATTTGTTTTCGAAGTCCATCCATCGGTAGTTAAACAGACTACTGTAGCAGATAATAGTTGAGATTTTACTTGGCTTAAGATATCTCCATAAACCGCTTCCATAATATTATTTGATATAGTTTTTCTTGTAGGAAGCGTGTATCCCGGACAATTTGAGACAAGTTCTATTAGCCGTTTGAATTCCGGTTCTTCTACAATTCGTAGAGCATGGTGTCCTTTGGCTATCATTTTCAACACTTGTCTATCGATTAGCTCAACAGTACGTACGGGTGGAGGCCTATGAAAATATTGTGTTATATTTTGTTGGGGTTGCTGAGGGAGCGTTGCACTTTGCCTGGATTGGAAGCTGGTAGAAGGTTGTACGTCTGTCATGTCTTCTTCAAGTACCTCTGGTGGGATTGTAGTCTGTCTTTCTTGATTTAATGGTGTAAGCGGATGTTTTGTTCTCATATGTCGAGAAAGATTCCCATGAGAACCCCCAGCAATGCTTAGGTTTATTTTGCAATATTTACACATTGCTCTATTACCTTCTTCTGCCGTGAAATGAGTCCATATTGCGCTAAATTTTCTTTTTTCAGCCATTTTTAAATATAAAAATTCACTTAGATCACTTTGATCATCCGACACTATACCAATAAAAATTCACTTAGATCACTTTGATCATCCGACACTATACCAATATGAACTCTTTCGAATAACTAGTGCTTGATTCACCCATGTTGTCTATTTATATATGTGGCTCTCTTCCTGAGAAAAAAATGTTTATTACAAATAACTCTCATTTTGATTTTTTACCCTGATTCTGTAAGTCGAATGTTTTTTTCCAGAAAAAAAACATGAAGAGAGCTATTGAGCAGTTTTTCATAATGGGTGAATGCTACAGAAAACTCTCAGTAAGAATAACATTTGTTTTGTGTGACGTCACACTTGTACGGTTAGGTAGCATGACCACATTCAACCCATTTTTCAATTGCGGCCCTTTTAGCACTCTTTTGACATTATTGCTATGACGAGAATAACATTTGTTTTGTATGCCGTTACACTTGTAGGGTAGGTAGCATGACCACATTCAACCCATTTTTCAATTGCGGCCCTTTTAGCACTGTTTTGGTATTATTGCTATGACGGAAATTTCCTACAATTTATTTCTTTGACAATTTACCTACCTGCTCTGAAAAATTTGAATACCCGGCAATAAATGAATGAAATCTAGTGTTTAGCGAGAATTTTGCAAATCCAGATTTTGAAATTGAACCCTTTTCCGATTATTGGCAAGATTTTTTGACCTACCAGTGTCGAAAAATTTGAATTTCTATCAAAAACTTAAGTCAATGGATTGGCGGAAATTTTGATAATTGAATCGTTAAAAACAATAATATATACATAAAATATAAATATTAAGAAAAACATAAACATAAAAATATAAATTTAAATTTATTTATATACATATATAAATAAATACATTTACAATCTCTTTTGTCTTATTTAAATTTTTTCAATCTTATAGATTTTTAGTTGACACTATTATTTATAAAAACATACTTATTAGCGTAACAGACCAGATTATCTTGTGAGAGTCAAACTCACAATCGTTACGCTATGCACTAACTTTCCATGGAGCCCACTTAGAAATTTTATTAAAAGAAATATATTATAAATTTTTTTTTAGCTATTATGTGCTATTACTTCTAATGTATAAAATTTGAATTATATTCAAGAAATTCAAAAGCAAAAAATTTTAATTTTAATACATCGTCAAAAATTACATATGTTTTTATAAAAGTATATTTAATAATAATTTCTGTGGATATTTCTCGCCTAACCCTTCTTTGAGTTAAATTGAAAAAATATATTATTTTAATTTGCTTATTTTTTATTTTTTGCAATTTTCGCGCTTTTGTAGGAAAAATGTTGCCATAAGTTATTTTATTAGTATGTGGTAACAACGCCAATGATGGCACTACCATTTAACACTACGATAAACAACAGAAAAGAACGAATAAGAACGAAATGAACGAATAAGAAACGAGAACAAGAGCCAACTGAACTACGGAGCTAAAAGAACTCATTAGTTCAGTTGGCTCTTTTAGTTCAGTTGTATGAATAGTTCAATTGAACTAATTCGTTCGTGAACTACACAACTCTCGTTGAATAGTTCAATTGAACTATATAGTTCGTTCGTGAACTACACACATGAGAACGATAAACAAAATAAAAGAACGAAATGAACGAATAAGAAACGAGAACAAAAGCCAACTGAACTACGGAGCTAAAAGAACTCATTAGTTCAGTTGGCTCTTTTAGTTCAGTTGTATGAATAGTTCAATTGAACTAATTCGTTCGTGAACTACACAACTCTCGTTGAATAGTTCAATTGAACTAATTCGTTCGTGAACTACACAACTCTCATTGAATAGTTCAATTGAACTACATAGTTCGTTCGTGAACTACACACATGAGAACGATAAACAAAATAAAAGAACGAAATGAACGAATAAGAAACGAGAACAAGAGCCAACTGAACTACGGAGCTAAAAGAGCTCATTATTATGAGCGGCTCTTTTAGTTCAGTTGTGTGAATAGTTCAATTGAACTAGTTCGTTCGCGAACTACCCAACTCTATGCTGTACCAGGCAAAATTTTTAAAATTTTTGTTACATACGTTTTTATAGAATTATTTTTCTTGTGCATATGCTACATGGTTTATTACCCTGCATAATAGTTATTTATTTAATTTTATTTTTCGTTTTTTTTTTTTTTGTTTCTTTCTTTACATACCACAATCAGTATGAGCCGTACTTGTTTAACCGCCTCATGAACAGCAGGGCGTATGATGGTTTTGTTTTTTGTGTTGTTATCAGTTTTTGTTCGACTTTCAATTACAAACTAAATTTTGTTGCAGGAAATTATTTTAAATATTTTTATTAAATTAAAATAATAACATTAAAAAGCAAAACAATTGTAATAGAAAATTATTAAGTTTAGTAAAAATGTTCATGCCATGAAAAATGATCAAATATGTGGTCCTTTATAATGCGCTTCCTATCATTAAAAGAAACTTATAGGCCAGTTTTAATTGAGAATTGATACCAGTGTTGAAAAATTCAGTACTTTAGTACCTTTTTCAGTACTTCTTCATTTCAAAAATACCGCAGTACCCCGCGACTCTTTCAGTACTTTTTTATTATTACAGATTTTATGCCTTACGCTTTTCGGCTATTAATGCATTAGCAACGTAACGCTAAAGGCTTTAGTTTCGGTTAGCCAAACGTTTACGGAACGTACACTCGCTTTTAGAACACGAAAAAAACGCTTGCCGAACCGTAATGTAATTTCGTTTGCATTGCTCTTCATATGCTAAAAACGAACGTATGTTACATTCCGATCCATCGACGTTTGACTAAACGTTGCTTTTAGGTTTTGTTACGTTCCGAGTCACCTGTTTTCATTTTATATGTAAGGAACACCAATAAGTCGTTAGTTTTTTTGTTCCGTGCCGTGTGTGTATTAAATATAAATAAATAAATACTCTAGTAGGTAGTAGGCGGGCTTACTAGGCGTGAGCCCACGGTTCAAACCATATGTCAGACATCTTCATCAAAACGAAATATGAAAAAATATTTCTCAGTCGATTTCCTTCTGGCACAAACTCTGAGAGTAAATAAACTTGCCATGCTAAAGTTTCTCAAAAATCTGTCGTTCCGAGTCGATTTTAAAAAGGAGGTCCCGCCGCTCATATAAAAAAAAACGTAACCCAGAATTTACCAACGTCTGCCATAAACCTATGTCAGATAGATTGTTTAACGGACGCAAGGTATACCCTGCTTCAAAAGGTAGGTGACTCTTTTGCAGGAGTGTGCCTGCGTGAGTAAATTTCCTTTGATTTTCTGGCAAAAAATCTGAGAATAAATGAAATTGTTAAGAAAAAGTTGCGCAAGAACCTGTCGTTCAGAGTCGACTTTAAACTGTAGGTATCGCCATTAATTGTTAAAATTAACACACATAACTGATGTAAGAAGAAGTAGCCGTAGCCTAGCTGGTAGTGTGTTAGCCTATTAGACATAAGGACAAGTTCAAACCCCAGGTCAGACATCAAAATGAAAATATAAAAAATATTTCATAGTCGACTTCCTCTCAACAGATTTTAGGCAAAAAAAACTCTGAGCGTAAATAAAAAATTGACATGAAAATCAAAAATCTGTCGTTCCGAGTCGACTTTAAACTGTAGGTCCGTATAAAATTAACACACACAACATAAGTGGTGAAGCTTGATGGTAATCCTGACTGAAGGGTTGTGATGACCAATTATGTATGTATGTATGTATGAATGTTTTCAGCACACTTTGCTTTTGTTTAATGCCTTTGTGTCGCTCGTGTAGCATGAGTTGTGTTACATACACTTTTCATGGTTTAATTTCTTTATGTTACTGCATGAATCTGCGGAAATATCTAATTCTAGCATTGTCATTGGAAACGTAATTTTTAATTCTTTTTAAGGGATATTTTTGTTAATCTTTAACAGCAATTTTCTAAGTTCCCTTCCATGTCGTACAAATGTACATGTTGCAGTATAAAGTTTCGTATTTTAACATTTTCAAATACTTTCATGATTTCCTCTATTCTGGCTCTGGCATATACTCGCAAACATATTAGCCTAACATAAAATAAAAATCCGAGAATTAAGTTTTCTCTTACAAATTTCTAGGCTAGAAACCAATTTTGTTTTACATTTCAGAAATGATGTAGGCAGTCATGTTTTCAGGACATTTATTTGGCTTGTCTCCCAGCAACACGTTTCCTGTTTCTTTTTCAAAATAATTTTTTTTTATAAAACAAAAATCAAAATCGGATTGATATCTGAAGGATGTTTGATTTTTACTGAGTATTGTAAAGTTTGTGTATGGTTTACGTAGAATATCCTTGAGAAGAGATTTCAAAGTTTTTGCAATTAATTAATGAAATACATGAATACAAGAAATTTTAATTTCTATTCGTTCTATTGATAAAATAAAGTTTTATGTGTCTTCAATAATTAATTAAAATAAATGAAGTATTTTCTAAAGAAAATGAAATCGAGAGAATTTCTTAACATACCTTTGACAAATGGAAAATGAAGCATAATTGGAAATAATTATGATTTAATGTTTAAATGTTTGTATAGCACAAGGGTGTTTAAAAGTTTAGAACGTCAAAGAATTTATGGAAATGGTAAAAGAAGATTACCTCATCAGCACGGCGAGTATTTGTGGGCATAATATCATATGGCTTTTTGTCACCTGGGAACAACATCAACATTATTAACCCTTTGACGGTTACAGTCGTTCCAAATAGAAAAAAAAGGAAAGAGAATTAAAAGCTAAAAACTGGGAGCATGTTATTTTGCTTTTCTTTTTAAAATATTCTTAAAACGTCTGTTATATCGGGTCTTTCATTAAGCGCTTCCAATCTTTAAATTAAAATGAAACAAAGTGATGATGATGAAAATCGCACTCAAAATATTTAATTCTACATGATACTGGCGCCGTGGTCTAGTAAGACCGTTAAGCTAGGGTTCGAGCCCCAGGCCAGACATCAAAATAAAATACAAAAAATATTCCTTCGGCGACTTTCTCTCAGCAGGTTTCTGGCAAAAACAAATAAAATTGCCATGATAAGTTTCTCAAAAATCTGTCGTTCGGAGTCGACTTTAAACTGTAGATCCCGCCACTCATTTATAAAACTAACACTCACAACATAAGTTGTGTGAGAAACTAGGTCGTAATACTGACTGAAAGCGCATAAATCAGGATAAATTTGATTTTGGGTAATGTTGGCTTTAACTATCGCTGTGAATTGTGGATTATTAAAATAATTATGGCAGCAAATATTCTCTGTGACAGACGTACTACACACATACATTCTATAGAAACTTCAGATAACCATTTACAACAACGTTTTTAAGGGAAAAAACTTGATAAACAAACCCCCAACATTTAAAATTCTTTGGAAATTAAAAGAATTTCTTTGAATATTAAATTGTGCCATAAAAACAAAGTTTAACAAAAATTTTACGATGCAAACTTTTTCATTTTTCTGGTGTCATTAAATGAAAAATTTACAAAAATATTTTGAAGGCTGAGTACAACTGGAATATGAATAGTACAACTGGTATGAATAGATGATTTAAATAAAAGTTTGAATTTTTAAAAGATTTAATTAGAAATTTAAAATCTCTGAAAAAGTGCACGGAAAATACTGGAAAATATACAGAAAAATATCTTCTTCCACTGACTGATATTAGTCATTAAGCCCTGGCGAAAAGGGCTTGAAAAGGATTTGAAATCTAGGTTGCTCTGGTTGCTATTAGTCTGAAGATTGTATGTTTGAGAGACCAGAGACTCGGGTGTTGATCTGTTACATTACAACGAGCATTAGGACCGAGTTATTCAACCTGAAAATATTGATTGTTTTGCTTTTTAGTCCTTCAGTGTATGGTTTTTCATTGCAGAAAAAATTCGTGACATGTGTCAATGTTAAAAATGTTCCGCAAAGTTGCTTAATTTACCACTGATAGTCTTACAAGCCAACGAAGCTAGAAAACCATTAATTTTGTTATGAATATTCATGCTGCTATTATTTTTAAGTCGAGCAGAATTGCAAACCAGCAGCCAAAGGCTGTTAGACTGGCGTGAGATGTGCTATTTTATTTGATAGCATCATTAGCATCAAGCCCTGGAATTATTGAGATATCAGCCTAAATCCTGGAAAAGTCGGATATCACTAATGGGCCTCTACGTCATAGTCGCGGGCTTAACTTTTATAAAAATAATCTTTAAAAATCAGATCGTAGACATTTATTCATTGCTGCAAAGTAATATTTCAGCATCCTTTTGTAAATATGTTGTTTATCTCAATTTTCAAAATATGTTGACAATTAACTCAGGGTTTCGCTCTGAAGCATCACTGTTGTAAAATCAAGCTGTAAATAAGTCTGAAAGTTTAATGATCATTACATCTGAAAGTGCATTCGGTATGATTTTGTCTGCTCCAACAAGTTCATCAGCTAAAAAATATTGGCAATCTGTTTCTGACAACGAAACCATATGTGGTTGACATAAAACTAAAATACGCACCCTCTTGGCTATTGGAATATGTAGTAAATTTCTTACTGGGGATTAATTTTACAACGTGACTTATGGGCATTGTCTCTTCATGAAATATATAGCAGAGGTTAAAGAAGCGAACAGATCAAGGTCAAGTCCTTACGAGAAATTTCCAAAACCTATGTTATACTAAAGTCTTGAACCGAATGTGTAGAGTTTTTGAATTTCCGGAGATAACCATTTAAGAGGATCAGTCTTTCCAACATTTTATTCAGATAAGATGTCGTTCACTTAGACCTTGCGGATCCTCAGAGAGTACAGAGAAGTTCCGAGAAAATATAACAAGACAGTGTATTATATCGCATTGTGGCAAATTTCGCATGTTGTCTAGCAAATAATTTAAGTAGAAGCCAATCAAGCATAACAATAACAAATTTTGATCAACGCACCTATCAGGTGCTACAATGGCAAGTGTGCCGACGACAATACACCGAAGAAGTGGAGAGATAACCTCTCTAATAGTCATAGTATGGATAGCCAATACGATTCGGCGACCAGAAATGTAGTGTCCAGTTGTTATTAAAAGTCTAATCGATTTTATCTTAAAGGGGAGGAAAGTGTTTGTTTTTTTTCAATGACAGCAAAGGTCACATATTCTACAAGATAGATATGCTAAAAGTGTAAAGCTTATCACACTTGAGAATTATTTAATCAACACTTTATTTATCAACACTCAGTTATCTGTGTATGTGTTTTACTAGACAAATGGTTTCAGACTCAATACCACTTCCGAACGAGCTGGTGCCCAATATACCTTCCAGTCTTATAAATGGCGTGGTTCTGCGGCTAAAAAATAATGTAGTCATCTGGCAATGCGAGAGAGAAACAGCAAATTCGAGTTCGTCACAATAAAAATCCCAAATTATATACGCGTCCTTTAAGTGTTATCAGTGAAGTTCAACATCGAGTAGTCGCTAAAAGCACATTCCACAGTCAATTCTTTTTCGAAAGTTATCTTAATAGCTCCTGCCAAAGTTCTGAGTATATGCTACATAATCCGTTAATCACTCAGATATGTTCGTCCTTTTCGATTGGATGCTGGCATGAAGAATGCAAATGAAAATGATCTCCACAGATACACATAAGACAAAGACATCCAGATGTGGTAGGCCTATCATTGTCTCTAGCCAGGGCTGCGTGTCCAAACGACAGTCTTGAGAAACTTTTCTTGGCCATTTTATTAACTCACAGAGTTTTTGCCAAAAACATGCTGAGAGGAAGTTATGTTTTTTTGTATTTCATTTTGGGGCTTGAGCCAAATCACCCTGGACTCATGCACAAAAGCAAATATCTAGGTTTGGTTAGTGAAGACAAGAAGGGCCTTAGCAAGTCATTTAAATGTATGGCGGTGTCCGGATAGCGTTCTTCTCTATGGAAGTGAATCTAGGGTCGTTAGAAACAATTAACAAACTCAAGGCTATTGTTTTTTCCGTTGTATCGACAGTTGTTGTTAAGGTTTTGTTGATTTATTGTTGACAGTTCAGGTAAAATGTCACTGTCCGGTGGTAAATCTTCATTGTTACTGTGATGGCGTGGTAGTTGTGACTTTTACTGCTGTTGCTGCTGCTGTAGCAGTTGTTTTTGTAAAAGTTTATGCTGTTGTCGTTGTTTAAGTACTTTTCCGTGTTGCTGCTATTTTTGCTTTTGATGTTTTAAATGTTGCTCACGGTGCTGAACCTAATGTTGATGATGTTCTTCCGTTTTATAATCGTAGTGAACTGCTGAAGGTAGATTTTCTGAGGCAGCAAGTGTTTTACTACTGGCCCCACTTGAGCCATTATCGCAGTAACTGTTATTGTCAAGATTGCACATATGATGGTGTCGTTCGGCTTCGGGTGTTGTTGCGTTCGATGTAGCTCCATTTCTAATTTCTGTTTTAGATTTTATTCCTTAGTTTGCTTATTATAATTCTCTTCCTCTTGCTACTGATAGATTTGCTTCTTCATCATTTGTTTGTTGTGGTTTTTATGCTGCTCTTGAATTCGAGCTTCTTCATGTTCTTGTTCTCGTTCCTGCGCATATTTTTCTTCCTCCAATTTCCCCTTTAGTCCTTGATATTCCTGTTGCAATTCGTGTATTGCCGCTGAATCTTCATCATTGTTCTTGTCGTCCTCATTTGTTGTTGTTGTTTTCGATTTTTTGATTTTCTTTGAAGTCGATTTGAATGTGGTCTTCGGATTTAATTGCATTCGTGTTTGCAGCTGACTCTTCAATGGGTGTTGAATAGTCATCATACATATATTGTTGAAGTATATTTGCTGGCTTTTTATATGCAATTGTTTACAGGAATTTTATTCCAATTATTATTGCTGTTGCAAAGCGTTTTTATTTTTCACCGTAAAATCAACCAAATGAAGATATGTATGAAATTTTATTTATTAACTTTTTTTTAAAACTGGAAATACATTTAATCAGTCAACACCCGAACCATTTCCATAGGATATTGTCATTTAATCCCTGTTTTTTTTTTTTGTATCAGAAAAACTCAACACAATAAAAATCCGCAAGTCAATTATAATTTGATTGTATGTCGTACGATAGTTTTTATTTCAAAAACACACTGTAGGTGAGTAATAGATATTGATCGGCTTATATATTTGTTAAATTTATTGTAGCAAATGTAGTCAAACGTATTTTTACTACAATAACGTAAATCTTTTAGCTTTTAAACGTACAAACTCACTTGAAGTACGATATTCTATAAATAAAATCAATTTAAAAAATACAAAATTTTTTTCGCGAATAATTCTTATTTCTCTAACTATCAAGAACTAGTATTCACTTAAGTGAGGTGGCTAGCACTGTACTAAGCAAAATTTTTTTTTGTATTTATTAAATATGGAATTATTTTATTTAAATACGCGACTTAGTTTATTATCCTTCATAATAGTTATTTATTTAATTTTTATTTTTCGTTTTTTTTTGTTTCTTTCTTTACACACCACAATCGATATGAATCGTACTTGTTTAACCACAGCAGGAACAGCAGGGCGTAGGATTGTTTTGTTTTTTGTGCTGTTATCAGTTTTAGTTTGACTTTCAATTGCAAACTAAATTCATTTTAAGGAAAATATTTTAAATACTTTTATTAAATTGAAATAAAAACGTTAAAAAATTGCAATTGAAAATTATTAAGGTTAATAAAAATGTTCGTGCCATTAAAAGAAGGTTGAAGTCGCTGTAGTTTAGTAGGTAGTATATTGGCTTATTAGTCGTAAGGCCGAAAAACGAAATATAAAAAAATATTGCTTCGGCGACTTCCTCTCAGCAGATTTCTGGCAAAAACTAGGAGAGTAAATAAAATTGCCATGAAAAGTTTCTCAAAAATCTAAAGTCAACTCCGAATTTTATACTGTATAAAATGTAAAATGTAATGTATAAAATTAGCACACACAGCATGAGTGGTGTTAGAAGCTAGGCCGCAATTCTGACTGAAGGGTTGTAAAGGCCAATTATGTATATGTATGTATAATTAAACCTTATAAGCCAGTTTAAATTGTTGATTGATACATTTTCGTTGTTTAGCGGATGCAAGGTATACCCTGCTTTAAGAAGGAGATGGCTTTTTGGCAGGAGTGTGCCTGCAGGAGTAAATTTTCGGGATGTTTCTTTGATTTTCTGGCAAAAACCATGAGAAAGTTTCTAAAGAATCTGTCGCATAGAGTCGATTTTAAATTGTACTCATCCGTGAGTCAGTCCCACACTTTTGTAAAAGCTAAACAGTGCGGTACATGAATAATTAAGAAAAAAATATTTCGATCGGCCAAATGCCATGGACATACAAACATAATTGGTCAGTACAGCCCTTCAATCAGGATTACGACCTAGTTTCTCACACTACTTATGTTGTGTGTGTTAATTTTATACATGAGAGGTGGGACCTACAGTTTAAAGTCGACTCCGAACGACAGATTTTTGGAAAGATTCTCAAATAAAATCTGTCGTTGGGTGTCTACTTTAAACTCTAAATTCCGCCACTCAAGTATATAATTGACACACACAACATAAGTGGCGTGTGAAGCTTGGACGTAATCCTGATTGAAGGGTTGTAATGAATAATTATATGTGTACCAGAGATCAGCAATGAGTATTCAAAAAGATGAGTAATATCGAATCATACTCATAATTTCTAATACTGATACTGATACGCATTCATACTTATTTTAATATCATACTCATACTACTCATATTCAAAATTTGAAGTACTCATCCTACTCATACTTAGCAATACGTATGAAGGTGTTGATTTCGACTCTGCATGACTCAACATTTAAAATAATCACAAAATAAATATGATTCGCGTGCGTACGCTACAATACCCACTACAAGGTCGTGTGTTTGCTTTGCTTGCTGTCTTTGCCTTTTTCTTTCTTGTTTTTTCTTTTTTATGTAAATGCGATAACAACTAAGACTGTAAATTTTGCTGGATGATTCGAATCACTCAAATCATTTATGAGTATTATAAGTATTTTTCTACACTTCAAACATATTTCACATGTATCTGAATGAGTAGACTTATAAATCATATCATATCCTGTACTTATAAATCAACGTTGTAGTGAATACGAATGGATCAGAGTACATAGTTAAATTTCAATATTGTTGACTCACTTGTATTCAAAATTTCATGAGTGCTTATGAGTAGCGAAAAAACGATTCATTGCTGATCTCTGATGTGTATGTGTGTGTTTCCAGGACCTTTGCTTTTTTTAATGAATTTGAGTCGCTCGTTGAGTTGTGTGTAATGCAGTTTTCAACAATTTCTTTATGTTACTGCATAAATATGCGGATATTTCTAGTTCTGGTATTTTCATTGGAAACGTAATTTTTTATTCTTTTTTAATAAATTTATTTTGTTCATCTTTACCACCAATTTTCGTAGTTTCCCTCCGTGTCATACTAATTTACCAGTTGCAGTATAAAGTTACGAACTTTAATATTTTCAAATACTTTGATGATTTTCTCTATTCTGGTTCTGGCATATACTCGCATACATATTATCAGGTCCAACATAAAATAAAAATTCGTGAATAAAGTTTTCTCCTCCAAATTTATAAACTGGGAACCAATTTTGTTTTACATTTTAGAGATGTAGGCAGATATGTTTTCAGGACATTTATTTTGTATGTCTCCTAGCAATACGTTCCGTGTTTCCTTTTCAGTGTAATTTCTATTCTTTTTTTATAAAACAAAAATCAAAAACAGATTGACATCTGAAGAATGTTTGATTTTTACTGAGTATTGTAAAGTGTGTGTGTATGGCTTTCATTTACGTTTACGTAGAATATCATTAAGAAAAGATTTCAAAGTTTTTACAATGAAATACATGAATACAAAAATTTTAATTTTTTGTAAATGAGTTCTATTGATAAAATAAAGTTTTTTGCTTTTTCAATAATTAATTAAAATAAATGAAGTATTTTGTAAGAAAATGAAATTGAGAGAATTTCTTAACATACCTTTGACAATGTATTTGTAGGCATAATATCACTTGGTTTTTAGCCACCTGCGAAGTATTCAACGTCATTAACCCTTTGACGGTTACAGCTAAAAACTGGGAGCATATTATTTTGCTTTTCTTTTTAAAGTATTCTTAAAACGTATCTTATATCGGGTCTTTCTTTAAAGATAGGAATTTAAATTTAAAGGCCTATAGTTGTCATTATGTATGAAATATAACATCGTTCAAATGTCATCCATGCATCCAAAATATAAAATTTTCCACGTCCTTGGTGCATAAATCAGGTTAAATTTAATCGATGGCATAGATAATATTGCCTTTAAGTACCGCTGAGATTTGTGGATTCATCTACTCACTGATGTTTTCGAAACATTATGGGTTTCGTCGATGTTTCCATGTTAGTCGATTGTTTACTGAACTAGTGGATTCAAATTTTAGTTGTATCGTTGGTGGTTATGTAGGAATTCTGGGCAACGAAGACAGAATCGTTTTATGGAGTGGAAAGAGATTTTTGAAGAGGTATACCCACCGAAAAGGAAGATAAAGAGAGTTGGAGGCTCTTCTCTCGCCAATAGGGTTCGAGATAATGGCTGTGCTGCACTAATTCATTGCAGAAAGAATCAACAGAGTGCATATCGAATACTTTACTGACATATAGTAACATGTATACTGAAGATCGTCAGAGCAATAGGACTGAGGGAGACGTTATTGAGAAACTGTTCAATAGATCAAAATGAGACAATTTTTTGTGTCATACGAAACTAAAATTCTATATTATATAAGTATTTGACTGACTAAAAAAATTTTCGAATTTTTCGTTGTGTAGAATAGAAGTCGCCGTAGTCTATTATGTAGTGTGTTGGCATATTAGACGTAAAGCCAGGGTTCGAGCCCCAGGCCAGGCATCAAAACAAAATACAAAAAGTATTTCTTCGGCGACTTTCTCTCAGCAAATTTCTGGCAAAAACTCTGAGAGTAAATAAAATTGTCATGAAAAGTTTCTCAAAAATCTGTCGTTCGGAGTCGACTTTAAACTGTAGATCCCACCACTCATGTCGTGGTGAAACTAGGTCGTAATCCTGACTGAAGGGTTGTAATGACCAATTATGTATATAGAAGTCGCCGTAGTCTTCTAGGTAGTGTATAGGCTTATTAGACGAGGTCCGTTGGTTCAAGCCCCACCTCATACATTCGACATTCTGTCAGCAGCCTTCTGTCAAAAACTATGAGAGTAAATAAAAATTAAAATGATAAGCTTATCAAACTCTTGTTTGGTATTGACTTAAGCTGTAGGTCCCGCCAATCATGGATAAATTAATACAAGATTTGAGTGGGTGCGAGAAACTATATTTCTATCCTGATGAAAAATTTCTAATGACCAAGTAACGTGAAGTCAAAGAAAATTATAATCAGAAATTTCTTCTTATCTTCTATGAAATAAATTGCTATAAGCTCTCATCATCGTTTATTACATTAAACTAACAAACCAATCGTTTTATATGTTATTTTTATTTCATAAATTATCGAGCTGTAATGATAAACAACTTATTTATATATTTATTTATTTAAAGTATTTATAAAAAACAAGTGATTTTACTACCGCACGCATAATAATATTATCACCCGTTGTGTGTCACTAATAGTTTTTCCTACTTTCCTTTTGTAAGGCATTATAAGTTAATGCCTGCCAATGGTAAACCAAAATTTTATGCAATTCAATTGCAATGCAACAAGTAATACGACGGCTGAGTATTTATTTTCAAATAAAGCTTTTTTTATTCAATTTCAGTTCAATTCAATACAACTGCATACAATATGGATTTCAATAGCGAAGAGAAATTTATTTTTAATTCATCAAAGTCAACAAAACCATCGTCAATGACTTGCACATGCAGGAAGCTATGTCTATAAATACATACATATGTTTAATGTATTTGTTTATGAAAGGAAACAAAAATACACACAAGTTTGTCAATGTAAGTGTTCTTACCCATGCATCTCCTTCTACACTACGTGTGAACTTATGTGTGTTTTAGTGAGTCAAATTCACTTTAACTTGAATACAATATTTGTAATACGTGTTGTGAATACACATTCATCCTTTAAGATAACACTACATAACATTATATATATGTGCATACGTGTTACAATCCCTGTTGTACTTGAGCACACATACACTGCCATTTATATACTGAGTGAAGGAGACATGTTCATATCACACTACGAAAAAGATCTCCTCTTTAAATCAGAATCAATATTAATTTCAATGGAAGGGAATTGAAATGCGAATATATGTATGTATACGATTGTGTGCTTTTTAAATTAAATCTCTATCTAAGGAATACTGTATCAAGTAACTTTACTTTGATGCGTTTTAAGCATTCACACCGCAGACTATTCAAATATATTTACATTATATTTACAGCGTATTTAAAATGAGTGGCTTTGTGGCTTACTTTAGAATCTCAAAGGCTGATGACAAAACTGTATACTTAGGTGAGAATAATTAAAAAGTTTCACACACAAATTTTAATATAAGGTCACATTGATCATTACAACACATCAGTCAGGATTACAACCTAGCTTCAAACACCACTTGTGTTACATTGTGTTTGTTAAATTTATACATGAGAGGCAGGACCTATAGTTTAAAGTCGACCCCGAACGACAGATTTTTGAGAACATTTCCATGGCAATTTTATCTTCTCTCAGAGTTTTTGCCAAAAATCTGCTGAAAGGCAGACGCCGAAGAAATACTTTTTCATATTTCATTTTGTTGGAGATGTCTGACCTGGAGTTTAAACCGTGCCTTCACGGCAACCAACACACTACTACTATGAAGTAAAGAAGTAAAAAAAATATTCTTACGAAAACGGAAAATCTAGATACTAGTGTTATGCTTTTACATCGTTTAACATTAGAATTATAAACAAAAACTATAAAAGCAAAAACAAGTAAGCAAAAATATACCAACAAAATACCAGCATAAAAAAATTATAAACAAGAAAACAAAAATGCAACAACAAACACTACAAGAATAAATGTAAACAAAATACAAAAGAACAAAAATGCAACAACGATGTTTACATGTATAGAGATTTCGAGAAGGCGAAGCTCTGAACATTCGACTTCAAGATCATTCATCAGACTGTTTACGTTGCCATATAAAAGGCAAGGCAAAGCAGACAACTGGGTTAGTAACAGTTCAGTCAGTCTAGTGTTACAACGCTGTGTGTTTAAAGAGAGTTATAGTGGCCTTAGCAAGTCATTTAAATGTATGGCGGTGTCCGGATAGCGTTCTTCTCTATGGAAGTGAATCTAGGGTCGTTAGAAACAATTAACAAACTCAAGGCTATTGTTTTTTCCGTTGTATCGACAGTTGTTGTTAAGGTTTTGTTGATTTATTGTTGGCAGTTCAGGTAAAATGTCACTGTCCGGTGGTAAATCTTCATTGTTACTGTGATGGCGTGGTAGTTGTGACTTTTACTGCTGTTGCTGCTGCTGTAGCAGTTGTTTTTGTAAAAGTTTATGCTGTTGTCGTTGTTTAAGTACTTTTCCGTGTTGCTGCTATTTTTGCTTTTGATGTTTTAAATGTTGCTCACGGTGCTGAACCTAATGTTGATGATGTTCTTCCGTTTTATAATCGTAGTGAACTGCTGAAGGTAGATTTTCTGAGGCAGCAAGTGTTTTACTACTGGCCCCACTTGAGCCATTATCGCAGTAACTGTTATTGTCAAGATTGCACATATGATGGTGTCGTTCGGCTTCGGATGTTGTTGCGTTCGATGTAGCTCCATTTCTAATTTCTGTTTTAGATTTTATTCCTTAGTTTGCTTATTATAATTCTCTTCCTCTTGCTACTGATAGATTTGCTTCTTCATCATTTGTTTGTTGCGGTTTTTATGCTGCTCTTGAATTCGAGCTTCTTCATGTTCTTGTTCTCGTTCCTGCGCATATTTTTCTTCCTCCAATTTCCCCTTTAGTCCTTGATATTCCTGTTGCAATTCGTGTATTGCCGCTGAATCTTCATCATTGTTCTTGTCGTCCTCATTTGTTGTTGTTGTTTTCGATTTTTTGATTTTCTTTGAAGTCGATTTGAATGTGGTCTTCGGATTTAATTGCATTCGTGTTTGCAGCTGACTCTTCAATGGGTGTTGAATAGTCATCATACATATATTGTTGAAGTATATTTGCTGGCTTTTTATATGCAATTGTTTACAGGAATTTTATTCCAATTATTATTGCTGTTGCAAAGCGTTTTTATTTTTCACCGTAAAATCAACCAAATGAAGATATGTATGAAATTTTATTTATTAACTTTTTTTTAAAACTGGAAATACATTTAATCAGTCAACACCCGAACCATTTCCATAGGATATTGTCATTTAATCCCTGTTTTTTTTTTGTATCAGAAAAACTCAACACAATAAAAATCCGCAAGTCAATTATAATTTGATTGTATGTCGTACGATAGTTTTTATTTCAAAAACACACTGTAGGTGAGTAATAGATTTTGATCGGCTTATATATTTGTTAAATTTATTGTAGCAAATGTAGTCAAACGTATTTTTACTACAATAACGTAAATCTTTTAGCTTTTAAACGTACAAACTCACTTGAAGTACGATATTCTATAAATAAAATCAATTTAAAAAATACAAAATTTTTTTCGCGAATAATTCTTATTTCTCTAACTATCAAGAACTAGTATTCACTTAAGTGGCTAGCACTGTACTAAGCAAAATTTTTTTTTTGTATTTATTAAATATGGAATTATTTTTTTTTACATATGCTACTTAGTTTATTATCCTTCATAATAGTTATTTATTTAATTTTTATTTTTCGTTTTTTTTTGTTTCTTTCTTTACACACCACAATCGATATGAATCGTACTTGTTTAACCACAGCAGGAACAGCAGGGCGTAGGATTGTTTTGTTTTTTGTGCTGTTATCAGTTTTAGTTTGACTTTCAATTGCAAACTAAATTCATTTTAAGGAAAATATTTTAAATACTTTTATTAAATTGAAATAAAAACGTTAAAAAATTGCAATTGAAAATTATTAAGGTTAATAAAAATGTTCGTGCCATTAAAAGAAGGTTGAAGTCGCTGTAGTTTAGTAGGTAGTATATTGGCTTATTAGTCGTAAGGCCGAAAAACGAAATATAAAAAAATATTGCTTCGGCGACTTCCTCTCAGCAGATTTCTGGCAAAAACTAGGAGAGTAAATAAAATTGCCATGAAAAGTTTCTCAAAAATCTAAAGTCAACTCCGAATTTTATACTGTATAAAAGGTAAAATGTAATGTATAAAATTAGCACACACAGCATGAGTGGTGTTAGAAGCTAGGCCGCAATTCTGACTGAAGGGTTGTAAAGGCCAATTATGTATATGTATGTATAATTAAACCTTATAAGCCAGTTTAAATTGTTGATTGATACATTTTCGTTGTTTAGCGGATGCAAGGTATACCCTGCTTTAAGAAGGAGATGGCTTTTTGGCAGGAGTGTGCCTGCAGGAGTAAATTTTCGGGATGTTTCTTTGATTTTCTGGCAAAAACCATGAGAAAGTTTCTAAAGAATCTGTCGCATAGAGTCGATTTTAAATTGTACTCATCCGTGAGTCAGTCCCACACTTTTGTAAAAGCTAAACAGTGCGGTACATGAATAATTAAGAAAAAAATATTTCGATCGGCCAAATGCCATGGACATACAAACATAATTGGTCAGTACAGCCCTTCAATCAGGATTACGACCTAGTTTCTCACACTACTTATGTTGTGTGTGTTAATTTTATACATGAGAGGTGGGACCTACAGTTTAAAGTCGACTCCGAACGACAGATTTTTGGAAAGATTCTCAAATAAAATCTGTCGTTGGGTGTCTACTTTAAACTCTAAATTCCGCCACTCAAGTATATAATTGACACACACAACATAAGTGGCGTGTGAAGCTTGGACGTAATCCTGATTGAAGGGTTGTAATGAATAATTATATGTGTACCAGAGATCAGCAATGAGTATTCAAAAAGATGAGTAATATCGAATCATACTCATAATTTCTGATACTGATACTGATACGCATTCATACTTATTTTAATATCATACTCATACTACTCATATTCAAAATTTGAAGTACTCATCCTACTCATACTTAGCAATACGTATGAAGGTGTTGATTTCGACTCTGCATGACTCAACATTTAAAATAATCACAAAATAAATATGATTCGCGTGCGTACGCTACAATACCCACTACAAGGTCGTGTGTTTGCTTTGCTTGCTGTCTTTGCCTTTTTCTTTCTTGTTTTTTCTTTTTTATGTAAATGCGATAACAACTAAGACTGTAAATTTTGCTGGATGATTCGAATCACTCAAATCATTTATGAGTATTATAAGTATTTTTCTACACTTCAAACATATTTCACATGTATCTGAATGAGTAGACTTATAAATCATATCATATCCTGTACTTATAAATCAACGTTGTAGTGAATACGAATGGATCAGAGTACATAGTTAAATTTCAATATTGTTGACTCACTTGTATTCAAAATTTCATGAGTGCTTATGAGTAGCGAAAAAACGATTCATTGCTGATCTCTGATGTGTATGTGTGTGTTTCCAGGACCTTTGCTTTTTTTAATGAATTTGAGTCGCTCGTTGAGTTGTGTGTAATGCAGTTTTCAACAATTTCTTTATGTTACTGCATAAATATGCGGATATTTCTAGTTCTGGTATTTTCATTGGAAACGTAATTTTTTATTCTTTTTTAATAAATTTATTTTGTTCATCTTTACCACCAATTTTCGTAGTTTCCCTCCGTGTCATACTAATTTACCAGTTGCAGTATAAAGTTACGAACTTTAATATTTTCAAATACTTTGATGATTTTCTCTATTCTGGTTCTGGCATATACTCGCATACATATTATCAGGTCCAACATAAAATAAAAATTCGTGAATAAAGTTTTCTCCTCCAAATTTATAAACTGGGAACCAATTTTGTTTTACATTTTAGAGATGTAGGCAGATATGTTTTCAGGACATTTATTTTGTATGTCTCCTAGCAATACGTTCCGTGTTTCCTTTTCAGTGTAATTTCTATTCTTTTTTTATAAAACAAAAATCAAAAACAGATTGACATCTGAAGAATGTTTGATTTTTACTGAGTATTGTAAAGTGTGTGTGTATGGCTTTCATTTACGTTTACGTAGAATATCATTAAGAAAAGATTTCAAAGTTTTTACAATGAAATACATGAATACAAAAATTTTAATTTTTTGTAAATGAGTTCTATTGATAAAATAAAGTTTTTTGCTTTTTCAATAATTAATTAAAATAAATGAAGTATTTTGTAAGAAAATGAAATTGAGAGAATTTCTTAACATACCTTTGACAATGTATTTGTAGGCATAATATCACTTGGTTTTTAGCCACCTGCGAAGTATTCAACGTCATTAACCCTTTGACGGTTACAGCTAAAAACTGGGAGCATATTATTTTGCTTTTCTTTTTAAAGTATTCTTAAAACGTATCTTATATCGGGTCTTTCTTTAAAGATAGGAATTTAAATTTAAAGGCCTATAGTTGTCATTATGTATGAAATATAACATCGTTCAAATGTCATCCATGCATCCAAAATATAAAATTTTCCACGTCCTTGGTGCATAAATCAGGTTAAATTTAATCGATGGCATAGATAATATTGCCTTTAAGTACCGCTGAGATTTGTGGATTCATCTACTCACTGATGTTTTCGAAACATTATGGGTTTCGTCGATGTTTCCATGTTAGTCGATTGTTTACTGAACTAGTGGATTCAAATTTTAGTTGTATCGTTGGTGGTTATGTAGGAATTCTGGGCAACGAAGACAGAATCGTTTTATGGAGTGGAAAGAGATTTTTGAAGAGGTATACCCACCGAAAAGGAAGATAAAGAGAGTTGGAGGCTCTTCTCTCGCCAATAGGGTTCGAGATAATGGCTGTGCTGCACTAATTCATTGCAGAAAGAATCAACAGAGTGCATATCGAATACTTTACTGACATATAGTAACATGTATACTGAAGATCGTCAGAGCAATAGGACTGAGGGAGACGTTATTGAGAAACTGTTCAATAGATCAAAATGAGACAATTTTTTGTGTCATACGAAACTAAAATTCTATATTATATAAGTATTTGACTGACTAAAAAAATTTTCGAATTTTTCGTTGTGTAGAATAGAAGTCGCCGTAGTCTATTATGTAGTGTGTTGGCATATTAGACGTAAAGCCAGGGTTCGAGCCCCAGGCCAGGCATCAAAACAAAATACAAAAAGTATTTCTTCGGCGACTTTCTCTCAGCAAATTTCTGGCAAAAACTCTGAGAGTAAATAAAATTGTCATGAAAAGTTTCTCAAAAATCTGTCGTTCGGAGTCGACTTTAAACTGTAGATCCCACCACTCATGTCGTGGTGAAACTAGGTCGTAATCCTGACTGAAGGGTTGTAATGACCAATTATGTATATAGAAGTCGCCGTAGTCTTCTAGGTAGTGTATAGGCTTATTAGACGAGGTCCGTTGGTTCAAGCCCCACCTCATACATTCGACATTCTGTCAGCAGCCTTCTGTCAAAAACTATGAGAGTAAATAAAAATTAAAATGATAAGCTTATCAAACTCTTGTTTGGTATTGACTTAAGCTGTAGGTCCCGCCAATCATGGATAAATTAATACAAGATTTGAGTGGGTGCGAGAAACTATATTTCTATCCTGATGAAAAATTTCTAATGACCAAGTAACGTGAAGTCAAAGAAAATTATAATCAGAAATTTCTTCTTATCTTCTATGAAATAAATTGCTATAAGCTCTCATCATCGTTTATTACATTAAACTAACAAACCAATCGTTTTATATGTTATTTTTATTTCATAAATTATCGAGCTGTAATGATAAACAACTTATTTATATATTTATTTATTTAAAGTATTTATAAAAAACAAGTGATTTTACTACCGCACGCATAATAATATTATCACCCGTTGTGTGTCACTAATAGTTTTTCCTACTTTCCTTTTGTAAGGCATTATAAGTTAATGCCTGCCAATGGTAAACCAAAATTTTATGCAATTCAATTGCAATGCAACAGGTAATACGACGGCTGAGTATTTATTTTCAAATAAAGCTTTTTTTATTCAATTTCAGTTCAATTCAATACAACTGCAGACAATATGGATTTCAATAGCGAAGAGAAATTTATTTTTAATTCATCAAAGTCAACAAAACCATCGTCAATGACTTGCACATGCAGGAAGCTATGTCTATAAATACATACATATGTTTAATGTATTTGTTTATGAAAGGAAACAAAAATACACACAAGTTTGTCAATGTAAGTGTTCTTACCCATGCATCTCCTTCTACACTACGTGTGAACTTATGTGTGTTTTAGTGAGTCAAATTCACTTTAACTTGAATACAATATTTGTAATACGTGTTGTGAATACACATTCATCCTTTAAGATAACACTACATAACATTATATATATGTGCATACGTGTTACAATCCCTGTTGTACTTGAGCACACATACACTGCCATTTATATACTGAGTGAAGGAGACATGTTCATATCACACTACGAAAAAGATCTCCTCTTTAAATCAGAATCAATATTCATTTCAATGGAAGGGAATTGAAATGCGAATATATGTATGTATACGATTGTGTGCTTTTTAAATTAAATCTCTATCTAAGGAATACTGTATCAAGTAACTTTACTTTGTTGCGTTTTAAGCATTCACACCTCAGACTATTCAAATATATTTACATTATATTTACAGCGTATTTAAAATGAGTGGCTTTGTGGCTTACTTTAGAATCTCAAAGGCTGATGACAAAACTGTATACTTAGGTGAGAATAATTAAAAAGTTTCACACACAAATTTTAATATAAGGTCACATTGATCATTACAACACATCAGTCAGGATTACAACCTAGCTTCAAACACCACTTGTGTTACATTGTGTTTGTTAAATTTATACATGAGAGGCAGGACCTATAGTTTAAAGTCGACCCCGAACGACAGATTTTTGAGAACATTTCCATGGCAATTTTATCTTCTCTCAGAGTTTTTGCCAAAAATCTGCTGAAAGGCAGACGCCGAAGAAATACTTTTTCATATTTCATTTTGTTGGAGATGTCTGACCTGGAGTTTAAACCGTGCCTTCACGGCAACCAACACACTACTACTATGAAGTAAAGAAGTAAAAAAAATATTCTTACGAAAACGGAAAATCTAGATACTAGTGTTATGCTTTTACATCGTTTAACATTAGAATTATAAACAAAAACTATAAAAGCAAAAACAAGTAAGCAAAAATATACCAACAAAATACCAGCATAAAAAAATTATAAACAAGAAAACAAAAATGCAACAACAAACACTACAAGAATAAATGTAAACAAAATACAAAAGAACAAAAATGCAACAACGATGTTTACATGTATAGAGATTTCGAGAAGGCGAAGCTCTGAACATTCGACTTCAAGATCATTCATCAGACTGTTTACGTTGCCATATAAAAGGCAAGGCAAAGCAGACAACTGGGTTAGTAACAGTTCAGTCAGTCTAGTGTTACAACGCTGTGTGTTTAAAGAGAGTTATAGTGGTTTGAAGATCTCCGAACAATTGACTAGTAATTAATATTGTTTATGCAAAAGAGTGCAAATGGGAATAACAAACAAAGCAAATGTTGTTGTATACATCAAGTTGTGAACAGTGCACACAGAATTGTGCAAACAATAAAGAATTTTAATTAAAACAAAACACAAATTTATTTTTATTTTATTTTCAATCTACGAGCTCATATTTTAAATGTTTTTAAAAGGTAAAAACGTAACAATATATTTTTACTATCCATTAAATTGGTCCCTTGGTCGGAATGAAATAAAGAACGACATCAGAAAATAAAATAAGGCAGCAGAAAAGATAAAATATTAGCTGGAATTCTTTGGAATGCAATGGTAACTACAGCTTAACTTTTATTGTACCACTGTCGGAGAAAGAACTACGTTTTGCATCAGTACTACTACTTAACGTCATATACAACATATTCGCATTCATATTCCAAGGAAGACTTGAAAGTAAAGTAGAAGGTAATCCTTGAGACGAGTAGGCAGTTTACTAGTAAAATTTAGGTTCTTATAACAGCAGCTTCAGGACTTTGACAGTTGATAATGGCCAGGGTATTGAAGATTCATCTGTCAAAATAGTTGTCATTTATTCAATCGGCTTTGTCAAATCACTTTGAACGATCGTAAACAATGACGTATGCACACCAGCCAGAGAATGTTGTTATATTTCATACATAGTGGTGTTAATAGAAGCCTACGTTACTTACAGAATTAATGGACAAAAATACCGGCTATAGAGATTTTTCTTTTTTTAATTCGAGGGTTTTTTATGTTAGAGATTCGCAACACAGATTCTCGTTTATTATTCTTATGCGAGCATATAGTTTTAATCACAACAAATTGCAACATTCCAGAAACAACTGCACAGCAACGACAAAAGTACAGCTCATGTCAATTGTTCATAACTGCAGTGGTAGTTTACACCCAAGGTATTGTCAACACTAGATTTGTAAAATAATTCAGTGTCTGCTCATCGGGTACCTACTAAAATATGTATCGTATTGTAAAATGTTACAGTTCTGTGTATCTCATTTATTTTAAACAAAAGATTTCATAGTTTTTCTTTTTTAGTATTTTAATCAGAAAAAGAATTTTTATTGATCCTAATAGAACCACATGACGTTTCTCATTTTAATTTGCATGTTTCCCTTAAGCCCTTGTTACTATACCACGATTCTGTTGTTTTTTGAATGGGTTTTCAGTAATTTTTTTTTTTTTTTAATAAAAATTTACAGAAAAAAGAATCGAAATACAATGAAAAGCGATGGAAGAGTTTTCCAATATAAAGTTGCCAACAACAGCAGCAACAAAAACAATAGCGATAGCAACTATTTTTCATTCGGAAAATTTCTGAAACCTTAATTAATATTTTTCTCCCTGTTTATTGCAATTTTTTTAAGTGTTTTATTTCTTCTTTTTTATGTTTTATTTTTAAAAAGAAAATATATTGTTAAAGAGACTGTATAAAAGAGATAGTAGTAGTAGTAGTAGTAGTGTTTGGTCATCATATTTTTGATCGTGCATTTGTTTTTACAAAAACCAGATAAATTTAAAATAATCTACAAACAATAACATAAAACAAACATAAAAATATAAAAATACTAAAATGCTAAAATTAAAAAAGAAAACAAAATTAAAATAAAACAAACCAAAACAATAAAAATTTCGCGGTCAAGAATTACAGTTTTTAAACAACAACACCATCAAACGAAAAATAACCTATTACATACATACATACATACCTATTACATACACTTAACCGCAATAATTTAAATATTAATAAGACAATAACAACAAAAATAAATAAACAAATAACCATATGATGCGGCATTCTTGGGGGCGATTGCTGTAGACGGTCTAGTGGTGAAGGTATAGCACTGGCCATTTTATAGTCACCTAGCAAGAACTCGTTTCCTTGCCGTTCACATCTTGAGTTTAAATCAAATGTCCACAAACACGACTCCCTCTTTCCACCTTCCAATAACCTATTTTCCTAAACCTGCACAATGCACTGCATGAGTAGGGGCCATCTCCTGAGTGCTGGTTTAAAAAAAATATATTCTCTACTTAACGCAAAACGGAATAATAAAATTTCTATAGATTTTTAGATATTTTGCTGCGTGAGTATTTAACTCCCTTTTTTGCAAATGTAAACATAAAAAACTATGTAATTATGCTGGCTCCATGCCTTTATTGTCTGCTGTTTTATCATTATCAAGTATAAATCTGAACTCAATACAGGCAAATGGACAGCTTAATTAATTTCTGGAAAATTTTAATAAAAAAAATAAAAATTATTGCATTTATGCCAAAACATATCGCAGCAAAATGAATTCAAATAAAATTTAAAATTTTATTCTTACCGTTTACCAATCTTAGCTCATACCAGCATGACTTAGATCTTCTCTCATTGTCGTTTCCCAAAAAAAGTTTCGATTGCCTCAAACCCATTGATTTGGAAATAGTCCTTGCCTTGCATACCTTTCTAAACATCCATAGAAGTGTCAGGTCAAGTGGATATACTCAAGAATGAGTATGCAATCTTCCACGCCACTGATACAACCAGAAACTCCCCTCGTCTGTTTACTCATTCCTAAGAATTCCTATATGACCTGGGACTCAGCAGAGGGTAATTTAGTTTTCCTTAACTATCGGATTCAGGTTTCCCAGACGCCAACCTGACTGTCAGATGTTACTATGCTGCCTATTGTTCCACTTACCCAAATTGAATTGAGCACATGTTTCGATGACACAAACTTACGCTTGGGAAATACACGCTTGTTTCCCCATGGGCTCGGAATATTTCTTTCTGGAGCCAAAAATTCTTGCTCCTGTCCCAAGATCCGTTCTGGACCCATCTATAAACCATAAAAAGTCTTCTTTTTGAAAGACTATGTATGCACTTTTCAGATTTTTTTATTCATGGCTGCTCTTAAGTGTCATTACGCAACACTTTGGTTCAAAGGTTATATTCAGGCGATAGTTATTCGATTTCGTTGGTTTTAAACTCATTTAATGTTGGACTTGTCTCCCATCAACCTAAAAACAGACTCCAAAGTTTTGGACAAAGAACTTTAATCTAACAGAGCCTTCAGCGCCGCTATAGATCATGTTCTCATTGCCCCTTTAATACCAACACATGCTAATCCTTGTAGCTTATCCAACCCAATTTGAGATATTTTCAAATTTTTTCTATTTGCCCAGGCATATATGTTCCACAGATCACTATTGGTCTAACCATAATGGTATACAGTCAGTGTATAATTAATGAGTTCCATCCCCAGGAATATCCCTGCAAACCTTCTGCTGACCATTATGTGGATGTTTCGCCTTTTCTGAGTTGCTCTCCATGACAATTTAATATTCAGTGTTATTCTCAAATATTTTAGCTCCATTTTCTCTGGTATTATTTCACTCAGGAGTTAAATATTCTTGGATTTAGGAAGTTTTATGCTTCTTGTAAAAGGTAATATGGGGTCCGGTTTAATTTTCAAGCCTACTACAACGACTTAGGATCTCAACATCACTTTGAATGATGTTGCAAAGAGTTTAAATTGTCTAATTTAGGACATCCTAACATCCATGGTCTCACGAAACAACGCAATCTGTGAAAATGTCCAGCGTTATAATGGGATATCAAACAGGGTCTTCTGGACCGGTCGTGTTAAAGCTTTATCTGCTCTCGTAGACCACTCATTTACGTCGTAACCTCGTACACAAAATTCAACTGACCAGGAACTGATGACAAACAATCATAGGCAACCACGTTTGTTCGCTGAATAAGGTCTTCAACCGTTAGCAACTAAATCTAATTGTCATCAAATAATCATTTGATCAATGAGGTCCATTTCCATATGAATGGGTTCGGTTACTTCCTTTCATGCGACTTCTGGCAAAAACTCTGAAAGCAATTAAAATTGCCATGAGAAGTTTTCCGAAGTATATCATTTGGAGTCGACTTTAAACTGTAGGTCCCGGAACCCGTATATAAAAACACACACAACAGAAGTGGGTGTGAGAGGCTAAGTCGTAATCCCGACTGAAGGGCAGTAATCACCAATTGCTTATGTATGTATGTATGAAACCCCTGAGTTTTCTGCTAAAAGCACGATTTCAATAATTTAAGAAAAACTTTAAAAATCTTTATTGTCTAAAGCGAGCAGTTTGTTAAACTTTTAGTGAGTATTTCCATACTCATAATTCCTGATATAATTTAACTTAATGAAGGCAATAAAGCTACTGCGACTTTGTTTCCGCTGCACGCTCATTAATTATAATCCTGCCAAGTGTTCTTAATTATATTCGTGGGGAGGGAAATACTCTCATAAGTAATGACTTTTGACTGCCTATTAAGAGTGCTGCCTCTAAAAGTCATTGTAAAGTGTGACACTCTATAACACCCTTAACACAGTTATTTATTACTGTGTGACTAATTGTTGTCAATAACACAATAACAACAACAACTGTAAGGCTAATATTTTGTTACATATTGTGTTGAGTGATAAAAAAAATTTAAAACATTTTCTTCTTGTAATGACCACTTGATATCCTGAGGCCATAATGGTTTTGCGCTGATGTTTGTAAATCCAATAAAAAACGTTCCAAGAAAAGGATGATATTTTAAAAATAACTCGACAAGATTTGGCCAAAGCACATATCCTAATACTTTCGGCAGCCCTTTTACAGGAACACATTCCGAGGGCAAAACAAAGTATATGTTATCGACAAGTAGAGACGTCCGGCCGATAACTATACTTTCGATACAGTCAAGGAATTTATTTATCTTGGCTCCGCCGTTATCACCAAAAATGATGTCAGTCTAGAGATCAAGCGCAGGATCACTTTTGCCAACAGGTGCAACTATGGTCTTAATGTACGATTGAGTAGCAGAGACTTCTTTCATACAACGAAATTATTAGGTTAGGTTAGGTTAGGTTAGGTTAGAGGACGTGTACTTGTCAATTAAGACAAGTACAGTACCCGGAGGTCGAATTGACGCATTGTACAACGACCTAGTTTCTCACACTACTTATGTTGTGTGTGTTAATTTTATACATGAGTGGTGGGGCCTATTGTTTAAATCGACTCCGAACGACAGATTTTTGAAAAACTTTTTTTTCATGGCAATTTTATTTAATCTCAGAGTTTATGCTACAAATCTGCTGAGGGGAAGTCGCCGAAGAAATTTTTTTTTGTATTTGTCTTGATGTCTGGCCTGGGGCTCGAAACCTGGCTTTACTTCTAATAAGCCAACACACTACCTACTAGACTACGGCGACTACAAAACAAAACGACGAAACTATTACCCTACACGACGCTCATCCTATCCGTGTTTCTTTATGGCGAAGAGGCATGTACCCTATTAAGTACTGATGCAGCAGTCTTGAGAGTATGCGAGAGAAAAGTCATACGTAAGATATTCGGCCCAGTGTGAGTTGGCGATGCTTTCCGCATCCAATCCAAAAGTGAGCTCATACTCCTGAAGGACATAGACGTTGTGCAGCGTATTAATATCCAGCGGATGCGCTGGCTCTGCCATGTCGTTCGAATGGAGAAGGATGCTCCGTCGAGACGGGTATTTGATGCGGGGATCTGCGGAAGTCGGCGAAGAAGACGACCTTGTATGCGTTGGAAGAACCAAATCGAGGAAGCCCTGTCATCAATTGGTATGACCAACTGGCGTAGGCGCTCAAAAAGCAGAGGCGCCTGGAAGGGTGTATTGCGGCAGGCCGAAATCCGTTAATCGGGTTGTTAATGGCCAATTAAGTAAATAAGTAACAATATTCCTAAAATATTCGTAATAAGCGTGCTTTTCATACAAACAGCATACAATACATACAACAGATAATGGAATGGAGATATGATTTTAGACTTCCACCATGTATTTCATTGAAATTAATGAGTTTAATGCAATGTATTTAAGAAAACTGTAGAAAAAATGCATGGAACAACTAACCGATCTTAAAAATGAATTCCTTTAGCGAAAGTAGTTCTATGGGTCTTGTTTTGAGCCACACAATAAGTCTCAAGTATTACTTGAGGACAGTAGACTTATAGCTCACAGTCCACGAAAAATACCTTTCCTTAGCAAATAGCAATACGAGAAGATTGGCGATTGCCAGGTAATCTGTCGAAGTCGTGTAGTCTACAAGCCAGTGTCTTGGCTTATTATATGACATCCCGGAGTTCAAACTCCAACTCAACATCTCGAATTAATTTCTTTTGGCAACGTCTCATCAGTCTTTTGTCAAAACCTCTAAGAGCAAATAAAATTTCCATGAAAAGCTTCTCAAATATGTCGTACGTATCGTACGACGTTAAGCTGTAGGTGTATAGGCAATATAGTCCGGCTTCTTTTTTTTTTTTTTTTTTTTTTTTTCGCCGAGGAGGGGTAAATGTACCTAACCGCACCATAGAGGAAGTCGTCACATCCTCCGTGTGTGGGGCCCTCACCCACTAAATCCCCCCCTCGTCTCCTGTGGACTTGTTTGTACCCACTCCGGAACTACGGTGGTATTACTTCGGAGTGGAGTCCTTTTGGCCCTTTGGCCCCTTCATGTTCATATCCGCGTGCGGATTGCGAATCGAAAGTTGAGGAGTCATCTAAGCGTCTCCACTATTCCTTTCGTCTAGATCATCGTCTCTGTTACGCCCGGCACGTGTGACAGTATCACCTATGCCGACATGCTTACTCGTTCTGCAGCTTCAAGATCTATCTTCTTCCGTCTCAGAATGCGCTCTATGTAATTCACTACCGACGTCCAATTTTCACTACTCGCAGTCATAACGCCGACAATATTAGCGGCTGTGATCGTTCCGACTATTGACGTCAGTACAGAGCGATAGCTCTGCCAGCGTGCACACTCGAAAACAGTGTGCTCTGCGTCATCAATTACCTCCCCTTCCTCGTACAGGCAGTAAGGGGAGGCGGCCTTGCCCATTCTGTGCAGATATTTCCTAAAATATCCGTGACCCGATAGCATCTGTGTAACGTAGTAGTTTATCTCTCCAAATTTCCGACCGATACATGGCCTTATGTCCGGGATAAGTCTCGAGGTCCATCTTCCTCTATCCTCCTCGTTCCATCGTTGTTGCCATTTTGAAATGGTGTTTTCCCTGAAGTAACCGGTTATATGATTTCCAGCCGATTTCGCCTTATAAATCTCCATCCGCTCTGCCGCCAGCAGATCCACAGGGATTATACCCGCTATCACCAGTACGGCCGGAGCGGACACTGTACGGTACGCCGACGCAACACGCAATGCAGCCGTTCTCTGTACCGATACAAGTGAGCTTGTCCTCTTCTTAACATCTAGTGTTTCGGCCCAAATTTCGCTCCCATAAAGCATAATGCTGTTTCCAACATCCATCAGGAGTCTCCGTCTCGCCGGTAGTGGTCCTCCAATATTCGCCATTAATCTGCTGAGCTGTCCGACGATCTTCTGGGCCTTGTTAGCCGAGTACTGAATCTAATCCAGCCTTATTCCTAGGTATTTCACCGAGCTCACGGTCCTAATTGTCTCGTTTCCAATGGTCATGTCCACATGCAAGGGGATACGACGACCAGTGATTAGCAGCAATTCAGCATGGCCAGGTCTAGGCCGTGGGAATCCAACCATGCTTTTGTCCTTAGCATAACGCGTCTCAATTTTCGTTGTGCCTCTTCCGTGTTCCTGGCCGTGATAACAGCTGCGATATCGTCTGCCGGCATATCCTCCCTCAGAATTCCATCATAGCTAACATTCCACAGGTCGGGGCCGAGGATAGATCATTGTGCCGCTCCAGATGTTACTTGTTTCACTCTTGATCCCGAGCTTGTGCTATACACCAGCTGCCTGTTACTCAAATAACTACTTATCATGGCCAGAATGTAATGTGGCACAGAAAAATTGTTCTCCAAAGCATCCTGTACATCGCTCCATCTAAGGTTGTTAAACGCGTTTTTGACGTCCAAAGTGGCAAGCAGTACCACAGGCCTCGTAAAGTGACTCCCACGTTGTGTGACCACAGCTGCTTCAGTCACCTCTCTCAAAGCGTCAATTGTTGACCGACCGGGTCGAAAACCATATTGCCGGGCAGACAGTCCTCCTCTATTCTCAATAGCAGCGGTAAGCCGTGGCTTCAAAAGCCTCTCGAGCAGCTTTCCTGACGTATCCAGCATGCACAGTGGCCTGTACGCGGATGGGGTCTCCGGGTCGCCCTTTCCCTTTCTTATTAAGACCAGTCGTTGTTTCTTCCATATTTCGGGGAAAATACATTCTCTTAGGCACGCGTTGTACCTTCCCAGTAAGAGTTGCGGTCTTTGATCGGCAATTTCCCGCACTACCTCAGGCGGGATGCCATCGGGCCCCGGTGCCTTGCCGGGTTTTAGTCCGGCTGCAGCTATTTTCAGCTCCTCTTCGGTAAATGGTAAGAATTCTATACCGAGTGTATTCTGCCGTTGTTCGATCCTCGATTCATGAGTAGGGAATAGTGTATCCACTATATTTCCCATCACTCGTTCGTCCATAATTCCCACTGGTTTCCTCCTGTTCAGTTTGTCTATTACAATTTTGTATCCTAACCCGTAAGGGTTTAGGTTTATGTCATCGCGTAGTTCCTGGAACGCCTGGTTTTTCTTGCGCGATATCGCCTCCTTCAGAGATTTCTTTGCCTCTTTGTATAATCGCATTTCGTCAACGGCCGGTCCGTTGGGTCTAGCTCTAGTGTACCTCCGTCGTAGTCGTAGACACTCTCGTCTGAGTGCTGCAATATTTTCGTCCCATCAGTACACAGACTTCCTCCTGCTATTCGGGGGTCTCAACAAGGGCATTGCCTTCCTACACCCGCGTCCTATTATCTTCATAGTTTGTTCTACTCTCGTCCTCGCGTCGTCCGAGAGCTCAATACTGCCACACAATCTGTCAACCTCCAAGATCAGCCGATTTTTATCCAATTTTCGTGCATCCCATCCTCTACTGTTCGGAGTGTAATTGTTCTCCTCTCCTCTATTTCTCGAAGCAAAGGTGTACCATATGTACTGATGATCACTACCCGTATATATTTCCAATACCTTCCAGTCCCTGACTCTGTGACATATGCTCTCCGAGACCATAGTTATATCAGGGATAGTGCCCTCGCATCCCGGTCGTCTAAAGGTAGATACGTTCCCCAAATTCGCGAAGATCAGGCCGGTTCGAGCTGCCATCTCCACAATTCGTCTGCCTCTTGGGTTGGTATTCCGCATTCCCCACTCTACAGCTCTGGAGTTAAAGTCGCCTGCCACTATGAGGTTGCCGCCAATCTGCGTTATTGTATCCTCGATTCTGGCCAATTTCTCCTCAAAGACAGTCAGATAACAACTCATTAGAGTAATATCGTCAAACTGTATCCAGGTGAAACAATCGCCCCTACCAGATCTTCTCGGTCGGGGGCCCTGGTTATCCGTTATCCATATAGCCGCTGTAGATGTTTCATCACCCAGCCAGAATCCGCTATTTTTAGCTGCATACTGTTCGCTTATAACAGCTACGTCAATTTCCTGCTCCCTGACTATCTGCGATAGCAAAGAAAAAGCCACCCTCCCTCTATGCATATTTAGCTGCAATATCTTCATGCTGCCTTCCGTAAGGTCCTCTCACAACCCCGCGATCTCGGGAGGTGATCCAGAGATCTTCCCGACTCGGCAGAGCAAATAAAACATTTCATTTCGTTTCGGCATTCTTTTCTCTTATGCCCCTTTTCTCCACATTTCATACATAGGTCTGACCTGTCCGGTCCACCACACTCCCACCGTCTGTGACCTATTCCGAAGCATCGAAAACAGCGTATCGGTACTTCCCTGATAGTTATTCTACAGCTTGTCCAGCCTATTTTGATCCTCTGTAGTTTCAGAAGCGCATTCGCACAACCTGCAGAGATTGTTACGAAGGCTATTTTCTGCTCCCGGCTGTTCGCCCCGGTTATACGAACGGATATATCGGGATTCATTTCGGCCGCTTCTCTTTGTACCGCTGCCAAAACTTCCTCAGTGATTGTGAGGGCATCCAGGTCCCGAATTTCTAAAGTGAAGTAGGTACAAGGTCCTTTACGGTTGCCTCTTGATTTAGGACGCTCTTTAGGTTCTCCCTGAACTCGTCTCTTTTGCTTCCTTTACCCATTTCAATGAGAATAGCACCTGTTTTCGTCTTCCGGACGGCTCGTATCGCTATCTCCGATTCCTCTGGTTTTATTTTGCTCCGTATGTTCCTCAGAACGTCAGCGTAGCTGCGCCCCTCGGTTGGGGGAATGATTACAGCCTCTGGATGTTCTTTCACAATTTTTTGTCGCTCCTTTTTCTCCTTCCTTGCCGTTTTCTTGCTCTTCACTGTTTTCCATTCCTCGTTCACTAATTCCTTGAGCTGTGCCGTGTCCGTCGGTTTTCCTCTCGGCCTCTTTTCCGGGCGGGTATCCGCGGGGCTTGAGGCGCCTCTCTTATTGAGGGAACTAACAGGTGTGGAGCAATCGTCGTTCCTGTTATTTCTGGTAATCTCAAGAGCCCTACTCGCTTCCTTTTCCATTTCTGCAGCCTTCCAGTTTTCCCTGTAGCTCTTCATTATATCGATGAGTTCCTCTAATTCTGATACTCCGCTCTGAACATCCATGCTGATGTTCCTTGCTCTCGTCATTGCCGCTCTTATCCTGCGGATAACACTTTGGCACTTAGTAAAGGTCTCCTCCTCTGGGTTTTTCATCTTACATATGAACTCCTGTCTAGGGGAACTGTGTCCCAAAGGCAGTTCTTCTGTTCCACCATGCACTGGTTGTGGTGCATGCGATTGCGCACCCTCCTGCGCATATTTTGGTGTCGTGCCATCCTTCTCTATCCCAGTGCTCCTCGCAGATGTGCTCTGAGAGTTCGCCGTTGTCTGGGATTTTTTCACCGGTGATCGCCTGATTTTCGGACTGCTCATAAAGACAACCTCACCCTGCATCATCTCTTCCACTTCTAATATTTTCTTATTCATTTTTTCTTTCGGGTTCCATCTTCAAGCCGCTATAGTGAGGTCCTCGCGAGGGTTGACGCAGATCTTCATTGGAGTCTGTGTTCAGAGCCAGGTCGGACACTAATTAGGAGTCATCTCAACTAAACCTGCATCACCAACTAAATGGCGATTCGATTATCGAACGTACTTGAAGCCCTGCCACGGATTTAACGGAACGGAGGCGTCTGCAACATTAGCCTGAAAGCCATTTCGACCGGTTTTCATTCGGTGTACTCAGGTAACAGAATGCAACAAACGTCAGCCCACTTGCGTCATCTTCAAAATCGATTTTCCATACATAGTCCAGGTCGAATTGCCGAATCGCCAATCTTGCCTTCTCACATTAGCAAGTACCCAGCGGATGCTGAGTACCAGTACCCGGGGTGCGCCTGATCTAAGATACGGAGGCTGTGAGCTGCTTGGCATGTACTTGCAAGGATAGCCCCGGGCTTCGCTATGTTGAAGCCAATCAGTAGCGTTGCCTTGTAGTTACATACCCGCTCCCCAATATAGTACGGCTAGAGTGGTTGATAATATATGGAGGTTTCTCATAGCCTCACATGAAATGTTGGAGTAGAAACATAGAAAAATCTGGGTGACCAATGGCCTACATTAAAACGTCAGAACGATCAAGCAAAATACCTACAAAGTCTAATTCTTCTATTTTAAGCAAAAAAAGGTCAATAATCAACGCATTGTATCTTGCCGTATTTACCAAATTTCATTCTTCTTATGCTATAAGCACAATAAACGCAACGCAGCAATCACAACAGTTTTCCAATTGCACCCTAAGGTAAGCTGCATGCGCGTTAATTGTAAGAAAGGCAGCGACAGCAAGTTATAAGCTAAAGAAACCGTTCATTAATTCTTTATCAATGGTGACACTAAAACATTCTTCCGTGTCATTAATCCTCGCATTGCCAGCTCACTGCTCACAGCTCACTGTAAGCACTTATACTCTCAATATCTACAACAGAATCTTTGCTTGTTGTTGCGTTCCCTTTAAAATAATCACTTCCATATACACTCACGTGTTCAATTTTTGAAGGTATTGCTGCGTTGCGTTTATAGAATAAAGGAAATACAAAAAATGATGCCGCCGGCTCATCAATCCCTTCAAACAGTGCGTCCGACTCCTCTTCTCCCCAAATATACCAATTTTACCAAAAAATTAAATGACGACCACAAAATGGATGCCATGAACGAAACCCATTTCTCTCACAGCACGAGTTGAAGTGGTAAAACTTATTTACATAATTAGTTATTACAATCATATAGTAAGGATTACAACCCTGCTTCTCACACCACTCATGTCGTGTGTGTTAGATTTATCCATGAGGAGCAAAGCCTACAGTTTAGCATCGACTTCGAATAACAGACTTTGCTGACAATTTATTTACTCTCAGAGTTTTGAGCGGAAGACTGCTGCTGAGTTGAAGTCACCAAATGAAATATTTTCTCATATTGTTGTTGTTCGATACGACCTCTTGGCTTATGGCAAAACACTACCAACTAGACTACGAATCCAAATCAAGTGAATCCAATTCAGGTAGAAATCCTGGCACGTAACAGCAAGATAACTGATTTTCTGCAACAACAATGGAATATTGTTTTTGTTTTTCAGCACACGATAAGATTCCATTCATTGAATTTATTTTTTATTTTTTTGTCTCTTCTGCTAGCGCGTGTTATCAAAATTGTTTATTCAATCGTTTACTTTTGCTTTTTTGTTCTTTTCTTATTTAATTTGTTTTGTAAGTTTTTTATGAGAAAAATCTTTTCGATTTATTTCTACTTTTTCCTCAATACATTCATTCACTCGTTCAGTGGGTTCAATATTGTTTGCATACGTTTTCTATTCTTTTTTATTTTTTTTTTATCTTAAATGGATTTCGATTTTTTCCGTTTTCGTACTACAAGTGAAAATTACATCGATTCGATTAAAAAAAGAAAAAAAATTGTCCTTTGAAGTTTAAGGAAACAAATTAACAAAGTCTTTAGGAAAAAGCCTTCAATATAGCATATAACGTAGAATTTAATAAATAAACGAACAGTTTGTTGTTGCATTTATTTTAATCGTTTCTTTTTTAAACCTTATTATTGCTTTATGCGATAAATCCTTTGAAATTTAAAATCAGAGCCGAAGACGTTTCCCGTCCTTAAATTTAAATAAAATAATTAATTTTATTCGTCTAAAAGACCTAATGATGGCATTACATACATGCATAATTGGTTATAACAATCCTTCAGTCAGATAAAGACCTAGTTTCTCACATCATTTATGTTGTGTGCGTTCATTTTTATACATGAGTGGAGGGACCTACAGTTTAAAATCGACTCCGAACGACAGATTTTTGAGAAACTTTTTCATGGCAATTTTATTTACTCTCAGAGTTTTTGCCAGAAATCTGCTGAGAGAAAGTCGCCGAAGAAATACTTTTTGTATTTTGTTTTGATGTCTGGCCTGGGCCTCGAAGTCTGGCTTTACGTCTATTAAGCCAACACACTACCTGGTAGACTACGGCGACTTCATGCATACATAATTGGTCATAAAAACCCTTCAGTCAGGATTTTATACATGCATGGCGGACCCTACAGTTTAATGCGGACTCCGAACAACAGAATTTTGAAAAACTTTTCACCACAATTTTATTCACTGTCTGAGTTTTTTCTTGAAAACTGCTCAGAGGAAGTCGCCGAAAGAAATATTTTTTTCATATTTCGTTTTGCTGGAGATGTATGACCTGGGCTTTGAATCGTGGTCTTACATGTAATACGCCAACAGACTACCCACAAAACTAAGGCGATTTCGTTAATATTGTGTCTTTTTTTTAAATTAATTAATTTAAGTGTGTGGTAGAAATCATGGTTATTTTTGTTATTTGTCCGAAAGACCTTTTGACACCATTATGTGTGGATACAAGATCGCTTAAATGCACATCACATCTTCTCTGGGTAGAATTCGTCCAAAAATCTACATATTTTCCATGAGTGTGGCACATAACTTAGGCTGAATATGACCGATGACATGGGCTATATTGGCTTTAAGGACCGTTGTAATTTATTTGTCTACACATAAAGACTTAAGGAAATCCCTCAAGAATAATCTAACGACTCCAAATCGCTCTTTCTCGGTGGGGAATTCACATCACCTCCACGTGAGATAACCATGTTCACAAATAGCTTGTGTACAATATCCAGTATGGCATAAGCTGTGTAACATAAAGCGCCGTCCTGTAGAAACCAGATATTCTAGGTTTAAGATCAGCCAATTCAGGCCAAAAGAAGTTGGTAATCATAGAACTATAGTCAGCGCGTTCACTTTGAATTTGTGCAATGACACGAGCTTTGTTTTTAGAATGTAGGCATCACCCTTAAGAGTTTAGTTTCGCAAATTCCAGAAAACAACTTTCTGGCTCAGTCCAAAGATAAGTTGCTAGTATAGATGTATTCAGTGACAAGCTGGCCGGCAACTTGGTCATTGGTAGGGCAATTGTGAATCATGAGAGTAATGTCAATTGCGCAACAGTTAGTTGGGAGTTTCTTATGTATCCACCTATCGCGTGCATCTCTCTTAGGAGCACAAAAGATACATACCTACATACATACATATTTGGTCATTATAACTCTTCAGTTAGGATTACGACCGAGCTTCTCACATCACTTATATTGTGTGTGTTAATTTTATTCATGAGTGGTGGGATCTACAGTTTAAAGTGGACTCCGAATGACAGATTTTTGAGAACGTTTTCACAGCAATTTTATCTTAATTCCTAGAGGTTTTGCTAGTAGACTGCTGAGAGAAAGTTGCCGAACAAATATTTTTTCGCATTTCGTTGTGACCTATGACCTACTAGACCACGGTGAATAAAAGATAACCTTGTGAAAATCCATTTTAATAATTTCAGATATTTCAATGGATAATGCCTAGTAAATCCAATCTGTGCTATGAACCTATGCTGGGAAAAATAATAACTCTCGGTTTGCTTCATCTTATATATTCCACTGTAAGTAAATGTGATTAGGAATGCAGTTAAAAACTTACGCATATTTAAATTAGATTAATTTAAATTAAAGTGTATCCCAAATTCTAAATTTTAAAACTTTTATTTACCTAAACATACGCATTCTAAAACAATTCTACACGGCAAACATATTTATAGCTCGAGTAGTGCTACGCTTAACAAAAAACCAAAAAAATTTAATCTACATAGACAAACTTTCCTCTTCTGCTGTGAGCAAGAGCAAGTAAAAAAATTTGTAGAAAAGTTGGGTAAAAAACTTATGTGGCATAATACACCTTTAGCAGGTTGTTGTTTTTGTTTTCGCTTTTCATCAGACGTGCTACACAATTCAAAGGTGTATTAAAAGCTTAAACCGAAAATTTATTTACTTACCGATGAGGGAAAATGTTGCTCCAAAAATATTTTAATTTTTTTCTTTTCTGAACATGTTTTTCAATTTATTCACTACGGCGGATATTGTTAAAATGGAGAAATTGAATAAAAATAAAATCATCCGAGTGAACAGAGGCAACAAGTTGAAATAAAAAAGTCAGCTATTGGAAGTGGATTATGCTTTGAACAAAAAATAAAAAAAAGATCTACGATGGCTTAAAAATCTGATGAGTTGTTGAATGAAATACATTTAACTGACGGCTGCTAATGGCAGGTACATACATAGCTGCCAGATTTGACGATTTATCGTCATTTTGACGATTTTGAGCACCAAAAATATCATATTACTGATTTTACGATTTATGCCCTTATTCTGACGACTTTTAAATATTAAAAATTTACATCATGTTCTTTACTTTCGTACATTAGCGATTTTTTTGTTATGGGAAAAAAGTTTACTCCCAAATAACTTATTCCCATAATATTCACGATAGGGCTGATTAAGTTGAACTTAATATTATGATATTATCAACGATTTAATATAATAATTTCACTGATTAAAAGTGTGACTTAACCGTGATAATTATTGAGTAACTATAACACGTATTTAAATTTGTTCAGTTCCTAGTGACGGTAATACTGTCACATATAAATGTTCAAGATACAGACTATGAAGATGCAGGTCATGATGTATATTACCTACTAGAATATAGCCTAGAATTGCATAGAATCGAAAAATCATTTAGCTTAATTCCAAATATACTTTCTTTTTAATTGTATTTGAAATATATTACTCATACGCATCATATTACATGCACTGGAATAGTTACCCTGAAAAGTATGCAATAAAAAAGCATTCGATTTTGTCATGTATGAAACTAATGGAATTAAATATAACTCATACGTCACATATGTTCTCTGGATTATATAATTTACATATGATATGAGTTTAAAAATAGTTTAAAGTTTTGATAAATTTATTATTTCGCTGTGAACTACGACTGATCCGGTTGGCAATGGATTTTTATATGGCTGCCGCGAATTTATGCCCTTATTTTGACGATTTTTAAAAATTAAAGGTTTACATCATATTCTTTACTTTAGTACATAAAAAGGCATTGGAAATTTATTTTAGTTAATAAAAACAAGGATTAAAGTATTATATTTTTAAGTTACTTTGGAATACCTGTGATGATTTTTCTGTATTTTATTCCTTTTTAAAACCTTAAAAGCTGAAAAATTACAACTTCTAAATAACTTATAAAATTATACTAAATTATGGACAATAGGCTTGTATATTTTTATACCATAAGTAACAGGATAGACCTCTGCAGGAATTGAGTTCCACATACGGATAGTCCGACTAAAAGCAGTGTGTGGTCCAATGGCCAGTCGACCACATACGGATGTTCTGGCCAAAAAAGACGAGCGTTGTGTAGGAATATATGATTTTTGGGAAAAAGTCCCCTTATGCAAGGATGCTGCAATAATTCAATGGAGTTGGATACACTACCGTCATTAACGAGATACTATGGCCTCTCCTATACACGATCGAGAAACCGCAAAATGGACGTTGAGGCACCAACCCATACATGAGGGTTGTATTCCATTCTCTGTTAGTTATAAACGGTGTAAATAGTAAGATCAGATGATAAGAACTTAAAAAGGAACTGAACTGTCAGCATTACACTGATTTTTAATGCTCAGAACACCAAAAGCTTCTGACTCCCAAAGGCCTACACCGCCCATAGATATAGATGATGTAATAATATTGCTGTGCGTATGTGTCAATAAACAACGCTGAGATTGATTGCTTAAACCTTAAACAATTTTTTCCTGAAAATGATCCCAATTTCTCAACTTTTTTTGGAAAAAAAAATATTAAATGAAGATGAGGGACACTATGTTTTATTTTTGAACTCAGATATATACATACATATATTGACTTTATATGTTTTACTACAATAGAAATAATTTTAGTTTTTAAAAACTTTTAATTTATCTATTTATTTTTTTCTGAAGATTTTTTGACGATTTTAATAAACGTCTTTGACGATTTTGGCGGTTGTTTTCTTAAATATTTGATGATTTGGTGCCCTATTTATCTGGCAGCTATGGGTACATAGTACAAAAGACAAAAATATTGTTCGAATGAAACATTTTTTATCATTAACTGATGGATTATTTCATGACATCTAATTTTTGTTATACGTCCTCCTACGACCTAGGTAGTTTATTCAATCATTTAAATCCTCGTATTATGCATTCCAATAAAGCTGGTCGTATGGTGGCCAGCGTTACCGTTGAGCGACTAAAGTCGCAATTTGACACTTTTTCAGCAACTCCGCCACTTTTTGTGCCCCCTTACTAAAATGAACTAAATCTGACACTTTTCAAGATTTTTTTACCCTTTTTTCCCCTTTTTTAGAAAAAGTATTTTTTCTTTTATTTACATTTTTTTCTTTCTTTTATTTACATTTTTCGGAACAATCAGCTTTCAAATATAATTGTTTATAAAAAAAAAGTACAGAAGTAATTTATCAAAAAAATAATTTAATCAAATGTAGATACTAATATAACTGTGAAATATATATTAAAACTCATTTTGTAAAATATATAAACCAAAACAAGCATGGAAAATTAAGTAATATAGTCCTTTTTGACATTGAGAAATATCGTTGCATCCTAATTTCTCAGTATTTCATAGAACTGCGAATAAATTACACAGACTAGTTTCTAGACTTGTTAATAGATTAGTCAATATAGAGTAGATTTATAGGTTATTTAATACACCAGTTCAAAGACCAGTAGACTAGTTCATAGACTATTTAAAAACTAGTTCAAAGACTATTTAATAGACCAGTCCAAATATATAGTAGTCTATAGAGTAGTAAATATATTATACTAGTATATGATATAATATATTGACGAGTCCATTGACTTCTGTGGTCTTTCAAATAGCATTTGAACTAGTTTTTTAAATAGACCATGAATTAATCAACTGTATTAGTCAATGGTTTATTCGATCGACTATTTTATAGACTACTACTAGTCTATGGGCTGGTGTATTAAATAACTTATAAACTATTCTATTGATTAGTCTATTGAATAATCTATAAACTAGTTTGTGTAATTTGATTATTTTTGTTGTTTTGTTTTGAAAAAAAATCTAAATTTCAGAATTTTTATTTTCCGTGCCTGAACAATAAAGTTTTAAAAAATGTGCCTGCCATTATGATATATTTTTTCATAAAATTGTGATATATTATGACATATAAATTAATAACATAATATAAAATGTAAAACTATATATAATATTTAACTTATTACAAAATGTTTCTATTTACTTTAAAATGAACCGTTGCAACAAAATTAGTATTTATGTTTAACTTTTTGATCTCAGTTTGTTTAATATAAAAATTTTCCAAATACTATGTACTCTAAGTCTTATCATACCTTAGCGTAATTATTTGAAATGTATGTACCTTATTAACTTCATATCTTTTAATTTATTACAAAATTAGTAATTTTGTATAATTTTGAATTGTTTTTTTTATTTTAAAATATTGTTGTTCTTTAAAATTATTATTTATTTGAACTCAATACGATGTGTACACTTCAAAGGCTAACAAAGGAATGAAAATAAAGAATGATACGCATAAACTTATACAGAAAAATATAACAAAGGAAATTACATACATTAGATACATTCATGTTGTAAGGTTGCCATACCATTCAACACGCCCCCTCAACGTGGATGTATCTTCACATTAAATTACTTCATATTCATTAAATTCATACAGTTATTGTGCTTAACTCTAGGTAAATTTTTCGTTAATATATCGGCTACCATTCTATCAGTCGGACAGTAATTCAAAATAATTTCTTTAGATTTAACGACGTCTCTTATATGGTGATACCGTATATCAACATGCTTGCTTCTTTTGTGATAAACAGGATTAGAAGCTAACTTTTGTGCACCTTGATTGTCGATGTATAAAACTGCTGGTTTGCCATTCGAGTAGTACAATTCTCCCAGTAAACGCCGCAAATACACCGCCTCCTTCGCGGCCTCTTATGCGGCCATATACTCCGCCTCCGTGCTGCTTAGTGCAATTGATTTTTGCTTTCGAGACTCCCATGACACTAGACAACTACCAACAAAGAATAAAAATCCTGTATACGATTTTCTGTCCGTGGCATCACCAGCCCAGTCAGCATCTACGTAGCCTCTTATCAAACGACCTCCGGTAGCCTTGAAATTTATTTTGTGGTCTACCGTACCAGCTAAATATCTAAGCACATGTTTCAACGCCTGCAAGTGCTCTCGGTGTGGATCAGAATTTCGTTGGGCTAATTTGGTAATTGAATGAAGAATATCTGGCCGTGTTGTTATTGCCAGATACATCAACTCTCCTACCATAGATTGATAAAGCTGTTGATCAACCTTGTCACAGTTTTCAGTACAATGCGGCTGGTATCCTGCATCCAGTGGTACTGAAAGTGTTTTGCTTTCACTCATTCCATACTTTTTCAGTAAATTGATTATGTATTGCCTATGACAGAAACTTATTGATCCTGTTTCACCACACCGGTCTATTTCGATACCTAAGAAATGATGTAATGGCCCTTTATCAGTCACATCAAATTCGCTGCATATTTGTTGCCTTATTTCCAAAACGATTTTCTTATCCGCACAGCCAATTATTATTTCATCCACATATACAGCAATCAACACTAAACATTCACCAATTGTCTTCTTGTATAGACAGGGGTCAGCTTCAGTTGGTATAAAGTTAATTTTTCTCAAAACTGTATCTAGTTTAGTGTTCCACTCTCTTCCTGACTGCTTCAATCCGTAAATTGACTTGTTAAGCCGCATAACTTTGTTGGGATTTTCCTTTACTTCAAAATATTGTGGTTGCTTTATGTAGATTACCTCGTGTAAATCGCCATTCAGGTAGGCTGTACTCACATCGATTTGGTGCAGGTACATTTTATACTCGACTGCCAATGCCAATAAAACTCTTAACGTCGAATATCTAATAACGGGTGAAAAGGTCTCCATATAATCAATTCCATACCGTTGGCTGCACCCTTTTGCCACTAATCGTGCCTTGTGACGTTCAACATTACCTCGTCTATCCCTTTTTAAAGCAAACACCCATTTACAGGGTATAGCTTTATGGCCTTCAGGCAAATTTGTTAATGTCCAGGTATTGTTTTTCTGAAGAGATGAGTATTCTGCTTTCATCGCTTCCAACCAAAGTTTTCTTTCATTACCTGACATGGCCTCTTCTGCAGTTTTAGGTATTTTCATTTCGACCATACTATTCAATTCATGGTATTGCTTACGTGGCCTTCCAGGTTTACCATCCCTTATAATTTTTGGCCTGCCTCTTCTAGTTAATTTTGGCTTATGTTCACGATCATCATCATAGCTGTCTTCATCGGCAGTGTCAAACACATCTTGATTTTCTTCGGCTAATAAGTTTTCTCTTGTTTCTTCTTCAAAGTCTTCACCCTTACAAAGTTCTATATGTTGATCTTGCTGTAGTTTTGTTACATTGCTGACGTCATCACCATTCTTAACATGCATTGTTAAATAATCGTTCGCATTATATGATTCTTGTGTATCTTCTCTGTTGTTGTTATTGTTGTCGAAAACTTCTTCGTTGAATAAAACATCGCGCCTTTCCACTATGCGTTGCGTTCTCTTGTCAAACAATCTATATGCTTTCGCCACTGTTGAGTATCCAACCATCATTAATTGCTTGCCTTTCGGTTCGAACTTTGACTTCTCTGTTTTATCCAATGCAACCGCAAATGAACCAAATGTACGCATGTGTTTAACTGTTGGTTGTCTGCCATACCATATCTCATATGGAGTTTTAAAATCATTTGCTTTTGTTGGGCATCTATTGCGAATGTAAGCAGCTGTGTTTACAGCTTCTGCCCACAGATTCTTTGACGCGCCAGCATGAAACATCATAGACCGACTCATTTCAACAAGAGTCCGGTTACAGCGCTCTGCCACGCCGTTCTGTTGAGGCGTGTACGGCACCGTCAACTGACGCTGTATACCTTCTTGTTGTAGAAATGTCTCAAACTCTTTGTTGACATACTCTTTGCCGTTATCTGTGCGTAATGTAACGATTTTGCGTCCAGTCTCATTTTCTACCTGCCGCTTAAACTGTTTAAATTTCTCAATCGCTTCATTTTTTGCCTTTATAAAATAAACAAATGTTCGCCTCGACTTATCATCAATGAAGGTAATAAAATATTTAGCACCACCAACTGATTGAGTTTTAAATGGTCCGCAAATATCAGAATGCACCAATTCCAAAAGGTTTCTTGACAAATGATCGCTCTCATTAGGAAATGGAAGTACATGGATTTTGCACATCATGCAAGTTCTACATTGTCTGTTGTCGCTGTTTATATTTACACCCTTCACGATGCCTGCTTTGCTTAGGTAGTTCAAACTCTTGTAGTTCAAATGACCGAACCTATTGTGCCAGAGTTCATTGGTATGCGTCATGTTAAATAGAGAATTCGTTGTTCTGCACACAACAAAAAGGTTCCCTTCTCTTTTAGCACAAAATACAATCGTACCATCTTGCCTTCTTGCTGTTGCTGTGTTCGCATCAAACTTCACTGTGATGCCTCTGTCAACGACTCTAGTAACGGAAATAAAATTGCCCTGCAACTCGGAAGAATATAATACATCTTTGAACGTAATATTCATATTATTTAATTTTAAATACACATCACCCTTTCCAGTTGCCGTTATAAATCTTCTGCCTGCCAAAGCTATTCGTTCGTTGTGCTGCTCAAATCTTGTGAAAATGCTTTTGTCATTACACATGTGTGCGGTTGCGCCGCTGTCAACATACCACACATTCGATTTTATTGTCCCATGTGTTTCTTTTTCTGCGCATAAAGATGTTGTGTGTGTACCCAGAGACAATGCTTGTTGTTGTTGCTTTTGCGGTTTTTTCCTTTTTTCACATTGACTGGCAAAATGTCCCGTTTCATGACAATTAAAGCATTTGCCTGTGAAGGGTTTTTTGTTGCTTTTGTTTAATTTTCTTTGTCTCTGCATTGTACGTACATTATATGCTTGTTGTTGACTGTACTCAGCCTCTTCTTCTATTTTTTCTTTTCGTCTCTCAGCTTCTTCTAGAAGTTTTTGTTTAAGAAAATTAAGGCTTGGAAGATTGTCACGCGTCTCCATCGCAATAACAAAATTCTCAAAGTCTTTCGGGAGGCTGCACAAGAGCATGATGGATAAAAGCTCTTCCTGCATTTCGATACCTGCTTCAGCCAATTTTTCGACTATTTCTGTGAACGTCTTCACATGCAGCATTACGTTGGCACTATCTTTCATTTGGAGGCTCACTAAACGTTTATACAATCCGACTTTTTGTATCGGTCCCTTGGGCTGGTATGTAAGCTGCAATTTTTGCCAGGCTTCGGAGGAAGTTGTTGCATTTTTAATATAGCCAAGTTGCGATGGCTTCACACTTAAAATAATCGTCGCAAGCGCCTTCTCATCCTCCGTCTCCCATTTTAATTTTTCTGGCTCACCCGCTAGTGATTCCTTTTTCACCTTTCCTGATACAACATTCCAGACACCGCTGTGGATCAGTAAGCTCCTCATCTGTACTGCCCAGCTCTCATAATTAGAATCATCTAATTTTTCTATTTGAAAGTTGTTCATTTTGTTGTGCACTTCAATTTCAAAACTCTGTTCAATTTCACTTTTTAATTTTCCAATTTTTCTTACTTTTCCTTATACAAATTTCTTTTTTACGCCGTCTGGGCCCATAACCTGTTGTTCTTTAAAATTATTATTTATTTGAACTCAATACGATGTGTACACTTCAAAGGCTAACAAAGGAATGAAAATAAAGAATGATACGCATAAACTTATACAGAAAAATATAACAAAGGAAATTACATACATTTATAGATACATTTATAGATACATTCATGTTGTGAGGTTGCCATACCATTCAACAAATATATATTATATTTTTGTTATTTTTTATTTAATTTGTTACAAAATACGCAATTTTGTATAATTTTTTATTTATTTTTATTGAACTGTTTTTTAGTCATAATAATAGTTATATTATGTGTTTTGTATTATTATATAGTAGGTTAGCAAAAAAGTTTTATTTAATGGAATTTTTATAAATTTAAAAATGCATTTTTTTATTATTTTGAAATTTAAATGTCCTAACGTTCATAAATTTGGATGAAATTACATTTTAAAGCTAGAAATAAAACAGAACAAATAATTTTAAAAAAATTAAAATTTTTGTTTAGGTTTATTAATTTTTGGCTAAAAATGTATTCCTATTATAAAAAATTGGAAAAATTATTACAAAATAAACTTATTATATGTTTGTTCCAATCCAATAAAAATGTATTTCTTTATATCTGTATTAGTTCATTTTCTTTTCTTTTAAAAATGTTGCCCCTTTTTACTGCCAAAATACCCTTTATGTGCGACTTTTTTTCAAAAATCCCCTTTTTGTGCGACTACTTAAAAATTTCCAGCGGTAACACTGATGGTGGCAAAGGAGGCGTGAGTAATTAATTTCAATGCTTTAAGAGTTACTGGTTTATTGGCATCCACCTAACAAAGAGAAGGCCAATGTACATGAGCACTTCTTTAAAAATACTTGTCACTAAACGGGTATTGCAATAAATCAATTGTTAAGAGCTCTGTACAGCGAGTTGCGTCGTCTTATTGGAACCAAACGGCGGTAATGTTTAGCTGATTAACTTTGGGGAAAGCGCTTGTCATTCAACGTAAAAGGAACTAAAAGATTGTCTTCCAAATAGTGCAATTTTGTTTATTGGTGATTTTCTACATAACCGGAACAAGTTAATCTTTGTTTTAACGGACCATAGCATGACATTTTTAAAACATTGTTTTGAAAGAATGTTTTCGTATATTAGAAATGATAAGTGAAAGGAGATTCTTCTGCCGGAAGGGCATATACTAATAGTGCGGCTAAAGAACGAATTCTGGCTATAATGCAATGTGCAATCCACTGACCAATCGACTACGGACGGAGAACAAGCATCAGTATAAAAGTAAATCATTGTGACGACGTCTTTATGAATCAAAAGAGCTGGATATCCTATTTCGTTAATAAGAATGTTCGTCCCCTCTCGTATGCGTTTGAAAAGCTGCATAGTAGTGTATTCCCTGCATTGGAGTTATATTTTATTTTCTGTGGGATATAAGTGGAGCAAATAATGTGGATGGAGTAAAGTATTTCTTGCACCGCCTTCGCAAACCGAAGTACTTGAATGCTTCTTTCACAACTTAAAAAATATTTTGGTTTCAACTAGTAGTGTATTATATTCATTGATGAACATCGATCCAATTTCGATGCATTTTATTCGGTGCATCATCAACTACTACAAATGTAAGTATAGCGCGCCATATATAATCGATCCATAAATGTAGTGACACGTTTGGTAAATATATTTTTACAAACAGCTAAGATGGATTTGGTGTTTAAGGCATTACTATAGTCGTGGCAATGAGAAACTGTCCGATAATAGCGCCGTATGCTCTACCGGATTTAAGACAGTTGCATACGTTATACGCGGAAAATGTTTCTTAACAAGAATGTGTGAAATATATAATTTGGTTGCTACACACTCTTTTAAGAGTAGTAAGCCATATGTACACATATATAATCGGTCTTTACAACCCTTCAGTCAGGATTATGAACAAGTTTCCCACAGCACTTATGTTTTGTGTGTTAATTTTATACGTGAATGGTGGGACCTACAGTTTAAAGTCGATTCCAAATGACAGATTTTTGAGAAACTTTTCATGGGAATTTTATTTCTTCCCACAGTCTTTGCCAGAAATCTGCTGAGAGGAAGTCGCTAGAGAAATATTTTTTACAATTTCGTTCATTACAATTTCGTTTTTACATCAATTTTGTTGCAGAAATCAATCGATGCATAGAAGACATTGATGTATTTTGTGATAAAACAATACAACATGAATTCTTCTTTGTGATATAAGGCACCAAAAAAATAAAAAATCAAACATCTAAGTTCGCTGTCATCTATTGATGTTAAGGAAATAGCGTCTTTCATCAAACTTTCGGGCTGGTTTTCCAGCGTAGGGTAGTCATGCATTTAATGTGTAGCCCTTGCGGTGACCACCTTCTTCTTCTTCCCTGTTTTGGTAGAACTTGGTCAGTACAGGGACTGCGTTCACCTGTGGCGTTACAATGGGCCGCTATGCATGCTAAAGTAAGCTTTGATACCAAAAGCTACCACTTCAACCTAAACCTAAACCTAGACCTATGTTCGCTTCTAATATCCATCGCTAGATCCAGTGAACGTCACTCAAAATTTTCATGACCGGATCATCAACCGTTTCTGACCATCCAAAAGTTATAGATGGCGTATTATTTCTATCGCGCTTAGAAGTCGCCGCTGTCTAGTAGCTAGTGTTTTGGCTTATTAGACGTGAGGCCACGGTTCAAACCCAAAATCAGACATCTTGAAAAAAATATTTCTTCGGCAGCTTCCTCTCAGCAGATTCCTGGCAAAAACTATGTAAATAAATAAAAATTGCCATGAAAAGTTTTCTATCGTTCAGAATCGACTTTAAACTGTTGGTCACGAAACTCATATATAAAATTAACATACACAACATAGGTGGTGTGAGAAGTTAGGGTGTAATCTTGACTGCAGAGTTGCTTATGAGTTATCAAACAACATTGGATTTTGCGCGTATTAAAGTTGATTCTATTCCATTTGGAGATTGATTCGTTCATATCTCGCCTCAATCTTCAACGAGATTGATCTAGAGATCCAGTACGTACTTTGCTGGTGTTTCAATTGAGCTCCGTATCCATTGTTCTATAACATCTTGCTGAAAAGAAAAAGCCCTTTCTGTTTTTGATAAAATTGAACAAAAAGGATAAATAAAATCTTTTTCATAAAATAATAATATTCGTCAAATAAGAACATTAGCTCTATCGTAATTAATTTTTCAAAAGCTTTTGCATCAATTCATAGTTTTTGTTTGACGGCCTTAATAAAGTAATTTTTAAAACTAAAATTAAAAGTGCAGGCATTAATCAGTATTAACCGTAAATCGAGCTTTAAAAATACTTCATAATTCTAGCTTATGTATCACTTTTGATACATAGTACATAGTACATGGAATTGTCACGATTATTGATAGATTTTGTTAAAAAATTTTAATATTTTAATTCATTTTAATAAAACTATTTATTAACTGTTATTACATTTTATTATCACTTTTATGAATTTTGCTCCAAAATTTATGACATGATGCACATTGGAATGGTTTTTTACATAAAAAGCAAGCACTTCATGTCAGCTTGGTTCATTTTCTTTCTAAATGGTAATAAAACATCCTTAAATTAATTTGCCTAACAATTACTCTAAGTATTCCATCATTAAGTATCTAATTTCAATTAAAATCGCTGGAGGTAATTTTCATTTTCCACAATAAAACTGAAAAGTTTTTGAATTCTGTTGCTAAAAACTTTAATTTGAGATGAAAATATATCAAAAAAGAACATAAAAACATAAGCATCATTATTTAAATATATTTTCTTTAATTTTCTTACCTTTTAGGCGAACAAAAAATTAAATTTTTAAAAATCTCAAAACAGGATATATGGGCTGCTCTGAAAGTATGACAGCTAATCCCAAACTATTCACACAGTGTTATTTATTACATAAAACTACAAGTTGTGTGATGAAAGTTTTATGAAAATGGTTAACATTTTCTAATAAAAAATTAAGCTAAATATATTTTTTTTTTAGAAAAAAATCCTTTTCATTCGAATTTCAAAAAAAAAACTTTAAGCATTATTATTAAAGGCTGCAAGACTTTCAGCTCATTTTTCAAAAAGGCGTAAATATATCATTATCAAAGCGAATGATTCTGTTATCTCATACGTACGTAGTTGACCGAAATATTATCATCTGTAATAAAACATAGGACGAAAGATATTTTTCTAATGTTTGTCTGTCACGTGAGATAAATATGAGAAGAGCAGTAAGAAAGTCTCTACAAGATTTCAGAAAACAGCTGCTAGCAATCTGCGTGAAAATTGGTAATATTTTCTCATCCCAAACTACTAACGGCAGTTTGTTCTATTCCAAGTACAATCTTCGGCGATAAACATCCTGTTGTCATGTTTGTTGCTGCCAATACTTTCTTCGGTTCATAAGACGAGCTTCTCTTTTCTTCTTCTCCAAAGTCTTTAGCAGCAGGAATATTACATACATAATTAATATATAATCGGTCATTACAACCTTTCGATAAAAATTGGAAATATCTGACCTGAGGTTTGAACCTTGGTGTGACGTCTAATTAGGGAACAGGTGTCAGACTGGACTACGACTACCTCAATCATTATCAAGAACAGAAAAATTCAACTTTTCTCTTTCGTCCAACACTTAACTTTTAATTCTTTCTCCATAAATATTGTATTATTTACGATAAAATTTCACAAAATCTTTGATATCTTAAAAAAATTTCAAACACAACACCAAAGAATCCCTAGGAAAGTCGTATGCATTAAAAATGATACGTAAGCCAGAATTACGAAGCTTTCGAATTTTATAATTCCTGTTTGAAATTTTCTTTTTTTATTTGGTTTAAAATAATGGCGATAACAATACTAACGAATTATAAAAATATCAGGCATCTAACTTTTTCTGAATTAAAGTTATATCATCTCAAAAATTTAAATGTATCATTTTTGATACAAAGCTCGATCTACGGTTAAATTACTAAAAAAAAGAGTTATTGTGCATTAATTTAAACTTTTATATTTGCATGCAAAAGGACTTTCAATAACTGTAAAGCAACATACACATTTAATCTCTTAATATTATACAATATTTTTTATATTTTTGCCTTCTTTATTAATAGTAAATAATTCTTTAATGTTTATTGTTGTTTTATGTTCTTTGCCTTCTCGACCTTATTTGTTGGAATACATATTTAACTAAACATGTTTTGTAGCTGTGCACTCAATCTCAGACGATTAAATTAAATTTCCACACTCTTACAGGCATGTATGTACATAACTGCAAAAGACAGTTTCATAACAGCAGCATAAAGTCTGCTGCTCACGTGTGTCACAAAAACATTCATTCTCAACTTATGCTCGATGATGACGCCATAAATTGGAAAAAAAAGAGGCTCATGATATTGAAAGGAATAAAGACACAAACAAAGTAAATAAGAAATAATTAAACGACTCTTCATATTAAAATTCTCCACAGTTGAATGATTTTTTGTGTCTTTTTATATGTAAAAACGTTACTTGCAGATCACCATTACAATCACACAACAACAACGCCATTACCACACGACGACAAGTGCAATAAACATTGCAAATACCACAGAGAAAGAGAGACAATAGTAGGTGTATGTTTACGTACATGTAGAACTGAGTGTCATCATATGTACGTTGTGTCGAGAGAAAAATCTTTAAAATCATCTGTCATCAGCCATCTTTAAAGTAAATGTAACAAATGAAAATAAAAAAAAATTAAACAAGAATGGATACTCGTTGTTAAATTAAACTAAACATGCACATGAGTTCTTATATTCTTATTTGTACATTTGTATGTGTACACGTGGTTTTTCTCATTCTTAATTTTTTTCTTCTTTATGTTTCCATTCGGAATATTCGTTTCATTTTCTTTTTTCCTTGCTGAAGGGAAAATGCTTTTAGTGAAAGCGGAATACTGAAGAAATCATTGAAAAATAAAAGTGAATGAAAAGAAAAAATCAGACATAAAATAACTACCGGTTAAAAAAGAGGAAGAAACTACAAAAAAAAAAAAAAGAAATTAAACAGAATATATACAGTATTGGAAACAATTATAGATACAATTGCTTTTTCGCAATAAAAAGTTGTTAGAATCCAAACGATTCATGCAAAAAAGTTTAACGTGAGGGTCTAAAGGTGAACCAGGCCTCACTCTAAGGACGACACGTGTGGTCAACGGGAGCATAACAAGACCTTTACTAACCTGTACTCAGTGGTGTGGTTGGCATCGATATGCAGAAAATGCAAAGTTCAAATCATTAAAAAAAAATTGTTGTTATAAAGCGGCGCATTAAGTACAACACTTGCAAAATTTTTGACAAATTTTTGAGAAACTTTTTTATGAAAATTTTATTTACTTTCAGAGTTTTTGCCAGAAATTTGCTGAGGAAAGTTGGAGATGTCTGACCTGGGATTTAAACCGAGTCCTCATGTCTAATAAGCCAACACACTACCTATTAGACTATGGCGACTAAAACAGTAAAATCCTGGCTTCATGAAAATTAAGTGTCACTTCAGCAATAGTTTTCTCAAATTCAAAAATTGTGTCCCTATTATTTCTTTCCACCATTATTTCCGAAGATATTGTTTACTTCTACGAAGATAACAGGATCAATATGTTTTTTATTTAATTTCTTTCTTAAAGCGGATACTTGCAATGCTCTAATCTACAAGAATTATTTGTTTTTAAGTTGAAATTTATGTTTCTCCTCATTATTTCTTACATCATTTTATAGGTGTATGAAAAATTTACATCTTTCCACAACCATGAAACATGAATTTTCAAAATAAAGAAGAATAATTCTTGCCTATCCCCTTACAAGGAAGACATGAAACAAGTTATATTGAAAACTGAACATTGATAGTGGAAAACCATCAAATAAAACTGTCTGTTAACCACTGGAAAGCCATGAGAAATGAAAACCGAAAAGTCAAACTAATATGCCAAGAGGCATATGACATAAACAAATAGAATTTGAAAGAATCAAAAGGTCTTTAAATTAACTGCAACTGTAATTGTCAGTGCTAATACGGTTTATATAAGAATTATTTAATGCACTATTATTCTCAACTAAAAATAGTGATGCAGTATAGAAGAAATGCTTTACACCGAAAGGAATTCTGAAAAATAAAATAAGTCCGTTAGGTTAGATGTTTGACGTTTCTTGGACGATTAGGTTTCACTTAGTCCAGTGTTTAATTGTGTGTCCATTGTTCACCGGGGATTAAAATCTTCTAAAAGAAACCGTTCTGAGTCTAGAATAAATCTTCAGGCTCAGGGATGGATATCAGTTTTATTGCATGAGAATGGCAATGATACATTAACTGTAAGATAATTTTCTTTTCAGACCCACAGCTCCTGTAGAAGTCATTTGACGGAATGTCAAGTCTGTCGGCGTGTCAAAAGGACAGTAACGCGAAAAAATCTTTGATTTAACAATAGAAGTAGGTCAGTCCTATTTTTGTCTATACCTGTCCAGCAGAGTTTAATAGTATTGTACATATTTTGCTGAAAGAATACATACATACATATTTTTCGGATAGCACTCAGTTTAACTAAGGGCATTAGAATACCTATGCCTTTTAATTTGCTGGAGATTGTGAGCTCTATAACGGTCAGTTCATAAGCAATGCAATTTTTTTGATATCCCTGTGTCCTAATACCCACAAAAGTGTTACCTGTCCGAGTAAAACAATGTGTTTTCAGAGAAAATCCCACCATCCAGGAAGCACTGCTTTGAAAATTGTCATTACCTACAGCTTATTAGAAAGAACCTTTAATAAATATACTCAACCCGTTATGCCATTGATATAAATCTTAAGGATCCGATTGACAACCTACGGATCTTTAGAATCTGGAAAAGGGATTGCGAGTTGTGCACTCTACACTCTCAACAGTCCCCTACAGTGTTTTGTGTATCTCATGTGAATTCCTTCTTACAGGAATATCCGGTATTATAGGGTAGACGAAGAAGTTGCAAGCGCTGGCATTTCCTGACAAAAAAAATGATGTGACAAAAATAAATTCTATCTTTATAATACGGTGGGGCAAAGCTTCCTATCGGACACTGACAGATCCAAGACTATGAGAAATCTTTCTGTCAAACTAACTTGGCCTAAATTGTAAGAGAAGGGGACCAATTAACTCTTTATAGTACAGCGTATGGAAATTTATATCACATTAAACAAACGTTTTATACTTCAGAAACGTGACGTGCGTTTTATGTTGATGTGTTAATAATTTTAATTCGTGTGCGCATGTGTGAATAAATTTGAAAAACTAAAGAGAACTTGTTAAAGAGGAAAATTTTGTCATTTATTTAAAACATACTTATGCTCCCATACAAAGTTATTCTTACTGTTATATTTACTGATGCTTGTTGACGTTATTGTTCTTTAATATGACAGGTCATGTTAACATTTTAAAAAATTAATTTTATTTGCTTATGGGGATGCCTGTGTGAATATTTGTAAGTAGGCGGATGGCTGTATTTCTTTCGAATTTCTCATTTAACTCTCGTCTTCTTTAAGATTTACTTTCAAAGTATATATATACGAATTTAAGCATCAAATTCCTTTTCAAACATCAACAATGATGCTCGAAAATAGCTTTGTGTCTCACTCAAAAAAGACAAAGTATAGTCAAATATAAAAAAGAAAAAAAATTGTATTTTAATTCCAATTTGGAGCTGAAAGAATTTTTTATGAAATTGCTATGTGTACGGGTATGTGGTCATAAAATGTTGTCTGTCAAAAATAATTGCCAGATTTTGTAAGACTGTCGCCAGCGTGTGATTTAATGTCAAATCAATGTAAGTAATGGAATAATGATACTTTACCACACATTTTTTTTAGTAGAATTAATTTACAAGAATATGACAACTTCAAGATGATTTAAGAAAAAGTGGATCCAATTAAGACAATTTTTTTCACTGTAACTGTATTTGTTTATTATTTATTTATTTATTTATTAATTACAATACAATTACAAATTATTTTCTAATTATATACGAGCTGAGTAACTTTGACCATATGCTCGGTCTAGTGTCACAGACCAGAGTCTCTGGTAGGAATCGAACCCACGACCCTCACGCTAATAGTCTAGCACACTACAAACTAGGCTACAAGGGCACCCTATTTTTTTTTGTTAAAAAAACAAAAAGAATAAAATTATAAATAATTGTGGAACGATCATTCACACCCTAAGAGTAACGATGAAGTTGCCGTAGTCTAGTAGGTAGTGTGTTACCTTATTAGACGTAAAGCCAGGGTTCGAGACCCAGGCCAGACTTCAAGACAAAATACAAAATGTATTTCTTCGGCTAGTTCCTCTCACAGATTTCTGGCAAAAACTCTGAGAGTAAATAAAACCTGTCATGAAAAAGTTTCTCAAAAATCTGTTGTTCGAAATCGACTTTAAACTGTATATAATTATGTATAAAATTAACACACACAACATAAGTGATGTGAGAAACTTGGTCGTAATCTTGACTGAAGATTTGTAATGGCCAATTATGTTGTATGTATGTATACGCTGTGTAGAATTCAATTAAAAATTGGTAACTATCGACCTATAGTGCTGGTAGTTGATGGTCTGACCAAAATCGTTCTCAAAAAAATTGGCCGACTACATCGCCAGCTCAAAACTTAACTTTATCGATATGCATTGAACGCTTTTGGTTCTCATTTTCCAAAATTCGACATCTTCGTTCAGAGCAGCTGTCAACTCCAGGATCCGGAAAGATCATACAAACGTTCCAGAAAAAGAAATATTACTCTTTAAATTTTATTCATGTCTCCTAAGCAGACGAGAGAATCTATTTTATTTTAGACAGCGTTTTTCTTTCCCTCTCAACTGTGCTCTCACATTCTGTATGTGGTGTTGCCGTACTTTCATGTATTTTATGCATTTTGCAAAGAAAAATATATATTTTCGATAAGTTGCGAGGGAAATAAAAACAAAAAGTAAGTAAAGTAAGTAAAAATAAAAAGTAAAAACAGAAAGGACATGTTTAAACGAAATTGATAGTATTTTGAAGTTTTTGACAGCGTTTTTGCTTGAAGTTTCCTTGAAATTACCTGTAACGTATTTATTTTATTTGTTTAATAAAGTGCACTCAAGGAGCACTATCAAATAAAAAGATTACCCTACACAATGGAAAATTTCACTCATTACCATGATACCGAAGCCAGGTAAGGATCATACCAAGGTTGATGCATATAGACCGATAAGTCTCTTGCCTAACCTATCTAAATTATTTGAGAAGGTACTGATATGTAAGCTAGCACCTTTGTTGAATGAATGCGGTTGTATCCCTAATCACCAATTTGGGTTTAGGAGAAAACATAGTACCATTCAGCAAACCCATAGACTCGTTAATGTAATAAGAAATGCATTCGAGGAAAAAAAGTATTGTTCTGCACTCTTCATTGATGTCTCTCAAGCTTTCGATAAGGTGTGGCATGAAGGTCTTGTACTCAAATTGAAGCAAATTTCCCTGAAAATATATATGAAATATTGAAGAGCTATTTAAGTGATAGAAAATTTGTAATTAAACAAGGTAATTCTTTCTTCTTGAAGTCGCCGTGGTGTAGTAGGTAGTGTAACGTATTTATTTATTTAATTTTATTTTGTGCACTCAAGGAGCACTATCAAATAAAAAGATCAATAGTTTTAACTAAGTGCAGCTGAACCGCACTATTTGGTTAAATTTTATTGATTGAATTCTTGAGGGAAAATGTCCCTTCTTTTATACTAAATTTTGGCTGATTTGACAATTCCAAATCAAACCCTTAATTCTAATACAATTTTGTATTGACTTAATACTATAACATATGTTTGTGTGTATATTATATGTTTAACTATATTATATTGGTTTGTGTGTGTAATAATTATAGGACAAGTGGATGTTATATGACACGCGCCTATTATCCACAATAACTCCCACGGTGAACTGTAAAGAGAGACACACACGATCATCAGCAATGCCATACAACAACAACACACATACTACATATTATATGCAAACCCATGCAGTCGGCGGCCTGACAACAAAGTGTCAAATGATCGTCGCATGTGCGCGACGGTCAATAACATTGAGTCAAGTGGTCGCCGCTCATATGCAATTGGATATTCTTTTGTTTATGCATATGAAATGTTGTGCCAGTATTGACAGCTGTAAAATCATGCTACATACCTTTTATTTGCTAAGCCGTTAATTAATCTTAACTTTCTTGTTTGCATTTTGCATTTATGCGCTCTCTTATTGCTTAATTCTACACCGATATCGTAGTAGTCCTAAGATTTTCTTTTTTGATTTTTGTTACTTTGAAGATTTTCAATAATTTGTCCTCAGTATTGTTATTCTAGTTGTTCTTTACTTAAAATTTTTCAGAATTTATTCGTTCCTTTAATTGTTTTAATTTCATCCATTCATTACCATCTACTTCAAAGCAATTTATAGGAATTCTGCTCTTTCCATGCGTATTATTGACATACCATTTATATAACGCTGCCTGTATTATTATTTTTGTTTTTTAATAATACAAACAATTTTCATAGACCAAAAAAGTGCCAAATTAACATTTTAAAAAGACTTTGTTTGTTTCCTTACGTCTTTCTTTCTGTCTTAAATTAGTTATCATATAGTAAGGTCAGTACATGCACACATATTTAACTTTATATATCATTTATATGCGTAAGTTTACTCCGTATTTATTTTATTCCTTAATGAAAATCAAACATTTGTATGCTTCTAAAACTTTGAATTATTTTTCTCTTTTTTGCTTTCGCTTTTAAATTTTATCCTTGTCGGCCATGTTATCCATTCAACATTGGAGCGGAAACTAAAATTTATTTCCTTAAAATACTCGAAAAGAGAGTAAAATTTTGCTATTTTCAACTTTGTGTTATTATTGCATCATGAATTGAATATTGCAGTAGAAAACGTGTCCCTAAGTAACCGCATGCATTTTCATCGCATTTATACGGTATTGTCTCAACAGGTCATATCCTTTATATTTTCAAAAGTTACGCTTTTGTTGTAAAAAAAAAATTAATTTCATACACTTTCGTGAGTGCTAATCAACGTTTTAATCTCTCTCTTTACCTCTCATCGAAAGCAAATACTTATAAACACCACAAATGTTGCTGCGATATGTTTAGAAGATTGCGCACTAAGTGTCGGAGAATCCACAGGCATGTGCCATAGTAAAAAATTTATCAGAAGAAAAACATATACGGTCGATAAACTCAAAATGTTGAAAAAACATTTTAAGCAACATGTTGTTTTTTGATACATGTATATACAGTGGTGGCCACGAATTTAAGACACGACATATGACTGACTTAGTTGTGATAATATTTACAATCCTGTAATATCAAATTTGATATTCTTTATTCTTCTATGTACAGGGTACAAGAAAAAGTACCATTATTTTATTTTGTTTCTTTTTACATTTTGTTGCTTTTTGATCATATTATTGTGAAAACGTTTATTTGAAATTGGCCACGAATTTAAGACATTTCAGAAATATCTGGTTATTAAGTAATTTTTTAGTGATTTTTGAAGCTAAACGTTGAGCTACAAATGTTTTATTTTATTTTATGTTGGAATACATAGAAATACTTAATTATAAATTGCCAGAGGTACTTGGAATACCGATGCCGAGCGGAAACTGATCCAACAACTAAAATTTGATGGAAAAATAATAATTAAGCTGCTTAAATGTTCTAGATGGAAGATTTACAACGCGCTGGAAGACATCAAGCAATATGGTTCCACCAAAAATGTCAAACAGCAACCTAGAGCCCGAAAAACTACACCCTAGAGTAGCTGATAATAATCTTTTCACGAGCTCAACTAAAATAAAAAATAAAATTGCATTGGATTTTGGTACTGATATTTCGTCTAGGGCAATAAGAAGATGTCTAAATGAGAAAAACTTGCGTGGGTATATTGCACAACGTAAACCACTTGTGTCAAAAAAATATGAAATCCCGACTAGCATTTTGTCTTGATCTATATAATATGTAAATAAAAAGTCTTAACCAAATATAGGTAGCAAAATATTATTAATTTTTCTTCATAATATTACTAAAATCTTAAGAAAAATATCATTGACCTAAATTTTTTTGATAAGATGTAAAAATTATCACAAATGTATAAGTAAAATGTCGTGTCTTAAATTCGTGGCCACCACTGTACGTACCAGAAATCAGCAATGAATATTCAAAAAAATTAATAGAATCGAATCATACTCATAATTTCTGATCCTTATACACATTCATATTTATTTTAATATCATACTCATACTACTCATATTCAAAGTTTGAAGTACTCATGGCATTATACTTAACAATACGCATGGTGTTGTTGATTTCGACTCTCCCATACCTCAACATATACAAGAATCACAAAATAGCTATTATTCGCTTACGAAGACTACAATACTTACTAGAAGGTTGTGTGCTTGCTGGCTTTGTCTTTTTTTCCTTCTTCTTTTGTAAAAGCAACAACAACTAAGACTGTAAATTTTGATGAATGATTCGAATCACTTATGAATCATTTTTAAGTATTATAAGTATTTTTCTAAATTTATGAATCTAAATGAGGAGGCATATGAATCAAACATATTTCGAGTGGTATGAGTTTGGGGTTAACGTTGTATGCATACTCATTGCAACCTGTATTTATAAATCAACGCTTTAGTGAGTACGAATGAATCAGAGTAGTTAAATTTCAATATTCATTGCTGACCTCTGATACATACCTATGAAAACTACAAATAGAATAATTTTCTTTACTGTGAGGCTAAAAGCAGAATAAACGAAACGCAGCAATCTCTCAAAAATGGAATACATGGGTGTATATAAATGTGATTATTTTAAAGGCAATGCGACAACAAGCAATGATTCTGCATTTTTGCATTCAGGCTAATTTCTTTTTATTCTCTGCAATAAGAGCATAAGTGCTCACAGTGAGAGGTAACGCTAGCAATGCGAGGATTAATGCTATCATACAATAAGATGCAATGAAATAGAGGTTTTAGAAACGCTTTTTATGAGATATAACGCGAAAGAACGTTTTAGTGGCACCGTTGATAAAAAATAAATCAACTTTTTATTCTTTATTTATTTTGTTTATTACTTGGTGCTAAAAATCATTCAACTTTTTTCGGTAATTATTTATTGATCTTTGAAAAACAAAATATTTGAATTAACAATAAGTATTCGAAACTTAATTCTTGGAGAATTAAAATTTTTTAAATTTTGCCAGGGGTTAAATTCGATTTTCATTGTACATAATTTATATTGCGGCATAACAGATATTACTCATAGGCAACGTTATTTATATTGGAAGAAACCAGATATCACTCATACGCGACTTTACATTTTATTATTTGAGTTTGAAGCCATTATAAACATTTACGTGCTAATACAACAGGCAAAAATTAGATTAGAGTTTATTATACTCAAACCATTACATATGCACAAACATATTCAAACATTTACTTAAATGGTAAAGCATGATTGATGAACGTAAAATACTGTGAAATTTGTCACTTAAAAGATTCGTCCCTAAGTGCCAATATGATTTATTTTGTGTGTTTACAAAACACTAAACGTAGAGACAAAAAAAAACAGAGTAACACCTGTCTGTTTGTGTTTTAAACAATGTTAAAAATAATTGGTTGACACCGAAACACTTGCATACACATAAACACTTAAACATACGTTACAATTAATCGCTTTAAAATTACAAACAATTTTTTTTGAGAAGTAATTTAAGTTCTAAACATTGGAGAAATAAAGGTGGATCATCAGTATTAATAGTATAGTATAGTATATAGTAATAGTATATAGTATAGAACAGTACAACATTACGTGGAAATTAAATTTTCTAGCACACCCTGTAAAAAGTAAAAGTTTTAAACATTGATTATGTTTTCTTGTCAGATGAAGAGCCATAAGGTAAAGTTGAAGGGCAATTAATATGGACAACCATTCAAAAAGATTTACTACCCCCGTTGGTTTCGTCAACAGTCCGCATTGTGTATGGAAGGCGAGTTTCATTCCTTAAGGCCTACCCTTGCTCATGGCTCAAGTGAACAATACAAGTACAATGCGTTTGGTGTATTTATTCCGGTGCTTTGCTAATGTCATCGATTGGTTTACCACAAAGTAAAGTCGCGTAATCTATTTTCAACATAAAAGGGCAATTACCACGGCTAGCAGCTTAGTTAGGTCATGTATATAGAAAATGTGAGTTAAAGTTGATCATGGATACACCTTACAGACAGAACCAAGCTGACTAGGCATTTGTCACGTTACACTAAGTTCCAGTAGTAAAATAGAAAAATAAGAGAATATTAGAGGCACATTTGAAGAAACTTTAATTGGTCCTCGCTTGTTCGACTTATTTGCTTTTAGATTTCTCTAAGATTTCTTTCTTTACATTTCTCTAAAAAAATGGTAAACAAGTAAACAAAAATATACCAACAACACTGCAAAATGAACGTAAACAACGATGTTTACATTTATAGAGATTTCGAGAAGGCGAAGTCTTAACCGCTCGCATTCAAGAACATTCATCAGACTGTTTATTTTGCCATATAAAAAGTAAGGCAAAGCAGGCGACTAAGTCAGTGAAGTTTAAATAACCTTTTTTTGTTTTTTTGTTTTCGAATTATTTTGTAAATTGTATCCTGTCTTTTGTATATTTGAATTTATTTATTTTTCTCATTACTATTATGAAATTTTCTAAACATTAGATGACCTTTTCTGACATCTGCCTTCTGTAGGCAGCAATGACCACAATTTATGTTGAATTTCTTGTCCGAACTATTCTGTATCCTTCGTTTGTGTGGCTGTATATTTCTTGTTTTTTCTTTCTAACCAAATAAAGAAAAGGACCACAAACCTAAGCAAACTCAAACCGATAAAACGCAAAAAGAAAGAAGAAAAAGTGTCAACAAATATTAAAATCCTCTCCGGAAAGTTACAAAAACATAACCAACAGAATACATAAACAGAACTATACTTGAGGCCGGTAGTCCTCGCACCAACAAAGTGCAGCTTCTGGTGGACTGATCTTTTAAGCTTAATGGATCTCCTTAACATTGACGTCAACATTACTTTTCATTCTGATTTTTCCATCTAACTCTACTCTAAATATCTTCTTCTAATGTTTGTTAGTATGTGGCTCTTGCTGATGCGTTTTACACCATCAGTCATATAAATATTCAAAACTATACCGCTCTTCATTGCCCCTCAATGACACATACTGACTGAAGAACAAATTATGATTTCCGCTTTTTTATTCTCTACATGTTAGTATTTGTAAGTACATTCCATAAATTTGTTTTTAATGATTTCTATGATTTTAATACTTAGCGCAATGGTTAAGACAGAAAATACATACACAATGTTGCTAAACAATAGTACATTTCGGTTCTCTGATTAAGCGTTTCCTATCTTAAATAGAAATAAAACAAAGTGCTTGTGAGATATTAGAAGTTGGGTTAGTCTAGAAGGTAGTGTATTGGCCTATTAGATGTGAGGCCACACGGTTCAAATCCCAGGTCACGAATCTCTAACAAGAAAACAAATACGAACAAAAACTAAAAATATTTCTTCGGTGACTTCATATCTCAGCAGATTTCTGGCAAAATCTCTAAAAGTAAATAAGGAATTTGCCATGAAAAGTTTTTCCAAAAATCTGTCGACAGAAATCGACTTTAAACTGTAGGTCCTGCCACTCATGTATAAAATTAGCACACACAACATTAGCAGGGTGAGAGCCAGGTCGTAATCTTGACTGAAGGTTTGTAATGACCATGCATATATGTATGTACGATAAAATACTTGTATTTTTATCTGGAACTTCTTTTGTGTCATATACTTAAAATTCTTTATTATACAAACATAACTTTATTGTACAAACATAACAATTACTAGACAATTGTTCGACAGATCTTTGTAACGAAGATCTTCAAACCACGATTACCCTCTTCAAACACACCGCGTCTTCACACAAGACTGAATGAACTTTTACTAACTTAGTTGCTTACTTTGCATTGCCTTTTATATGACAACGTAAACAGTCGGATGAATGTTCTTGAAGACGAATGTTCGTTGTTTCGTTTTTTCGAGATCTCTATAAATGTAAACATCATTGTTTCATTATTATTGTTTTCGTATTTTGTTTACATTTATTCTTGTAGTGTTTGTTGTTGTATTTTTGTTTACTTGTTTATCATTTTTTAAGCTGGTATTTTTTGTTGTATTTTTGTTTACTTGTTTATCATTTTTTATGCTGGTGTTTGTTGTTATCTTACGCAGTGCGATAATTTGTAAACAAGTTCACTGTTTTTTGTGTTTGTAGGTTTTATTTATAATTGTAATGTAACGTAAAAGCGAAACCGCAGTATCTAGATTTCTCCATTTTCGTAACAATACTTGTGTACGAGTATGTATATTAACGTATATTTCACATAAACCTTCTTAATTTAAAAAAAAAATATTGAAGACAAGTTAAACATAAAATTGAATAATACTTGCTTAATGTTAAACAGTTTGATTTTAACCTATTAATCAGTTACACTCGAAAGAATTTTAATTTGCTACTATGTTTTTCATTGTGTGTTTCTCTTCGTCATAATGGCGGTTAAACTATGGTTTTAATTTCATTTACATTTCGTGTGAAAGCGTAAATAAGTGATGGATGGATGGTAGCTGTTCTGTTCTGATTATCATGATCTTGATTACATTTATGATATTAATTAACAGTAAAATATGTGGCCTTAGCTGCAAAACACTCACTCATACACACACACAAGTAAAAGCACAAATACACATGTAGAAAATGAAAGCGATTCAAACCAGAAAATGCACTGACATTCAAAAATAAAAAAATACGATGGATGTTAAGGAAATTCTTATAATAAGTACTACAAATAGGGGATTTATGACAAAAAAAAAACAGTAAATTACCTCTTAATAATAATTTATTTTGGGCACTTTAATCACAAGGTTGACATAGTCTGATGAAAGTTTATAATATTGGACTCTATTGGGCATTCCATACCACCCTCGTATTATAATTTGCACCAGCGCACGTACGATAAAAGCTGATTATATTGTCGTAAACAAAAATCAGTAGCCATAATTTATTTGCCATATGCCGTAAACCATAACAGACGAAGTATTTGCGGATTGAAACTCATTCGGTTTCCCAAATTTTCAAAATGATTCGTGGGTAAATCACTTGCGAAATGTACATTAAAATTATGATTTTCTTATGCCACATAATCAATTACATTTGAAAGAGAAAGAATACCGAAAATACAATGATAAAATAATTATTAGAGGGGATTAGAAAAAGTGGAGAAATATTTTGTTGGGTACTTATTATACAAATAAGCACACATTTGGTATCAGTTGGTAGGGAATAGTTTACGTTAAGAAATTATATGATTCTGATTACGTAGAAATTAGTTATTCTGTAGTTGGGTTTAAAAAAAGGGACCTGTATCGGTATGGGCAGTTTGGAATTTATTGAGGAAATAATAAATAAAGGAGAGTATTTAAAAATTTCAAAGACCAAATTCACCAGAATTTCAGATGATTTAAGAATTCGTGATTAGTATTACTTCCAAGTCAGTGAACTCAATACCGTTGCTAAAATGAATCTATGATTTGTCTACTATAGTACATAAAGGCTTAATACTCTTACAGAAAGTACCAATATGACTCCAAGAGAGTATTTAGGAGATCATTTGGAAAAACCGTTACTTAGTCGATAAACCTGAAACAAAAGTCAACTGAAAAACCAGCTCAGAAGTGCATTACGGCCAATATTAACAGAAAACGCTAAACAGAAAACAATAACTGGTACATTTATGTCTATGGGTTAAATGGAGTACTTAACCTTAAGGGATATCCTACTTTATATTAATATATCCGAACTTTGAATTTTGCGGTGCAAAAGTATGGAGTCACCAGAAACCTTTTCTTGTTTTTCTTATGTTTTGTGAAAAACACTTTTTGGAAAAAAAGATTGAGAAAAAATTAAGGTGGGTCTGGCAGTAAATGAAGGCAAAACGAAGTATATGTTGATGACAAGTAGGGACACAAGCTTTATTAAATCCCAGATTAAGGCCGATAACTATGCTTTCGATATAATCAAGGAATTTATTTATTTTGGTTCCGGTTTTACCACCAAAATTGTGTCAGTCTGGAGATCCAACAGGTGCTGTTATGGTCTCAATAGTAGGTTGAATAGCAGAGACCTTTCTCGTATGATACTCTACAAGACGCTCATTCTCCCCGTGCTTCTTTATGGCCAGAGGTATGGACACTATTAAGCACTGATGATTCGAGAGAAAAGTCCTACGTCCAGTACTAAATGGCGATGATTTCTGTATCCGATCTAACAGCGAGCTGTATAAGCTCCTCAACGTCATGGACGTTGTTCAGCGTATTAACATCCAGCGGCTGCGCTGGCTCGGCCATGTCGTTCGAATGGAAGAGGATGCTCCGGCGGGACGGATATTTGATGCGAGGATCTGCGGAAGTAAACGATTGGAGGGACCAACTAGCGTAGGCGCAGGTAAGGCAGGTTGAAATCTGTCTGTCTGAAACCTCACACGGTATCAAAAGGTTCGGAGTGGTCCATTCCTATATTGACGGGCTGCAGGAATTGCTCAACGTCATTCTGCATAGCCTTATCAGCTTCTCAGGTATACCGAGCTCAGACATTGCGGCAAAAACACGGTCCCTTAAGGGGCTATCGAAGGCTGCCTTATAGTCGACAAAAATGTGGTGAGCATCGACTCGGAGAAGCCATCAGGACCTGCGCTTTATTGTTTTTAAGACGCATAATCGCATAGTCCAAGGGTGTTAAATCGCAGCTTCATGACGGCCAATTGCCATCACCATGCCGGCTAATTAAGCGACCATCAAACGTTTGACTCAATAAATAAATTGTGGCATTAGATCGTTCACATCAATACCAAGAAGAGCGGGTACAAAAAAATCGGTCATCATGGTGATAGGTGTCTCTATTAACCGTAATGGTTACGCCGTCTTCATTTTCAAAGAAATGTGGGTAAATAATGTCTTCGCTCCACAAGCGGCACCAAACAGTCACTTCTGCTTCTGTAAGACCACGAGTAAATTTTCTGAGCCCAAATGTGACAGTTTGCTAATATACCCACCAACATGAAAATGCCAGATTCGAAATAACAGATGGTTCAAATCTAAACCGATAGATGGCACACCCTATAAAACAGTTTCAATATATTTTTCTTTAAGCTAAACCATCATTTGGCGTGCGGTGGATATATTAAACTGATATTAAACAAAATTTTACGTAATACTATGTTCAGATATGCACTTTTATTGAGTCAATATTCGGTTTATTGAGTACAATATGTTCAGACCATAATAATATATTGTTTTTATTTTGTTTTGTTGTTTTTTTTTTTTTTTGTTTATCGTTGTTGACATTTGAAGCTCACTGAACATACGTATGATAGTGCTGCATTTGAAGTTTTACTCAATATTATAACAATTTGCGTATTTATTGCGCAATAATTGATTGAAAGTTTATATGAAATATTGAGCTCAATAATGGCGTTTATTGCAATTTACGCAATAAAGGTGCATATCTAAACACCGTATTACATTATATATTTATCGTTTAACTTCATTAATAAACATTCGTAAGCAAACATATGCAACATTTACTTGATTGCACTCAAACTATCATCCAATGAAGTACGATTATTGAGCGTGCAATAACTGGCACATTGCCGTTTAAAATGTTAATCTTCAAAGGCGATTATGATTTATTTTGTGTGCGAAAACACAAACATTGAAGCGGAAACACGCCTGTCATCAGTTTGCTTGTTTATTTTGATGTGTATGTGTGAAACAAAGATGAACATCAATATTTTTTTAAATTCAAATTCACACTAAGTCAACTTAAAATTTAAATTAATCTTGGCTTTTGAAAATTGCAAAATTAATTTATTTTTACAAAATGAAATTCTGTTCAACAGAAATTAAAAGTTACATAAAAAATATTACACAATCACAGTTACATATGTATGTATATACGCAATTAATTTAATTGTAAAATATGTGAGTTTTCCTTAGAAAATGCCTGTGATTTAACACCTGAGGGAATAATGAATGCAAGAAAAATCTTGGTGGAATGTTTATAAATCAAATAAATAACTTGGGAAAGCAAAGAAATTTACACTTAATTTTCCTAATGCCCAGACACACAAATGGTTGTTACCAACAAAAAGCACTACTTAATTAAATGCAAAGCAATTTATCTTACGATTATGCCAGAGGTGGGAAACAGAGAAATTAAAGGAATGTGAGTTTAAAGAGCTGAATGGAGAACCACTGGCAGTTTTGATGCCAACAAAATCTTTTTCAATACGTACGTAATTGGTCATTACAAGCCATTAGTCAGGATTACAACCTAGTTTCTCACACCACTTATGTTGTGTGTATTAATTTTATACATTTGTGGCGGGACCTACAGTTTAAACTCGACAGCGAACGACAGATTTTTGAGAAACTTTTCATGGCAATTTTATTTACTCACAGAGTTTTTGCCAGAAATCTGCTGAGAGAAAGTCGCCGAAGAAATACTTTTTGTATTTTATTTTGATGTCTGGCCTGGGGTTCGAACCCTGGCTTTTCGTCTAATATGCCAACACACTACCTACTAGACCACGGCGACTTCATCTTTTTCAATAGACATACATAAATGGGGAATGAGGAATCAGAACATTTCTATCTACCCTATCGCTACGTGTGGTATGGTGCTATCCCCATTTAACACAGTTCCTTAATTTTTTGCCAAACTAGGCCAATTGTTGGTGATTGCTTTCTTCACGTAATCTGTCGTTGAAAGCAATGGTTCTGCAAAACATTTTTGATCGTTACCTGTGACTTGGTAACTGTCAGCGACGACTCACAACAATTCCACTTCTGTTATTTTCACTTGACTTTGTAGCAGTTATCGCCTCAAGTCCCTATTCGCTGTAAAAACTGATAAATTTTGTTGTGATTCAGCACAAATTGAATTGTTGAATCGTGTTCCACTGATTCTAAATGGTTTTGCACAATATTAAACTCATATTCTAGTGAAATACAGCGTGGGATGCGTTCTTATCATTTAAATTATCATATCGAAAACAAACAACCATTCGGTTATTGTGCTAGGCTTAGCATTGTATCCTTAACCACTTAGGTATCGTTAACTACATTTCGATATCCTTAATGACTGATATGCTATCCAACAAAATTAAATACGAAAAAAACATTTCTTCGTCAACTTCGTCTCAACAGATTTCTGACATTCTGACACTGAGAGTAAATAAAAATTGCCATGAAAAGTTTCTCAAAAAAATCTGTCGTTCGGAGTCGACTTTAAACTGTAGATCCTGCCATAGTGGTTTGAGAAGCCAGGTCGTCTTGGCTGAAGGGCTCTAGCGACCAATTAAGTATGTTATGTAAAGCCTGATATGTATCTCGTTCTGAATTTGTCAAAAATATCGATAAAATAATCAAATTTTTGATTTCATTCATCAGCAACGATAGCCCCTTTCTGATGCAAGTGGTGGCAAGTGATTAATAGTTGATCACTTAAAACAACTTCGAACGTATGCGGTTGTAGTTGAACTGCAAAGGACCGGCATAAATATAGGAAATTAAGTGTGATTCCATTTTTTTGATGTGTATTTGATTTCAAGCGAGCGGCCAAATCTTGGTTAATAGAACCAGTATTAAACTTAAACTTTAAAAATCATCTTTTCAAATCCTATACGTACAGACATTATGTACTTAAGTTTTTTTAATTCCTTTTTCAATTATTTGCTTTTGCCAACAATTTTTTAAATTCCAAAAGTTTCTCGTAAAAACACCACAAAAAAAAGAAGACAATGAAAGCAAGCACTGATGTTGCAACGACTTGTATTATATTTTTTCTTGTATTTTCCTTTTGTTATACTCAGATTTTTTTATTTATTTGGTTGTTTAAAGCAGTTAATTAAAATATCCAACTATAGACAAAAACAATTTCTTAAATACCAACATTGTTGGTAAGATGGTTTATGGTTACATGGAGGTTTTAAGAAATATTTCCTGCTTATGAGTTAATTAAAATTCTTCTTCATTGGCCTTTACAACCATTCAGCCAGTTTCTTATACCACTCATGTTGTCTGCGTTAATTTTTATACATGAATGGCGCGACCTACAGTTTAAAGTCGACTCTGATTTTTTGAGAAATTTTTCATGGCAATTTTATTTTTGCTGTCAGAGTCCTTGTCAGAAATCTGCTGAGGAAGTAAAATTAAAATTATTTCGTTTACAACTTCGAACTTCGATATTGTGGAAAAACTTTGTAGTACAATTTGTATTCAAGAACGATAAAGTTTATTCAGGCAGTGAATTATTTTAATCACCGGTCAATAGGAAATTTTCTCATCAAAAACAGATGTGTTGCCTTATTAACCCAGGACGGTTACTATTCAGTTTTGTACATTAAGGTTATTCTTCGTTGAATCGACAAACACTTTAACATTAATTGGTTACTGTTCGTCGAATCGACGAAGCTCATTTACTCTTTATCATATAATTCTTTCATGTTTGACCAAATTTCGCTCTTTTTATCAACAATGTTGGTCGATAACGAATGCTTGTAGTGAGTAAACGTACCCTGGCCACCCATTTTTTAATCCTGGATGGTCATTTTTGTACAGTAAGTTTACTCTTCGTTGAATCGACGAACAAAAAAATTTTTTTTTCGTCCACTGACTACAAGCTTTCATTAACCACTAACGTTGATGAAAAAAGAGCAAAATATGGTCAAAAATAAAGGAGTTATATTATAAAGAGTTCGACGAACAGTAACCGTCCAGGATTAAACACGATACGGTGGTGGGTTCAAAGGCCACTTCAAGCATCCCGCATAAATCGAAATATGAAATATATTTCTTAGACGAATTTCTCTCAACAGTTTTCTGGATAAAACTCTGAGTGTAACTAAAATCGCAAAAATCTGTCGCTCGGAGTCGAATTTAAACTGTAGGTCAGGCACTCATGTTTAAAATTAACACACACAACGTAAGTGGTGTGAGAAGTTAGGTCGTAATCCTGATTGAAAGGTTGTTATTGCCAATTATGTACGAGTATGTATGTGTATGGGTTTGTATTGTATATTGAATGTTTTTACGGTTTATGAATTATTTGTTGACAAGTTTATTGTGTTACTAGAAATGTCGTCAAAATTGTTTCGAATTGAATTAAAAATTGACATCCAGAAGACATAAACTCAGGATAGATATTTAAAATTTATTAAAACCGTTTTAAATCCATCAATAAATCAATATTATTAAATGTTTGTATTTTTCCTTTTGATACTGTCTAATTGCATTCTTTATTCACTTTTTACTGGAGTGATAAAAATCGTTTCTTGTATAGTGCCTTGAACATAAATATTTCAAATAAGAAATTGCAAAAGAAGCATAAAAAGAAGGAGAAATTGTTGAATGCTTTTTATAATAATTTCTATAAGTTGGAAAAAATCCATTATTTTTATGTTGTTTTCCAGAATCAACAAGTGTCTGTTAATGCTTTTAAGAAAATTTTATAACAAGGGGGCTGCATTCACCCCATTTCCCAACAAAATTTTTTTTCTAATTTAGTCTCTGTTAGGAAAAGATAATTTATTTAAGCAGTTTTCGTGAAGTTGCTTTTTTTCTTAATAAAAACAAAATGAAATCTTAAAATTGTTAGACTTCAGTCAGATTTCTCAATGGCAACAGTGTAACTTGTTTAGTTGCATTTTTACTTTCTTTTTTTAAAGCCATGCTCTGCAAATGATTGCCAATGATAAAAACCAGGCAAAATTTTATTACGAAAACGTGTTGCTACGAAAGTAGGAAAGTGCATGAATTTTGATTCAATAAATAGCAATGAATTCAACATACATATAAAATTATTAAGCAATTATTTTTTTTAATTGCATAATTTCTGTTTTTTGACTAAAGCCATCACTAATAGCATGATGTCTACTGTCATGTCCTTGCCATGTACAAATCAATAGCACACATTAAATTTCTTTCTGTGTCTACCCATTATGATAAATGCAAAATAAATGCATTCAGCTGATGTTTAGTTGTCATATATATTTGAATAATGCCTGTTAAATGCTTATAATTTATATTTAAACTAATTTTTAATGACTCTCTTAAAATTCTTAAAAGATTTTAAAATTCATTACCCGCTGCCATAAATTAAAAAAAAACTTCATAAATCACATCACATTTCATTTAAATTTTAAAAGACCTTAAGTGACTGAATTTAAAAAAAGCAAAAAAATTTACTTTACAGCAAGTAACTTTAAATTAAAATTTAAACCAGTTGTGGGCAGATTCGAATTAATTGATTGAAAATAATAATTAAGAGAGAGTTTTTAAACAAATACTGAAGTGGCCGCTGTCTAGTAGGTAGTGTGTTGGCTTTTTAGACGTGAGGCCACGGTCATAACTCCAGGTCAGACATCTCCAACAAAATGAAATACAAAAAAATATTTATTCCGCCGCTTTCTCTTAGAGGATTTCCAATCAAACTGTTGCTAACGTGAAGATGTGATTCGCCAATTAAAGTTCCCACAGGCTTGTACAAAGTTCCTGATATGACTCCAGAAGAGTATTTAGGGAATCATTTCGAAGAACGGTTGCGTATTCGCTAAATCGCAAACAAAAGTCAGCTGAACAACTTGATCATGAGTGCATAGCGGCAAATAATAACAGAAAACGCTAAACAAAATTGGTACATTTAATGCCAAGTGGGTTAAATGGAGTGCTTGATCTTAAGAGTAATCAAATAAAATTAAAATAAATCTGTGTTTAATTTCAAATAAATTCTTTATTGTTGGCACAATTATGTGTGCCACTGTTCATAACTTGATGTAACGACAACAATTGCTTAGTTTGTTTTTCTTTGTTTACAACCTTTGCGTAAACAATAACAATTGTTCAACAGATCTTTATAACGGCGATCTTCAAACCACGATTATTCTCTTGAAATACACAGCGTCTTCACACAAGACTGATTGTACTTTTACTAACTCCGTTGCCTGCTTTGCCTTGCCTTTTATATGACAACGTAAATAATCTGAATAATGTTCTGGAAGACTAATGTTAGTGGCTTCGCTTTCTCAAGATCTCTATAAATTTAAACATAATTAAAACTATATGTCTTAAATGACTACTAGTTAAAGAAATTGTTAGCTAAGGATGTCAGGTTCTCACTTTAATCAGAAATTTTTTTGCCTTGTGGTTGATTTTTGGACCCAATAAAAGTTTCCGTGTGATGAGTGTCCAACACATAAAACACTAAAAAGCAAAACAAACTACTACAAAAATAAAATCATTAAAATTACATTCCACCAGTAGCAAAAGAAACGACTGGAGGGCAGAGGTAAAACTAAATTTTATTTTTAATTTACGGTTTAATTTTGATTTAATTAAATAAAATAATGAAAGTAGGCCCAAATTGTATGTAACGACAAAAAAACCCCGAATTCTAAATAATCATCATCACAATCATCTAAATATAGCGTAATAACAATATAAAAAATTTATTTTTTTCAGAGCATACAACAACAGCATACATTTTCAACAAATCTCCTCAGCTAACAATGTAATTTTTTTAATTGTTAATTAATTTTTATCGTTCTTAATTCGAAAAAAAAGAAATATATTTGCACTTCAATATTTTAAATTTTAATTCCATTAACATTCCATGTTTTTACATGCATTTATAGTTCGTTGTCTGGACAACATGACATGTGAAAATAATTCTGTTTAAATAACACTCATACGTCAAGGTGTTCCAGTGGTCTTTGTACATTATTTGGATTTTGTATTTTGTAGAACATAGAATTTGTTAAATTTAATTACAGTTTTTTTTAAATTGAATTTAAAATAATAAATGCAGGACCACCTCAAATGCATCAAAATAAATTGTAAAATGCGCAAATTGCTGCAATAAAAAGGCTGTGATATAACACCTGAAAATACAATGAGAAAATCTGCAGTCGTAAAGGCTAAAGAATAATGACACAAGTAAAATGGTTGAGTTATCTAAGAAGAAACACAAATAAATCTATTTTTTTTATTCTAACAAACTAACAGCCATAGCTGCCAGATTTGACGATTTTGAGTTCCAAAAATATCGTATTAACGATTTGACGATTTATGTCCTTGTTTTGACGATTTTAGGATATTAAAAATTTACATCGTATTCTTCACTTTAGTACACTAAAAGCCACTTTAAGCTTTGTATTTACTTTGCAATTATTACTATTGGAAATTTATGTTAGTTAGTAATTACAAGGAATATATTATTATATTTTTAAGTTACTTTCGAATACATGTGATGATTTTTTTGTATTTTATTCCTTTTTAACCCCTTAAAAGACAAACAATTATAACTCCTGAATCACCTCGTAGTTGAGAATAATATATCACTTGTCGTTGCAGACAATTTTAAAAATTCGAGTATAGCTTATAATACGAGTATTACCATCGGAAGAATAAGGCAAGCGCCGTTATTTTTTTCGTACAACCAACACCAATAGGGGATCGATGTGCTTGGAACTATGAAAATATGTTATGTGAAGAAGGAAAGAGAGAACAGTATTTATGGGCAGTAGGCTTGTGTATGTATATTTATACCATAAGTAACAGGAAAGGCCTCTGCAGTGAATGAGTTCCACATATGAATAGTCCGATTAAAAGACGTATTTTTACTGTAAGGCAAAGTGCGATCCACTGGCCAATCGACCACATACGGAAGTGTCGAAGCGATAGAACAGTGAAACACAAACCACATTGCAACGATGCTCCAATGATTCAATGGAGTTGGATACACTACCGTCATTAACGAGCTAATACGGCCTCTCCTGTACACGATGGAGAAACCTCAAAATATACGTTGAGGCACCGTCCCATACATGAGAGTTGTATTCCAGTCTCGGTCGGTTACAAATGGTGTAAATAGTAAGATCATAAGATCATAAGAAGGAGGGTGCCCTGGTAGTCTAGAGGGTAGTGTGTAAGACTTTTAGCGTGAGGGTCGTGGGTTCGATTTCCACCAGAGACTTTGATCTGTGACCCTACACCGAGCATATGCTCAAGATACTCCGCTCGTATATAATTGGAATGTAATTTGTATTTGTATTGTAATAAATAAATAAATAAATAAATAAATAAAAACGAACTGAAAGAACTGAAAAATGTGTCGGTTGAAGCCAACATTACACTGAATTTTCATGCTTAGAAGAGCTTTTGACTCCTTAATATTTATACTACCACCCATAGATTAAGATAATGCAATATTATTGCTGCGTTTATGTGTCAATAAACAAGACTGGAATAGATTGTTTAATCCTTAAACATTTTTTTCCTGACAATGATATAAAATTTCTCAATTTTTGAAAAAAAATTAATAAATGAAGATGAGGAACGCTAGCTTTTAATTTCTAACAAATTTTTTTAAATGTTTTAAATTTGAACTCAGACATGTACATACTTATATTGACTTTATATGTTTTACTACATTAGAAATAATTTAGGTTTTTTAAAACTTTTAATTAATTTATTTATTTTTTCTGACGATTTTTTGACTATTTCAATAAACGTCTTTGACGATTTTGACGATTTTTTCTCAAATATGTATTTGACGATGTGGTGTCTCATTTATCTGGCAGCTATGATTACAATTCTTTAGTAAGGATTACAACCCTGCTTCCCACACCATTCATTTCGTGTGTGTTAGATTTATCTATGAGTACCGAAGCCTACATCGAGCTAGCATCTACTTCGAATAACTTATTTTCTGACAATTTATTTAGTCTCAGAGTTTTGTGCGGAAGACTGCTGCTGAGAGGAATTCACCAAAAGAAATATTTTCTCATATCATTGTTGTTCGATACAACATCTTGACTTATGACAAAACACTACCAACTACACTACGATAATCAAAAATTAAATCAATTGAATCCAATTCAGATAGAAATCCTAACACGTAACAGCAATTCAATTGATTTTCTATGTCAAAACAACAACAACAACGACAATAGAATATTGTTTTTTGTTTTTCAACTCCCGATTTGATTCCATTCATTGAATTTATTTTTATCTCTTGTCTCTTCTGCTAGCGTGTGTTATCAAAATTGTTTATTCAATCGTTTACTTTTGCTTTTTTGTTCTTTTCTTATTTAATTTGTTTTGTAAGTTTTTTATGAGAAAAATCTTTTCGATTTATTTCTACTTTTTCCTCAATACATTCATTCACTCGTTCAGTGGGTTCAATATGGTTTGGATACGTTTTCAATTCTTGTTTATTTTTTTATCTTAAATGGACTTCGATCCATCACAAGCGAAAATGGCTTTTCATTAAAAAAAAAAAAAAGAAAAAAAAATTGTTTTTTGAAAGTTTAGCGAAACAAATCAACGAAGTCTTTAAGAAAAAGCCTTCAATATGGCTTATAACGTAGAACTTATTTTGTATTGTTCAAAAAATAAACGAACAGTTTGTTTTTGCATTTGTTTTAATCGTTTTTTTAAACCTTATTATCGCTTTATGCGATAAATACTTTGAAATTTCACTGAAGTCTGTGAATCGGGGACGTCTCCAGTCCTTAATTTAAATAAAACAAAGTGGTCTGTGAGAAATTGTCTGAAAGATCTATTGATGCCATTACATACATGTATACATACATACATAATTGGTCATAACAACCCTTCAGTCAGGATTACGACCTAGTTTCTCACACCATTTATGTTGTGCGTGTTAATTTTATACATGCGTGGCGGGACCTACAGTTTAAAGTTGACTCCGAACGACAGATTTTTGAGAAACTTTTCATAGCAATTTTATTTTACTATCAGAGTTTTTGCCAGATATCGGCTGAGAGGAAGTCGCCGCAGAAATACTTTTTGTATTTTGTTTTGATGTCTGGCCTGGTGTTTGAACCGTGGCCTCACGTGTAATAGGCCAACACACTACCTACTAGACTACGATGAGTTCTGTTTTAGCTTAAAAGTGTTTTTAAGAAAGCAATCGCACCGTTTCAATGTTAATAAAAAATCGGCCTTTAATGAACTCTTCATGCCCATAACCTAAGTCCATAAGTTCTCTCCATTGTAGCCGACACGAGCCTACATCTCTTATTTCCACGATGTTTACAAAATTCTTGTCACTTTCTTAAAAAAGGTTCATAAATAAGAACAAGATAACAAGTATGGAACCTTATGTTCTCCCAAGTCTGTATGGTTCAAAGTCGTTCTAAATACTCATGAAATGGTTTTGAAATTACACATCCGTTTTCGAACATTCTAAGTTTATCTGTGTGACAAAATCTCACAATCTCGGAAAGAAATCCACTTTTGAATAAATTTAGTTCTCCACTTAACCTGCGATACTGCCATCGCTCCTTGCAATAACTATTCAGTTGTTTATTCCATCAACATCTCTTGGATCTTCTTCATACATCAGTAATTGGTCATTACAACCCTTCAGTCAGCACTACGACCTTGCTTCTCACACCGTTTTACGTTGCGTGTGTTAATTTTTATACTTGAGTAACGTACTCCTAACGTCAGATTTTTGAGAAACTTTTCATGATCATTTTATTCACTGCCTGAGTTTTTTTCCTGAAAACTGCTCAGGGGAAGTCGCCGAAAGAATTTTTTTTCATATTTCACTTTATTGGAGATGTCCGACCTGGAGTTTGACCTCCGGCCTCACATCTAATACGCCAACGGACTACCCACAAGACTAAAGCGACTAATTTAATATAGTATTTTATTAAGGGCTTTGCTTCCATAAATTTAAATAAAACAAATTGTGTTAGAAGTCGCCGTGGTATAGTAGGTAGTGTGTTGGCTTATTAGACGAAAAGCCAGGGTTCGAGCACCAGGACATCAAAATAAAATACAAAAAGTATTTCTTCGGCGACTTCCTCTCAGCAGATTTTTGGCAAAAACTCTGAGAATAAATAAAATTGTCACGAAAAGTTTCTCAAAAATCTGTCGTTCGGAGTCGACTTTAAACTGTGGGTCCCGCCACTTATGTATAAAATTAACACACACAACATAAGTGGTGTGAGAAACTAGGTCGTAATCCTGACTGAAGGGTTGTAATGACCAATTATGTATGTTATGTGAAGTGTGTGATAGATATCATGAGAAATATCGTTTATTGTCCGAAAGGCATATTGACGCCATTATGTGGGGATAAAAGATCGCTTAAATGCATGCCTCGGCTTCTCTGCATGTACAATTTTCCATGACTGTGACACATAACTTATTCTGAATATGACCGATGACATGGGCTATATTGGCTTTAAGGGCCGCTGTAATTTGTAATTTATTTGTCTGCAGCTGCGAAGGAAGGAAGAAAATTCGCAATGGACGCAAATCGTTCTTTCTCGATGGGCAATTCACGTCACCTCCACGTGAAATAACCATGTTCACCAATAGGTCGTGTAAAATATCCAGTATGACATAAGCTGTGTTACACAAAGCGCCGTCCTGTATAAACTACATATCCTAGGTTTCAGATCAGCCGATTCAGGCCAAAAGAAGTTGGTATAGTCAGCGCCTTCACTTTGAATTTGTGCAATGGCACGAGCATTTTTTTAGAATATAGGCATCACCCTTAAGGGTTTAGTTGCTCAAGATTCAGAAAACCACTTCCTAGCTCAGTCCAAAGACAAGTTACTGGTATAGATGTATTCAGTGACAAGCTGTCCGGTATAGCCAAACTGCTTAAAATTTAAATATTAATAACGCTATGTAACCAATTTATTGGCAACTTGGTCATTGGTAAGGCCTAACGGTTAGTCACGAGTTTCTTATGCATCAATCTAAAGAGCATAATTGACCCCAAATCATTATCGCGTTTATCCCTCCGAGGAGTACAAAAGATACATACCTACATACATACATAATTGGTCATCATAACTCTTCAGTTAGGATTACGACCTAGTTTCTTATACTACTTATGTTGTGTGTGTTAATTCTATACGTGAGTGGCGCGACCTACAGTTTAAAGTCCACTACGAACAGCAGATTTTAGAGTAACTTTTTCATGACAATTTTGTTTACTCTCAGAGTTTTTGGCAGAAATCTGCTACAAGGAAGTCTCCTAAGAAATATTTGTTTTCATATATTCTTTTTATTGGAGATTTCTGAGCTGAGGTTTGAACCGTGGCCTCAGGTCTAATAAGCCAACACACTACCCATTAGATTACGGTGAACAAAAGATAACCTTGTAAAAATCCATTTTAATAACGTCAGATATTTTGTCAGTGGATTTAGAGTGTCTTGTGTCCTTGTTGTAGAAGTCGCCGTAATCTAGTAGGTAGTGTGTTGGCCTATTAGCCGTAAAGCCAGGCTTCAAGCCCCAGGACAGACATCTAGACAAAATACAAAAAGTATTTCTTCGGCGACTTATTCTCAGCAGATTTCTGGCAAAAACTCTGAGAGTAAATAAAAATTGCCATGAAGAGTTTCTCAAAAAATCTGTCGTTCGGAGTCGACTTTAAACAGTAGGTCCCACCACTCATGTAAAAAAATTAACACACACAACATAAGTATTGTGAGAAACTAGGTCGTAATCCTGACTGAAGGGTTGTAATGACCAATTATGTATGTTATGTATATGTATAAATAAGACACCTAACCCATGTTAGCTTTAAGAATCGCTGTAGTTCATGGTTTATTCGAATACACCTTAAGTAAACCTAACAAGAAAAAGTCTAACCGGGCTAAATTTCACTTTCTCGTTATTTCCACTGGAGATGACCATGCTTACAAATAGGTTATGTATCGGGTGGGCCATCGATCGGTTTAAATTTGAACCGTCGATTATTTCGAATCTGGCAATACTAATGTCATTCTATTCTATCATAAAATTCAGTATGTTATCTCCACTGAACGTAATTAATCAATTTACGCTTGAACAACGTTGGAATTTATTGGAAATTTTTTTCCAAAACAAAGACAATTGGTCGGAAATTGCACGAAAATGTTGTACAAAATTTGGTCGCAGAGAAAGACTAACAGTGCGCGGTATACGCAAGTCTATTGCTAAAGTTCTTGAAATGGTTTTCATTGTTGATGCGACAAAACCTGAGCGTGCTTGATGAGGATCCATCAATATCAACTCATCATCGTTCTGAAGAATTGAACATTTGAAGCACCAGCTTACGTCGCATTTTTCGAAAAGATCTCGGTATGATGCCATACAAATTTCAATTGGTTCAAAAGCTGAAGCCGCTTGACCGTCTGCTTCATTTTCGCTTTGCTAGATGGGCCAATGAAAAACTGCAAAGATGAAGTCGAGTGTGCCAAAAAAAAATCATCTTTCCGATTGCAGATAGATGTATTCAGTAACAAACTGTGTGCTAGAATATTAGCGTGAGGGTCGTGGGTTCGATTCCCACCAGAGACTCTGGTCTGTGACACTACACCGAACATATGGTCAAGTTACTCCGCTCGTATATAATTAGAATATAATTTGTAATTGTATTGTAATTAATAAATTAAATAAATAAAATAAATTTATTGGCAATGAGATTGGCATGAGAGCAATGCCAGGCTACAAACATCGGTAGTCAATTGCCCGACGGTTAATTTCGAGTTTTTTATCCATCCACCTAAAGAGCATAATTGACCCCAAATCATTATCGCGTGAATCTCTCTTAGGTGCACAAAAGACACCCTTGCGAAAACCAATTTTAATTATGTCTTATATTTTGTCAATGACTTGAGAGTGTTTTGTGTTCCTGTTCTGTGCATACTAAATTAAATCTATACTTTCATGCTTCGCCTATATCTTATACATTCCACTCAGTGTATAAAATAAGGAATGCCGTGAAAAACTTACGCATATTTTTACTTCTTTAAGATTAAAATCGATCCTGAGTTTTAAATTCTACAACTTTTATTTAACTAACCAAACACGCTCTAAAAGAATTCTTCACGGCAAACATATTTATGGCTCGAGTACTGCTTCGCTTAACAAAAACCCAAAAAAGTGAAGCTACATAGACAAACTTTTTCCTCTTCTCCTGTGAACAAGAGCAAATGAGAAAATTTAGGTAAAAAACTTCTGTAGCATAATATACATACCTTTAGCAGTTTGTTGTTTTCGCTTTTCATCAGACGTGCTACGCAATTCAAAGGTGTATTAAAAGCTTCAATCGAAAATTTATTTACTTACCGACGAGACAAAGTTGCTCCAAAAATATTTTAATTTTTTTTCTTTTTTGTTTCATGTTTTTAAATTTATTCAATATGGCGAATATTGTTAAAATGGAGAAATTAAATAAAAACAAAATCGTCCGAGTGAGTAGAGGCAACAAGTTGAAATAAAAAACAAGCTATTGGAAGTGGATTATGTTTTGAACAAAAAATAAAAGAAAAGATAAGATATATATAATATACTTTTAACTGACGGCTGCTAATAGCAGGTACATAGTAAAAAAGACAAAAATATTGTTCGAATAAAACATTTTTTATCATTAACTGATGGATTATTTCATGACATCTATTTTTTGTTATACGTCCTCCTACGAGCTACATGGTTTATTCGATTATTCAAGAGTTGTGGGTTTATTAGTATAAACTGGCTTCTTTAAAGATACTTGTCAACAAAATTTTTTTTGCAGTAAATCGATTTTTAAGAGTGCTGCACATTCAGTTAGGCTGTCTTCTTGGAACCAATTGATGGTAATGTTTACCTGATTAAATTTTGAAAAAGCGCTCGCTACACAACGTAAGGGTTGTTGTTTAATTTAATTTAATTTTCGTCTAGTCCAACCAGCAAAAATGTGACCCAGACAACTTTCGCTGAACTTTTGAAAAAGCTGAATTATAGGGGCATAAAAACTGAAATTCCTATGTAAAATCTTCCACTCAAATGAGGAATGGAAGTCAAGAAGTTCAGAGCCACAAAAAATTGGCATTACTGCGTCTTCTTCAAGTTTTCGTACCACAGCAGCAATAGCCTCTTCGGTACGCACATTCCAACATCTTGTTGATGGTTTTGAATCGAGAAAAAAAATTATTTCGAAACGTTTAACCATGCCAGTCCAATTAAAATATTTAACAAGTTTTTATTACACTGCGTTGCATCAAATATTCCTTATGTCCAATTTCACGATTGACCACCTTTTATATTTCGTGTAAACTGCTGAGAACTTTCACTGCGGATAGTGATATTGAGTATATATTGGTGGAGCGATCATCTTATGGTGAAAAATTGCTGCTTGGGTGTGTTTACAGACCAAATAAAAATATCAGATTGGACACCATTATATCTGAGTTGGAACAAGTTTCTGTTGCCTATATCAATATAATAATATCAGGAGACTTTAATGCCAATTTATTAACAAATTTAGGTTCAAATTTTTGTACAACAATGACTTCGCTCAATCTACACCCTGTTAATAATTCAATGCCAACACATTTCACTAGGACGAATGCCTCTCTATTACATCTCTTCCTCATCTGTGATAGCTGCAAAATATCTCATTATGTCCAATTAACAGCACAAGTTTTTTCAAGGCATGTTTTCTGCTAGCTGGGACAATATTTTCTATATGGTCTTGTCTAGCAGTTATTTAATAAACACGTCCCACTCAGAACCAAAAGATCTAATAGAAGAATAAATCCCTGGTTTTCATCGGAGATTAAATCGGCTATTGAACGTCGGGATCTACTTTTTAGTCGATGGAAACGTTACAAAACACCACAGTTTCTTGCGGAATACCACAAGGCGAAAAGAGAAGTTGTAATAATGATAAGGCGGGAGAAACTATTATATTACGGTAATAAATTTCAGAATGCTGTATATACTAAGCATACATGGAGGCAGATACGTGAAATGGGAGTTGTCAATACCAACCACAAATCAGACACATTAGACACATTAGATGTTAATGCTGTTAATAGGAAATTTGCTAATATTCCGCAACCACCAGTGAATATTAACTTTTATGATGGTAACAACAATGTATCTACAATAAATGATTTCCACTTCCGACATCTTAGTTTGGATGACACAATTGAAGGATTTCTAAAAATTAAGTCTAATGCTGTTGGCCTAGATAACATCCATCCACGTTTTATAAAACTTATACTGTCTTATATAATACATCATATCAATCACATTTTCAACACGATTTTAACAACTAGCGCTTTTCCAATTGAGTGGAAGGCGGCGAAAATTATTCCAGTGCCTAAAAATTATGGTGACTACCGGCCAATATCTATCCTTCCCTACATGTCAAAAGTTTTTGAGAGAATTCTTCATAGACAAATTTATAAACACATACTCGACAATAATCTACTAACAGACCGTCAGTCAACGCAGCTGCACTACAGCATTAACTGAGGTGGTTGAGAATATTCGTGGTAATTTAGATGAGAGTAAGTTAACATTTTTGGTCTTACTTGATCACTCCAAGGCATTTGACACTGTTGACCATCAAATGCTGCTATTGAAGCTTGGCAATATGTTTAAATTTTCTTCAACCGCAACAAAATTAATATCCTCATATCTAATTGGTAGATCACAGATAGTTGTCAACGGTAGTTTTGTTTCTTCACCCTTATTTACAAGAAGAGGTGTTCCACAGGGGTCCATACTTGGCTTACTTTTTTACACCATGTATGCAAATGACCTTCCTTTGCAGATCAGATATTCCAAAATTCAAATGTATGCTGATGACGTACAACTTTATCTAAGTTGTTCGAAAACGACTATGAATTCTGCTATTAATGAAATAAATTTTGATTTAGATAGAATTTATCAATGGGCATCTGCTAATGGACTACTTCTTAATCCTATTAAGGCCAAGTTTTTATTAATTGGCAAAATTCCGGCGGTATTGAAAGGGAATTTGAATATTTCTCTTAATGGGACAAAAATTCAATTGGTAAATACAGCCAAAAATTTGGGCGTTACTTTTAATAGCTCGCTGACATGGTCGGATCACATTAATCAAGCATGTGGCATAGTTTATGGGAAGATTAGAACCCTATGGCAGACTCAACACTTTACACCCATGAGGATAATGATGCTGATTGCAAAAACGTATTTAATTCCTTCTCTTTTATATGCCTCTGAGATTTTTGCTAGATGCAATATGACTTTGAAACGAAAGCTCAACATAACGTTTAATAATATTGTTCGATATATTTTTGCTTTGAAAAGATTTGACCATATATCTCCGTATTTAGTACATGTCCTTGGAATGCACCTCGATGACTATATGAAGCTTAAAAATCTTATTTTTTTACATAAAATTATAACAACAAAAAAACCTCTCTTTATAACAAATTGGTATTCACTTCGTCTGCGAGGAACAATAATATTCGAACATTCAAATACCGAAAGAGTGCTTCTTTTCACCAGTTTTATATATATACCATTTATCTCTGGAACCATCTCCCCCAAATATTCAATTTACTAGCAACGCAGTTCGATTTAAAAGCTTGTTAAGGAGTTATTACAAAAATTCATAAATTTATCGTTTCAATTTTCATTGACTTTGTTATATTACCTCTTATTTATTCTTTTGTTTATTTTTTTGATTAATATAATTTCAATGTATTATGTAACTTATTTGATTCTGGTGCTGTAATTTATAAGATAATTGATCTTGTTGCATCAGAAAAACAATCATTATAATAATAAATAAATAAAAACGTCTCAGTAACTATATAAATTGCTTCTCACAAGGCCGTAACACGCCTTTTTTAAGATCAACATTCAGGGTATGGTTCCTATTCATGTAGTGCATTGTGTTGGAAGAATATTTCCTTATATTAGATTTGAATCTGTTTATAAGACAAGTAACAAGAAATGCTTCCGGAGGATAGTGCTTCTAAAGAACGAATTCTGTCTGTAATGCATTGTGCAACATTGCGCACTGACCAATCGACTACGGGCGGAGAACAAGTCCCTTATATCCCTCGAGCATATTCCGTTGAAGTATCGATAGAAAAGTGCATCATTGTGACGACGTCTTAATAAATCAAAAGATTTGGAAATCCTATTGTCATTAATAAAGACTTTCGTCTCCTCCTGTACTCGTTTGATTACCTTTAAAATAGACTTCGTGACTTGTATTCCATTTTCTGTGGGGTATAAATGTGGAATAAGGTGTAGATAATATAGAAATCCGTTGAAGTGAAGTATTTCCTTCACCGCCTTAGGAAACCTAAGCACTTTATTGCTTCTTTCGCTACTTGAAATCTATTTTGGTTTCAGTTAGTGGTGGATTACATCCATCGACGATTTAAAACGCTCGATGTAACTTATAAATGTATCAAAACAATTCGACGTTTTTTTCATTGATGAACATCCATCCAACTTCGATGAATTTTATTCGGTGCATCATTATGTAATACAAATATGCCATATATAATCGATTCATAAATGGAGTGCCACGTTTCGTAAATACATTTTTACAAACAGCTAAGATTGATTTGATAAGAGACGTGTATAATGCGTTGCTATAGTCGTGGCAATGAGAAACTGTCCCATAATAGCACCGTAAGCTCTACCGGATTTAAGACAGTTGCTTACGATATATGCGGAAATGGCTTCGCAACGAGAATGAGTGCAATGTATAATTTGGTTGCTACACCCTATTTTAAGAGTAGTAAGCCATAAGTACACATATATAATCGGTCTTTACAACCCTTCAGTCAGGATTACGACCTAGTTTCCCACAGCACTTATGTTTTGTGTGTTAATTTTATACATGAGTGCCTGGACTTACAAGTAAAAGTCGATTCCGTACGACAGATTCTTGAGAAACTTTTTGACAATTTTATTTCTTTCCACAGTTTTTGCCAGAAATGCTGAGAGGAAGTCGTTGAAGAAATATTTTTTAAATTTCGTTCTGTTGGAGATGTCTTATGTGGGGTTAGAGGCCTACGGCGACTTCTATAAGCAATAAGTTTATTCTGTAATTTTTTTACATCAATTTTGTTACAGAAATTAATCGATACACAGAAAAAATTGATGTATTTTGTTATAAAACAATACAATATGAATTCTTCTTTGCGATATATTGCACGAAAAAACAAACATCTGTTTCCCTTTTTATATCCAATGAACATCACTCAACATTTTCATGACCAGATCATCAACAGTTTTTGACCACTCAAACGTATTGTTTCTATCGCGCTTAGAAGTCGCTGTAGTCTAGGTATACCCTGCTTTAAAAAGTAGGTGGCTTTTTGGCAGGACTGTGCCTTCAGGAGTAAATTTTCTTTGATTTTCTGGCAAAAATTCTGAGAATAAATAAAATTGTCATGAAAAAGTTTCTCTAGAATCTGTCGTTCAGAGTCGACCTTAAACTGTAGGTCTCACCATTCATGACTAAAATTAACACACTTAAGTGGTGTGAGAAGAAGTCGCCGTAGTCTAGCAGGTAGTGCTTTGGCTTATTAGACGTGAGGCCACATAAGCATAAGCTTTATCGTTATTAATTTTTCCAATAGCTTTTGCATTTACAATTCACAGTTTTTGTTTGACGGCCTTAGTAAAGTCATTTTTAATACTGAATTTATAATCACAGTTCTTAATCAAATTAAATGAATATAAAAAGAGTTATTGTGCATTAATTTAATCCTTTATATGTGCGAGCAAAAGGACTTTCAATAACTTTAAAGCAACCTCTTAATATTCTACAATATTTTTATATTTTTGTCTTCTTTAATAATAATAAATAATTCTTTAATGTTTATTACTATTTTTATCTTTGCTTTTTCGACCTTATTTATTGGAATACATATTTAATTAAAAATGTTTTGTAGCTGTGCACTTAATCTCAGACTATTAAATTAAATTTACACACTCTCACAGGCATATGTACATGCAAAAGGCAGTTTCGGCAACATTTTTACACACGAATATGAATGATGTCTGCTACTTGTGTATGTAACAAGAAGGTTCATACTCAACTTATGCTCGATGATGACACCATAAATTGCAAAAACAATAGAGTCTCATGATATTGAAAGGAAAAAAGGACATAAACAAAGCAAATATGAAATAATTAAACGGCACTTCATATTAAAATTCTCCACAGTTGAACGATTTTTGGTGTCTTTTTATATGTAAAAATGTTACTTGCAGATCACCATTACAATCATACAACAACAATGCCATTACCACACGACGGCAAGTGCAATAAACATTGTGAATAACACAGAGAAGGAGAGACAATACTTAATATCCATATGTATACGTACATATAGAACTGAGTGTCATCATATGTACGTTGTGTCGCGAAAAAATTTGTAAAATCTTTCGTCATCAGCCATCTTTAAAGAAAATGTAACAAAAGAAACAAAAAAAATTAACATGAATGGATACTCGTTGTTAAATTAAACTGATGAATTAAACCATCACCGGCTTTCTTTGGTTTTTTCAACAGACAGCCAAAGAATTAAACGGAATGCATACAGCATTGGAAAAAATTATAGAGACAATTGCTTTTTCTCAATAAAAAGTTGTTAGAGTCCAAACGATTCATGCCAAAAAGGTGAACGTGCTGCATTGGCCAAGAACAAAGCGTCTAAACATGACCCAGGCCTCGCTCTGAGGATGACACGTGGGGTCAGCGGGAGCATAACAAGACCTTTACTAACGTGTGCTTCAGTGTTGTGGTGGCCATCGATATGCAGGAAAATCCAACATTTAAATAAATGTGCTGTTTAATAAACAAGCGATACGATGAGTACAATACCTGCAAGTGTATTGTTGCGAAATATCATACGGCATATCATCTTCAGACTATGTGAGAAGGCATTTATCGTAGTCACAAATCATATCAACCAAATATAATTTAGATGCTAGGCTCACATAAAGCGGAAGTATTTCGAATAGGCTGCCTAGAATATTTGTATAACTCTGATATCAAATCGACTTCTTTGGTTAAAAGAAATCATGACACAGATGCCCAAGGGGACTTGTTGCTACACTGATACCTCTAAATATGGAAATGGGAATTCTGTATATAAGAACTAGAAAAAAAAGATGTCTTTGACTGCCAAACCATAGTGCGGTTTTCAAACCAAAAGTACATACATACATACATCATTGGTCATTGCAACCCTTCAGTGTAACGACCTAGCTTCTCACACCACTTATATTGAGTGCGTTAATTTTATACATGAGTGGCAGGGCCTATAGTTTTAAAGTCGACTCTTAATGACAGATTTTTGGGAATCCTTTTGCGGCATTTTCAATTATTAACAGAGTTTTTGCCGTAAGTCTACTGAGCATGATTTTAAGATCGTCAATACTAACAAAAAATTCCATATGCATAAACAAAAGAATATCCAATTGTGTATGAGCGGTGACCACTTGACTCAATATTGTTTGTCGTCGCTGCAGTGTATAACACCACAATGGTAATGAGCACATGCGACGATCATTTGATACTTTGTTGTCAGGCCGCCAACTGCATTGGTTTGCATAAAATATGCAGTATGTGTGTTGTTGTTGTATTGTATTGCTAGTGATCATGTGTGGCTCCCTTCACACTTTACCCTGGAAATTTTTATGGACAAACACAAACCCATATAATATAGTTAAGCATTGAATGTACACACAAACAAGTGTTATAGTATTAAGCTGATTCAAAATTGTATTAGAAGTAAGGGGTTGATTTGGAATTGTCAAATCAGCCAGAATTTAGTATAAAAGAAGGGACATTTTCCCTCAAGAAGCTAATCAGTAAAACATAGCCAAACAGTGCGCTTCTGCTGCACTTTGAAAATAATCCTAATATTGTTACCAAATAATTAACAGGAAATCGCCGAAGAAATATTTTTTCATATTTTCGTTTTGATGTCTCACCTGTGGTTTGAACCTCTGCCTTACATCTAATAAGCCAACACACTACCTACTAGACCACGGCGACTTGCGTAGGTCCCGCCACTCATGTATAATTCGGGCATAAGTTGTGTGATAAGCTAAACCGGAATCCTAACTGAAGGGTTGTAATGACCAATTATGTATATTATGTATAGTAAAAAAATATTTTGTATTTCCGTAGTTTCTCACTTACACAGAACAGAAAGAATAACGAAAATACATCTAAAATTGAGGAAAATATTTAAGATTCTGTGTTCGGCACTAAAAAGGTTTAAATAAAATTGTTTTAAATTGATTTTGTGATAATTTTAACAGAATATAATGAAAATAATCTTGAAGTACTCATATTCAAGTAAATTCAATCTACAATGAAGATAAAATCTGTGGTAAAGTATTCCTTTACTTACATTGTTTTGACAGTCATACAAGTCATACGCTGACGAAAGTCTTATAAAAAAGGTAATTATTTATAAAAGATAACATTTTATGACCACATACACCCATACTGTATGAGTCATACATAATAAACGACAAAATAAACGTAATTTGTAATTCTGTAATTTTTTTAAATTCTTTTTTGAATTCTTATACAATTTTATTATTTCTGCTGTTCCCAATGAACATAGCAGAGCAACAACTAGAAGAAATTTAGACAAGGCAAGAAATTAAACGATTTCATAAAAAATTCTTTCAGCCAAATCAGAATTAAAATATATTTTACTTTTCTTTCTTATTTGACTATACTTTGCTTTTTTGAGTGAGACACAAAGTTGTTGTCGAGCATCATTGTTGATGTCTAAAAAGGAATTTGATGTTTAAATTCGTATATAAATATACTTTGAAAGTAATTCTTAAAGAACATCAGAGTTAAATGAGAAACTCAAAAGAAATACAGCCATCCGCCTACTTACAAATATACACACAGGCATCCCCATAAGCAAATAAAAATCAATGTTAACATCACCTGTCATATTAAAGAACAATAACGTCAACAGGCATCAGCAAATATAACAGTAAAGATAACTTTTCGAGGCATAAGTATGTTTTGAAAAATTTCAAAATTTTCCTCTTAACCAAGTTCTCTTTAGTTTTTCACATTTATTCACACATGCACACACAAGTATTAAAATTATTAACATATCAACACAATACGCACATTACGTTTCTGAAGTATAAAACGTTTGTTTAACGTGATATAAATTTCCATACGCTGTACTATAAAGAATTAATTGGTCCCCTTCTCTTACAATTTAGGCCAAGTTAGTTTGACAGAAAGATTACTCATAGCCTTGGATATGTCAGTGTCCGATAGCAAGCTTTGCCCCACCGTATTATAAAGATAGAATTTATATTTGTCGTATCATGCTTTTGTCAGTAAATGTCAGCGTTATTAACTTCATTGTCGACCCTATAATATGGGATAATCCTGCAAGATGGAACTCAAATTTCAAATTGTGTATCTAACACAAAACACTGTTGGGAGTGTTGAGAGTGTAGAGTACAGAACATGTAGAAGTCCCAATTTCAGATTCTAAAGTTCAGGAGGTTGTCAATCGGATCCAATGATTCTGCTAATTTTGATCATTTCTATTTTCATTCGCAGCAATGAGGGAATTAGTGCTCGCAGTGAGTGCATATGTTCTGTCAATGCGACGATTAATGCTGTCAACACAATAACATGCATGAAATAGAGATTTTTAAAATGCGATGTATAAGATATAACGAAAAGAAACGTTTTAGTGGCAACATTGATAAAGAATAAAATAACTGTTTATTCTTTATTTGTTTTGCTTATTATTTGCCGCTGCTGACTTTATTATAATTAATGTTAAACTTAGGCTGCAATTGCTTTTGCAATTGCTTGTTGTGTTGCATCTATTGTGTTTATAACATCATGCATACAACAGAGAATTCAAACGAAACCCACACTACACGTCTGGACTTTAAGACAAAACCCTATATTAATGGATTTATCTGAGTATCTTTTATATTTGAAAGGAAATAGTATAATATTATTAATATGTTTAACAGTTATGAAGTGTAAAAAGCATTCAACTTTTTTCGGTAAATATTTATTGATCTTTGAAATACAAATTACTTGAATTAACAAAAAATATTCAAAACTTACATCTTGGTAAATCTATTTATGCCTCATTAACGCCAGTGGTTAAATTCGGTTTTCATTGCAAATTATATTGAGACAAACAGATATTACTCATACGCAACGTTATTTATATTCGAAGATATCGAAGATATCACTCATACGCAACGTTACATTTTCTTAGTTAAGTTTGCCATTAATAAATATTTATACTCTTATACAGGCAATAGTTAGATTACAGTTTATTACGCTCAAACCATTACATATGCACACATTCATTTAAACATTTACTTAAATGGTAAAGCATGATTGATTAACGTAAAAAGCTGTCAAATTTGTCACTTAAAAGGTTCGTCCCAAAGTGCCAATATGATTTATTTTGTATGTTTACAAAACACTAAACGTAGACATAAAAAAAAACAGAGTAACACCTGAGTTTATCTGTCTGTCTATTTGTGTTTTAAACAAGGCTAAAAATAATTGGTTGACACCGAAACAACTGTCCACACATAAACCCTAAAGCATACGTGCAATAATTAATCGTTTTAAAATTAAAAACAATTTTTTTTCTGAGAAATAATTTAAGTTCTAAACATTTGAGAAATAAAGATGGATCATCAGTAGTAATAGGAGATATATTATAATAATGACATTGCAGTAGAATCATCGCGGTTCAAAAAGTCAATGAAAGAACTAGAACAGTACAACATTACGTGGAAATTAAATTTTCTAGCACACCCTGTAAAAAGGAAAAGTTTTAAACATTGATTATGTTTTCTTGTCAGGCAAAGTTGAAGGGCAATTCATATGGACAAGCATTCAAGGAGATTTACTGCCTCTGGGGGTTTCGTCTACGCTCCACATTGCATATGGAGGGTACTTTTGCTCGACTTTTATTATTTTAGTTTTCTCTTATGGTATTGGACTACTATGTTTTGGTGTCATAGTCTATATTAGCGCCTCTTTCAAAAAGCGCTGCCTGTCTGCAACTTATCTAATCGAATTTATTTATTTGTTTGAGCATTCTATTGAACTGGGATACATGGGGATATTCTTAAGTTGTAGGTGTTTGCAAATAAGCCATAAACCACGTCCTCAAAGACGACAAATTCGACAAATTCAGCCTGATTTACGTACCATAGTAGTAGTCGCTGTAGTCTAGTAGATAGTGTGTTGGCTTATTAGACGTAAGGCCACGGTTCAAATCCCGGGTCAGACATCTTCAACAAAACGAGAAACTGCCTCTCAGCAAATTTCTGACAAAAACTGTGAGAGCAAATAAAATTTCCACAAAGAAGTATCTTAAAAATCTGTCGTTTGGAGTTGACTTTAAACTGTACGTCCTGCCACTTATTTATAAAATTAAAACATGCAACATAAGTGGTGTGAGAAGCTAGGTCGTAATTGAAATAAGGGTTCTAATGGTATTGTTACGTATGTATTTATGCATGTTACGTACCAGTGTCATGGAAAATTAAACAGTTTGGTTACGCTCCATGATGTGAACTATGTTATGCTGCACACATAATGGCATTAACTTCCGAACGTAAAATCGGTTATTCTTTTTGTTGAATAGTCACGGTTCCGACCTAGCTTCTCACTCCGCCCATTATGTGTATGCTTATTTTATTCATGTGTAGCGGAGGACCTACAGTTTTAAACGACGGACCGACTTCAGCAAGAAATATAATTTTCATATTTTGTTTTGATTGAAATGTAAAAGAAGTAAGGAGTACTGCATTTAGGTACAGTAAGCATCAAAAGAAACTGTAAATAAAAAAATATAAATTAATAAATTACCTTTATTATTATTTTAAAATTTTTTCATTGCCAGTTTTTAAAATTGACACAAAATTTCGAAATATTGTTACATTTTTTCGGGTACTCTCCTTAAATGGTAAAAGTTACGTTTGGTAATTGTTATAATTTTATCTTTATATATATTTGTTTAAGTTTAGGTGTTTATGCGTTCTGACTTGCAGAAGGAGCATATAAGTTCACACATTGAGAGACACAATAAAACTCGTACCGCTATAGTCTATTTAGAAGATTATTTCGTGTAAAATCAAACTGCTTTTGCAGGGTGCTTTTTATGCGGTTGCTATCTTTAATTTTAAACAAAACAAAGTTTGTTTGAGAAATGTTTATCGTTCAAACCTGCTTGCTCCACGGCTTCGTTGTCTAATGTCTAGTTCTTCATGACTCTAGCGCATAAATCTGGCTGTGGCCAGTCCACAAAACCACCAAACAGTCCCCCAAGACGCTTGTGCAGAATATCCAATGTGGCGTGTACTCCCTTAAAGCAACACGTTGTTGGTGTTACCGTTGACAGCAATGGTCTGTCCGACGTAGTTCTGAAAGTAGAATAGAATGCTGTTGTCGCCAGCTGAAATCCACACAAAACTATGACTTTATGGGATCTTTCGCACGATCTTGGATGTATAACGGATTTATCGAGAAATGAGCTCATTGCCAAAGATGAGTTTTCAACGAAACTTAGAGTCGGTTGATAACTATCCAGAGTCCATTCAGTGGACCTACATCGTTATGTATGGTCCTTGCCCATGCCAATTAGCCAAAATAGATAAACGTAGCTTTAACAAGATGGCCGTTATCAATTCAGAAGTCCCTGTTGGAAGGAGCAGTACATTAATTAAAAACTTAAAAAAATAAAACAAACAAGGGATATGAGCATATAAAATTATGACAAAATAAATACATGTTGACTTTTTTATTACATTTAAAGTTGCCTATGCCCTAATAACCTTTTTTCGAATTATTTTGTAAATTGTATCCTCTCTTTGTATATTTTTGAATTTATTTATTTTTCACATTATTATTATGAAATTTTCTAAACATTAGATGACCTTTTCCGATATTTGCCATCTGCAGACAGCAATGACCACAATTTATGTTGATTTTCTTGTCGAAACTATTATGTATCCTTCGTCTGTGTGGCTGTATATTTCTTGTTTTTTCTTTCAAACTAAATAAAGAACAGGACCACAAACCTAAGCAAACTCTAACCGATAAAACGCAAAAAAGAGAGAAGAAAAAGTGTCAACAAACTATTAAAATACTCTCCGGAAAGACACAAAAACATAATCAACAGAATACATAAACAGAACTATCCTTGAGGCTGGTATTCCTCGCACCAACAAAGTGCAGCTTCTGATGAACAAATCTTTTAAGCTTAATGGATGTCCTTAACATTGACGTCAACATTGCTTCTCATTCTGCTTTTTCCATCTAACTCTACTCACAATATCTTCGTGTAATGTTTGTTCACAACATGAGATTCATCCGTCATATAAATATTCAAAACTATTCTGCTCTCCATTGACCTTCATTGATACATACTGACTTAAGTGGTCAAATTATGAGCTCCGCTTTTTTATTCTCTACGCGTTAGTATTTGTCGTTAAGTACATTCCATTAATGATTTCTATGATTTTAATATTTAGCGTAATTGCTAAGAGAGAACATACATTTAAAATGTTTCTAAACAACAGTACATTTCGGTTCTCTGATTAAGCGTTTCCTATCTTTAAATAGAAATAAAACAAAGTGCTTGTGAGATATTAGAAGTTGGGTTAGTCTAGTAGGTAGTGTATTGGCTTATTAGATGAGAGGACACACTGTTGAAATCCCATGTCACGCATCTCCAACAACAAACGAAATATGAACAAAAATTAAAATATTCTTCGGTGACTTACAATCTCAGCAGACTTTTGGCAAAAACCCTGAGAGTAAATAAGAAATTTGTCATGAAAAGTTTTTCCAAAAATCTATCGTTGGGAGTCAAGGTTAAACTGTAGGTTTCGCCACTCATGTATAAAATTAACACACACAATATCAGTAATCAGTCAGGAAATCTTCAAATTAAGACACACAATATAAACGGTGTAAGAAGATAGGTCGTAATCCTGACTGAAGGGTTGTAATGACCAATCATGCATGTAGGTATATATGTTTGTGAGATATCATCGAAATTGTTTATTCATTTAAAAGACTTATTAATGTCACTATATGTAAAGTATAACATCGTTCAAATGTTCGCCACGGTTTCTCTGAATGGAGTGCATCTGTAAACTCCAATCATGTATGCTTTGTGGACCCCTGTGTTTATAGCTTACTAGCATATAAGGGCAACTTAAAAAACCCACAGGAAAAAGTCTAACCGGATCAAATCGCACTATTCGGTTGCCAGTTTATAAACACTCTACGCAAGACCACTATGTCCTCAAATCATTCGTGCTGATTATTTAATGTTACATGAGCTACATATATGGCACTATCGCTCGATCTCTGTTGTCAGTTAACAACTCCTCTATCGTTCATGCAGAATTTTCAATGTCACATTAGCCATGTGGCCCTATGGGCCGTTCTCCATATCATTTGTGTAGATATCATCTGGTGTAAACCAAGATCGACAACAAAACAATGAACTTGTTTACAAATTATCGCACTGCGTAATACATAGAAAACACCAGCATAAAAAATGGTAAACAAGTAAGCAAAACCATACCAACAAACACTAGCATAAAAGAATGGTAAACAAGTAAACACAAATACAACAACAAACACTACAGGAATAAATGTAAGCAAAATACTCAAACGACAATAATGAAACAACGATGTTTACATTTATGGAGATCTCGAGAAGGCGAAGCCACAAACATTCGACTCCAAGAACATTCATCAGACTGTTTACGTTGCCATATAAAAGGCAAGGCAAAGCAGGCAACTGAGTTAGTAAAAATTCATTCAGTCTTGTGTGAAGACGCGGTGTGTTTAAAGAAAGTAATCTTGGTTCTGATCTTGTCTAGTAATACTTATTGTTTATGAAAAGAATATAAACAGAAGAATAGCAAACAAGGCAATTGTTGTTGCTAAATACATAACGTTGTGAACAGTGGCACACAGAATTGTGCGAACAATAAACAATTTTAATTAAACCTAAACACAAATTTATTTTTATTTTATTTGCAATCTACGTGCTCATATTTTAAACGTTTTTAAAAGTTAAAAGCATAACAATATTTAAGAAACAACCATAAAGTACTTGTATTTTTATCTGAAATTTCTTTTGTGGCATCTACTACTTTTAAAGTATACAGGGTCATATATTTCATGTTTTCTTTTAAAACTATTTTACAAGTTAGATCTCCTCTTCCTTTAATAGTATGATTATCATTAAATTTACTAAACATTAGGTAACTTTTTTATTGTATTTAGGTTCTGACGGCATGGATGTGGGCATATTTATGTTGATTTACTTGCCACGTGTATTCTGTATCTATAAGTGTCTTTGGTTAGTTTTTGTGGTTAAAATATATTAAAAGGATGATCACCATTCAATCAAATCAAATCTGGTGAAGGACAAAATCAAGGGAGAGGAAATAAAGTCAATAAACTATAAAAATTCAACAATACAGTCAGTAGAACATATAAAACCACAGCCATTTCCTTCTTCATTAACCTCTTTCCATTCAAGTAAAGCTCCTGTCTAAAAAATCAGCTTGACGGAATGAAACGCCCGATAATTGAAACTCCTTTGTTATTTGTTGTCACTCCTCAATTTATTTGATTGAGAATAGAAGATTATTCACATATTTTCAGTTAAGGAAAATGGGACAGTATTATTTACTTACTGCTAAAATCATATATTTTCTAACCATATCTGTTTGTTTATGCTGTCTGTAAACTCATTTACAGCAACTATTGCTGTTGTTCCGTAATGTAGAGAAAATTTGATGCCTGTGTTTGTTTGGTTATAGTTTTTGTTTGTTTGTTTAGGTTTATGTTTCATTGTTACGGTCAGTCAGACATTTGACTGTATTCTTATTCAGTGTTTTGTAAATATGACATTGTTACATTCATTATTATTCATTACATTATTATTCATTACATTAATGCGTTTACCTTTTACGTTTTTATCTTTTAAAAACGTTTAAAATATGAGCTCGTAGATTGCAAATAAAGTAAAAATTAATTTGTATTTAGTTTTAATCAAAATTCTTTATTGTTCGCACAAATCTGTGTGCCACAGTTCAAAAGTAGATGTAACAACAACAATTGCTTAACAATTACTAGGTAATCATTCGACAGATCTTTGTAACGGAGATCTTCAAACTACGATTACTTTCTTCAAACGCACCGTGTCTTTACACAGAACTGACTGAACTTTTACTAACTCAGTTGCCTGCTTTGCCCTGCCTTTTACATGACAACGTAAACAGTCTGACGCATGTTCTTGAAGGCGAATGGTCGTGGCTGCGCCTTCTCGAGATCTCTATAAACGTAAACATCGTTATTTACATTTATTATTGTTGATTTTGTATTTTGTTTACATTTATACTTGTAGTGGTTACTGTTGTATTTTTGTTTACTTATTTACCATTTTTTATGCTAGTGTTTGTTGGTATATTTTTGTTTACTTGTTTTTCCTTTTTTACGATGGTGTTTGTTGTTATATTATGCTGTGCGTTAATTTGTAAACAAGTTCATTGTTTTTTATACATATGTTTATAATTTTAATGTTAAACTATGTAAAAGCAAAACACCAATATCATTTTTTTATTTTCGTAACAATACTTATATACGCTAATGATTTCACATAAACCTTCTCATTTTTTAGGTCTTATTAAAGACACACCACAGATAAAATTGAATATTTAATTATTTATTTATTTATTAATTACAATACAATTACAAATTATATTATATACGAACGGAGTAAATTGATATGCTCGGTGTAGTGTCACAGACCAGAGTTTCTGGTGGGAATCGAACCCACGACCCTCACGCTAATAGTCTAGCACACTACCCACTAGACTACCAGGGCGCCTATAAAATTAAATAATACTTACTTAAAGTTAAATTTTTAGTTTTGCCCTATTAATCAGTTACACTCGGAAGAATTTTAATTTGCTAATATGATCTTCATTTCCTTTTCCTTCGTCGAAATAGCGGATAAAATATGGCTTTAATTTCGTTTACATTTCGTGTGAAAGCGTAAATAATTGACGGATGGATGGAAGCTGTTCTGTTCTGATTATCTTGATCTCGATTACATTTGTGATGTTAATTAACAGTGAAATATGTGGTCTTAGTTGAAATGCACTCACACATATGCACACACATGTAAAAGCACAAATACACATATGGAAAATGAAAGCGATTTAAACCAGAAATGCACTGACATTCAAATATGAAAATGCGATGGATGTTTAGGAAATTCTTTTAATAACAACAGCTAGTATGACAAATAGGGGTTTTATGACAAAAAAAAAACAGTAAAATTACCTCTTAATAATAATTTATTTTGGACACTTTAATCACAAGGTTGACATAGTCTGATGAAAGTATTCTAATAATGGATTCTATTTCGTTAATTGTATTATTTGCATTCCATACTACCCTCGTATTATAAATTGCATCAGCGCACATATGATAAAAGATGCTTATGTTGTCGTAAATCAGTAGCCATAATTCATTTGCCATATGCCGTAAACCATAACAGACGAGTAAATTGCGGATTGAATTTCATTCGGTTTCCTCGGTTTTCAAAATGATTCATGGAAAAATTACTTGCTAACTGTGCATTAAAATTAAGATTTTCTTATGTCATATACACAAGAGAACTGAATATCGAAAATACAATGATTATCGATTAGAGAGGATTAGAAAAAGTGGAGAAATATTTTGTTGAGTACTTATGTATGAATTATACAAATAAGCCCACATACGGTGTCAGTTGGTAGGGAATACTCTACATTAAGAAATTATATGGTTCTGATTAGGTCGAAATTAGTTATTCTGTACTTGGGTTTTAAAAAAGGGACCTGTGTTGGTATGGGCAGTTTGGAATTTATTGAGGAAATAATAAATAAGGGAGAGTATGTAAAAATTCGAAAGACCAAATTCACCAAAATTTCAGAAGATTTAAGAATTCGTGATTAGTATTACTTCCAACAAGTCAGTGAACTCAATCGTACTGTTGCTAATATGAAGCTATGATTTGCCTACCATAGTTCATACAGGCTTAATACTCTTACAGAAAATACCAATATGACTCTAAGAGAGTATTTAGGAGATCATTTGGAAAAACCGTTACTTAGTCGATAAACTTGAAACAAAAGTCAACTGAAAAACCAGCTCAGTAGTGCATGGTGGCCAAAATGAAAAGAAAACGCTAAACAAAAAACAAAAACTGGTATATTCAATGCCAAATGGGTTAAATGGAGTACTTGACCTTAAGGGATATCTTACTTTATATTAATATATTCGAACTTTGAATTTTGCAATGCAAAAATATGGAGTCACCAGAAACCTTTTCTTATTTTTCTTATGTTTTGTGAAAACCATTTATTGGAAGAAAAAGATTGGGAAAAAATCAAGGTGGGTCTGGCAGTAAATGAGGGCAAAACGAAGTATATGTTGATGACATGTAGGAACACAAGCTTTATTGGATCCCAGATTACGGCCGATAACTATACTTTCGATATACTCAAGGAATTTATTTCTTTTGGTTCCGCTTTTACCACCAAAAGTGGTGTCAGTCTGGAGATCCAACAGGTTCTGCTATGGTCTCAATAGCCAGTTGAGTAGCAGAGAACTTTCTCGTATGACAAAACTAATACTCTACAAGACGATCATCCTACCCGTGCTTCTTTATGGCACAGAGGCATGGACACTATTAAGCACTGATGATTCGAGAGAAAAGTCCTGCGTCCAGTACTAGATGGCGATGATTTCTGCATCCGATCTAACAACGAGCTATATGAGCTCCCCAACGACATGGACGTTGTTCAGCGCATTAACATCCAGTGGCTGCGCCATGCCGTTCGAATGGAAGAGTATGCTCGGCGGGATGGATATTTGATACGAGGATCTGCGGAAGTAAACGAAAAGGACGACCTTGTTTGCGCTGGAAGAACCAAATCGAGGAAGCGCTGTCATCGATTGGAGTGACCAAATGGCGTAGGCGCGCAAGAAGCAGAGGCGCCTCGAAGGATGTGTTAAGGCAGGCTGCAATCTGTCTGTCTGAAACCTCGCACGGTATCAAAAGGTTCGGAAAGGTCCATTCCTAACTTGACGGAGCTGCAGGAGTTGCTCAACGTCATTCTGCATAGCCTTATCAGCTTCTCAGGTATACCGAGCTCAGACATTGCGGCAAAACACGGTCCCTTATGGGTCTATCGAAGGCTTATTTATAGTCGACAAAAATATGGTGTGCATCGACTCGGAGAGGCCATCAGGACCTGCGCTTTATTGTTTTTAAGACGCATAATCACGACTTTGACTTTGTCGGCTTAACACTTTTCTTTAACGGCGCCCCACAGAAAATAGTTCAAGGATGTTAAATCGCAGCTTCATGGCGGCCAATTGCCATCACCATGCCGGCTAATTAAGCGGCCATCAAACGTTTGACTCAATAAATAAATTGCGGCATCAGATCGTTCACATCAATACCATGAAGACCGGGTACAAAAAAATCGGTCATCATGGTGTGATAGGTGTCTCTATTAACCGTAATGGTTACGCTATCTTCATTTTCAAAGAAATATGGGTCAATGATGCCTTCGCTCTACAAGTGGCACCAAACAGCCACTTCTGCTTCTGGAAGACCACGTATGGGTTTTCTGAGCCCCAAATATGGCAGTTTTGCTTATTAATGTACCCACCAATATGAAAATGCCAGATTCGAAATAAGCGATGGTTCAAATCTAAACCCTATGTAACAGCCTCAATATATTTTTCCTTGAGCTAAACTATCACTTGGCGTGTGATAGATATTCCAAACTGATATTAAACAAAACTTTTACATAACATTACATATTTGTCGTTTAACTTCATCAATAAACATTCGTAAGCAAACATATGCAACATTTACTTGATTGCACTTAAACTATCACACAATCAAGTGCGATTATTTAGCGTTCAATACGAGCACATTGTCATTTAAAATGTTAATCTTTAAAGGCGAAACACGCCTGTCATCAGTTTGCTTGTTTATTTTGCTGTGTATGTGTGAAAAAAAGCTGAACATCAATATTTATTTAATCTGCATCAAACAGTTACACAAATGAATACAGACACAAATTCACACAAAGTCAACTCAAAATTTAAATTAATTTTGGCTTTTGAAAATTGCAAAAACAATTTTTATTCTTACGAAATTAATTAAATTAAAAATAGTACACAACCACACATACATACATACATATATACGCAATTAATTTAATTGTAAAATATGTGAGTTTTTCTTAGAAAATGCCTGTGATTTAACACCTGAGGGAATAATAAATGCAAGAAAAATCTTGGTGGAGTATTTATAAATCAAATAAATAACTTGGGAAAGCAAAGAAATTTACACTTAATTTTCCTAATGCACAGACACACACATATTTTTGTTACGAACCGAAAACACTACTTAATTAAATGCAAAGCAATTTACCTTACGACTATGTCAGAGGTGGGAAACAGAGATATTAAAGGAATGTGAGTTTAAAGAGCTGTATGGATAACCCCTGGCAGTTTTGATACCAACAAAATCTTTTTCAATAGACGTACATAAATGGGGAATGAGGAATAAGAACATCCTTATCTACCCTATCGATACATACGTGTGGTATGGTGCTATCCCCATTGATCACATTTCCTTTATTTTTTGCTAAACTAGTCCAATTGTTAGTGATTGCTTACTTCACGCAATCTGTCGTTGAAAGCAATGGTTCTGCAAAACATTTCTGGTCGTTACCTGTGACTTGGTAATTGTCAACGACCACTCACAATAATTCCATTTCTGTTAATTTCACATGACTTTGTGGTAGTTATCGTCTCAAGTCACTGTCCGCTGTAAAAACTGATAAATTTGGTTGTGATTAAGCATAAAAGGAATTGTTGAAGCGTGTTCCACTGATTCTAAATGGTTTTGTACAATATTAAACTCATATTCAAGTAAATTACAGCGTGGGATGCATTCATTCTTCTCATATAAATTATCATATCGAAAACAAACAACCATTCCATTGTTGTTCTTGTTATGCCATCATCTCCGTAACCGGTTAGTATCGTTAATGTCTGATATGATATCCAACAAAATGAAATGCGAAAAGAACATTTCTTCGGCAACATCGTCTCAGCAGTTTTCTGACATATAGTCTGAGAGTTAATAAAATTGTCATGAAAAGCTTCTTAAAAAAATGTCGTTTGAAGTCGACTTTAAACTGTAGGTCCTGCCACTCATGTATAAAATAAACACACATACAACATAACGTAATCCATTCATTCCTCTAAGCAATGTAAACTTTCAGGGGTGCTGTTGCGTCAGAAACTATTTTACTGAACTGAGTGAATAAAATTTTAAATGTTTTACAAATTTCTTTTCGAAGTAGTGATAGAATTAGCAGAATAGGTCGTAAAAAAGATTTGCGCAGATATGATATATAAAATATTTCTATATAAGTGTAAGTAATTTTACGGCATAGCAAGCACAGAAACTAAACCTTAAAACGGACATCAATCTTTACATCAGACTTGGTTACAATTAGGCTATACTTATGGGCCAATAAACATATTTGAGCCTTGTGTAAATTGACAAAAACTGTATACATAGAAACACAGCGTAGGCATATAACAAAGATGGAAAATTCTAGAATCACAGTACTACTGTTCGAGACAAGAACAAAGTGATCACATTCGAAAATTATAAGAAGAATATCCTGGTAAGACTATGTTAGAAAGTGTGGAGCAAGAGCAGAGTAATGGAAAATTAGACATTTCGGATGCACTACTCCAGGAGAAACCGTGGCAAATATTTGAAATATATATATATATATATATATATATATTCAGTCATGTTAATTCTCACAATTCTGTGTGCCACTGTTCACAACTTTATGTAAACAACAACAATTGCTTTGTTTGTTATTCCTCGATTTACACTCTTTGCATAAACAATAACAATTACTAGACAATTGCACGACATATCTTTGTAACGGCAATCTTCAAATTAAGACACACAATATAAACGGTGTAAGAAGATAGGTCATAATCCTGACTGAAGGGTTGTAATAAACAATTATGTATGTTGATGACAGTACAATAGATCGCATGGTCGTCTCTTCTCACAATAATATTAAAACAACAATATCAACCCCTTTTTGATGCAATTAATCGTTAAAAAGCAGTGTGATTCCATATTATTGATGTGTATTTGATTTCAAGCGAGCGGCCAAATCTTGATTAATAGAACCATTATTATACTTAAACTTAATTTATTGGATCATAACTTTAAAAATCAGCTTTTCGAATCCCAAATTATTTCTGAAATTAAAATATGTTTCTAGACTATACGAACAGACATTATGTACTTAATTTTTTTTGTTATTGCTTTTTCAATTATCCGTTTGTTTCCAAACATTTTTTAAATTCCAAAAGTTTCTTGTAAAAACACAACAAAAAAAAGAGGACAATGAAAGCAGGCACTGATGTTGCATCGACTTCAGTTTCTGTTATTTTCTTGTTATTAGGTCGTAATCCTGATTGAAAGGTTGTTAGTGCCAATTATGTATGTATGTGTATGAGAGGTCAGCAATGAGTATTCAAAACGATGAGTAGATTCGAATCATACTTATAATTTCTGATACTTATACGCACCCATACTTATTTTAATGTCATACTCATACATACTCCGTACTTAACAATACGCATGATGTTATTGATTTTGACTCTCCATGACTCATCGTATACACGAATCACAAACTAAGTATGATTCGCGTACGAACACTACATTACGCACAATAAGGTTGTGTGTTTGGTCTGCTTACTGTCTTTGTTTTTTCTTTCTTCTTTTTTTGTAAATGCAACAACAACTGTAACTGTAACTGTAACAAAGACTGTAAATTTTGATGAATGATTCAAATTACTCGAATCATTTATGAGTATTATAAGTATTTTTTCTAAATTTATGAATCTGAATGAGTAGGCTTATAAATCAAACATATTTCGAATGTTATGTTTTTAATGTCAACGCTGTACTCATACTCATTGCAACTTATACTTATAAATCAATGTTGTACTGAATACGAATGAATCAGAGTAGTTGGATTTCAATACTGTTGACTCACTGATACTCAAACTTTCATGAGTACTTATGGGTAGCGAAAAAGCGATTCACTGCTGATCTCTGACGTGTATTACTTTGTATTGTGTTTTTTCGGTTTCTAAATTATTTTTCAACATATTTATTGTGTTACTAAAAATATCATTAAAATTGTTTCGAATTGAATTAAAAATTGACATTCAGAAGACATAAACTGAGTATAGATGTTTAAAATATATTAAAATTTATAAAACCGTTTTAAATAAAAGCTTAGCTTTAAGATATGAATAAATCAATATTATTATCTGTTTGTAGTTATTTTTCTTCGACACTGTCTAATTGCATTCTTTATTCACTTTTTATTGGAGCGATACAAATTGTTTCTTGTATAGTGCCTTGAACATAAATATTTCAAATAAAAAATTGCAAAAGAAGCATAAAAAGAAGGAGAAATTGTCGAATGCTTTTTATAATAATTTCTATAAGTTGGAAAAAATCTATTATTTTTATGTTGTTTTCCAGAACCAACAAGTGGCTGTTAATGATTTTAAGAAAATTTCATAGCAAGGGGTGACATTTACTCCATTTCCGAATTAAAAATAAAATTTTTAAAATGTATACTCCTTTAGGAAAAGCTAATTTATTTAATCGGTGTTCGCGCAGTTATAGTCCTTTAATTGTGTTTTTCTTAATAAAAGCAAAATGAAATCTTAAAAATTTGAGAATTTAGTCAGATTTCTCAATGGCAACAGTGTAACCTCTTTAGTTGCATTTATATTTTCTTTTTTTAAAGCCATTCTTTGCAAATGATTGGCAATGATAAAAACCAGACAAAATTTTATTACGAAAACGTGTTCCTACGACTGGGTTATGTATGTGTGTGGTAGCAGTTGCATCTTGAGAGTGCTAGTATCATAACGAGAACACTCAAAATGTGCAACAGTTATACGAGTTTAAAGCATTAAATGGAAGATATTCAAATGCCAACGAAACTACACTCAAAAACTAGGAAAGTGGATGAATTTTGATTCAATAAATAACAATGAATTCAACATACATATAAAATTATTAAACAATTATTTTTTTTAATTACATAATTTCTGTTTTTTGACTAAAACCATCACTTACAGCATGATGCCTACTCATGTTCTTGTCATATACAAATTAATAGCACACATTAAATTTCTTTCATTGTCTACCCATTATGATAAATGCAAAATAAATGCATCCAGCTGATGTTTGCTTGTTGAATGCTTATAATTTGTATTTAAATTAATTCTTAGAGTTTTTAACGACTCTCTTAAAATTCTTATAAGATTTTAAAATTCATTACCCGCTGCCATAAATTTAAAAGGAATTTTAAGTGGGAATTTCATAAATCACATCACATTTCATTTAAATTTCTTAAAGCTTTAAGTGACTGAATAAAAAAAAAACAAACAAATTTATTATACAGCGAGTAACTTTAAATTAAAATTTAAACCAGTTGTGGGCAGTTTAGAATCTATTAAAAAATAGTGATTAAGAGAGCGTATTGAAACAAATACTGAGTAGCCGCTGTCATTTTGGAATTGACTTTAAGCTATAAGTCCCGCCACTCATTTGTAAAATTAATACATCTACATAAGTGGTGTGAGAAGATAGGTTGTAATCCCGACTAAAGGGTTGTAATGAACAATTTTTTATGTATATTTTTTTCAAAGCCAATAGTATATCAACAGTATATGTAATTAACAAATCTCCTCAGCTAACGTAAGTAAGTTTTTCATTTTTAAATAATTTGTTAACAAAATTAAAAAAAAGAAAAAAAACAAATATTTGCGCTTCAATATTTTAAATTTTAATTTCATTTTATTTTTTATTATAAATGGCCACATTAAATAAGCATTTACAGTTCGTTGTCTGGTTTGTCTATGGTCGACTAGACGTGTGAATACAATTCTGTTTAAATAACACTCATACGTCAAGGTGGCCAGTGGCCTCTATACATTATTTGTTTCATTTTGTATTAAAATTTTAAGGCATATTTTGTAAGTGAACTGAAATAAAATTAAAACATCTGTTTTCGCAAAAATTTAATTAAAAATATTTTTCATTAAAATTAAAGCGCAGGAGCTTATAGGCAACACAATAAATTGCAAGATACAGACGTTGCTGCAAGAAAATGACTGTTATTTAGCACCTCAAAATACAATGAGAAATACAATGAGAATCTGAAATTCTGAAGACTATAAAATAATGAAACAAATAAAATGAATAACTTGGCCAAGCAAAACACAAACAGAAAAATTGTCTGATTTTTTGTATTTTTTTGACTGCGAGTCGCAAATTATTGTAACAAACTAACAGCTGTACTTAACTTACTAACACATAGATTCGAAGAATGTGTGTTTAGAAAATAGAGAGAGAGAGCAAAATACTTAAATACTTATCGTCAACAAAATATTCAGATGAATTATAAGAAGTTCTTCCACACACAAACGATTGCAATTAAAAATCAAAATAAATTACAGAGCATTTGTTTTTAGACGTTCGTAGTAATCTTTATAACTCATAAAGTTACACTTTCGTCTATTAAATGCAGTTACAATTAATTTGCAATTTTTACTCTCCAACTCCATAATTATTTACATGCACAAGTGTTTACAATGTTCACACTCAATACTACAGCAATAATTTCAAATGGAAATAAAGAAAGAATTCACTTGAAGAAAGAAAAAACAATACTTTAAAGTAAAAAATATATTTAATTTTAAATTACGTGCCTGGAATTCACTTGCTTGTAAAATAGTAAAATTATAGCACCATATTTCCGAAATCCAAGTATTTTTTTACACATAACGTCGGCTTTCAGGACCTCTGTGGTTTGTGGCTTATTCGCTTACAGGATACAAAAAATAAATCTAATACAGCCAAAATGCACAATTTCGATGGACAGTTCACTTCAACTTTACGTGAGTAGACCATGCTCTCAAATCACTAGTGCAGAATATAAAATGTGGCACGAGCTCTATGGTACATAGAGCCGCAGTGTTAAAACTACATCTCTTCGAAGCCCAAATCATTCAATTCAGGCAAAAATAAGTTGGTAATCGTTTACATAAAGTTCTCGCCGATAATAGTAATGGCCTGGCCAATGTCGTTTTCTACGAAATATGGTCGATGATGCCGATAGGAAAAAATCCACAGCAAACAGTGTCTTCTTCGAGATGCATTGACAGTTTTTATATACAATATTGACGCAAAATCTATGCCAAACAGTGACAGTTTTCTGGATGCATTTAGTATGTCTGGATAGCGTATGGATTAGTATCGTTCCAAATAAAAAAAAAAAAAAAATCAACGTATTCATTAATTTAGAAATGGGCCTCTTCGCTGTAGACAATTATTTGATGAATATTAGGCTCAGTTGACAACTGCGAACACACATCATTGTCTGTGGTCGTTAATTGCGATTTGGCAAAACAGATTGAATAAATAACAACTAATTTGACAAATATAGCTTCGTTAAGAAGCCCTGTTGGAATACACAAAGTTCCTGTTGGAATACACGTTATTGTGATGATTTGGGGAAAAAATTTGTTTTTTAAGGAATAAGAAAATTTGAAAATAGCAACCAGAAACTTAAATTGTAATATAATGTTACGTAAATGGCAAAATTTAGATACTGGTGTTTCGCTTTTACATCGCTTAACATTAAAATTATAAACAAAAGCTACAAAAATAAAAACAATAAACAAATCATCGCACTGCGTAATATAACAACAAACACCAGCATATAAAAATGATAAACAAGTAAAGAAAAATATACCAACAAACACTACAATAATAAATTTAAACAAAATTCGCAAACAACAATAATGAAACAACGATGTCTACATTTATAGAGATTCTGAGAAGGCGAAGTCATGAATGTTAGCCTTCAAGAGCATTCATCAGACTGTTTACTTTGCCATATAAAGAGCAAGGCAAAGCAGGCAACAGAGTTAGTTAAAGTTCAGTCAGTCTTGTTTGAAGACGCGGTGCGTTTGAAGAGAGTAATGGTGGTTTGAGGATCTCTGTTACGAAGGTCTGTCGAATGATTACCTACTAATTGTTATTGTTTATGCAAAGAGTGTAAACATAGGAATAACAAACAAAAAATACAAATTGTTTAACAATTATGAATGAAGAAAAGCGATAATTCTGCCATTTTTCATTCACATTTTTTGAAAAAGGAGGAAAAAGTACTGGAATATTCTCACACCTAAATTGTAGAATTTATTTCCTCGTATATTATTTGCCGCCCGTTGTGTTTCTTTAAACATCAAAGATTACTGACTTGAAAGACATGTTTTTGAGTTTAATGTCCTTTTAAAACCTGCTATTTTTCACACTAAAAAATGCCACAATAGTGCACCTTTCGTTCATCTGTTGCTTTAACTTAATTAATTCTTATTTAGTTCAACGATTTATATTTTTCAAAGAAAAAATACAAATTGTTTAACAATTATGAATGAAGAAAAGCGATAATTCTGCCATTTTTCATTCACATTTTTTGAAAAAGGAGGAAAAAGTACTGGAATATTCTCACACCTAAATTGTAGAATTTATTTCCTCGTATATTATTTGCCGCCCGTTGTGTTTCTTTAAACATCAAAGATTACTGACTTGAAAGACATTTTGTGTTATTGATGTTGTTCAACAAAGTCTTCAGTATATTGTTACAAACAAGGATAACAATGAGGATAACTTCTCTTCCCTTTTCTTGTGTTAAAAGTTTTTAACATAAAAATACAAATTGAAGAACAACATCAAAATAGGACTTGTGATAACATTTAAGAAAAACGATAACAGCGATAACAAGAGTTACAAAATCCAATATCATATCAACAGGCAATAATTTATATTCCATCTCGTATTTATGTTTGAATAATGAGGAAAAGAAAATGGGCACTCCAATCCATTTAATGGTTTATTAAGTGAAAGACATGAGAGAACACAGTGTCTTCGCTTTTACAAACAATAAACGGAAGTATGTGGCAAAATTGTTTGGTAGAGTGAGGGAAAGAATCATGAAAATCCGTGTATTTGAGAAAGAAAAACCTTTTCCTTCTCTATTTACTGCTGAGCACATCATAAATCTTTTAGTAATTTTCATTGAAAAACCGCTGACATTTGCGTTAGCAATCGTTAAACAAGGCACAGGAGGCATAAGTTGTTGTTTTTGGTTCTTGTTTAAAAGAAAATAAAATTTTTTATGAAATCATTACACATGAAACACAAGGAACTTTTACTCTTGGTATTAGGAAGTTCAGGCGGTGGTCTTTTGGCCTGTCTAAATTAGTACTTTTGCCATAACTCGGGTTATGTTGACTTTGTAGTCGCCATAGCCTAGAAAGTAGTGTATTGGTTTATTAGACGTGAGGCCACGGTTCAAACCTCAGGTCAGACATTTCCAACAAAATGAAATGCAGAAAGCAGATTTCAGGCAACAACTCTGAAAGTAAAATAAAATTGCAATGAAAAGCTTGTCAAAAATCTGTCGTTCGTAGTCGACTTTAAACTGTAAGTGCCGCCACTCATGTATAAAAAATTAACACACACAACATAAGTGATGAGAGAAGTTAGGTTGTAATCCTGACTGAAGGGACGAATTATGTATGTATGAATTAGGAGTTTTCTGCGGTGGCCTTTAGGTCTAAATTAGTACTTTTAAGATAACTGTATTTGACTGATGGGATGGGTAATGTTGGCTTTGGCTGACATACACCTGAGACTTTAGAAAACCTCTCAAATAAAAGTCTCACCGGGTGAAATTGTATGATCGCGGTGGCCAGTACACATCACCTTCTTGTGAATCAATGATGTGTGATAATGTCCGCAAATCGACCGTGCAAAATATCCAAGGTAACATGAACTGTTGGGCACATAGCAAAACCACATGTTTTTGATATCCAGATTATCCAATGCAGTCCAAAAGATGTTGATAATCACCGAAATATAGTGCTCGCCGTTAACTGTCATTACCCGACCAACTACATTTTTAGAGAAATATGAGCCGATGACGCCACCAGCCTAAACTCCAAACCAAACAGGACATGTAATGGATTGGACACTCCTTGATCTCATGTGTGCTGGTATTCGAGAATTTTGTTTGTTGATGTCCACATTCCGCCAGGAATAGCTTTCATCAGTGAAGATGATTTTTCAATTAAATTTGGAGTCAGTGCTATAGAGAGTGCAGACACGTCGCTGTTGGTAACCGTCCGCTGTCTTAAACCTCCTCAAAATCCTTAAAATATAGGCTGGGCCATTTAAAAGTTTCAATTTAAAAGTGCAATAAAACAAAATCGGGTTTGAAATTTTGTGAAATTTTATTTGTTTGTTGTGAAGTACAAATGTTCCGTTTAGAAATGGAATATTATTTCATTCATATGACTGCCACGTCTGGCCTCACAATACCTCATTCGATCGGTTCAATTTTCGTGCACTTCTTCGATTATATGGGGTCATGGCATCACTAGTGTTGATCTTCAAATGCTCAATTGTCTCTTTTTTGTCGGCATAATAGTTTCCTTTAACGGCGCCCCACAGAAAATAGTCCAACGCTGTCAAATTGCAGCATCTTGTCTGCCAATTGACATCACCATTTTGGCTAATTAAACGGCCATCTAATGTTTGAAGCAATAAGTCGATTGTGGCATGAGATGTGTAGTAATTTGCGCCGTCCTGTTGACATCCATACCATGAAGAGCTGTTATCATGGTGGGATAGGTGTCTCTATTGATCATAATGGTTGCGTTCATGGTTCATTTTCAAAGAAATATGGACGAATGAAGCCCTGTTCCACAAGCTGCACCAAACAGTCACTGGTAATGGGTGCATTGGCTTCTGTAAGAACATGAACCCCAGAAAAACGAAAATGAGCTTCGTCCGAAAAGATGATTTTTTTGTTTGGCATAATCGACATCATCGTGCAGTTTCTCTTTGGCGAAATAAATCCCAACGGTGTTCAAGCGTAGATCAATTCATTACGCTCAGTGGAGAAAAAATACTGAACTTAGTGACAGAATAGAATGACATAAGTATTGCCAGATTCGAAATAACCGATGATTCAATTTTAAACCGATAGATGGTCCATCCTATACAAAAAATAAAAAAGTGTTAATTTTTGGAAATCCATAGGAAAGGGAAAAATATGTTTAATGCTACTATTTTTGCTTCTCTCAATAATTGGCCTATTCACATGACTTTGTATCGTGTATGTTGTATTGCATACACTTGGTTGTTTGTGAACGCTCAATGCTATGCTATAATGTGTATGTCGTATTCTTCTTCATAATTTTTGGCATTCAAATAATTTGATAGCAAGAAACCAACACAACTTTTAAAAACATATGTGGTCAAAAAAAATGTGTAAAAGTGTATTGGATTTTTACATGAAAATTATCAACAACAAGCATACACTGTTTTATAGTCGTCCTACAATACAATGAATACAACGATACAACGGCTTGTGTGAATTTACCAAATATTTTCAAATTTTTTTATATCAGGTCGTGTCTCTAAATAAGTGTTCAAATTTGTATATGAAAATGCCTTTGGGACTACAGCTGAAAAACTGAAAAATTGCGAACATCACATATCCCTTGTGTGTGCATGTTCCTTATAAGGAAATTTTATTTTTTTTTGTTGTTTTTTTCTCTTGTTTGAAATATCTCTTTGGCCTTTGGATACATTCTGTCAGACAAATAAACATCGTCCTAAGCATGTTTAGTATTATTTTTTCGTTTTACAAGGTATGAAATCTTTTATGTGATATTTTTAACAATTCGCCAAATGATGGTTGAAGTGATAGCTTGTTGATGTATTTGTTTTAACTATTTTTTATTTGTATTTTTTATTGTAACTGCTCATTCCTATTTTAGCTCTTTATCAAATACTTATACCGGGTGTGCTGGTACGAAGTGAGCGTTAAAATACAAATGTCTTCTTACGGAACATTTATTGTGAATTAAACTTCATTTTTTTTTTTTGGCATTGCGATGTCACACATATTCAGTACACATGAAATCAGTGAATAACATAACATAACAAAATGGCAATTACAATCCTTTAGTCAGGATTACGAACTAGTTTCTCACACCACTTATGTTGTGTGTGTTAATTTTATATATGAGTGGAGGACCTACAGTTTAAAGTCGATTCAGAACTAAAGATTTTTGAGAACCTTTTTCATGGCAGGTTTTATTTACTCTCAGAGTTTTTGCCAGAAATCTGCTGAGAGGAAGTCGCCGAAGAAATATTTTTTTCTTATTTTCGTTTTGATGTTTCGCCTGGGGTTTGAACCCTAGCCTTAAGTCTAATAAGCCAACACTCTACTTACTAGACTACGGCGACTTCGAAATCAGTGAATAAACAACATACAAACATATTTTTCCATCGCTTTAAATTTGGCGAATTTTGTACCACAAAATTATGATTTGCGGAAAGCGTTAATTTTTTGTTTTCATTTCAAGTAAAGTGTTGGAGAGTCACATCGAATCAAACCTATGAGAAAGAACAAAAAGTCTGGAGAATGGGTGCCACATGAATTGAATGACAGACAGATGAAAAAGCACTTGTGAAACTTTGTAGCATTTTACGCAGTGGCGCCATTATTGTTCTCTATTTCTTTCGAGAGAGAGAACGTGTGAGACGTGAGGCCACGGCTCAAACACCAGGTTAAACATCCCTAACAAAACGAAATATGTAAATATTTCTTCGGCAACAGCAGATTTCTTACTAAATCTCTGAGAGTATTTAAAATTGCCATGAAAAGTTTTTAACCCATTCGCTGCCAAGGATGAGTATACTCGTCTTGGTAATGCGTGATACCCTGTCAAATACGAGTATACTCGTCGTACTTTAAATATATTAAAACATGCAGGGTTTTGAATTAGGAAATTTTTTTTTGCCACAAACATAATATAAATATGTAAAAAACTTGAAAAATACTACAAATAAATTTTTTTTACAAAAATAATACTTTATTCCTAATAGAGAATGATCTTTCACGCAAAAATCAACTTCAATGATATAGCAACTTTTTTTTGGTTTTCTGCTTGTAAATGATTATGTATATGTAATATATGTGCTCTTACCAAGAACTAACAGGGTTTTGGTAAACAATAACACTCAAAATATAAATGACAATGGGAATGACTTCATATAATTTAGGCTTGGCAGCGAATGGGTTAAAAAATCTGTCGTTCGGAGTCGACTTTAAACTGTAGGTCCCGCCACTCTTGTATAAAAATTAATGCACACAGCAAAAATGGTGTGGGAAGATAGGTCGTAATCCTGACTGAAGGGATGTAGTAGTTAATTATGTATGTACGTGTGTATGTTTTTCTTTTAAAATTAATAAGGAGCCGCTAGAGTAATGCTGACTGTAAACAAAAATTAATCAGTTAAACATCAGCGATATTTGATTCCAAACTGACAACGCAACTAGCCAGGTAGCAAGATTAACAATCGAGTTACTGCAAAACTAATTTGGTGTATTTTTTCTGTCCAAAAGTGGAATATTTTGTTGGGCTACTTTTTATGGGGCTGTGTTAAGACATTGATTTATGCCGATAAACCAGCAACTGTTGAAGTATAATTACAAATTTAATGGACAAAGTATTGAAAAATGTAAGTGATCGCATGGACAATATAACTCGTAATCACTAGGCACATGTGCCTTAATTCAAACAAATACCATGAAATATTTCATCAGATAATACGAAACAAATTCATTCCAGCAACATTTCAGTCTTCTGCTCTCACTTTAAGCGCCCAAGCACTTAAAAACCAATCAATCCTACAAAAACCCTTCTGAAATACCTTTTCTTCACCATGCCTTATTTTTTTTTGGGACCAACACTCTGGACATGACCCCAATTCATGCAGTGCATTGTACTGGAATAGAGAAAAGTTAGTTTTAGGAGAAAGGACAGAGGGGGTAGTGTGCGTCCAGTGTATACCCTTCGTCACTTTTTTCGAGAATTGCTTTTTAGTCATAATTCTTACTTTCTTTTTCTGTCGTGCGTAATCACATATAATGTTAGACAAACAATCACAAACACCCACAATCTCTGGTGGTAATCGAACTCATCCTCTCCTAGAAATTCAGCACATCACCAACTTGTCCATCGAGGCACCCTAATCATCCCGTAGAATTATTGGACTTCCTTTTTAAAGTTATAATCATTCACAAAGGGATGATACCAAATTTGGCCGATCTAGAGTACAGAATCTATACTATATATCAGCCATGCACAACCTTTTCATCGCTGTGGGCCGCATTAGAAAGTTAATAATTGAAGTTAATAATTAGAAAGTTATTACTTGGGCAATCACAAAAACTTAAACTCTAGAAACAGTTATTATTATATATATACTTTATTACAGAAACAAGAAAATTCACATTCAACATTATTCAAAATATTTCATTAAGAAATTCCTTAAATTGTCTGTGATTTAATCCACGTGATCGGATGAAATTTACTGCTTTCACAACTTTTTTCATAACATGGTCGAAACCCAGATTTTTGCCAATTAAATTTTGTTGGTGTATAATGCAGTGATACTTCATTAAATCCGTATGTATTCCTGTCTGCTTCATATGTTCGGATAAAAGAGTTGTCATACCGATTTTAGGACCAATCATTGAAGGAGCCCGTCAGTCACTATACCAGAAAGCTTTGATAAATCCAAATTATGTTCTGCATGCTAGACAATAATGCCTGCAATAAATCCGATCCTCTTGTTTGATCTTTCATTGGATAGAGTTCAACAAGTTCTTGAAAAATCTCATAATCTGATGTTATACAACGGGCATATATACACAATTGAGCAATGGAAGTTATATCGGTAGATTCATCACCAGCTAACGAAAACTTGATACAATTTTTGAATATTCTTGAAAATTTAGTCACGATATCAGCAGAAATATCAGTGATACCCCGTTGTATTGCCATTCGGTTTAAACTTAGTGCTTCAAATTTCGAGGTGCATTTTGTACAACATAATTTTTTTGATGCTACGATTAAGCAGTTCTTTACAAAATCACCATCGGTATACGGTCGAGACGATTTTGCTATTAAATTTGCAATATCAAAACTTACTTCAACTGCTTGCTCTGCAGATTCATTGCACTTTTTAAATATATTTTGTTGTGCTTATAATAATTGGACCATTGATGTAATTTTTTGTGTCCTTAAAGCACCAGAATACTTTTCATCAAAATCAGAATGTTTACTTTGTAAATGCCTTTTTCAGTTATAATCTTTCGGCACTGCAATTGTTGCTTTACAAATTAAACTTTTCAGTCCATTGCTTTTGGAAAACTCGTTTTTCATCTTCTAACTTCCGTTTCTTAAGTTGTTTTGATACCAAAATATTATTTTTTGGTTACAGAAATTAAGAAAAAAACTTAGTAAAACTAAACAAATTACAAAGTTACTTTGTCAAAGTACAAACTCAAACTGAAAAGTAAGAATAACTCCTACTGTAAATTTCAAATCTCTATAATTCCATTGATGTTGTGGTCCATGGCATACTGAGATTCAAATTTAAACACTTAAACAAGTAAATAAATTGAAACAAGTGAATATGAGATTAAGGGAATGTATTTCTATAATTTCATAATTAATTATATTTATACTTATTCTTTTATATTATTTGAAAAACATAATTATTTTTTTCTTAGCATACTAAATAATTTATTATAAAAAAATATAAAAAAAAATATATTGTTATTTAAAGATGCAAACAAATTATAATAGTTTAGGGCCGCATGTGGCCCGCGGGCTGCGGGTTGTGTATGGCTGCTATAGATGAAGAAAGTAGTTGAAGGCAGTAGTGTAAAAAAATTCAATTTAGTGAATAGTGACAATCTTGTTAAACTTTTTGATTCTTTTTGTGCAAGTTATTCACATTGAAAAAATTGGCACCATTGTATGCAATTACATAACATATGTAACATAACATATAATTGGTCATTACAACTCTTTAACCTTGGACGGTTACTGTACATATAATATAATTGGTCATTACAACTCTTTAACCTTGGACGGTTACTGTTCGTCGAATCGACGAAGCTCATTTACTTTTTATCATATAACTCTTATGTTTGACCAAATTTCGCTCTTTTTTTCAACAACGACGAAAGAAAAATTTTCTTTGTTCATCGATTCAAGGTACAAAAATTACCATTCAGGGTACTCACTACAAGCTTTCGTTATCAACTAACATTGTTGATAAAAAGATCGAAATTTGGTCAAACATAAAAAATTATATGATAATGAGATTAGTCGATTGGACGAACAGTAAACAATTAGGCTTAAAGTGTTTGTCGATTCAACGAAGAGTAACCTTAACCTGTACAAAAATGAGAAGTAACCGTTCAGGGTTAATCAACCTAGCTTCTCATATTACACATTTTGTGTGAGTTAGTTTTATACATGAGTGTCAGGACCTACAGTTTAAAGTCGCCTCCGAATAACAGATATTTTGAGAAAATTTCATGACAATTACACTCAGCGTTTTTGCCAGAAATCTGCTGAGAGTAAGTCTCCGAAGAAATATTTTTTCGTATTTCGTGTTAATGCCTGACCTGGGGTTTTTGACTGTGGCCTCATGCCTTATACGCCAACGCACTACCTACTAGACTAGGGTTTTAATTACAAGTTTTTATTTGAACTGTCTTAGTCCAACCAATATTTAAGTCGATATAGATCCTGCTACGAAGAAGTCTGTTCCTTTCCTACGTACACAGATGATATCTATTTATTTCTGCTTTTTACTGAGTTTGCGAGTATTGAACAAAATTTTTGCACCATAATGTTCATAATTTTATCATTTTTTTTGCTCCATTTGCTCTCATTTGTTGTTATCGTGCTGTCTTTATTCGCACACATACAAAATTCATAATCTGTATCTATTCACTTGTAAAACATTCAGTTCTTCTCATATGAAGTGATTGCATTTTCATGGATCCCTTACGATTGTTTAATTTCATAATTTCAACGCTTTTTATGTGTATGTTGATGCTCGTTCGTGTATGGTGTTTATGTAATTGATACTTAAAAAAATTTAATGCAACAAGGATAGCGATTGTAGATCATATTCACCTGAGATGGCCATTTCCTCAAATCTCTCGTACAGAATATCCAAAAAGGCGTGAGTTGTGTGACTTGTAGCGCCGTTCTGTTGAAACAAGATGCCGTTGGTATCCAGATCGTACACGCCAAAAGATATTGATAATCGTGGACCTATAATGCCCGCCGTTGACAGTCATGGCCTGACCAACGCCGTTCTCAAAAAATTATGGGCTGATTACGCTGCCAGTCCAAAATCCACGTTAAGCAGTGATCTTTGCATTGAGCTCTTGAATCTCATGTGGATTAGTATCCTCCCAAATTCGTCAATACGAATACTTAAATTAATCCGGGTGTCGATCGGAGCAAAGCTAATTTTAATTTAATTTTTCAGAATTAAAGTGTTATTGTTATTTGAAACTGACTATTTAATAATAAAGAATTGAAAGAAATATATCGTTAGGTCTCAGGTCGCCATAGTCCAGTAGGTAGTGTGTTGGCTTATTAGACGTAAAGCCAGTGTTCGAGCCCCAGGCCAGACTTTAAAACAAAATGCAAAAAAAGTATTTCTTCGGAGACTTCCTCTCAGCAGATTTCTGGCAAAAACTCTGAGAGCAAATAAAAATTGCCATTAAAAGTTTCCCACAAATATGTCGTTCGGAGTCGACTTTAAAACTGTAGGTCCCGCCACTCATGTATAAAATTTAACATCAAACCACGATTACTCTATTCAAACACACCGCGTCTTCACATAATACTGACTGAAGTTCACTAACTCCCTCGCCTGCTTTGCCTTGCCTTCTATATGGAATCTTCTTAAAAGCTAATGTTCGTAGTTTTGAGATCGCTATAAATGTAAACATCGTCGTTTCATTATTGTTGTTTGTGTATTTTGTTTACATTTATTCTCGTAGTGTTTGTTGTATTTTTGTTTACTTGCTTACCATTTTTTTATGCTGGTGTTTGTTGTTATATTATATACAATTGAATGGGAGTCTACTAAGATGGGTCTGGCAGTAAACAAAGTATATGTTATTTACAAGTAGAGACGTGCGGCTTATTGAATCTCAGATCACGGCCGTTACCACCAAAAGTGATGTCAGTCTGGAGATCAAGCGCAGGATCACTCTTGCCAACAGGTGCACTATGGTCTCAGTAGGCAATTGAGTTGCAGACAAAAGAAGGCGCTCACTCTCCCCGTGCTTCTTTATGGCGCAGAGGCATGGACCCTATTAACAACTGATGCAGCAGCCTTGAGAGTATTCGAAAGAAAAGTCCTACGTAAGATCTTCGGTCCAGTACGAGTTGGCGATAATTTCCGTATCCGATCCAACAGTGATCTCTGTGAGCTCCTCAACGACATGGACACTGCGCAACGTATTAACATCCAGCGGCTGCGCTGGCTCGGCCATGTCGTTCAAATGGAGGAGGATGCTCCGGTGAGACGGCTATTTGATGCGGGGGTCTGCGGAAATCGGCGAAGAGGACGATCTTGTCTGCGTCGGAAGGACCAAATCGAGGAAGCCCTGTCATTGATTGCGCCTGGAAGGATGTATTGCGGCAGGCCCAAATCCGTTAATCGGGTTGTTAATGGCCAATTAAGTAAGTAAGTAAGTAAGTTTGTTGTTATATTACGCAGTGCGATAATTTGTAAACAAGTTTATTGTTTTGTTTTTGTAGCTTTTTCTAAAAGCAAAACACCTGTATCTAGATTCCTATCATTTTCGTAACAATATAATTATTGTTAAATTAGAAACATGATTTCTAAAATCCTATGAAAGATTTCTAGTCTCGTTTATTTCGATGGTTATATTTTAAAACTAATATGAGTTTTCAAAAGATTTGTTAATTTGTGCCTGTTTTTATTTCCTTCAAAAAAAATTCATTTCTTTCTAGAAAAAAGTCTGAAACAATTAATCACATACTTGTTCTCATACAAAGAGGAGTAAATCATTACGATTTATGTTTCAAATTATTACCAGATTCATTTCTACTTTATTTTGATGCTCAAGTTTAAGTACTTCATATAAGTATAGTTTGTTGTAGTTTCCATCTGTAATTTTTTTTATTTTTCTCTGCGCGAAACACTCTTTTTGTTAGTTTTCAAATCAAAAAATTTCCTGGGTTATTGTTTCCCTTTTAACAAACTGTATTTAAAAGTTAAGAATGACATGAAAAACAATTGAAAAATTCTCAAAATAAGGATAAAAATAAAATGTACAACAGGCCTCCAGCTTATCACGGTCAATGGAGAATATCTCTGTAAATGAGAAGACAAAAGAAGCCAACAGAAAGGAACACTTTAGAATTTGAAAGTGAATCAAAAGTTTCTAACGAATTAATTGTAATTTCGCTGCATTCATCGAAATGGTTCCCATTTTATGAGATAATTTTAAAAATTAGAAAAGATGTACCGCATCTGTTAATAGACGCCTATGGTACGGAAGTAACCCAGATTCACAGAACTAAACAAATCATCAGAACTTTTTATTCTTTACTTTGAATTTTTTTATTTTTAAATTGTGTCTTTTCTTTTGTTTATTTAAATTTATTTACCCTCCTTATTATTATGAAAATTTCTAAACATTAGATGAATATATTCATTACATTTGCCCTTGGCAGGCATAAATAGGCAAAATTTATGTTTGGCTACATAGTTCTTGGACCTCTCTAACAATAAATAAGGAAAAGGGTCACAACACAAATACCCAAGCCGACAAAACGCAAAAAAAATTTAAGGAAAAAGTGTCAACAAACTTCAAAAATATGGTTAACAGAACATATAAAACCAACTATCTCCCCCCTTTCACATTCTACAGCTTCTGACTGACTTATCTAATAAAATTGACATGAAGTCATCGCTGCTGCTATTGTTGTTATTCTTCTAAATACCAAATCCAAGCTAGAATGAGCCTTTAATAGGGAGTGCATAAATAAGGGTCAGTATTATTTTCTGTACGTTCGTTTCTGTGGCTATTGCTGATGTGTGGAACATTTTAAGATCCACCGGTCATTCAAATAATCTCCTCATTGATCCTCATTTTGGACCCATTTTTTTGGGTCCTTACATTGTATTTCGAATTAAAACTATTTACATATAGTATTCTCAATTTTTACACCTTTCTTGTTTATTTTGCCAGGCAATAATAACAAGCCAAGTTTGGTTTACAATAATCTTTAGCTTTTTAATAGTGTAATGCTGTAAATACAATAAATGCAACGCAGCAAGCACGACAGTTTTGCAATTGTAGCCCAAGCGTAAGCTACATGCAGGCAGCGGCAGCAAATCATAAGCAAAACAAAAAAAAATCATTAATACTTTATGCATGGTGCAACTACAACATTCATTCGCTTTTTTAATTTCATACATCGCGTTTGTAGAACCTGTATTATATGCATGTTATTGTATTACGGTATATCGGAAATGGAAATAGAAATAGAAATTAGCCTAAATACAAGACAGCCGATCGTTATTTGCTGTCGCGCTGCCTTTAAAGTATTGACTTCCATATACACCCATGTACTGTAATTTTGGGAGATTGCTGCGTCGCGTGTATTGTGTTTATAGTAGTTGGTCATTTGCAAATAACAAAATGAAATCAATACTCCAACTACAACTAATCACTTGTTTCTTATGGTCTTTTAGATTATTCGAATCCCTCCAAACGTATTTCACACGTAAGATGCCAGAGGACTCTGTGAGATATTATGTTCGGCCAGAATATTTCGCATATTTTTGGCGAACAGCGTTTTAAACATTGTTGCAGTGACTTTGTAACGATTAACATTTACTTCTAGGATGCATGATCGCTAAAAAAAAAACGTTGATTTCACTTTGTAAGAAAAAAAATCAAAGCATGGGTGGTGGTTTTCACATCTGATGCAGCATGAAAAATTGGATAATTGGATGTATACCAGACAGTAGGATCAAGCAGTGCAAATTTCAAAACTAGTCAGACTGGTATGACTCATTAGATTAGAACACGTCTGATTTCGGCGTCAGACTTAATATCGTAGTGCAATGGAGACAAGACCAAGAGAGGCTATGATTTGGTTTACGGGAGGCAGGTATAATACGAAGTATAATGGGGAGCATGACTGAGACAATTTGAACGCGTCTCACTGCGGCGCTAGACTGAAGATCGTATAGTTATGAAGACAACACCTTGGAAGTCTATGAGTTTGGTTACAGGAGGCAGGTATAATACGGTGTTCATTGGGCAGCATGCCCAAAATGTCTAGTAGGTATCCTTCTATTTAAATATTTCCTGGACAGAATAAAAAACCCTACAACCTAAGCCATTTCAACAATTAGGTTCTATAAGTTATTGACTGAATTGAGATTAGTATGGTCAACTGAATTACATAGGCAGGAAAGTGTATGCTCGATGAAACAGATGGTAAAGACCGACAGGCATATATCTGTGTAGTAATGGTGGAAACAATGTGCCCGTCCGCACTATAGAATCTAGGAACATTTTATTAGAACATGAATCGTTCCAAGCCTGAAATGAATGTCCTGTGAAAGAAAAATGAATAACGAGAACACATACTATTTGTGTAATGTCTTTCGGAATAAGATACAGGGGTTCAAGGTACGAACGTATTTTTATTGATACCTGTGGTAGTCATGGAGTTAATCAGGACAACAGCATCGTGACAATGTAGTACAACGCAGTACTGCCTTCAACTAATATTTTTTGAATGCCGGACAACAAATCATCTGTTTTAAGTTGGCGGTTTTAAATACAACGCTCTTTACATTGCCAGAAGATTGAACGTCTTCGAATTCCGTTTTGTTGACACTGAACTTACAAGAGCTGCAAGTGCTAATAAAGAGAACTTTTGCAAATGTAAATACGCAGTGAGGATTTCATGTGGCATGCCAAATGTCATTTCCTAAATATGTCCTGGGTAGAAATGTCCTAGATCTGCCCTGCTGTCCGACAGAAGTTGTTACATTGCAGCGCAGAGAACAAGCACTTATTTCGTACTCCTGCGTTTATTCCAATGTTTGATAAGAATCGATAGAAATCCTTAACGTGGCCAGTTAGTTCAGAACCCAGAACTCTCTTGTATTAAAGTGCATTTCAGATGTTCAGTTCAATACAAAACTAATAAAAACCATATATGCGAAAACCAAAAACTCAACGCTTTAATACATACATGTTTCCGAAGTCACGGCAGCATTGGCGACTATATCAGACTGAATTTGAACGATTGCATGAATTATGTTAAAGGTATGACCAGGATGAAGCGTGTGGTACAGCCATTTTGATAAAACAATTTTTTTTATTTGCACGTGCTGTTGAATGCTATATCCGTCCATAGTGATTTAGACCTTTCGACCAGACTGAATAAACGACATGTAATTCAACAAATTTGTTAAAATTTTGTCAGTGCATGTTGTTTGTTTTCTTACATTATTTTGTTGAAGATACCATTTCACAAAGAAAAATTGTGATTAGAGTCCTCAAAGAATTCCAGTTTATATTTTGTGACATTTTTTCTCTTGTTTAATACATTTGTAATTGACTTTTTTGATTTCAGTTTTTGTTCCATTCATTTTCGAGTTGTAGTGCTTTTATTGCTGTTGTTTTAATTTTATGTCATAAAATTCCATATTTTTTGCTTCTTTTGTTTCTAAGTCCTCCTCTAAATGTGTATTGAATTTTAAAAGTGGTACAGTATAGTACATCAAATATTCATTTTGAAAACAACAGTATATTTGAATATAAATTGTAGTAAAGAGTTAGTTACTTTTTGTGCGTCCAAAAAATTTTTATTTTTGTGTTTATATTTTTGATTTGAATTCTGAATACGAAAAATTTTTTTTAACATTTTTGTTAAGAGTTTTAAGAAAATGTTCACAGGATGTGGTACTAATTTCTTATCAATCAAAGGCTTTCTATAAGAGAATACAAAATTGATACGCATTGAAAATAATGCTTAAATTCTTCTAACATGAATACGAGTACATAATTGGTTATTACAACCCTTCAGTCAGGATTACGACCTAGCTTCTCACACCATTTATGTTGTGTGTGTTCATTTTATACATGAGTAGGGGGGACCTACAGTTTCAAGTCGATTTCCAACGACAGAATTTTTTGAGAAATTTTTCAGGGCAATTTTTCATTTACACTCAGAGCTTTTGCAAAATATCTGCTGAGAGGAATTCACCTAAGAAATATTTTATTTTCATATTTCGTTTTGTTGGAGATGTCTGACCTAAGGTTTGCCTCACGTCTAAAAAGCCAACATACCCACTAGACTACGGCGACTTCGTTTATTTTAAGCATTAAGGAAATTAGGTTATCATTCCTAGTCTGGCTAATAAATAAAATTATTTAGAGTCATATCCTTAATGTATTTCGTAAAAACATTTTTATTTCCTTAACGCAAAAAAATTAAATTTTCAATAATTTTAATATGTTTGTCAAGCGAAATGATAAAATTGTTTTAAACTATTTTTCTGACAACATTTCGAAAGTCTTTTATCGAAAATTGTCGATAGATGGCTCTTAACATAATTCAGAATTTGAACAAGAACCATTGAGAAGTAGCGTGTCAAGTTTTAGGAGAAGAAATGCAGTGGTTGTTACCTACAAAAAACATCAAAGAAATCAACAAAATAACTTTTGACAACCGCAAAGTGAAGTTTATCAAGATAGTTAAAGCTATAGAAACATATCCTTCATGCATATTTTGAGAATGGATGACCATGGATGAAATATGGCTCCATCATTTCACACCAGAAACAGAATAGCCGTCATCTGAGTGGACTGTACATAAGGTTTGCAATGTACATCAACTATCTTGATAAGGGAAAAACCATCTTATAATTGGAGCAATGGAGGCTTTGTGTCGTCTTCCTTAGGATATGTCTTATTCGCTGCATTTTCTGTATTTTATTTATTAATTTTCTCTTGGAATAAACTCCAATAGTTACGATATAAAGATAAAATATGCTTCGCACACTTTGCGAAGGCTTGTATTTATAAATCTTAAGGGACTGGGAGACTCATTGTAAAGCAATGTTCCACTTCTATACAAAAGTGTTGATTTCACAACTGTATTGCGTCTCTTCTAAACAATTGCTTAACTGAGTCCATTCGTGGCATCCAGGCGTGGTCAGTTTGGAATTTATGGAGAAAACAATTGGCCAATTCACACGACTTTGTATTGGGTATGTTGTATTGAATATTGCTTTTATTTATTTATTTATTTATTTATTGATTAACTTCAGTACAACAAGCATTTAATTTTATTTAATGGTAGAATTTATACAATGTTATGATTAAAGTAATAGTTATATATATATATGTATGTAAATTTCACAAAGAAAGCAGAAATTATATTAATTAAATTTAAGTTAGCCTTAAATTAGATTGAAAAGAAAAGGAAAGTGTGTTGAAATTGCAGTTTTAAATTGCATTACATTGCTTTTCAATTGAACTTCTGGCGGAAGTTGGTTCCATGAACGAATTGCATTAATATAAAAATGACTTTCAGACACCTGTTTCTGGAACCTTACGGCGTTTATCCTATAGCCCCTATTAGTTTTGGAAAATTTTAGTCTGGTAAATAGATAATTCAGCTCCCCTGAATAAACAATCTTGTGTAGAAAAATTAGCATACGATATTTCAAGAGGGTTTCCAGTGTCATGTTGTAGATTTTGTAGGCAAAATACGATGTACTACTATATCTACTGCGTCCAAAAATATATCTTGCTATGTTATTGTAAGTCACGTTAAGTTTATTCCTGCTGACAGAGTCCAAACCCGTAAAAAGCTCACATGCATATAAGAGGGTTGGAATCAGGTATGTCTTCGCCAAGAGCATACGTATATTAACAGGCGTAAAGGACTGAGTCCTGCAAAGATTCCTAAGCATAGCATACGTCTTCCTACAAATCGTATTCACATGGTCAGTCCAGGAGAGTTGACTATTAAAAGTAATACCCAAGTTTTTGGCATATTGCACTAATTCTATGGGCGAGTCCCCAACGACTAATGGTGGCAGTAAGTTCGGCAGAACGCAAATTTTTCCAATTATGATAGCTTTAGACTTATTAGCGTTCAAGCAAAGACCATTTGCAGTGGCCCATTTAAATATACTGTCAAGGTCCTGGTTCAGTTTCAATATACAATTGTCGATGTCAGTTTTAAAACAGCTAATGTAGAGTTGGACGTCATCGGCTTACATTTGAAGTCCACAGTGAGTTATACGAGAAGGTAGGTCATTAGAATACATTATGTAATGCAGTGGTCCGAGAATTGAACCCTGTGGTACACCTCTCCGGACCAGGCTACTAAATGATTTTGCATCGCCATAGTACACTGTCTGACTTCTCTTATACAGGTATGTACGTAAAAGTTTTACTGCTGATGTTGAAAATTTAAAGGTTTTTATCAACTTGTAACAAAGAATGTCATGATCAACAGTATCAAAAGGTTTTGAGTGATCTAGAAGCACCAGAATAGACACCATGTTCTGATCCATTTTTGACCTCAACTCCTCTACAACATCCACTAATGCCGTAACGCAGCTGTGTTTAGGTCTGAAACCAGACTGTCTGTCAGTCAGTAAAGAATTGTCGTACAAATGTTTGCTAATTTGGCCATGAACCAAACGTTCGAAAGCCTTAGACAAGTAAGGTAGAATCGCAATTGGTCTGAACTTTCTGAACGCTCAATGCTATGCTGTATGTCTTCATAATTTTTGGCATTCAAACAATTTGATAGCTCGAAACCAACGTAACTTATTAAAAACATATGAAAAAAATATTTATAAGTGTATCGAATTTTCACATGAAAGTTATCAACAACAAGCATAAACTGTTGTATCGTCGTCCAACAATACAATGATACAACGGCTTGTGTGAATTGACCAAATGAATAAGACAGTGTACTTAAACATTCTGAAGAACAATTTCAACAAAAGTTGGGAAGAATTAGGAGCTTTTAATGGTTATTACTTCTAACAAATCAATGAACCAAATTATACTGCTGCTAATAGGAAAATGTGATTTGCCTACCTACTATCTTAAACAAAAGGCGACTAAAGAACATACTTATGGATAAATGACCGCAAATATGGACAGAAAACACACAAAAAGCTGTTGTATTTAAGGCCAAATTGGTTAAATAGAGTGCCTGATCTTAAGGAACTTGCTGCTAAATAATAAGTATAACATTTCAATACATTGGGCCTTTGAATATCAAACGCAACCTCTTTACTTGCTGCTAGCAATACCAACCAACTATCAACTATTGTTTTGTAGAATACATTTTTTTCTATTTTATTATAAAATAATCAATCATTTCTATACAAACTTTTCTTAAAATTTATAAAATTGTTCAAATATATTCATGTACCTCGATTTATGGTGTTCACTGTAAGTGTGTTAAAGGCATTTCTTTAGAAAGCAATGTGAAATGCTTTTTCCCACTTACATATGTTGGTATTAGTAAACAAAATTTTAAATCAATTGAAGTTAATTTCATAAAATCCACCCTCGTATTCACAGGTAATGTTATAATTTATACAGTGAATGAATCATGATTCATTTCTGGTTACAATTTCATGACCAAAAATCTGCTTTAATAATTTATAAGCCGCTTGCTGTAAGCCATCACAGAAGAATATTATGCAGATAAATATTCACACCATCCATCCTTTCGGTTGGCAGAACAATTCATGAAAGAATAAAAGTAAAAAGTGCACGAAATGCCATGAAATGAATAAAATTAAGCTCTTCTTACACCACATACGTAATTAAAATTTGGGTTGAAATGAACATCGACAATACAATTAAGAATAATTAAGAGGTTTTCGAGGAAAACAAAAAATATTTTATGAGGCTTTTGCGCAACAATTATTCGAATAAACTATAATTTGTTAAATTTAGAAAATGTGTGAATACACTGTTTAAAAAGCTTTTTTAAAGGTTTTCTTCTTGCTGTTATTTGGTGTTGTTCTTTGTAATGATTAACGCTTTGGATTTAAGAATGAAAATTTCATACACCAGCAGCTGCTCTAAACAGTGTCTGTCGAAAGTAAATTATCATAGAAAAAAATTTTTAAGTTTTCTAGAATTATCAGAATATAAAAAAGCAACGGAACACTTAAATTACAACATGAATTTTAAAAATACAAACACACTGAACGAATAGCAATATAATTTCTTAAACAATAAATTTATAAGAATACCAACCCCTTATTCCACATTACAAAGCATGAAATTTCAAAGAATTACAACATGAAAATGCCTTGTATAGAATATGTTAGCCTACCGCCGTAGTGGAAAGACAAACTCCAAATAGCAATATTACCGCCACAATCCCTTACGGTGTTAAGAGCACATTTACACTGTAGTTTTTGGTGAAAAATAATTTATTTATTTCAGAACGAGGTCATCATATTATTAGGAAACCAATAAAACAGTGTGCAAATCCATAATCTACTCTTAAGATGGCAAAGCATTGTGGCGGTAACTAGCAAAGATTTAAATTCATATGCATAGTGTCTTCTATTTTAAATTGAACGAAGAACAATTTTTTCCCGATAGGTATGTAACTAGGTTATGGGAAAGGAGACCAACAAGAGTCTCATCTATATCGGCATACACCTAGGTAACCAAATAGACTGGTGCGCTCATCCTTTTACTTACCACGCATTCTATTCGTTCAATTCGCTCTTATTCAGTCTTTAAATACTCATGGTTTTCATCTCATCGGGAGCAACCGACAGTATCTTTTCATTTCTTCCTATTGTGTCACTGATAACAGTCGATATGACGTTTTCACCCGCTTTCTCAGCGTGGTCTTCAAATCATTGAAAGTCATTGGTTTATCCACGCTTATGGTACGTAGTACGCATGCTCTATTAGCAAGAATATTAATATTATATTATTTCAGATGACTCCTTCTTGATGACTAGGTGCCCACATAAAGTCAATTTGACCAAATTATCACTGCCGCAGGTCGCATATATTCACTGTAGCCGAAGGCAAAGTCCGGCTTCTTGTTGTTATATCTATATAGGTCCGGTCACGTCCTATCTCTATTTTTAGAGCTATCCATACATACATATACTTACATACAAACATGCACATACATAATTGATCATTACAACCTTGCAGTCAGGAAAACGTCGACATCAACCATTTTTTTGTGTTAATTTTATCCAAAAGTGACGGGAGTTTAACGTCGACTTAGAACGACAGATTTTTGACAAACTTTTAAGGATAATTCTATTTTACTTAGCGAAGACAATCGTATTTCGATCGCAGAGAGGTTCACAATCAGGTCCATTAGATGCGCATAATTGTATGGAATTAAGCCACCATTCTTCGTCGGACAGCACTGGGCGTAGAAATGCTTAGACTACAAAAGTTAACACTCGAAGAATGAAAGCCTTAAGGTTAACAAATAGTTCCAACTGTAGTATATCTGTTCAGGTATTTGAAATTAAAAATTTTAGGGACCGCAATTCAATTAAATTCTCTGCGAACTACTCGATTGATAGTAATCGAATTAATAGAAAATGGAAATGGAAACAACATCTAATATTTCTGTTCAATACGTAGTGTAATATAATTATATATACATACATTTATATATGTATATATATTTACATATTGTATAATAAATCGATCAATTACATTTATTTATTTATATGCAATAGACATACCTATGTATGTAATATATACATACATAATTTAAGTAAACATAAATAGTATCTATTAAAATAGAATTTGGACGTAATAGATAATAATTTATGTTGAGTTCAATTTAACATTTTAGTCCATAAGTCCATAAATAAATACACGATTATTTAAATAAATAAATACACATACTATCGAATGCATATAATATGTACATATGTATTTATGTATAAATATGAAATGCTCTTATTTCGAAATGATTTCTAAATGTTTTATTCACATTTAAAATCATATCAAATTCCATAATATTATCGAACGCATTGCACAAAAGAACTCAAATTTAATTCAATGCATTGAACATTATAAGGGCGTTCTGTTTAATAGAAAACACTGGTTAGAATAATAGGTTGATTCGCACTTCGATTTTATGCGAATACTTATATGAAATAGGTTTTTAAATACAAAAATACTAGAACCAATCTTAATTTAACTTTTTGCCTTACTTACTTACTTAATTAGTCATTATAACCGTTCAGTTAGGATTACAACCTAACTGCTCACACAATTTATGTTGTGTGTGGAAATTTAATACATGAGTGGCAGACCCTACAATCTAAAGTTGACTCTGAACAACAGACTTTTAAAAAACTTTTCATGGTAACTTTATTTACTCTCAGAGTTTTTGCTTGAAGACTGCTGAGAGGAAGTCGACTATAAAATATTTTTTAATATTTCAGTATGAGATGTCTGGGCTGTGGCTTGATGTCGACATACTACCTACTAGACTACAAACGGTTTTTGCAAAAACCCAAGAAAAAAAATCACACGGCGTTTAATAACACGATGTTGGTGACCAGTTGACGTAAGAATGTGATGAGATAATTCGTTCTGAAAATAAGTCGATTGTATCTCGTTCGGTGGGCAGCTGGCTCCCTTTACTGAAACCTCTTTAGGTAAAATTAGGTTACGTTAGCAGAGTGGTCTTCCACTGTATCCACTGTTCCACGCCTTCACCTACTGGTCATTTGTGACTCTGCATAAAGAACAAGGAAAAATAATGAAGAAAAAAGGGAACAAAGAAAAAACCATATAATCCAAGAAAGATTTCATTTTACGTAAGATATCCCCATGCTAGAAAATCCCGTTTATAGCTATCAGTTCCTTAACAAATCGATTACCTACCAATCTCTGCCTCCATACATAACTGCAGACAAGGACCGTGTTATAAAATATGATCCATCGTTTCTTTTGCTTCTTCACTTAGTTTCATTTTCAATAATCAAAATAAAAAATAAACATGTATGGCGGCTGTCAAATTTTAGAGTTGCCACTTGGCCAAAAAAATTATATTCTTACGGATACACAGTATATTATGTTATTCTGTAGTATTTTAGTTAAAAAATTAGTTTGTAGTTGCTCATTTATATTCTGTTTTTTCCCGTATTCTGTTTAATTTTATTTGTTGGAAGAAATTGATGCTTGTAGTACAAAAAAAAAAAAACTAAATAACTCTTACTGACTTAACTTTGTTTATAAAATTCTTTTCAAGCAATATTATCTCCTGAGATTGAAACATAAACAAAAAGAAACAACAATAATAGCAACAAAGGAAAGACGCAATGTTTATAGCCATCACTGGAGTTAAAGAAAAGTTTTGATTTTATTTTCCTTTTTTGTGTCCGGTTTTAAGAGAAATAAAAACTGTCAACATCATCAATAAACCGTCAACAGAAATACAAAACAACACACAAAATATTAGAAGGAAAAGAATATTTCCTCATTACCAACCTTGTTATCATCCTCATTATGGATTTATCCTTCAAAATAAGCAAATAAAATTGCCATGAAAAGGTTTCTCAAAAAATCGGTCGTTCGGACTCGACTTTAAACTGTAGGTCCCGCCACTCATGTATAAAATTAACACACACAACATAAGTGGTGTGAGAAGCTAGGCCGTAATCCTGACTGAAGGGTTGTAATGGCCAATCATATATATATATGTATGTATGATAAGCAAGGAATATGAAACTTAAATATATATGGAGCAATGGACCATAAGTCCGTTTGTATTCATGTGGCGAAAATACTTACACTTCTGTATGTATGACTATGGTAATAAAGTCAGTTTCTTATGATAATTTTTGAGGGAAAAAGTCTTTCAGGGAAGTTAAATTTCAGAAATGAGTGACGAACTCTTTCGCAATTATTTGCCTGAATACAGGAGATATCCACTAGCAAAAAAGCAAGAGCAAGCAGCCTAAAAATTGTGGATTGTCCATTATAAGCTTGCATAAAGAGGGTAGAGCATAGAACTTCGAGGTAGTTCAGATATTATAATATGTACTTAAACATCATATTGTTATGTTTTTACCTTTTAAAAACGTTTAAAATATGAGTTCGTATATTGCAAATAAAATAAAAATAACTTTGTGTTTTGTTTCAATTAAACACTTTATTGTTCGCACTATTCTGTATGCCACTGTTTACGACTTGATGTAAACAACGACAATTACTTCGTTTGTTATTCTTCTTAATAGTCTTTTGCGTAAACAATAACAATTGATCGAAAGATTTTTATAACAGAGATCTTTAAACCACGATTATTCTCTTTAAACACTGCGCGTCTTTACTCAAGACTGACTGAACTTTTACTGCCTTTTATAAGGCAACGTAAATAGTCTGATAAATGATTTTGAAATCGAATATTCGTGGCTTCACCTTCTCGTGATCTCTTTTCACAAAACAATACTATTACTGTACTCTAAACTATATACAGTGGACAACAAAAGTCTATGCCCACCAATATGTGTATGGGATTTCATGAATTTTAAACAATAATTGAGGTTTTTATATTTATTTTATGAGGAGATCATTAGAAATGGTTACGTAGTCGCTAAACCTAAAACAGAAGCTAACTGAAAAACTTGCTGATGACTGCATGACGTCAATTATTTTGCTGCCCACTGTATGTGTAACATATTCATGGTATTTCGCAACAAATACAAACCTAATATACAAACAAACAAAAGAGAGAAGTTCATAATGTGACCATTAAAGTCATCAGTATGTTGTGTAATGTTATCAGAACAGAACCAGCTCAGGCCAGAAAAAACGCATTTGGTCACAATAATTGCCTTTAATAGAGTTTCTGTAGCATTATATGTATAAAGATTTGAAATGGCTATATAAGGCACTCTCCCACAAATGTACATTTTTGCAGATAAAAATAATTTTTCGGCAAAATTTTGTAAAGCCATCAACTTTTTGGCGCTTCCCAAACTAAAGTACAAGTCATGGAAAAACCATAGCAAAATGGAACAAATGGCTACACACTTTAAACCGCAAACTTTTCTACATGATGTGGATTAGAAATTAAAAATGGAAATTTAAAAAAAAACCAAAATAGACGTTGACAGTATGGAACGAAGACTTTCCAAAGATAATGCTGTGAGGCAGACGTAAATTTCTTTCTTCTCCTTTTTCTTCCTCCGCCCTCATACCAATTTCGTTTATTATTTGATGTCTCATGTGGAACTTCCTCACATATTTCGCGTAATGTACTGTTTATCGTTGGTCTTGCGCTTCAAGAAGAATTTTATTCTGCTCTTTTCGATTCTACAAGCATCTTTGTGGACGAACACTAATGCAGTCTTTGTGTTGGAACTAGGAAAATATTTTATGCAGGAAAGAGAACATTTTTATATCATATAGAAAGAAAGAAGTTTCACATACGAAAGACCTGGCTAAAGAACGATTTTTTTTGTAATAAAGTGTGCTATCCGAGACGAGTGCTACTTACGAATACATGATTCTCGGAAAAAAGTCCCTTATTTAGCTCGAACATAATCCTTTGTAGAAGTGATTGAACAGTGAAACACAAGACACATTCTGGCAATGCGCTAATAAATCAAAATAGTTGGTTACACTACCATCATTAATTGGCACTTCTACCCTCTCCTACACGCGGTTGAGAAGCCTCAAAATATACTTTGAGGCACCGACCCAAACATGAGAGTCGGTCGGTTGCAAGTGGCGTAAATAGTAAGGAGATCAGATGAAGTGAAGTGTATACTATTGCATATAAAGATGATGCAATATTATTGCTGCATCACTGGGGTCTTTCACGCGTTAAAATCGACCCTATTCATACGACATCTTTCGGAGATTGACCGTATGTGGAATGTGCGTGAGTCATTCATATAACGCCTTTTCGTCTCAACCTCCAAAGTGCTCGGCCTACCATTTAAAGAAGACCAATGACAAATATTTCTGTGTCGATAGGATTACATACATAACATAATTGGTCATTACAACCCTTCAGTCAGGATGACGACCTAGTTTCTCACACCACTTATGTTGTGTGTGCTAATTTTATACATGATGGGTGGGACCTACAATTTAAAGTCGACTCCGAAAGACAAATTTTTGAGAAACTTTTCATGACAATTTTATTTGCTCTCATAGTTTTTGCCAGAAATCTGCTGAGAGGACGTCGCCGAAGAAACACTTTTTGTATTTTGTTTTGATGTCTGGCCTGAGGCCCGAACCCCGGCTTTACGTCTAATAAGCCAACACACTACCTACTAGACTATGGCGACTTCATAGGATTATAAGCTACAAAAAGAAGATCGTTAATGAAGATAAAAAATAGAGTTGGAGATAGATGCCCCTGAGATTAACCTGTACTTGTCTGATGGGATCCCATCTATAACAACCGGTATAGTGTGCGCCCTAAGAAAGCACGGTATAAATCGAGAGAAGTTTCCATCAACACTAAAGGTTTGGTAAGTTACAATAGAATTGCAGTGTTAACATATGTTGGAAAAATTTACTGTCAAGTCATTCCCGCCAATATGTTATTTCGTCCTTTGATGATCTGAAGACTGTTGCTAATGCTACTGCTTTAGTTCGATTTTTGGCAATTAGATCTTTAGATTCACTTAAGTGATATAAACAAGGATAATTTGTCTTGTGATTGTAGATGACTTGCTTAAATGGTTAGAGAGTTATGTTGAATTAATTTTTATTCGAGTTCTGGTTACTAAAAATTTTAAAGTGACCTTAACCAGGGTCGTAGAAAATGGTTTAAAGCCCTGAGCTTCTGAATTTTCTAAGGAATGAGATACTAACATATAGCAATTTAGATTCTGCGAAAACTCTGAACTTCCACTAGGTTCTTTTGAAAAATAAGTTTCAGGACTTAATGGCTACAAAGAGAAATATTTCATAAGTATAGTTGGGAAAAAACTTATTGTAATTTATAATTTTTGCTTATGCTTCGCTTTTATAAGCTTTATAAAATTGCGCACTCGAGATTGCCTACCTTTGCTAATCGTCTACTCAGAGTTAACGTAAGTACCCTTAATACATCAGAAAATTTGCAACTGCTCGTCAATTACGTTGTTAAAGTATACGCTCCGATTTGGTTCATAATCAAACAAAAACGGTCTTTTAAAGAAGGAGCCAAACATATTTTCCATCTGATTAGGTACTCTCGTTTTTTACCCGAAAATATCAGATTAGTTGTGGATTCTGTTGTCGAAAGAAATGCTTTTTTTGCTCACCCGGAAAATCTACTTGTCAGCATGCTGTTTGATGATAGAGACCATATTCGGAGGCTGGCATTGCAAAGAATAATTAAAGCTAGAGAAGCTGAAAGTAGCACTAAATACAGAATATTTAAACCACCAATAATTAATTTATCTACTGGAGATTACACCTAAATTATTTATGGCACGAGTGTAGGGTTACAGCACCGCCGGCATATTTCCAATGAGGACCTTCAAATCATGGCAAAAGATAACAGCTTAGAAATTGATGACTTTCCTTGTCACACACAAGCTGTCGAAAGATGTGTTAAACTGGTAACAGAAGCCTCTCAATGTGTAACTAACGCTGCTTCTAGCGATGGCCTGATTAGAACCAGGTTAAAATCACGAGCAGAAATGCCAAATTTTGGTCAAAAAATATGTTTAAATATTAAGTTTTGGTCATTTATTATAAGTTTTATTTTCTTGTACATTAATTGCAAGTATAAAATATATTAATAAAATAAATTTGTATCTCGTTTTTATTTTTTTTTTTATTTTAAGCATAGGGTTTAGGTTTGTAAAAACGTTTTCAAAAGTAGAGCCTTGAAGATGGCATGCAATTCGATTTTTATTACTTTTACCGTAATCTGTGTAAAATTACGCAAATTTTGATACCTCTTGCGAAAGTGCAGCTAAAAAACTATTTTTGCCATTCAAGGACGGGACAGCCTAATGCTCATATCTAATACAATGTAAAATACATAACGCAGAAAACATATGTGACGTATGAGTTATATTTAATGCCATTAGTTTCACACATGACAAAATCGAAGTTTTCTTATTGCATACTTTTCAGGGTAACTATTACAAAACATGTAGTATGATACGTATGGGTAATATATTTCAAATACAATTAAAAATAAAGTATACCCCATAAATTTGGAATTAAGCTACATGATTTTTCGATTCTAAGCAATTCTAGGCTATATACTAGTAGGTAATAAATACATCATGACCTGTATCTTCCTAGTCTGTATCTTGAACATCTTCACAACAAAAAATATAACTTTGGCAAAATTTCAAACCGTTTTTATTGTATTGCATTAAGGTCACCTCCACGTGAGATTAACATGCCTTCAAATCGCTTGTGCATGATATCCAACGTGGCATGATGAAATAATGTGCTGCCAGAACAAAAAAAACCCAAAAATCGTCAAAATAAGGATATATCTCCAAATCGTCAATATGATATTTTTGGAGTTCAAAATCGTCAGAATGACGATAAATCGTCAAATCTGGCAGCTATACTTTTGACGCTGAACACTTTTCAACTGATAACACTGTGAAATCAATTTTAATCTTGATTGTTATTAACAAAGATGAATTCCAGTATGCTTATCATGCAGTTTTTAATTCAAGTTTCGATTATTCATTACAGATTTACATTACTGACCCACATTACCTCCCTCTATTTATACTGCCTTTAGCCTTTTAGTCAAAAAATTTTTGCTGGATGATAACCATTTCGAAAGTTTTTGTTCTTTCTCTCTTTTTTTAGCCTCATTTGTGTCATTGATTTGCTGTATTGTGTTGTAAGAACGAATACATTAACCACTTTTAGTATGTGTCATAGCCTCAGTCAGTATTGTAGAAATTCGGTCAATTAGCATTAAACCATTTGCTGTATAACATTTAACACTTCATTAAATTTTACCAATTGTTGTTTTATTGGACAAGATGAAGGTCACTTTTTGTTAACAATAAAATATTTTTGCAATCATAGAATGCTTGATGTAATATCCTTTTGATTAAAATACAAATTAAAACAACAATATTTTATTCAAATAAAAAGGAATTTTTTTAATTTAATTAAATTCAATTAAAAGTAATTTTTTAATTAAATTAAATTCGATGTTAAATTTTAAAAATGAAAAAATCGATTTTTTTTTAAATAAACAACAAAACTAACAGAATGTTTTTATTTTGAAATTCAAAATTATTCTATATAAATTGAATTTTTCATTATTTAATCTGTGGAAAAAAAGTGAAAATCAAAATAAATTTTTGTTTGAATTTAATGATAAAATGGTCCTCTATAATTTGATAAACAATAAAAATTCTTTAATTGCTCCAAAGTAATTTTTTTGACAATAATATGATGGAATGATTATTGGTTAACAATAATTATCATGACCATGATCAGAAGGGCCACTGACGGTAAATATATTGTGGACCTGATAGAATGAGGGAGGGTTTAAGAGTGACGAGAGAAAAGGGAAGGCCAAAAGAAGTTTTGTAATCCTGGACTTAAAGAACTCGCCGTTGACAGTGAAGACCTGACTAACATTGTTCTCACAGAAATATGAGCCAATGGCCTTCTCCCTTACGCGATGGGTGCCGGTATACACGGTGGTCGCTTGGTGCATCACCGCGGTTGGCGTCGTGTAAATACGGCAGTTACTTATTGGTCCACAGAGACTGATGATGCATATACTTGGTAGTCATGCTTAAAACATAATTTTAAATGAAATCTGGGAAGAAGACGAGAAAATAAATAAAATTTTTAAAATATTTTACTAATATTTCCTTAAATCTAAAGTATCTACAACAACAACAATAGCAAAAAGCAAACAGAAACAACTGTAATGGTATAATAGAACGTATTTTAAGAAAATATTGTCTTCCATTATTTTTTGTTAACAGTTCAAGAATTCCTCTCTTCTTGTAAAACAGATGTTTTGTATTCAACATATAGACGTTCATTCACTGCATTTTTCATAATGTGTTTGTGTGGGTGTGCGGGGAAAAGTAAATGGAGCTTGTCAAAGTTATCCTTGTTGACGTTATTGTTTTTTTGTTTTTATTTCTGACAGATTATATCAACAATAAATTCTTATTTTCGAAATGTGTGTTCTGATTAAATGTGTCCAAATATGTTTGCGTTTCATACGGACCTTTAGGAATTAAAAAAAAATTACGATAAATACTGAAAGTTTACGGAACTGAGTGTGACATTTATTTAAGTAATCGAATCCTGAACTCGTATAATACCATACTATATTCGGCTGTATTTCACGAATTGTATCCTTACGAAATCAGAGTGGCAATTAACCTCTTTCAGATGCAAACTTCAAGTCAAAAGGTCTAAATAAACCTACCTTTTATGATAGTATACCGGATCTATCATTCATTACTTACGTAATGATAACAACTTAGCTTATCCCATGTTGTGTGACTTCATCCATGAGTGTTAATTAAATCGCATGTTATTGGAGGCCAATGGACTGCTTAAAAACGCAATATTAGTTGCATACTCAGATCACATCGCTATTGGTTTGTACCGCGTGGCATGTGAGACCGCCTTGTTGAAACTAAATTTTAAAGTCTTCCATATTGAGTCAGTTATCATCGTTAGGAACCTTGCTAAATTGGTTGCAACGTTGCGATATTCATTGTCCTTGAACAGTTACAGATCAAAGAGGCCACCAATACACAAACCGCAATAAGCTGTGAACTTTTCTTACATTCTCTGCTCTTTACACAAAATTTATTAATTTTGTTTGCCTGCGTAATCATTGTGTCAAAAATGTCGTCGTTCGTCGTTGAGAATAACTTTTCGTTAGAAACACAATTCTCAACCCAAAAGAATTTTTATAATAAAATTCAAAGATTTGAAAGGGTTGTTCGTTTGGTAAACTATTCGTGGTGGACTGACAAAACTTATTGAGAATTTTTGCCATTGTCACATGTCACGAAACTGCTTTTTTATAAATGTTACACAAAATATATAAAACTATCAAATTACGCTGACTGATTTTCGTTAATTGTGGCTTCAACTTCAGTTCTACTACAGCCTTTTAGTTGGTTTGTTCGTCTACAAGGTAAAGTGGTGCTAATTAAAGAAAAAAATTTTTTTTAATTTTTTATTAAAAATTTCTGACCTAAGGATGTCTTTAGTTACTAACTTACTTACTTACTTAATTGGCTATTAACAGTCTGTTTATTGGATTTAGACCTACTTTAACACATTCTTCCTGGCGCATTTAGCTTTCGCTTTGTGGTCACATCAGTCGATCGCAGGACTTCCCCGATTTGATTCTTCCAATGCAGGCAAGTTTGTCCGTTACCCCGATATCCACTAATCCCCGCATCAAACCTGCCTTGTTGGAGGAACGTCTTATATCTGAACGAAACCAACGCAGCCGCATTATGTTTATGTATTGCACAACGTTCATGCCTCATTATTATAGAACTTAAGTTGGACTTTTCTCTCAAATACTCTCAAGGCCACATTGGTGAATAACACCGTCCTCACCATACAGAAGCATGGGGAGGATGAGCAACTGGTAGAGCATATTTTTCGTCTAGAGAGATCTTTGTTACTTAATTGCCTATTGAGACCAGAGTAACAACTGAAGCTATGCTTGAAATCCAGATAAACAAATTCACTGACAACAGCGTAAGTAAAGTTATAGGCGATAATCTGGTATCCGATACATCGCATGTCCCTACTCATTTACTGCCAGACCCATCTTGATAGACTTAAGCTCAGTAGCGCTAAAGTCAGTAGCGTTGTCTGGCTTGGTACAACCTATGTTGTATGCAAAAAACTGGACACATTTGTGTAAAATGCAAAGCACTCCCGCCTTTCGTAAAACATTCTCCACAATAAAGTTGAAAAGGAATGATAATGAATGATCACCTTGTCCGAAACCTCGCATGATGTTAAAAGTCTCGCAGAGGTTCTTTTCTTCCTTGACAGAGCTGCAGTAGTTGCTCAGCGTTATGTATGTATGCAGACATATCTGGTCATTACAACCCTTCAGTCAGGATTACTACCTAGGTTTTCACACCACTTATATTGTGTGTGCTAATTTTATACATGAGTGGCGTAACCTACAGTCGACTTTGAGCGAGAGATCCTTTGAGAAACTTTTCATGACAATTTTATTTACTCTCAGAGTTTTTGCCACAAATCTGCTGAGAGGAAGACGCCGAGGAAATATTTTCTATGTAAATGAAATGTTTTATTCGAGATGTCTGACTTGTGATTCATTTTGCATAATCTTACCAGTTTCGCAGGAATCCCGAGCTGAGACATTGCCCCAAAAAAACGATTCCTTACAGGGCTATCGGAGGATACCTTATATTAGACAAATAGGTAGTATGTTTCGACCTGTTTTGCATGGGACTTCTCCAGAATTTTACGTAATATGAAGACCTGGTTGATGGTGGAATTTTGAAGTCAGAGACCTCACTGATAAGGACAACTGAGCGTTTCGGCGTTCAGTTTCGTTCGTTCAAACAATACACTCGTAAGAAGCTTTTATGGGGTATGGAGAAGGCTTATTTATACCCAAGTGGTTGGCTCATATTAAGCGGTCCCTATTTTAAAACAGGACAGAGTACACCGACGTTCCAATCGTTGGGCATCCTCGAAAGAGAAATTTTATTATGAAACTAAATTGTAATTGTAAAAGGCTTTTAAAATAAATCAGTTTTTAGTTTTTAATTTTAATTACTAAAAACTACAACAGCTAGCGACTGACTGTTTTCTGTCGTTGAATTAGAGTTAGTTAAGCAAGGAAATGGAAAAGAACTTTCATGTAAATTTTTTCCTTTACAATATTATTTAACTTGTTGGTTTAATTTGATGTTATTTTAGGAAGAAATTTAAATATATTTCCTACAGTTTTGCTTCTCTTTTAACAATGAAGAAGAATTTTAATTAACTCTTAAAGCTGAAAATATTTTTACTAATCTCCTTGTAAACTCTATTATCATCGTACCATTAATGTTGTTATTATTGTTATAGATGAAGTTGTTGTTTTCACTTGAATATTTTAATTAACTGACAAAAAAAAAAAAACAGAAAAATAAACAAAATAATCTGTATATCCCAAAAAACAAAAATAACAGAACTGTAGTCCTCGTAACATCAGTTTGTGCTTTAATTTTATTTTTTTCCTTTTTTCTGTGGTTAGTTTACAAGGAACTTTAGGATTTTTAGAAATTGCTGGCAAACGAATAATTGAAAAAGGAGTAAAAAAGAAAATTTACCTACATAATGTTTGTATATGTATTGTATAATAACATGATGTAATTTAATAAATAATTTGGAATAATAAAAGATTATTTTGAATTGCCCAGAGCTAGCTGCTTGCTTCTTTCAAACAGACTAATTAACAGTTAAGCCATACAAGAGCAGCCACATATATACATACATAATTGGTCATTACAACCCTTCAGTCAGGATTACACCCTGGTTTCTCACACCACTTATGTGGTGTGTGTTAATTTTTATACATGAGTGGTGGGACCTACAGTTTAAAGTCGACTCCGAACGACAGATTTTTGAGAAACTTTTAATGGCAGTTTTATTTACTCTCAGAGTTTTTGCCAGAAATCTGCTGAGAGGAAGTCGCCGAAGAAATATTTTTTGTATTTTGTTTTGATGTCTGGCCAGGGGCTCGAACCCTGGCTTTGCGTCTAATAAGCCAACACACTACCTACTAGACTACGGCGACTTCAGAGCAGCTACAAATCACACTAAATGTGTCATAATTCCTCCTTCATAAATGTGTGACAATTATTCTGTTTTTTCAATATTTGCATCGTCTGACAGTAATTTAACTATATGGCTTTAAGTAATCATTACCTGTTAACTTCTGTAACATAAAATGGTCGGCATTTGAATATCTTAGCAGCGTTTATATATTAAATTATTTGGGACTTAAAAGTCGAACTATCGGCGTTGACAAATCGATATCATTTCATTATTTTAATGCTATTTTCGAGCAAAGTGCATATGAGACGGGAAACATATATAATTGTAGTCAATGTTGTCAAGACTTTGTCGCATGATTTGAAATTAACTTAATGGAGACAGGGCATAGGTAATGCAAGTGCCTTAGTTAATTTGGATATTATCGACACTTACTACAGGGAAGCTCAATCCCGTTGGCAGCAGGAGGGTAAGTGCAATATTGCTAGCGTCTGTTGGATACACACGTATAACCAGACTGACTACTTCCCTATAATCACATGACCATCTATCGCGTAATAGATATTTTTACAGTCTAAAGTCCTTTAGGTATTCATGTTCAAAGGCTTGGTATTCTGGCAAATGACTTCTGCAGGAGTTGTGGCTCTGAGGAGGAAAAAGGGACTGTCTTTCACCCCATATATCATTACGCTGCTTTTATTGTAAGTAGATGGAGGTTTCTTGACTGAACTCTTTCATATAAATATTGCAGCAATAGCATCATTTATTTTGAACTAGGATTGGCTTGACAATTGACTGAAATGGTGACCTAATTTGAAGTTCTTCTTCTAAAGGGGGTCGATTAACATACCTAACCTAACCATATATTATAATGTATGCAATCTTTATCTGGGTGCTTATTAGCCGTAAGGCCGCGGTAAAACTCTAGCAGGGACTTCTCCAAGAAAACAGTATATTAAAAAATATTTTTTCGGTGACTTCCTCGCAGCAAGAACTCTGAGAGTAAATGAAAATTGTCATGAAAAGCTTCTCAAAAATCTGTCGTTCAAAGACGACTTTAAACTGTAGATCCCACCACCCATGTATAAAATTAACACGCGTAACATAGTGGTGTGCGAAGCGAGGTCGTAATTCTAACTGAAGGTTTGTAATGACTAATTATATAAGTATGTATTGTACAACGATTACTTCTTTTAAAATGTTATAAAATAAGGGTGCTACGCTTAGAACAGAAATAACTACCTACCATCCGCATCAACAGGCATATCATTGGTTTATGGTTAAAACGATAGAGTTATGCCCTGGGTATAGTGTAATGCAAGTTTGTAGAATAATTTAGTGAGCATTTAATGAGTACCCGTTGAAATTTGTATAATTTTCTTGTTGCTTGTTTTCATTTCCAAATAGTCACGGTATTTCAATGCCCTTTTCTTATTAAAAAAATAAATTTTATTGGCAAATTCTGTAAAAATTACATTAAAAAGAGATGAAGATTTTAATTTTTTTTCGGATAATTTTTTCGGTACAAAATGACGTGCTAGTAAAAATGTTTGAAAAATAACGAAACATTAAATCCAATGAAAATCCTAAATAGCGTTTCCTAGCATAACGACAACAATAACAACAACAAGAATTTATACGTTTGAAACATTTTCAAAATTTTTTATATCAAATTTTTTTCCAAATATTCCACATTTATTTCAATTTTTTTCAAGTTTTTCCCATTTGGGTAGATTTCGGATATGTTGCAGGTTAAGTTTTAAAATTTTTTTTTTGTAAAAACAATGAACAACAATATAAAATTTGTGTGTGTGTATTTGCCATATTAAAAAACACAGTGACTATGCCCATTCAACCCCTTATCTCTAACCTTTTACTTATTGAAACAGCAAATATTGTTTTTATATTCACTGCTTTCAATCATAAATTCTGCACATTGCAGTACATATTGGAAATGAAAAATAAATTAATCTGGAAAATATTTTATAGTCCGCAGTGATCCGAATGCTAATACCGTATGATATTTTAGCTATTGGTTTTTTTAGAATTTTTTTATTTTGTTTTTCTGTCTAAAACGGTGATTAAAATCATGTGGCAAGTTTTTCAGTCGAAAAAGTAAAGTAGCATACATTGAGTTTTTTTTAAGAACTGATCTTGGTTAACATATTGTTACGAAAATGGAAAAAATTATACTGGTGCTTTGCTTTTATATCGTTTAACATTAAAATTATAAACAAAAGCTACAAAAACAAAAACAATAAACTTGTTTACAAATTATCGCACTGCGTAATACAGCAGCACACACAAGCATATAAAATAGTAAACAAGTGAACAAAAATACAACAACAAACACTACAAGAATAAATATAAACAAAATATAAAAACAACAATAATGAAATAACAATGTTTACATTTATAGAGATCTCGAGATGGCGAAGCCACGAACCTTCGACTTTAAGAACATTCATCAGACTATTTACGTTGCCATATAGAAGTCAAAGAAAAGCAGGCAACTGAGTTAGTAAAAATTCAGTCAGTCTTGTGTGCAGACGAGGTGCGTTTGAACAATTGTCTAGTAATTGTTATTGTTTATGCAAAGGGTGTAAACAGAGGAATAACAAACGAAGCAATTGTTGTTGTTTACATCAAGTTGTGAACAGTGGCATACAGAATTGTGCGAAAAATAAAAACTTTTAGTTAAAATTAAACGCAGGTTTATTTTTATTTAATTTGCAATCTACGAGCTCATATTTTAAACGTTTTTAAAAGGGTAAAAACGTAATAATATGGTGCCATGTTTTACACGACAAACAAGAAAAAGTCATCAGTAAAGTTGAATTATTTTCTAACGCCCAATTTCCGTTGAGAAACGAATTATAAAGAGTTATAAAAGTTATACAAACTATAATTTAACCCTAAGTTAAGGGTTTAAGAGATAAGGCTCTATTTGGGCTGACTCTTTAGAAGTCCAAGGAACATATTTTAAAGACAAATTACCAAACACAACAATGAGTTGTCCTTTTTTGGGGCATATGTGTCCCTATGGTCGTTAAATGATACAATTTATATACAATCTTTCATCAATTAAAATTAAGAGAAAAGTAAACGCTTCTTGTATTTGAGATAACAACACCTATTTTTTTAATAAAGTGAAATATTTGATGCAATAAAGTAATGTAATTTTCGAATTTAAGTGCAGCCGGTAGTTTGTTCACCTGTCTGAATCCCCATTAGGCAGGCTTATTTTTGCGTAGTGCTTCATTACATTGTTCTTTTAAGTTTGCTCTGTGGTCCTTGGTACATTATTGTTTGCTGTTTTTGAGAGGATCTTGTACCTCCTTTAACATAGCGTCTGGTATACAAGCTATCCCCATATTTATTTTCTGTAGACCAGTAATCTTTCAATTACAGCAAAATATGATATCCCGCAGAGAATTCCCGACTATTTTAATGGGATTATCGAATTAATTTTTCTAACTAAGCTATAAAACTTTACCTGAAAGGAATACATCTGAAACAGGAAAGACATTCGAAATGTATGCTCTCTAGCCTCATTTAAAATCACGTTAATCGTTACTAAGTGGCACCAAAGGCTCGCAAAATTTTTGTTGTTAGAATACCGTGTCTTTAATTTCGTCAACAGATACTCCTTGGTCTTCATCATTATTAGTCAAAAGTCTTTGGTTTATCTATTTGCGTCGACACTATTGTCTCCCATCAATAAATGCTAAATTTCATTTTCGTTGAATTTAATAACTTCACATCCTTGGCTAAATATAGTCTACGAGTACAATACCAAAAATAAGTGAATAATGCTAATAGTAAGAAACAAAAGCAATTGGCGTTTGGTATAATCGTCGTTGTACTCCCGGCTTACCACCTTTATTACTCGAAATATTATCATCGACAAGGAAAGATGCTACTCCATTTCAGTCACTGAAGAAATTTTTTTTTTGATTTCCCTAACGCAAGACATCCTAAAATTTGCGTAAGTGATCGTAGATTACCAAAATGATTCTAAAAATAAATGAAACTATGTCTTCAGGGTTCTACCAATCTTCAAAGTTTTGAAAAGTAGTTATTTTCATGATTATATTTCGCAATCCTTAATTTCGACTCCTAAACTAAATATGCCACGATTATGTATAGAAAAAGTTGTCATCGCAAAGAAATTTTAGAAGAACACATCTGAATCAGTTTATTTGAGTCACACAACGCCAAGTCGTGGCACTGCAAAGGGCATTCTAACTCCCATCACAACTTTATTTGAAGATAAAAGTTGGAATTTAGATGACGTGATTTGCATTGGATGTCACGATGTAATACCGGTAGGAAGGGTGGCGTTATTCAATATTTGGAGGAGTATTTGAAGAGACCGCTACAATGGTGTGTTTGTATGCTCAATGCCAATGAGTTACCCCTTCGTGATTTATTCTTGACTTTAGATGGTGCACTTCGGGATCTAGAGAATATTGTGGACTTATTGGCGTCTTTTTGTGCGGTGGCTGATAATTTGCCTTACTTCCCGAAAAATGTGGTCGATCAACTAAGTACGGATCAAAAATGTCTTTATATATAACAAACTGGTTGTTGTAGTCTTTAACTGGCAAACAGTAAACCTGGATAAATTGCGCACTCGAGATGGCTTACCTTTGCTAATCGTCTACTCAGAGTTTACGTAAGTACCCTTAATCCATCAGAAAATTTGCAACTGCTTGTCAATTACGTTGTTAAAGTATACGCTCAGATTTGGTTCCTAATCAAACAAAAACCATCTTTTAAAGAAGAAGCCAAACATATTTTTCATCTGATTATGTACTCTCGTTTTTTACCCGAAAATATCAGATCAGTTGTGGACTCTGATATCGAAAAAAATGCTTTTTTTGCTCGCCCGGAAAATCTACTTGTCAGTATGCTGTTTAATGATAGAGACCATATTCGGGAGCTGGCATTGCAAAGAATAATTAAAGCTAGAGAAGCTGAAAGTAGCACTAAATACAGAATATTTAAACCACCAAAAATTAACTTCTCTGCTGGAGATTACACCGAAATTATTATATGGCACGAGTGTAGGGTTACAGCACCACCGGTTCTTCGGCATATTTCCAAAGAGGACCTTCAAATCATGGCAAAAGACAACAGCTTGGAAATTGATGACTTTCCTTGTCTCACACAATATGTCGAATAATGTGTTAAACTGGCAACAGAAGCCTCTCAATGTGTAACTAACGCTGCTTTTAGAGATGGTCCTATTAGAACCAAGTTGAAATCACGAGCAGAAATGCCAAATTTTGGTCAAAAAATATGTTTAAATATTAAGTTTTGGTCATTTATTATAAGTTTTATTTTCTTGTACATTAATTGCAAGTATAAAATATATTAATAAAATAAATTTGTATCTCGTTTTTATTTTTTTTTTTATTTTAAGCATAGGGTTTAGGTTTGTAAAAACGTTTTCAAAAGTGGAGCTCTCAAGATGGCAAGTAATTCGATTTTTATTACTTTTACCGTACTCTGTGTAAAATTACTCAAATTTTGATACCTCTTGCGAAAGTGCAGCTCAAAAAACTATTTTTGTCATTCCAGGACGGGACAGCCTAATACATATATCACATTAGACTGCAGTAAGTGTTGTCAGTAGTTTTTTGATATGGAGAGGCAAAATTATGCTAACCTCTTGACAAGCCTGCTATTTCCGTTATGATCCTTTAAAGAACCCTTAAACTGAACTACTATGTAAAGTTCTAGGATAATAGGGTTGTCATCTATAATTGCTCAGAACAACATATTCTATATTAGGTGTAGTGATGTGAAACTTTGTTTTTAAAGATTTATTCTTCTTTAGTTATATGATTATAAGAGGCAGGCTGAAGTCGCCGTAGTCTAATAGGTAGTGTGTTGGCTTATTAGACGTAAGGCCACGGTTCAAACCCCAGGTCAGACATCAAAACGAAAATTTGAAAAAAATATTTCTTCGGTGACTTCCTTCCTCTCAGCAGTTTTCTGACGAAAACTTTGATAGCAAATAAAATTGCCATGAAAAGTTTCTCACAAATCTGTTGTTCGGAGACGACTTTAAACTATAGAATACGCCACTCATGTATAAAATTAAAGCACATATCATAAGTGGTGTGAGAAACTGGGTCCATAATCCTGACTGAAGGGTTGTATGTATGTATGTATGTTTCTTGAACCCTTCAAATTAACTTTACTACAGCTTGAGTTAGTTCTTAAATTGATTTCGAAAACCAAAATCCTCAAATCATATCTTGCCTAGCCAATGCAGGTAGAAATGTCATCGCGTAACAAAACGACATTTATAATACAATTTCTATAACAAACAACAACAACAACATTTCTTTTTTATTTTGCTTCGGTTATGCTCCAATGATTCCTTTTGCTGAACTTATTTCGTCTATTTTTTGTTTGATTGTTATCGCTACTAAAGCAGAAAGTTATCGAAATTGTTAATGCAATACAAACTCCAGCTTGATTTTTTCTTTTAATTTGTTTTGCAATTTAATTCTCTTTTTATTGATTTTTATTTAACTGAAGTAACAGATAAACAATTGGGAAATGGGAAATCAAAAAAACTTTTTATTCTACAGATAAATATCATTCGTCTACCCATGCAGTCATTCATTCATTCATTCGTTCAATGGATTCAATATTATTACGATACATTTTGTATTTTTATTTATTTTTTATTGAGATTAAATGGATTTTGGGCGTTTTGTTATTGTGTCACAAGTGGAAATTAATTTTAGATTTTGAAAAAGTTTTCACGATTCCTTTCTTTATTTTTTTGGGAAAATAGAAAAAGGAAAAATAAAAAAATTCCTGAAAATAAAAAGTTTTCAATAAAATCTAAAAATTTTTACAATTGAGAATTTGCAATTTAATTCGCATAAACTCGCTGGAAAAGTTGTTAAAAATATGTGGCTTCCTATGGATTACAATAAAAAAGGTGGTGATATTTTTGAATTACAAAATTTAAAAACAAATGAATACATTTTGACTTATAAAGGACTATCGCTGTAATAAGCTCTTTTGAAATTGAAGACTTTGGATTAAAATTTCAATTGCACTTTATACTCAATTATCGATAAATTTGTCAATCTTGTTTGTGTTTTCCTAATATTCGAACGACTATAGATAAAATCAAAAGCGATATAAAAAAATATTTCAGAGTGCGTATGAGTAATTTTTAATACATCATTGTAATATATTACTCATACGATCTGTAGACAGTTGTTCAAATAGCTTCGTAAACATTTTGCAGAAGTATCAAGACTAATTAAAAACCTACTAAAATTGTAGAATATCTAAATATTGTGGATTTATTAGATACCATTAATAAAAGAATGATTAAATGATATGTTATGATATGATAAATCATATCAGCATTTTTTCCCCAAAATAAATTCTGTCTCTATAACATCTGATGATGGGGATGTCAGAAGTACTACACACAGATGAGAAAAACTGATATCTGAGGATGAAAAATTAGTCCAAATGATTGATCGTTCAATTATTTCCAGAGTAATAATCCAATAAATTCCTTTAAAATGTTGTAAACAATCTAACACAATGATGTTCATGATCTCTATTCTTTGGGTAGTAGATTCTTGCAATACCCCAAGACAATCGAAAACTCTAAATGGAATTTGAAACAATAATTGCTAAAATTCTAAGTACCTAGATAAGCTAGTTAATAAACTGTTGTTCAAGTCACCGAAAATAAAAATATCATTACAGTGGAGAACACATTTATAAGACAAACAAAGAGGATAAATTCACAGTATAAAAATTAAGACACTCCATATTTCTTAAAGCAGTTATTAAAGAATAACAAGAATAATAATGCCGGTTTTAAATTATTAATATTCTGTAGAAGCTCTGGTGTTTTTTAAAACTGGTAGATATACTTCCATACATACAAGCATAGCATATGGTCAAGAAGGTTTTTGCACACCGTATATCCTGTATATCATACCACACAGCCTGAATTAATTCCCAAGTCTTAATATTTATTGTTGTTTTTAATATTTTCTACAAGCTCTCTAACGGAATTGCATCTCAAGGCAGTAGGGACCAGTATAATATATTTAATTTTTCACCTCCAAATCATTTTTTAGTACAATTTGCAGTATATTTAGGGTTCTTATAATTATGGAAGTGGCATATTTTTATTCAACATAATGTAGCATGAAATTTCGAAGAACCACTACATAATCCATTACTTTCTGTTTTGGCGTAACTTCAGGGTAGGAAAATTATCTACAAACAACAATAATTTTAAAAGCTGTACTGCAATAAGATATTGATCCAATAGAAAGTAGGGTTGACATCATGTAATGTTGAGCGCACAACAAGTCTTTTCGATACAAAATACAGGTCTACTTAGGTATATACCTATAAGCATGAGAATTTCCGTCTATCCCCTGCAAGAAATTAAAATTTCATTTAAGAATCTCACATTCTGGTGTAAATATTCTTAAAGTTTTGGAAGAAAATAATCCGAAAATATTTAAATTTGTAATAATTTATTCTTAGAAATATCAACAACGTTCACCCGACGAGAAACCCAGCTTCAATGTCTAAATTTTTGAAAACGAGAAGCGTCGTTTCCTGATGTTCTTGAAAGTTTTTTAAAATCGAGAAATCTTAATTCTTGATAGGAGTCTGTTAAGGACTACTATTATGTTTATGTGTAAGACTTTTGTTACTGTGTGTCTATATTTTGAAAAACATATTTATTTGATCTTGCCAAACAGCTGTGGTCAGTTTCTACGAGTCAAATTTTGTTGTACATTGCATATATGAGAGAGCGAAGCTACTTAATGATTGCAGTAGGTTATCTAAACTCCATTGATTTATTGAGGATCGTAGCTTGTGTTTGATTATTTCAGTTCAACTTTTACGGTATTACATAGTTAATTTTAATTTATATATTTTATAAAATTTCAAATGTACAGAAAACTGCTGCTTTTGTGATTCTTTATTGTACTTTTTAAGTTCTTATTACTTTTCATATCTCTTGAACATGTAGTTAAAAAACTACCAGAAAAACAAGTATATGCACAAATAAAAATTCAACTACACAACCAAACTTTGCGCAGACAAAGAACTCTGTGTGGGGAGAAAAGGAAACAGCTAAAATTTAAGGATATTTTTTGCTCTGCTCTGACCATATAATATGTGTGTAAGAAAATTTTTCAGTGGAGTACACAGCGAAGATTACAATTAAGAATACGCAAGTCTTCTTGTATGAGTTAACGTATATATTCGATTGTGGAAAATTATGAAAATACTTAAAGCTATAAACACAATAAATGCAACACAGCAATCTCTCAAAAATGAAATACATGTATGTATATGAAAGTGATTATTTTATGCGCAGCGCGACAGCAAGAAAAGATTCTACTGCTAATTTCTATTTTTATTATAGCAGTGATAGAATTAGTGCTCACAGTGAGAGGATTTATGCGGCAATACAATAACATGTCTGATGCATCTGTTGTAAAACGTTTTAAAAACGCGATGTATGAAATATAACGTGAAAGAACATTTTAGCGGCACCAATATTAGAGAATTAATGAATTGCTTATTTTTTTAAATGTTGTGTTTATGCTTTGCTGCTGCTTTATTTATTATAATTAATCCGCATGCGTCTTACCTTAGGCTGCAATAGCAAAATTGTTGTACTTGCTGCTTCACGCTCGTCGCCTTACCGCATTATCTTTAACATTTCACATTTTACTCTAACATTTTAGGAACTTTTCTCATGTCTGTTTCTCTCTCTCCCTCCCTCATTCTTAAATTAATTTTTATTTTAAGCTGGTCGTTGATTTGTTTAATAGGTATGTATGGTAATTAAATTTAATGTGCTCTGGTTCACAAATTATTTCGTTGAGTTGCAAAACTTTTTAAGTTTTTAGAATGTATATTAATAGTAATATTCATATCTTTTGTTAGTTTCTCTTTGTAAAAATAAATAGTGAAAGACTGTTTTAAAAATACGTAAATTAGAAAAATCTAGAAATTAACCTAAAAATATTTTGAAAAGACTTAAAAGTTGGAGAAGAAAAAAAATAACAGTAACAATAACAAATCAACAGTGAGTTTTTAAAAGTTGCCAGCCTTAAAGTGAAAGATGCATGTAACCCTAGATAATGTATATTTTATAGTTTTAAAATTACAAATAAAGGATTTATTTAAATAAAAAAATAATAACAAATAAAAGTAAACAATTTCTCTCAAAATTTTAATATTCGAATCCACAACAAATGCTTGTTTTTAAACGGTGGCAACGCCACAACGTTTTTAAATGCAAATAATTTTCTTTAATAGCTTTGGCACACTGTTTTCAAAGATGAGTCTACGTTAATTTTAGAAGAACGTGAACTGGGATTATATATTTTTAATACAAGGTTAAGGCTAGTCTAAAAAGCTGAGATGCCGTAACTTAGCAAAATAAGTACATACATATATAAAAATTGAATAGATGATAAGGATTTTATAAAATTTGTGTTGCAATGTGATATAAATGAAAATTCAATAATCGTGATACAAATTTAAAATAAAACGAGCAAATACTGTTCTAAATAGTGTATTATGTTATAAACACAATAGACGCAACACAGAAAGCAAAACAACTTTCTACTTAGTCTCAGGTAAGCTGCAATTGTGTCGCAATAAAAATTATAAAGAGCTTCAGATTGCGATCTAGCTTCTCACATCATTTATGTTGTGCGTGTAAAGTCGACTTCAAACGACAGATTTTAGAGAAACCTTTTATGGCAATTTTATATTTTTTGCCAAAATCTGCTGAAGAGAAGTCGCCGAAGAAATATTTTTTAATATTTCATTTTGTTGGAATCGTGTGACCTGGCGACTTCACATGGTACACTGACCATACGTCTGTGAAAAGCATCACACTTTTATTTCAACTCTCGAAGACCTGAGTGACAACTGACTGACAACTTTGCCTTTTGCTTATTATTATCGGAATGTTTCTTTTGATTCGCTCTTTCGTTATATTTCTATGTAGTGTTGTTCTAGTAATTAGATCTCTGGTTGTCAGTAATCTCTTACTTTCTTAAGTGTATTGTTTACATATCACTTTGTGCCGTATGTTTCAAAAATTTTTTTATTCTTTTATTTTCTTCACACCATTGCAATTATTTGATAATTGGTCCAAATGTACCACTTTTAATTCAAAATTTTTATTTGTAAAATTAGTTCGTACAAAGTTAAAAAATTCGTTAAGTTCTTATAATTTTGTGAGTAATTACGCCTTTCAGCATTTGCTAGCTCAGATTCATATGAAATTCTAAACAGGCAACTTAGCTCATTTCCGAAGACAATCTTGATAATATTTTTCTCTTGAAATGCTAAGCACTTCACTCCTCAATGTTTGTAATCATTGTAAAAATTAAAAACAAAAACAACAAATCTAATAAAAACAAAGTGAATTTGTTAAGAAATTAAGAACGACTTAAATTTATTTCAATTTTCAAATGTTACAAAATATTTATTGAAAATGTATTGTTTTGCCAATCTCAAATGCTTTTCGCGTTAATACGTAAACATTTGGGTCAATTGGTTGTTTATTTCCTTTTCCTTTCCATTGTAATATTTTTATTTTTCTATACCCAGTTTATTGTATTTTTGTTTTCCATTTCATTTCATTTGATTGTATTCAATTTCAATACACTTCTATTTTTTATTTGTTTTAATTTTCTATTCATTTACACTTTGTTGTTCTGTTAAATTTATTGTTAAAATGTTGCTAAGTTCTGTAGATTATTTGTTAAATCCCTTTCCGATGAACTTTGTGCTCAACATAATCGTTTTTCATGATGGGAAACTTTCTCAAACTGCCAGAAAAAAGAGCTTTTGTAGAGACAGTTTTTTTCAGAAAAGAAACTCTACGAGTTCACACATGCCATTTTTAAGTTGTAGAATTATAGGGTGAGCCACCACCATCAAAAGCATAGTTAATCGAGTAGTTTCTTTGGATTTTGGTATCCGGGATAATCTTAAAAGTTACACACATACATACATAATTGGCCATAACAATCCTTCATTCAGGATTATGACCTAACTTCTCACACCACTTATGTTATGTGTGTTATTTTTATGTCTAAATGTTGGGACCTACATTTTTCAATATTTTTGAGATATTTTTCATGTTAATTTTTATTTGCTTTCAAGTTTTTGCCAGAGAAAGACGCCAAAGCAAATGTTCTCATGTTTCATTTTGTTGCAGATGTCTAGACTAGACTAGAATCCAGAAATTTGAGGATCATTAATTGGCAGTTTTACGCGATAAGGAATCGTGACATATGCAAGAAGAGCTTGCACATTCGTTAGGTGTGACTCAAGACTCAAGCTGCCATTTTAAGCGCTTTGTTTTTTTACTTACTTACTTACTCAATTGTCCATAACAACCCGTTTAACGGATTTCGGCCTGCCGCAACACATTCTTCCAGGCCACTCTGCTTCTTGCGCGCCTACACCAATCGATGACAGGACTTCCTCGATTTGGTGCTTCCAACGCATACAAGGTCGTCCTCTTCGCCGACTTCCTCAGATCCCCGCATCAAATACCCGACTCGCCAGAGCATCCTCCTCCATTCGAACGACATGGCCGAGCCAGCCCAGTCGTTGGATATTAATACGCTGTACAACGTATATTTCGCTGAGGAGCTCATACAGCTCACTTTTGGATCGGATACGGAAATCGTCGCCAACTCGCACTGGACCGAAGATCCTACGTAGGACTTTTCTCTCGAACACTCTCAAGGACGCTGCGTCAGTACTTAATAGGGTCCATGCCTATGCGCCATAAAGAAGCACGGGTAAGAAGAGTGTCTTATAGAGTGTTAGTGTTGTCGCACGTGAGAGGTCTCTGCTACTCAATTGCCAATTGAGACCATAGTAGCACCTGTTGGCCAGAGTTATCCTGCGCTTAACCTTCAGACTGACATCATATTTGGTGGTAACGGAGCCAAGATTATTTCGAAAGTATAGTTATCGGCAGTAATCCGAGAATCAATACGCCGCACGTCTCTACTTGTCGATAACATATACTTTGTTTTGCCCTCATTTACTGCCAGACCCATCTAGCAGTAAAGGCAGCAATAACATCTCGCTTGGTAGACACTATCATGTCAATGTCAGCGTACACAAGCAATTGGACACTTTTTTCAAAAATAGTGCCATTGCAGCACACTCTTCATGACGAAGTTGAAGAGATCGCATGATAAGGGGTCGCCTTGTCTGAAACCTTGCACGGTATCAAAAGGTTGGGAGAGGTCCATTCCTACCTTGACGGAGCTACATGAATTGCTCAACGTCATTCTGCATAGCTTTGTTTTTTAACGCTCTAAAATGCCTGCTAATGAAATTGGCCGCCATTCATCTCGTGTATCAGTGCCCTGCTCCTATCATTATCTGACATCGTTGACCGAACTCTCTGATAAAAAGATTGCTGCAATAGCAAGATTTATTTTTTAACTTGGATTGGTTTTCTCTAGCAAATGTTTGATTACCGTGTAGAATTGATTGTGGTATAAATAAACCAAAACGCTGGACTGAGTGGTACCTCTTCCTTTAGGGGGTTCCGCCATTTTACCTAACCTAAACTAAGGGTGAAGAACAAGCTTTACAAATAAATTTGTAATTAGGGAAATGAGGCAGTAAAAATAAATTTTGTAACGAAAATGAAAAATCTGGAAACTGGTGTTTTGCTTCTATATCGCTCAATATTAAATTTATAAACAAAAGCTACAAAAACTAAAATTTGCAGTAACATATCTACAAACACCAGCATAAAAAATGGTAAGCAAGTAAACAAAAATTGGTATATTTACTACATCACTACAATAGTAAACGTAAATAACGATGTTTAAATTTATAGAGATTTCAAGATGGCAAAGTCACGCTTTCAAGAACATTCATCAGACTGTTTACTTTGCCATATAAAAGCCAAGGCAAAGCAGGCTACTGAGTCAGCAGTGTTGCAAAACTGAAATTTTGAAATGGTACTGAACTGTAACTGAAAGAGTACTTTCTTGAATGAATGGTACTTTTGCAAAAAAAAAATACATACATACATACAAAAAATACAGACCTTGTATTTAAAGTCGACTCCGAACAACAGATTTTTGAGAAACTTTATCGTGGCAATTTTATTTACTCTCAGAGTTTTTGCCAGAAGGTAATCGACGGAGATATATTTTTTATATTTCGTTTTGATAGAGATGTTTGGCATGGGGTTTGAACCGTGGGCTCACGTAGAGTAAGCCAGCACCCTACCTACTAGACTACACAGGAAGGAAGAAACTAACGACTTATTCGTATTCCTCACATACAAGACAAAAACACATGATTCGGAACGTAACAAAACGTAAAAGCCCCGTTTAGTCAAACTCGATGGAACGTAATGTAACATACATTCGTTTTTAACATATGAAGAACAATGCAAATGCGTACCGAAATTACATTACCGTTCGGCAAGCGTTTTCATTGCTTTTCGTATTCTGAAAACAAATGTACAGTCCGTGGACTTTTGGCTAACCATTCTACCTTTAGCATTACATTGAACATGTTGCTAATGCAGTAATAGCTAAAAAGCGCAAGACATAAAATATGTAACAATAAAAAAGTACTGAAAGCGTCGCGAGGATACTGCGGTATTTTTGAAATGATTAAGTACTGAAAAAAGTACTAAAGTTCTGAATTTTTCAACACTGGATTTTGTGGAGTTCAGTCATTCTTGTGTGAAGACGCGGTGTGTTTGAAGAGAGTAATCGTAATTAGTAATTGGAGATCTTCAAACATCTCCATTACAAAGATCTGTCGAACATTCGTTTAGTGATTGTTATTGTTTATGCAAAGGTATGTATATTTAACGGAGGAATAACATAGAAAAGCAATTGTTGTTGCTTATACAATGTTGTGAACAGTGGCACACAGAATTGTGCGAATAATAAAGAATTTTAATTAAAAATAAACACAAATTTATTTTTATTTAAATGCAATCTACGAGCTCATATTTTAAATATTTTTAAAAGGTAAAAACGTAACAATATTTATATAGTTTATCATTTAACGTCTTATGCTTATTTAGATTTTCAATATCTTTGTAAAATCTGTATCCGTATCCATTCCATTCTGTGTTTATCCGATATCTTTATATTTTTTTAAGTTTTGTTGTCTATCGAAAACATTGAATATTCAACAATTCCTTGAAGCAATTAATTCCAAACTTTTACTCTTATACCTAGAGAATGAGCGTTATCACGCTACAATGATTCAAATTATTTGTTAGATTTGTATCCTTTCTATCCTTATGCTTAAGTTTAAATACTTCATTTGAGTGTATTTTGTTGTAGTTTTCTTTTCGATTTCTTTTGCAACTTATTTACTTTCTGTTTCTGCATGAAAGTCTAGCAACTTTTTTTCGGTGTATTTTAAGACAAAAGTTTTCATAGATTTTTGTTGCCGTTTTTACAAACGGAATTTAAAAGTAACGAATGAAAACAACAACAAAGAGAGAAGAAAAGCATAAAAATCAAAAGTATGGCAGCTAGTTTGCTAGAGCCTCTTGAATGTTGACAGTTGGTGGCTAACAATAGCCGATTATTCTACTTCTTCTGCTGCTGTTTTCTTATTAATGACAACAACAGCCAATGCTCATTAAAATCTCTTTGTATAGGACAAGAGGACATAAGACAATGAAGAATGAAGAGTTTCTTCTAAATGAGGAACACTTTAGAGGCTTAAAGAGGATGAAAAAGTTTTTTATAGACTTCGTAGTTCTTATGGAATTAATTATAGTTGCTTTGCATTGATACGCAATGCACAAACTTTTATAATCAGAAAAAAAAAACGTGGCAACTATTTATAGATGCCAATTAAATAAAATAATATTAAGGGTCATTATTACAACTTGCCTTTAAAGTTGGGTTTAGTTAAAGGTAACTTTAGCTAAAGTGAACTTTAAAGTCAACTTTAACTTATTTTCGTTATTACAACTTACAGATAAATAAAGTTAACTTTTTCAAAAATATGGCAGTGCCGGAACAATGTCGATAAAACTGTTCAATTATACAAGTATTTTTTAAACGCAGTAGAAACGACTGTTTTTTTTTTGTTGTATTTGCTCATTTTATTTATCTTTGAAGTTGCCATATTGAAAATCATACATAATATGGCAAGTTCAAACATAAAGTGAGCTTTAAAAGTTACCAGTATTATAATCTTGTCTTTAGATTAACGCGCGCTTCTACCTTATTGTCCACTTATAATAACGAAAAACAATTTATCTGCCGTTAAAATCCTCCCTTTAGTTAACGGCAAGTTGTAATAATGGCCCTAAGAGTCATAAAAGTCAACGAAGTGGATTCACAATTGTAAAAAATAATGGCCACTACAAATCTATTTTAGTCATTAACAATTAAATTTTTGGATAAAAATGTGTGCGGCAACTAAAAGTAATGCTAAAAACACAATAAACGCAACGCAGCAGACGCAGCAGCGCGACACGTGCCAAAATTCTGCTGCTTTGGTTTGAGGCTAATTTCTAATTTCATTCGCAACAATGCGAGAATTAGTGCCTACAATGAGAGGATTTGCGATGTCAATGCGAGGAATGATGCTGTCTATACAATAACATGCAAGAAATAGAGTTCTTAAAATCTCAATGTATGTATAAAATACAACTCGAAAGAACGTTTTAGTGGCACCATTGATGAATGAATTGCTTATTTATTTTTTTGGTTTGGTTATGCTTTGCTGCTGCTGCCTTTATTGTATTAATACGCAGGCAGCTTACTTTAGACTGCAATTGTAAAATGTTGTGCCTGCTGCGTTGCGTTTATTGTGTTTATAGCATATGTATGAAGTAATGCTTCCAAGGAAAATAAAATTCTAAGTCACGGCTAAGGAAAACTTTACTCTGTAAAAGATTGTAAATTTTAATTGTCGGCGGAAAACAAATGGTTAATGCAAGTGTAAAAGGGTACATAAAGAGTTAAGATTATTTCGAATAAATATTCTATATCATCGTCAAACAGAATCACAACAGAGCAAACAGTTATACCTTATAGGACTTATATTGAAAAGCAAAAAACCCTGTTTTTGTAAGATGATTATCTTCCGACAAGCCTATATATGAACAACACTCATTTTTGTTTGTGTTTTTCTATGCAAAAAAGAGTTCGCATGAAGACGTTTTCCTTACAAAAAAAATTATTTGGAATTGGCTGTAATATACGGTATTTTTGTGGCTTTTTGTGATTGCCCGGACAATTCTAAGTAAAAAAATACAAAATGGTCAGAAACTTGTACTTCGAATCATATTAGGCCAGCACTGCCTAAAATGAAACAATTGGATCGTCATTTCATGGGTGCACCGATGTCCTAGTTGGTAGTGTAAAGAACTTCAATGGCCGAGCCCGTGGATTCGATTAGCACCAGAGAGATTTTTGTAATTTTCTGATTGTTTGCATGACATTATATATCCTTAAAAAAAATTGTCGCACACTACTCCACTTTCCTTGAAGTCGCCGTAGTCTAGTAGGTAGTGTGTTGGCTTATTAGAAGTAAAGCCAGGGTTCGAGCCCCAGACAAAATACAAAAAATATTTCTTCGGCGACTTCCTCTCAGCAAATTTCTGGCAAAAAAACTATGAGAGTAAATAAAATTGCCATGAAAAGTTTCTCAAAAATCTGGCGTTCGGACTTTAACTGTAGGTCCCACCACTCATGTTTAAAATTAACGCACACAACATAAGTGGTGTGAGAAACCAGGACGTTGTACAATGGGTCAATTCGACCTTCGGGTACTGAACTTGTCTTAATTGACAAGTACACGTCCTCTAACCTAACCTATACTAACCATTCCTCTTTCCTTGCTCGTATTACTACCTTTCTTCCAATTCATGCATCTATTCATTCCACAGCATGAATAGTAGTCCTCAGTGTTAGTCTCAATATAAATAATCTGAGGCTTTGGTGTAAAACAATAAATGTTGTTGATCGAATTTTTCTCTTCAAGTAGAACTACAGGGTTTTAGAGGAATAATTGTAATGATAAATTAGTTTTTATACTAAGCAATAATAGGATCAGACTTATTTAAGTCTCACCATTAAGTATCTAGATTCGAATCTTGATCCTAAGTTAAGCTAGAGCAACACATACATATACAACATACACCCTTCAGTCAGGATTACGACCTAACTGCTCACACAACTTATTTTGTGTGTGATAATTTTATACATGAGAGGCGGGACCTATAGTTTAAAATCGACTCCGAATGGCAGATTTTTGAGAAACTTTTCATGACAATTTTGTTTACTCTCAGGGTTTGCGCCAGAAATCTAATGACAGGTAGTCGCTAAAGAAATATTTCCTTTCATAATTCGTTTTTGTTGGAGATGTCTGGCCAGGGTTTTAAAACTATGGCCTCACGTCTAATAAGACAACACACTACCTGCAAGACTACGGTGACTTCTGCAGGAACAATGCAGCTAAAAGAGCTTGTGCGACCTACTGCTGTAGTAAAGAAGTCGGTATAAACTGGGTTCAGCATCCTAATGTGGATCGCATAATCTAATCAATTAAATGAATTTATATTACGAAGGCAAGGGTGGCTATAACTCCTAAGATATTCGGTAGCAACGTGTTGATTCCCTTTAAGTCGCCATAGTCTAGTAGGTGTGTACTTTAGCCACTGGTACGTGCGCACAATGTGTCTACGCACCAATGGCTAAATGCATTGTGTACATATCAGAGATCAGCAATGAACCGATTTTTCTCTACTCATAAGCACTCACGAAATTTTGAACATACATAAGCGAGTCAACAATATTGAAATTTAACTACTCTGATTCATTCGTACTCACTACTACGTTGATTTATAAGTATGAGTACAATGAGTATGAGTACAACGTTAACCTACTCATTTAGATTCATACCTTTAGAAAAATACTTATAAGACTCATAAATGATTCGAGTGATTCGAATCATTCATCAAAATTTACAGTCTTAGTTGTTGTTGCATTTACAAAAAAAGAAAAAAGAAAAATACAGCATGCATAGCAAACACACAACCTTCTAGTGAGTATTGTAATGTTCGTACGCGAATCATACCTAATTTGTGATTTTTGTAAATGTTGAGTCATGGAGAGTCAAAATCAACAACAGCATACGTATTGTTAAATATGAGTACGATGAGTACTTTAAACTTTGAATATGATTAGTATGAGTATAATATTAAAATAAGTATGAATGCGTATAAGTATCAGAAATTATGAGTATGATTCGAATCTACTCATCTTTTTGAATACTTATTGCTGATCTCTGGTATGTACGTTAGCCTCTGGTACGTACAAACAATGTGTTGTAGCCAACATATCACGTATACGCACCAATGTCTAAATGCATTGTGTAATATATTGCGGATATCTCTCTACTAATGAAAATAAACGAATAATTTCTAAATTCACCATAATTATGAAAAATGATTATCGAACATTAATATAATTGTCAATGATGATTGTTGACATTGTTTCACCAAAGCTTATCAATTCCGGTACATCGCCTTTTGTGGTACTACAACAGGCCCCTATGACTGATCTTCCTTTTATTCTATTCCAACTTATTTTTATTATCTCTTTGCAAACTAATTTTCAGTTATTTTTATGTTTTTTTCTCGAAGAAGTTTTGTTTTTCCAATTTCTTTTTCTTCACTTTTTTTATGATGTTGCAAGTTTCAACTTTTTGTTGCCGACCTATTAAACAAAAAAAAAGTAAAATAAACAAAAGAAAAGGAATTCTAGTAGCGTTTTTTATAATTTGGCATGAGTTTAACACAAAGTATAGAAAATAAGACTTTATGTTCGATTTTGCATCAGTAGAGCAAAACAAAAATTCAAAATAAAAAGCAGGAAAAAATATTGTTGCATACACACTGTTACAGCGTTGCACATAATTAGAAAAATTCTGAAAAGTTTTAATTTTAAGCGCTGCTATAAATTTTAGCATATGGTCGTCTGAAGTCTGAAGTATTTTTGAGCTTGGAAATGTATATCAGGACTTACAACAGGGACATCTGAATTCTGATAGTAAATAACGACCACCTTGTTGAATCTACATATGTCAAAATAGTTATAATTTTTTCGGTCTGTTTGAACAAATCACCGTGAATGAATATAGCGTTCGACAATATGTGTAAATAATAAAATTGTCAAAAAGAGTATTCTGGTGGGGATACATATCTGCACGCTTCACTCATTTCGTGATAGCCATTAGCAACCTACCGAGTGGACTATGCGCAATGTGATGCATAAATTCGTCCAACATTTGCACGACCTTACATTCCACATATAATACGAGTTTCGAGGCAACGAAAGATGGCAGCTCTATTATTGCTTAACTGTAACAACAAAAAAGATTAAAGAAAGAGAAACAAGGCAAAAATGCTTTGTGGAAGCCATATGCTCCCAAGACGGCACTGGAAAAAGAAAACCATCAATTTGTCTTCCAAATGAGTAAAATTATTCGATGATATCTTACACTCACACTTTTTTAAATTTTATTAAATGAAAACATAGGAAGCGCCTAATGAAAGGTCCGAAATTGCAATCATTTACAAGTTAATTCTTAATTTTAATATAAAATGCCAAAAGAGCAGCATCCGCTGTAAGCAGTTTCACTGTAACAGAAGTTTAGGCAGTGAATGTGAAATTTCATTGCTCCAGAATAAAGGCTGATCAAAAACTTCCTTTAACGTCATTCGTATCGAACTTTACCCATGATTTGCATGTGCTACACACTATTGCACATGTGCTACAATACCGTTTTATTCACGCCTGAAGTTCAAGTTTGAGAAAAATCTACACCCTCATAAGACTCTGAACCATCATGTTGAGCCAAGAGCTATAATATGACGAAATAAATTCTATCGGTCTTAAAACTAGGGCCTTATAGGACCCAAGTAGGTTGTGCCAAGGAGGTTGTGCAAGTAGGATGGCCGCTAGTTTAACCTAACTACCTAATTTAAATTTACCATTGTAATCATATTAAATTAAACAAAGCATTTAGAAAACATTGCATCGGCTGTGTTTATGTTTTTTCACAGGAATGTCTGCATATCAGAATTTATTTGTTTTCTTTCATTATTTTTCAAAGAAAATTTACAATAACAGACCCAGTGAATTTGGTACATTATTTTTCTGTTTATTTTCAGATTTTCTTTTCCTAAGTTTTTTGTTTTTAATAAAATGTTACGAAAATGGAAAATTCTAGATCCTGGTGTTTGGCCAGCTAGAAAAACAAAAACAATAAACTTGTTTACAAATCCCACTGCCTAATATAACAGCAAACACCAGCGTAAAAAATGGTAAACAAGTAAACACAAATACAACAACAAACACTACGAGAATAAATGTAAACAAAATACACAAACAACAGTAATGAAACAATGATGTTTACGTTTATAGAGCTATCGAGAAGGCGAAGCCACGAACATTCACCTTCAAGAACATTCATCAGACTGTTTACGTTGCCATATAAAAGGCAAAGCAGGCGACTGAGTTAGTGAGGTTAAGTCAGTCTTGTGAGAAGACGCGGTGCGTTTGAAGAGAGTAATCGTGGTATGAATATCTCCGTTACAAAGTTCAGTCGAACAATTGTCTAACAATTGTTATTGTTTATGCCAAAGAGGGCAAAGAGAAATAACAAACAAAGCAATTGTTGTTGTTTACATCAAGTTGTGAACAGTGGCACACAGAATTATGCGAATAATACATACTTACACACATAGTTGGTCATTACAGCCCTTTAGTCAGAATTACGATCTAGCAATTATGTTGTAGGCGTTAATTTTATACATGAGTGGCGGGACCTGCAGTTTAAAGTCGACTCCGAACGACAGATTTTTGAGAATCTCTTCATGACAATTTTATTTTCTCCCAGAGTTTTTGCCAGAAATCTGCTGAGAGGCAGTAACCGAAGAAATATTTTTTCATATTTTCGTTTTGATGTCTGACCTGCGATTTGAACCCTGGCCTTACGTCTAATAAGCCGACACACTACCTCCTAAACTACAGCGGCTACATAAAGCATTTTAATTAAAAACTAAACACAAATTTATTTCTATTTTATTTGCGAACTACGAGTTCATATTTTAAACGTTTTTAAAAGGGTAAAAACGTAACAATAAAATGAAATCGCCCAGTTTGTTTTATGATTTCCTTTCATTTTTATCAAATTGTTGTTGTTGTATCAGTTCTAACTCAGTTTGTTGTCATTTAACTTTTCAGTTTTTAGTTTTCGTTTAAATCATTTGTGAGTTTTTTTTTTTTGTTTACATTGTTGGTGTTTTATCTTTGGCTCATAAAATGCTACATATTTTTGATTGTTTTCTTTCTCCTCCAGCAGGACTCTACAGCAACATCATCGTAACACAATAAAATTAATTAAATGTTATGTTGTGCTTACCCATGCAAATACGTATTAATATATTCAAATGTATGGTATTTGAATATTTATTTTTATTTTAATTATATAAAATGTGTTATTCTTGATTGTGTGTATGTGTGTGTCTATTAGAAAAGAATTTTTGTTTATGATTTGAATTCTAAATTCGAAAAGAAAAGTTTTCAAAAGATTATTTGTTTGGAAATGTCCACAGGATGTGGTACTAAATTGATTGTGTCCAATCAGAGGCTTTTTATAATAGTTTTCCATTATCTGACTTGATTTTTTAAAAGGCAATAAAACATTTTTAGACTTTTTGAAACAAATGCTTGAATTCTTTTAAGTATTAAGGAAAGAAAGGTAGCAATCAGTCATTCTAGTCAAGCCATTAAATAAAAATTATTTGGAGTATATTGTAGTACGACCAACATGACAAATTTGAAAGTAATTTATCTCTTTGGGATGTCAACTTGTGTGTAACAAAAGTTAGTGAACCCTTTTATGTGGATTTTAGAATTTTATTAAAAATACACTTTTTTGCAGTTAATAGCTGAAGTGTGCTTAAAGTACCGGGTCCGCCATCTAACGTTTATTTTTTCAACTAGTGCTCATTTCGTGAATGGTAACACTTAGCTCATGCCTGATTTGACAGATAATTAGTTTTATCCTTCCGCTGAACGAATATGGACCATCCAACGCGTTTTCGCTTCGCAAAGTTTGCCTGCGATCGACTTCCAGAAGATGCCGATTTTGGCAAAAAAAAATCATCTTTTCAGATGAAGCTCATTTTGATCTTGGCGGGTATATAAACAAGAAAAATTGTCGAATTTGGGGCACAGAAAACCCGCACGCATACATTGAAAAGCCGACGCACCCAAAACGAGTCACTGTTTGGTGCGGATTTTGTTCCAGAGACATAATTGGGCCATTTTTCTTCGAAAATGAGCAAGGAGTGGCCGTTACTGTCAATGGCGATCGTTATCGGGCCATGTTGAACGAATTTTTGTTAACAAAAATTAAAGATGAGGACGGCGCTACGTACCACACTGCCGAAGCTACACTCGATGTTTTGCACCCTGTTTTTGAAGATCGCATTATCAGCCGCATAGCTGATGTCGTTTGGCCACCTCGGAGCTGCGATTTGATACCGTTGGACTATTATTTGTGGGGTGCCGTCAAAGGTAAGTGTTACGCCGACAAGCCAGAGACAATTGACGCTTTAAAGGACAATATTCGTGAAGCCATTGGTGAAATACAGCTGCACACAATCGATAATGTGCTTAAAAATTGGACCGATCGTGTAGGCTACTGCATGGCCAACCGAGGCAGCCATTTGAATGAAATTATTTTCCATTATTAACCGGAAGGATTGTACTTTCAAATAAAAAAAAAATTTGAGAAAATATTCAGTAGTTTTTTTTAAAGCATTTTCGAAAAAAAGTTATTTGGCGGACCCTTTATTTCCAAATGCACGTCTTGCTTTAGTAAATCTATTTGTGGTATTCATCCAGCCATTGGAAGATCTTATACTTCTCAATTAAAATGAAAAAAAAAAGAAAACAACGGCGCTGTAGGCTTTGTTGGACTTAAACCCCTTGTTTATAAAAGTTTAAATCTATAAATGCAACATAGTAAAAACGGCTGGCCTAACAATACCTTATTTCAGCGGAACAATTTTCCTTCACTTTTTCGAGTGTATAGGCTTGTATTTCATCAGTGGCATCACGAATGTTGGCCTTCAAATGCTCAATTGTCTCTGGTTTGCCGGCATAACACTTTTATTTAACGGCGCACCACAGAAAATAGTCCAACTGTGTCAAATCACAGCTTCTTGGCGGCCAATTGACATCACCATTTCAGCTAACTAAATAATAAATAAATATATATCGATTATGGCATGTGATGTGTGGCAAGTTGGACCGTCCTGTTGAATACAAATATCGTTCACATCAATACCATGAACAGCGGGTACAAAAAAATCGGTTATCATAGAGCGATAGGTACCTCCATTGACCATAATGGTTGCGCCATCCTCATTTCCAAAGAAATATGGGCCAATTACGCACACTTTCGGCCATAGCTTCGATATTTTCAGCTGTACTCACTGTACGAGCATTCTCACGTCTTGGCGCATCAACAATGTAACGAGTTTCATGAACTTGCTTATACGGGGCACTGTTGGTTGTCCTTTGCGACCAAATTTTGTACGACATTTTCGTGCAATATCCGACCAATAGTCTTTGTTTTGGAAATAAATTTGCAATAAATCCAAAATTGAAACCGATATTTGGCCCGCCCGAGGGTAATAATACATATCTAATGCTAGATTCATCAGGTAGCATCATGAGCTAACACGTCGAATTGCTGAGAGTAGTTTTTTAACTGTCCCCTACGTAGTAAACTTATGATTTTGGAAATTGTTTGGCAACGAGAGTGAACCATAAGATTGAAAAGAATAATTTGGTTCAAGCGTAAATAGTGGGATAGAAGTGCGATTGTTAGGCCTGGAGTGAATATTCAGAACACATGGGGAAACTTGCCAGTTGCTTCGAAGCAAAAGTTACGTGGCCGAAAGATATTCTCCATTAACTTGAACAGGAAACAAACTTGAATGAAAAGCTTAATCAGGAAGTAGTGTCATGTGAAAACCCGAGGCAATTTTTGGACGTATCAGGAGGGTAGTTTTCATGCCACTGATGAGGTCAGAACCTTTTCGTGGAGTAGTAAGAGGTGTTTGGAAGGGTATATTTAGCGAAATGCAAGATGAGGAGAAGTTAAATGTGTTTGAGACATTCTCGGCTTTTATAATAACAACGAGAAGCAACTTGAGTTATGTATTGGTCTATGGCGAAGTAGCCTGAGGATGTTAACCCGAATTTTAAAGGACGTCGTAAAATTATTGAACTCTTATTTTAGAATAGATATGATTCAAGCGTAATATTTAAACTCCGTGCTGGAGAGAACGAACATAATCGGCCGTTATAATCATTCAGTCTGGATTACGACCTAGCTTCTCACACCGCTAATGTTTCGTGTGTTAATTTTATACATGAGTTCCGGAAGCTGCAGTTTAAAATCGACTCCGAAAGATATAACTTTGACAAACTTTTCATGACAATTTTATTTATTTCCCGAGTTTTTAGCAGAAATCTGCTGAGAGAAAGTCGCCAAATAAATTTTTTTAGTGCTTTCTGTTGGAGATGTCTGACCTGGTATAATAAGTCAACACACTATCTACTATCCTATGGCGACTTCATATACTTGAAACCGATGTGGTGTAAATGCTTGTCAGAAGGCAGAACATGTTCATTATGTAATTGACAGGGATTTACTCTTACTGGCGTCGGACAATATTATGAACAGGATTCGGAAAATGTGTACATTGAGGGTGTAGTGTGTTTGAGTAGTCGAATTTGCCATACCCTTTGTATGCAACCTAATATCAATTCATTCTTGTTGATATTGTCCACACTGCATAAATGCTGGGACATCGTGTTATATGCTGTCTTAGCATATTCCCACATATACATGGTGTGTTAGAGCTTAAGAATTTAGCATACAATTAGTTTTAAGTAATTAAGTTGAATTGTGATAGAAGAAGGGAAGAGCCGCTTGTGCGACTGTTCTAAATAATAAATAAAAGTAATAAAAATTAAAATAAAAAGTGGTTTTTATTATATTATAAGGGTACTACAATAATTAATATGGTTGCGGTACCACATCATACAGTAAAATTTGTTTATCGTCTAGCATTTTGTTACAAAAATCAGTCGATGTATAGCAAACATTGATGTAACTTCTATGCTTTTTTACGATGCATTGTCTACTACCTAGTAGACTACGGCGAATTTTTTTATACAAATTTATTATATAAAATTTTAATTAAAACCTACCCACGTATATTACACTGTTAATGTCCTAACTTATGCGATGAATGAAGCATAAAGCCAGGTTATAATTTCGCAAATGAAAATCTGTGGCAATAATTCATATTCATGTCCCACTTGCTGTAAATCATTACAGAATAATTATTTGTGGATAAAAACCCATTGCACCTCAGACAGTTTGCATTCGTAACATGAGAGATTTACTGGTGAAAAGTACATGAAAAGCAAATAAATGAACACAATTAAGCTGTTCTTATGCCACACGCCTAATTAAATGTTGAAGAGAGAAATGCATATCGACAATATAAAAACAATAAAAAAATTTGATTTCGCGATGAGGTTTCTGTGCAGTAAAGGTACAAATAAACCACAATTTACTGCGAAAGGCATATAAATCAGCATCGAACTTGAACTTCTCAAGTACAATCAAGACCAACCAACAACAACCAACATTCTGAATAAATGGGACAAAATGTCTGTAACAAGAAATTGATAAAAAATCGGTTTGACATCAGCATTGCTATGTCATACGTTTAGACATGCTTCTTTACATAAAAACCCAACATGAAATTGCTTTAAAAAAACCATGAAGAGAAGCAGAAACTTATTGATGGCTAAACAGCTAAAACCAATTGTGGAAGGATTTGTTGTATGAAGTTATGGAAACGAAATAGATTTCCTTTACACATGAATGTTGTCTTAAAAGGGATTTAAAGATAAAAATAAAATCTTTGTAAAACCAAACTCTAGAGTTTCATTTGCCAGCTGATGTCAACAATAAGCGAACAAAATTCGCTGCAATGGTAAAACGATTTCTGGAAATAAAAAATGATTTATATTGACAATAATTTATGTCAATGATTTATTTCTTTATTAGCCAAGCAATAGTGTTTTTCTATGGTCAGATTTGCAAAATTTATTGCCTCTCCTTAGCCACAACCCATTTACCAATCTACTAATTCAACAATCATTCTATACCAAGGCTTACCCATACATACATACACATAATTGGTCATTACAACCCTTTAGTCAGAATTACGACCTAGATTCTCACACCACTTATGTTGTGTGTGTTAATTTTTATACTGAATGACGGACCTACAGGTTAAAGTCGACGACATATTTTTGTGAAACTGATCATCACAATTTTCATTAACTATCAGAGTTTTTGCCAGAAGTATTCTCAGATGAGGTCCCCAAAGTAATATTTTCTTCATATTTCGTTTAGTTGGAGGTTCCTGACCCGGGGTTTGAACCTGACCTGGGATTTGATTTTGAAGATGAGTGACAGGGTAGGGTGTGGTATTCTTATTAAGGGTCTTGATATTAAACTTTTTATAGACTGCCTGAGCGCTGCAGTTTTCCCAAGCAGAGATCATGGCAATTTTGAAGGCGGGGCAATGCTTGTTGAGTGGAGCGATTTTCAATGGAAATCTCCGAATTTACTCCGAAAATCAGGCTGCGATTAAGTCCCTAACGAATGTAGTTTCGACGTCCCTTCTTGTCCATAAATGCCGAGGATATCTTCAAGAAATTTCAGATCATTCTAAGTTAATTCTTAAATGGTTTCCAGGACATAGGGATATCATACAGAAATAGCATTGCTAATGAGCTGGCCAGAGCCGGTACATAGCTGACAATCTCCTATATGTTATAGGGCATAGGTATTCCCATTGCCTCGGTTAATTTAGGTATTGTTCACACGAGGAAGCTCAATATGGCATCAGGAGCGTGTGTGCAATATTGCCAAACTCTGCTGGACACGTACGGACAAGGAGAAGACTGACTCACTTCTGTACTTAAAGCGTATGGCAATCCATATGCGCCACTATCCTTTTGGTAAGTACGCCAACTAATGACTTCTTCTGGAGCTGTGGGTCGCAGGAGAAGGGAAGAGACCGTCTTTCACCTTCATGTGTCAGTTCGTTGTTCGTATCTTGAAGGGATGGAGGTTTGTGACCACTCATCTGACAGTTTAGTAGGTAGAGTGTTGGCTTATTAGACGTGCGGCCACCGTTCCAACCCCAGGTTAAACATCTCCAACAAAATAAAATACGAACAAATATTTCTCGGGCCATTCTTCAGAGAATAAACAAAATGGGAATGAAAAGTTTCTTAAAAAATTTGTCAGTCAGAATCGACTTTAAACCGTAGGTCCCACACAATATAAGTGGTGTGTAGGTTGTAATGTATGTATGTTGTAATGTATTATGTATGTCTGTCTGTACGTCAAAAGCTCTTACAACCTGGTAAAGTGACTGAATTCTTATCTGTGATTTGTAGATTGTATGAGTGAAAACGAGGCGAAAGATGGAATGGAGAGAAGAGTTGCTGATTTGCACAACAATATTAAAAAGTTTTTAAACAAAATTTTTATGCTAATTGCTACCAAAACTAATTTCGCTTTATTTCACTGCCAAATTCTATTCGCCAACACAGATTTTTTCCTCTTTTTTACTTCAAAAATATTTTCCTTTCACTTTGGAAAGAGAAAAACCAAAAAACAAAAAAAAAACAATAAAGAATAAAGGAACTGAAATAAAAAATAAATTTTGCTGATTTTTATATTTTTTCGTGGCTGCCTGTGGTTTTTCTATTCATTAAAGATTCAAGTCCCTCTCAAGAAAAGGAATTTACCCAGCTAGCAGCATAATTGCTAATAATTAACAGAGATTTCATTGTTATTCTATTGTTTTCTTGTTCTTTAAGGAATAAGAAAATAAGAAACACTTCACATTTGTTCTAACTTAATAATATTGAATAATAACACTATGCGACAAAATACAGAAAATTAAATACACTCGAGTAACTACATAGTCTCAGTCGTTCAGTTAGTTCAGTAGAACTCAAAAATACTTCTTTTTTATTTTCCTCGAACCCTCCAAACTTGTTTTATTTGACAAAAACGGTTTTTTTTTTTTTTGATATTTTCACACAAAATTATTGATTACCCAAATATGTTTGAATCTATTTTAAAAATCCAAAATTTTTTTTAGAAAGGGGAAAGTTTTTCAAAATTTTTTATGGATCTTGTTATTCTATGTTATTCCAACAAACGGTAGTCTCTGAAAATTTTTCAACTCCATTTGAGCTGTTTTCGGATCTGGTTTGTTTGCCCAGATAATTGGGCCACCGGTCACTATTAATATGACCATACATACATAATTCGCTATTACAACCCTTCAGTCAGGAGTACGGCCTAGCTTCTAACACCACTCATAAAGTGTGCGTTAATTTTATATGTGAGTGTTGGGACTTACAGTTTAACGTCGACTCCGAATGACAGATGTTTGAGAAACTTTTTCATGGCAGGCGACTTCTTATTGAATAAAGTGAAAGATAAGTGAAAAAGGTTGTTAGCTTACCGAGGTAGGATTAGGTCACTTGACTTACGTAATTGTTCATTTTTAATCGGAACCTATTTGCAATAAACTAAAATGAAAATATTTTTAATACCGGAAAAATAGTTTTTTCATTAAAATTAAAATGGCACCTCAGTTTTGGACACCCTTTATGTAGTTTTTGTTGCATTATCGTAATATAAATACTATATTTTTTATGTTATAATTAATTGTTATAATTTAATTGTTTAAACTAATGTATCGTAGTATTTATTACTAAAACTGAAATTTGATATCACAACTCCAATAATTAATTTAATTGTCGACTTTCAACTCGAACATAACAAAATAATCGCATAAATTAACACACATAGACAGAGACATACACACACTAGAGTAATTTCAACTGTTTCAAAGGTTTTTAGATAAAATTTACGAATTTTTGTTTAAATTATGTTGTGTGTACACAAATTTCATTTGATTTAACTGCTGTGTCAATAAATACTTGGTAATTGATATATAAATATACATATGTATATACATATAAAAACAAAACCCAAAACAACAACATTTTATCAAAAGTAAAGGGTGTGCCATTAAAAGGTTTAAATTTAAAAATATAATAAAACGAAAACGGTTTGAAATTTAGCCAATATTGATTCGGTTAGATGTGAATTATCATTTCATTCATATGGCTGCCGCGGCAGATCGTATCTCGGCAATGTCATCACGAATGTTGACCTTCAAATGCTCCATTGCTTTGGTTTGTCGGCACATAGCTTTTCAATAACGGCGCCACGCAGAAAATAGTCCCACGGTGTCAAATCATAGCTCATTGGCAACCAACTGACATCACGATTCCGGCTAATTAAACTGTCATCAAACGTTTGACGCAATAAATCGATGGTTGCATGAGATGTGTAGCAAGTTGCACCATCTTGTTGAAACCAAACATCGCTCACGTCAATACCTTGAAGAGCGGTTACAAAAAATCGATTATCACGGTGTGATGGATGCCTCCATTGACACTTAACGCTTATTAACGTACCCGCCAATATGAAAATGAGCTTCATCCAAAAAGATAATTTTTTTTGGCAAAATCATCAGTTTCGTGCTGTTTATTATTGGCCCATCTAGCGAAGCGAAAAGAAAGCGGCTTCCATTCTTGAACCAATTGAACTTTAAAAGGCGTCATACCGATATCTTTTCACAAAAATTCGACGTGAACTGTTGCGTGAAATGCTCTGTTCTGGAGAACGATGACGAGTTGGTGTTGATGGATTTCTCACGCATAGTCTCAGCCATAGATTCTGTATTTTCTTATGTACGCACTATACGAGCACGCTCATGGCTTGATTTATCAATAATGAAACCAGTTCACGAACTTTAGCAATAAACTTTCGAATACCGGGCACTATTGGTCCTTCTCTGCGATCAAATTTTGTACGACATTTGCGTACAATTTCCGACCAATTGCCTTTGTTCTGGAAATAAATTTTCAATAAATCTCAACGTTGCTCAAACGTAAATCGATTCATTACGTTTAGTGGAGATAATCTACTGAATTTTTTGACAGAAAGGAATGACGAAAGTATGGCCAGATTCGAAATAATCGATGATTCAAATTTAAACCGATAGATGGCCCACCCGATGTTTACTTTTATTTACAATAACAAAACAAACGCCATAAATATAGATTTTATTAGTATTCTGTAGATTTGATGCTAAAATTTTTGTGAAACATATACACGCACATTAAAATTAAAACATCGTATACCATATTCAAAACTGGTGTTTTATAAATAAATTTGATATGTTGAATAAATGTTTATTTAATAATTACAACAGCAATATGTATTCAAATTTTTATTTCTATAATAAAAATAATTTATTCACAGTCAACGTCAGGAATATGTTCAGCTTCTGTTGAGGACAGAACTGCAGTTTTTCTATTTTCGAGACAAATGATACCACGAGACTGTAGGATATTGCGAGCATAGGTATTTGGGTGAATTCAATGTCTGTTTTGTATTTGCATTTTTAACAAAGAATTGTACAATAGAAGTTTGCATTCCAATTTTATGTGTAAGTCTCCATCATTTAACCAGCAAACTTCAAAGAGTTTCAATTGAATGTCCTCTAATTTTGTTTTTTTATGGAATTTTCAAACTTAACCGTATATGAAAATGAATGCCGAGATATTTTATGTGTGAGTGTAGAGGCACTGCTTGGTTATATTTTCAAATTTGATGGACATTTTTACGTTCATAACGTCAATTTAAATTTATATTGACCATTTAAAAAAATTTCGAATTCTAATTTTCTAAAAAGATTGTTTCTGTCGGTGTCGAAATTCTTTGTGAAAGTATCTTCACACGATCAGCATATGGCTAGCGGCATCTCAGAAAAAAAAAATTTTTAAATTTGATTTTCAATTATTTCACAAAAAAAGGAATAAAAATCGGAATTTGCATGGATAATATAGAGGTAGTCTTATAAAGCTATACGGTGTTTTATAAGATCAATGCTTTGAGAGTTTTTTGGATATTTTTCATTATGTAAGGTTACCATTGATGAAATGACATGTGGCTTAAAATCTAAACATAATAATAACCCAATCCACAAGTGAAAAATTCATTAATGCAGCCAGAGATCGCTGTCATGGAATGGTATGTACAGTCCCGCGGTTTTAATAATTCAATAATTCAATCGTGATTAAATTGAAAGAAACTCAAAGAATTTGTAAAAAATATTAATAACAACATAATAATAAATCTATTCATATGATACTAAAGAGGTTTTCCATAAAATTATTTGTAAACTAAAATTATTTGTAAATAAAGCAACATAGCCTAACTCTTAAAGACTAAATCTCCGAATTCTTAAAACAACAGTTCAAACTATTTTACATCATCTAGGGCCATTATTACAAATTGCCGTTAACTAAAGGGAGGCTTTTAACGGGCAGATAAATTGTTTTTCGTTATTATGAGTATCCAATAAGATAGAAGTGAGCGTTAAGCTAAAGGGAGGATCATCCCACCTTTAACATTTAAAGGTAACTTTATGTTTGAACTTGCCATATTATATATTATTTTCATTATGGCAACTTCAAATTTAAACAAAATGAGCATATACAACAAAAAACGAAGCCCGCGGTTGCCACTGCGTTAAAAAAGCTTGTATAATTGAGCAGTTTTATCGACATTAATCAGGCACTGCTATATTTTTGAAAAAATGTATCTGTAAGTTGTAATAAAGAAAATAAGTTAAAGGTAACTTTACAGTTCCCTTTAGCTAAAGGTACCTTTAACTAAACCCAAGTTTAACGGCCAGTTGTAATAATGACCCTTAAGCTTTAAACTTTAATAATTTGAATTGTGCTAAATTCTCTGCAAACCAATCGTGTTGAAATAGTCGAAGAAATAGAAAGGCAAACAACACCAAATATACACTTTCAATCTTTAAGGGAAAATTATACATATAGATACATTTGTATACATATACATACTACTGATACTACTATATATATATAACTACATATAAAATAAAACATTGTTACGAAAATGAAAAATCTGGATACTGGTGTTTTGCTTTTACATCGTTTAACAATAAAATTATAAACAAAAGCTACAAAAACAAAACAATGCAGAAAACAACCCTTTTTACAAATTATCATACTCTTGATATAACAACAAACATTAGCATTAAAAAATGGTACACAAGTAAACAAAAATATACCAACAACACTACAATTATAAACGTAAACAACGGTGCTTACATTTCGGGAAGGAATAGTCATGAACGTTCGCCTTCAAGAACATTCACCAGACTGTTTACTCTGCCATATAAAACGCAAGGCAAAGCAGGCGAATGAGTTAGTAAAAGTTCGACCAGTCTTTTGTGAATATGCGGTGTGTTTGAAGAAAGTAATCGTGATTTGAAGATCTCCGTTGCAAATATCTATTGTTATTTATGCGAAGGGTACAAAAAAAGGTACATACAATGCAATTGTTGTTGTTTACATAAAGTTGTGAACAGTGGCACACAGAATTGTGCTAACAATAAAAAAATTTTAATTTACAAGACACTCGTCCTACCCGTGCTTCTTTATGGCGCAGAGGCATGGACCCTATAAAGTACAGATGTAGCGGCCTTGAGAGTGTTCGAGAGAAAAGTACTACGCGAGATATTCGGTCCAGTGCGAGTTGGAGATGATTTCCGTATCCAATCCAATAGTGAGCTGCATGAGCTCCTCAACGACATGGGCATTGTGCAACGTATTAACATCCAGCGGCCTCGTTCGAATGAAGGAGGATGCTCTGAAGTTTTTGATGCGGGGATCTACGGAAGTCGGCGAAGAGGACGACCTTGCAACCGTTGGAAGGACCAACTCGATGGCAGCATCGATTGGTGTGACCAACTGGCGTAGGCGCTCACGAAGCAGAGGCGCCTGGATGGATGTGTTGCGGCAGGAAATCCGTTGAACGAGTTGTTATGGCCGAATAAGTAAGTAAGTAAGTAATTAAAACTAAACACAGATTTATTTTTTATTTTATTTGCAATCTACGAGCTCATATTTTAAACGTTTTTAAAAGGTAAAAACGTAACAATACAATAAATCTCTGGAATACATTAATTTAGTATTATGCAATACATATACATTTCTGTATTATATTCATATAGATGCGCAAATTCAAACATACATTATGAGAATAAATATGTTAAAATAGAATTCAGAGATAATAAAAAATGCTTTAATGTGTTGTTTAATTTAATATTTTAATCAAATACCCTATCATTTATTGTAGGCATATGTACATACTTATTTATATAAATATGACATACTCAGATTTTGAAATGATTTATAAACGTTTCCTTTATAAATCACATTAAATTCAATAATATTGTTGAAAGCTTTACACAAAACAAGTCAAATTGAATTCATTGCATTCAATATAACAGGAAATGTTTAATGGGAAAACAACAAGAAGGTCTTCTATTTTTTTTTTGCTAATATTTATAACAAAAAGAATTTATAAAAAGTCTTACGAATATTGTTAATTTAAATTAAACTATGTATGTATCAGAGATCAGCAATGAATCGTTTTTCGCTACTTCTTAAATTTTGAATATAAGTGAGTCAACAGTATTGAAATTCAACTACTCTGATTCATTCGTACTCACTACAACGTTGATTTATAAGTACAGGTTGCAATGAGCATGAGTACAACGTTGACATCGAACTCATACCATTTGAAATATGTTTGATTCATACGCCTACTCATTCAGATTCATAACTTTAGAAAAATACTTATAATACTCATAAATGATTCGAGTGATTCGAATAATTCATCAAAATTTACAGTCTTATTTGGCATTTACAAAAAAAGAAGAAAGAAAAAGACAAAGACAGCAAGCAAAGGAAACACACAACCTTGTAGTGAATTTTGTAGTGTTTGGATGCGAATCATGCGTGATTTTGTGATTCTTGTAACTGTTGAGTCATTCAGAGTCGAAATCAACAAGATCATACGTATTGCGTATAAGTATGAGTGCAATGAGTACTTAAAATTTTGAATATGAGTAGTATGAGTATGATATTAAAATAAGAATTAATGCGTATAAGTATCAAAAATTATGAGTATGATTCGATTCTACTCATTTTTTTGAATACTCATTGCTGATCTCTGGTATGTATACATTCATTTAAATGTCTATATCGTGTCTTCCAACAGATACTTCCGAACTTTGACAGCCAATTTGTTGAAGCTCCATATGTCATTTATTCAGTCTGTTTTACTTTCACCTCGGGCCGACATTACATTGAATAATATTATTAAACACATTAAAATGTGTTTGTAGTTTTCATTTTCAGAGAAAAATAATTCTCAGCTATGAGGCTCATTTCTGTATGAATGCGTATCTGAACTAGCAAAATTGTTGAATTTGACACGATATCAAGATGAGACCGAAGAGCACCCTACGTGTGGGGTAGATTTTTGTATGGCGGCGTCGTTGATCCATATTTTCCACTGTCAACGGCGAGAACTATAGGTCGGTGATTTATTTATTTATTAATTACAAATTACATTTAATTATGTACGAGCTGAGTAACTTCGACCATACGCTCAGTGTAGTATAACAGTGGGAATCGAACCCACGACCCTCATGCTAATAGTCTAGCACACTACCCACTGGACCACCAGGGTACCCAACGTCGATGATTATACTTTTCACCTGAATTGGATGGTCTGGATACAATAGATATGTGAATTCATCGGTACAGTGCTACGTGCCACACATCTCATGCCACATATGTTATTATGTACAAACGATTCGAGGCCATGGTCATCTCACATGGAAGTGAAGTGAACTAGTTACCGAAATAGTATGAATTGACTCTGTTAGAGTTTTTCTTGTAGTGCCATTGAAAATTGCACATATCGAATGCGCTCCTGCTAGAGAAGCCGTGGCGGATAGTTGAACGATGTTGTATTCCACACAGAATAGCATAAATAGGCCTTTAAAACGATTTTTGATTTTTGATGATATCTCATACACACATTTGGATTTAAATTTAAGGATAAAAAACTTAACTAAAGACGCGATATTATCTCCTGGGTTTGAATCGAAAACAACAGGAAGCAATATTACAACGATGAGGAAGGAAAAAATTTTTTATAGTCATCACTATCAATACTGGAGTGATAGTCTAGTAGATAGCGTGTTGGCTTATTAGACATGAAGCCTCGGTTCAAACCCCAGGTCAGACATCTTCAACAAAATGAAATACGAAATAAAAAACCATCGGCTACTTCCTCTAATAAGATTTCTAGCAAATACTCTGTGAGAAAATAAAATTGCCATGAAAAGTTTCTCAAAAATATATCGTTCGGAGACGACTTTAAACTTTAATAAAATGTATAAAGTTAGCCCGCACAACATAAGTGGTATGAGAAACTAGGTCGTAATCTTGAGTGGAGGGTTGTAATGACCAATTTTGTGTTTATGTATATATCACTACTGGAATTAAAGGGAACTTATGATTTCGTTTCCTTTTAATTTCGTTTTATTTTTGTAATTTCGTTTTATTTAAGGATAGGAAGCGCCTAATAAAAGACCCGATAGTTGTTACACCATGTATGTTAGTATGATGATATTTTGTGTTCATTTTGTATATTATATTGGTAGGTTACCGCTGTCACTTGTAATGAATGACAAAATTGTAGAATTCCTTCCAGTGAGCTTCAGTTATTAATTTTGGTTTAATAATTTGACATCCTTTTTAAGAAAATAAAGTAAAGAGAATGGTTTATATGTAGTCCACCTTATAGTAATTTAAAGTTGTTTGTTCAAAGGATTTGCAGTTCCCCTTTTCGACACTGTTCTTTAAGCTAGTGATACCAAAAACTAATACTCTTGTCATCTTAACTTTATTTACGAAATAATTTTCAAGCGGTATTATTTAACTCCTGAGATTAAAAACAAAAACATAAGAAAACAACAGCGACAACAACAAAGAAAAGACAAATTGTTTACAGCCATCAGTACCAGTAGTGGGATTAATAAAAAGTTTTGATTTTGATTTTGTTTTTCTTTTTTGTGTGTCGAGTTTAAGAGAAACGAAAAGACTGTCAACATTATCAATAATTCATCATACTTTTACTGAGTTTACGAGAACTATAAGCAACAAAAGGAAAGAGTAGAGTGATGGTAAATAATACATCATTATTTCCGCCGTTATTATATTATCCTCATTATGGAATATTTTAAGGAAAAAGCAAAGGATGTCGAATTAAGATATTTAGAGATATTGGAGTATACATGTGTGTCGTTGAGCGTATACTTGTGGAAAAATTATTTATATTTCATATATGTATGTATGTATGTATAAGTATAGTGGCAGTAATACAGTTATTTTCATAAAATGTAATAACGCTGTAGGGAAAATGTTCTTTTATAAGAAGTTTAGTTTACAAAATAGTTGCTGAAAGCATTATAGCCTCGTAATAATTTGGTGAAATTGTTAATCCTGCGTTTTGGCCGCAGGGTGTATTGGTACGGGAATTCGTATTCAGGCTGGGCCAACGAAGGAAGGGTGCTAATTTGCCTGGTCCTAATTCTCAAAAAAACTAACTTCGAAATCGTCTTTTAATTTCAAAATTGCTTATCAAAATGTTCGCGGACTTAGGTCTAAACTTTCTTCGCTTTATAATAGTAGCTTTGATTTTGAATTTGATGGAATTGCTTTTACTGAAACTTGGCTGAATTGTAATATTTTTGATTCTGAGATTATGTCTGGTAATTTTAGTATTTATAGACGTGATAGGAGGTCTAAAAATGGTGGTGGTGTTCTTATTTCCATTTGCTCTAAATACACATCTGAATTGATTGACTTGTGCTCTTCTGAGGATATTGAGTTTATTTGCTTTAAGGTCTCTGATCGTGGAAAGTCTATATACATTACTTGCTCGTATATTCCTCCCTGTTCTGACATTCATATCTATAGGGCTCACTTCGATTTAATTTCTAGTGTAATTGATTCAATGGGGCATGAGGGGATTATAGTAGTCCTTGGTGATTTTAATCTTCCGCATACATCTTGGAATTTTTCACCTGAGACTGGCTCATTGGTGCCATGTTCTTCAGTTCCTTTCTATGATGAAATTCTGTCCGCTATGTGTGATCTGGGCCTTTTCCAGGTGAATGGTGTATTGAATTCAATGGGTAGAATTCTGGATCTTGTATTTTTAGAGGATCCAAGTATTTCTTCGTTATTTCGCATTGATCCTATATCTATTCCTGAGGATAGTTATCATCCTACGTTGTTACTTTCTATTGAAGTTGATCTTTGTTTACCTCCTTTAATAAATCGCTTATTTAGTGATGAGGGGCGTTTTAATTTCCATCGTATGGATTTTAGTCGTTTGAATACACTACTAGCCTCTGTAGATTGGTCGTCTGTGCTAATTTCACCACAATATGACTCTCTTTCACTTGACAGGATCTTGGGTGGCTTTTATGAGGTATTATTTAAATGTTTTAGGGAGTGTGTTCCATTTGTAAATAGTCGTTTGGAGCGTTCTGGTCCTCCGTGGAATTCGGCTAGACTGTCAAGGTTGAGGAACAGAAAATCAAGATTATTTAAGAAGTTTGTTAGATCAGGTACTGATATTGATTATGCTCTTTACTTTAGGGCGCGTGCGGATTATCGTAGAATGAATCATTACTGTTATGAGGAATATATGATTAGGGTCAGGTCGAACTAAGCTAGCGATCTTAAGTCGTTTTATGACTTCATTCGAGCTAAACGTAAATCATCTTTGTTTCCCACTGAGATGTTTTATGGGGACGTATCGTCCTCTAATTAGCTTGATATTTCTAATATGTTTGCTGACTTTTTTCAGTCTACTTATAGGCAGTTGGACTCGGGACCTTATCTGAGTACCGGCTTTTCGTATCCTTATTCAGTGGGAAGTGTCTCTATTTCTAATATATATTCATTTGATGAGGAATCTGTTCTTGAGTCTTTGTCTGGACTGAAACTTACATACTTGCCGGGCCCTGACGGGGTTCCGGCCTGTATTTTGAAAAAGTGCGCTGTTGTTTTGAGTGGTCCTTTGACCTTTATATTCAATGGGCTTCTGAGGGCTGGTCATTTTCCATCTATTTGGAAGAGTTCATTTATAATTCCTTTGCATAAGTCAGGTAATAAATCCAATATTTCCAATTACAGGGGTATTGCCAAACTCAGTGCTATTCCCAAGTTAATGGAGAAACTGGTGACGGATTATCTCTCTTTTAATACGAGATCTTTAATATCCCCTTTCCAGCATGGTCTTTTGAAATGTAGGTCGACTGTCACTAATCTTCTTGAATTTACTACGCATGTTTTCAGGGGTTTTCTTGCCAGGGCTCGGACTGATGTAATTTATACTGATTTCAGTAAAGCTTTTGATAGGGTTGATCATAGAATTTTGCTTCTTAAACTTTCATTAATCGGTATTCCTGATATTATTCATCGTTGGCTAGACTCCTACCTCTCCCTTAGGACTCAGAGGGTAATGTTTAGGAATGTATTGTCTAAGACAGTATATGTTACTTCTGGTGTTCCGCAGGGTAGCCATTTGGGTCCTTTACTGTTCTTATTGTTTCTTAATGATCTTCCTTGTGCTATTTCTGATTGTAATATTCTGATGTATGCTGACGACGTTAAATTATTTTATACTTTTGATGATGATCATGGTCAGGCTGTTCTTCAACGAAATATTGATTTGTTTGTAACTTGGTGTAGAATTAATTTAATGGATCTTAACTTGAAGAAATGTAAATGCATGGTTTTCTCTCGCGGGGGCGTAATTTCGTCCACTTATGTGATTAATTCTTGCCCCTTGGAAACTGTGACTACATTTCTTGATTTGGGAGTATTATTGGATATGAAATTGTCTTTTATTGATCATATTACTATGACGATTGGCAAGGCTCGGGCTGTTCTTGGTTTTGTGAAAAGATGGGCTAGGGAATTCATTGATCCTTATATAACGAGACTGCTATACATTTCACTTGTTAGACCTATTTTGGAGTATGCGTCTATTATTTGGAATCCATACTATCGTTGTCATAGTGATTCAATAGAGTCTATGCAGAAGCAGTTTTTATTATTCTGTTTACGTGGCTTAGGATGGGATTATGCCAATGGGTTTCCGTCATATGAGGCTAGATTAGGTTTGATAAAACTTCCAACTTTGGAACGTAGAAGGGCTGTTTTAGGGGTTTGTTTTGTTTTTAATCTGGTTAAAGGTGATATCGATTCTGAGGTTTTGCTTTGTAGCCTGAATTTCAGTATTCCAGCAAGATTTTCACGACACTATCGTCCTCTTTCTTTAGATTTTTATAGAACGAACTATTTTCCTTTTCGTAGATTATGTAACGATTTTAACATATATTATGATTTTATTGATTTTAATAGTAGTGTCTGTAATATAAAACGTAGCTTATATGCTGACATAAATTTGTAAATTATTATATAAAAATGTATTATCGTTCTTGTTATACGTAGTTCATGTTTATTGTAACTTTATTCAGCTTGTGATTAATTTCTGTAGCTGTTTTTATGTTCTTGTTGCCATTACTTTTCCCTTACCCGCTATAGTCCGGACTGTAGTGTGTACGTGTCACTACGTAATGGGGACGAGCCCTCCGCGGTCGGGTGAGGGTGGGTTAGTGTGAGGCCGGGGACGTTCGATAAAAAAAAAAAATCAATTACAGTGTTTTCTTGTGGTAATACAAACACAATAATTAACACACAAAACATAATGTTTTGCGATTTTTTAAAGAAATTTATTAATTACATACATACATACATAATTGGTCATTACAACACTTCAGTCAGGATTACGGCCTAGCTTCTCACCCCACTTATGTTGTGTGTGTTAATTTTTATACATGAGTGGCGGGACCTACAATTTAAAGTCTACTTCGAACGACAGATTTTTGAGAAACTTTTCATGGCAATTTTATTTACTCTCAGAGTTTTTGCCAGAAATCTGTTGAGAGGAAGTCGCTGCAGAAATACTTTTTGTATTTTATTTTGATGTCTGGCCGGAACCCTGGCTTCACGTCTAATAAGCCAACATACTACTTACTAGACTACGGCGACTTCGTTAATTATATGTTATAAATTAGAAAGAAAGTTCAGTAAATAATTTGTGAATTAAAAAATATCGTTACGTTTTTTATCTTTTAAAAACGTTTAAAATATGAGCTCGCAAATTGCAAATAAAATAAAAATAAATCTATTTCTAGTTTCTTAAGACCAAATACGATATTGAAGATGAGCTAGATAACTTAATTGATTCTATTCAATCATCGGCTTGGGAAAGCTCTCCGGAAATACAAAAATCTACATACACCTCTACATATCCCAAAGAAATACGGGACCTCGTAAATAAGAAGCGTAAGGCGAGAAAAAAGTGGCAACTTGAACGCACTTCAGAAAATAAAAAATTTTTTAATAAATTATGTACAGATCTTAAACACTTAATAAATGAGTCAAAAAATAATACCATGTCTAGATACCTGAAAAACCTATCTGCAAACAAAGATACAAATTATAGTTTGTGGAAAGCCACAAACCAATTTAATCAAGTATCACCGCATATACCACCAATTCGTAAGCCAAATGGCAACTGGTCTAAGGATGCCCAGGATAAATCTGAATTGTTCGCTAATCACTTTCAAGAAATTTTTAAACCTTTGCCAAGACAGACAGCTGATGAAAATGTTATGAAGAGTTTTAAAATAGATAATAAAAGTATAAAGCTAACTACCATAGAGGAGTTAAAAAACATTATACATAAAGACCTAAGCCCAAAAAAAGCACCAGGTTATGATTTAATAACCGGTAAAATTATGAAGAAACTACCTGAAAAAGCCTTAAAAAAGTTATTATACATTATAAATGCATGTTTTCGCATTCAATATGTTCCATTGCAATGGAAAGTTGCAGAGGTTATCGTTATTCAAAAACCGGGTAAACCACCAAATGAAATTGCATCATATAGACCCATTTCATTACTTCCTGTAATGTCAAAGGTATTTGAAAAAATTTTTGTTAAAAGACTACAGTCCATAATAGAACAACGTAATTTGATCCCCAAACATCAGTTTGGATTCAGAGAGCGTCACTCCACAGTTGAGCAAGTCCATCGTATTATAGATGTTGCTGAAAAGTCATTAGAAAATAAACAAATTTGTTCAGCCGTATTTCTTGATGTCGGTCAAGCATTTGATCGAGTTTGGCATCAAGGACTTCTATACAAATTGCACAAAGATCTACCAAAAGAGTTCTACAAAATTTTAAAGTCATATCTCACTGATCGCCATTTTCGAGTAAAATTGGAAAATGAATATTCAAATCTAAAAAAGATAGAAGCCGGCGTACCGCAAGGTAGTGTCCTTGGACCTATATTATACTTACTGTTCACAAGAGACCTTCCCATAACCCCATCTGTAACAATAGCGACGTTTGCAGATGACACAGCAATTCTAGCAACAGGCAAACACGAAAAAGAATCCACTAACAATGTACAAAACGCACTTTCAGATATCATAGTTTGGATCAGGAAATGGAGGATGAAACTCAATGAAAGTAAATCTATTCATGTGAACTTCACTAACAAAAAAATAAAATACCTACCGTTATACATAAACAATATGAAAATACCACATGCTAATACTGCCAAATACCTGGGCATGACCCTTGACACAAAAATAAAGTGGAAAGAACACATTAAAAAAAAAACTCAGGAAATGAAATTAAAATTCAGACAATTATACTGGTTACTTGGAAGTAATTCTGAAGTATCTCTAAGTAACAAACTACTGGTGTACAACCAAATAATTAAGCCAATATGGACGTACGGAATACAGCTCTGGGGTTGTTCAAAGAAAACCAATCTACAAATGATTCAAAAAACACAAAACAAAATTTTACGTACTATCGTCAATGCTCCATGGTTCATACGTAACGATGATCTACATAGAGATTTAAAGATAAACACCGTAGTTGAGGAAACAAAACATCATGCACAAAAGCACGCAACAAAACTTCAGCTTCATACTAATGAAGATCTTAATGAAATATATTTTTTTCACAACCCCTATAGAAGACTGCATAGGACTCTTCCAATGGACTTAGCTGTCAACTAGAAAAATATTCGTATATATATAGTTTATCATTCTTGAGAATAATTAATGAATTATTACTCATCACACTATTTGCCTCATATTGTAATATTACTAAATGAATTTTATTCAGTTGTAATTATATAATAATAAAAAAAAAAAAAAAAAAATTCTAGTTTTAATTAAAATTGTTTATTGTTCACACAATTCTGTGCGCCACTGTTCCCAACTTGATATAAACAACAACAATTGCTTTGTTTGTTATTCCTCTGTTTACATCCTTTTCATAAACAATAACAATTAATAGGCAGTTATTCGACAGATCCTTGTAATGGAGATCTTCAAACCACAATTACTCTCTTCAAACACATCGCTATTTCACACAAGACTGAATGAACTTTTACTAACTCAGTTGCCTGCTTTGCTTTGCGTTTTATATGGCAACGTCAACAGTCTGATGAATGTTCTTCAAGGAGAATGTTCGGGACTGCGCCTTTTCGTGATCTCTATAAATGTAAACATTGTTGTTTCATTATTGTTGCTTGTGTGTTTTGTTTACGTTTATTTTTGTAGTGTTTGTTGTTGTATTTTTGGTTACTTGTTTATCATTTTTTATGATGGTGTTTGTTGATATATTTTTGTTTTCGTATCATTTATTTATAATTTAAATGTTAAACGATTTCCTGCCAATGCTTTGTGTTCTTGGGTTGTTAAACAATCCATATTCGTAAAAGCAAAGCTTTCAATATATAAACTTAAAATATATACAGTGGACAGCAAAAGTCTATGTACCCTAATATGTGTAAGCAATTTTTTGGAATTTTAGGTAATAATTTTTAAAAGTAATTGATTTTTTTGTATTTAATTTATTCCTATTGTATTATGAAATCAAAAAATGTAAGGTATTTCACAATCCCTCAGAAAAATTAGGAAAACTTTCTGGTGAAACTTTCTGGTTTCCATATGTTTGCAATGTAAAAGTGTAGGTACCTCCAAGAAGAACTCTAAGCAAATTAAAAATTCAAAAGCCCAATATATTAAAATATTATACCCAATACATACATATATCCCTTCAGGTCAAGCACTCCATTTAGTCCATTTGGCATTAAATGTATCAGTTTTGTTTAGCGTTTTCTATTGATATTTGCCGCCATGCATTTATAAGCAAGTTTCTCAGTTGACTATTGTTTCAGGTTTAGCGACTACGTAACCATTTTTCTAAATAATTTCCTAAATACTCTCTTCGAGTCCTATCGGGACTATGTGCAAGAGTATTAAGCCTGTGGGGATTTTGATAGGCAAATCACATATTCCCGTTAGCAGCAGTATGATTGGGTTCATTGACTTGTTGGAAGTAGTAACCATTACGAGCCCGTAATGTTTCCGAACTTCTGGTGAATTTGGTCTTAAGAATGTTTAAATACTCTCTCTTAATCGTTATTTTCTCAATAAATCTCAAATTGCCCACACACATGCCCACAAAATTATACAATAATACAATATATATACTACCAAGGCCTTGCTGCTGTATTAGCCAAGCAATATAGGGTGGGTCGTTTAAATTTAAAAGCGCAATAAAACAAAAACGGTTTTAAATTTTTCCAAATTTATTTTTTTGTTGTGAAGTATATCAAAATCCACTAGAATTGTCATATCATAGCTTGTAAATGTTTAAATCCCAATTAATCTTTCTATTTAATTGAATTTGAAATGTATTACTTATACGCACCATATTACATGTACTGGAATAGTTACTCTGAAAAGTATGCAATAAAAAATCTTTGATTTTGACATGAATGAAAGCAATGCAATTAAATATCACTCATACGTCACATATGACCTTAATGTGAATAAAAGAACAATGGATGGGCCATTTAAAAATTTAAATTTATAAATGCAATGGAACAAAATCGGGCGCAAATTTTTCCAAATAAATTTTTTGTTGTGCAGTACAATTGTTCAGGTTAGAAATGGAATATTATTTCATTCATATGTCACCCGTGGCTGAACCAATTCGTGCACTATTTCGAATGTTTGGAGTTGTATCTCGAAAAAATCATCACAAATGGTGACCTTCAATTGACATTACCATTTCGGATAATTAAACGGCCACCAAACATTTGACGCTATAAATCGATTGTGACATGAGATGCGTGGCAAGTTGCACTATCATTTTTAAACCAAACATCGTGAATATTATACATTATTTTCATGAATAAAAAAATCTGTTATCATGGTGCGATAAGTGTCTCCATTGCGCCGTCCTTTTTTTCAAAGAAATATGGGCCAATTATGCTTTCGCTCCACAAGCCGCACGACACTATCACTCGTAATGTGTACATTAGTTCTGTAAGCCCCTGCGTGAGTTTTCTGAGCACCAAATACGGAAATTTTGCTTATTAACGTACCCACCAAGGTGAAAATGAATTTTATCCGAAAAGATAATTTTATTTTTTGGCAAAATCGACATCATCGTGCAGTTTCTCGTTGGCCCATTAATTCCAATAAATTCCAACGTTGCTCAAGTGTAAGTTGATTAATTACGTTCAGTGGAGATAATATACTGAATCATGTAACAGAATAGAATGACTAAGAATTGCCAGATTCGAAATAACAAATGGTTCAAATTTAAACCGAGAAATGGCCCACCCAATTTTTTTTGGAAAATTAATATACATATTTTTTTCCTTTTAACACACTTTGAGTTTGTCTATGAAATGTTCGAAAAGAGATACCAAGAATGAGTCTATTAAATTCAGTAAAAATGTGAATTCGGGAACTCGAGAATTTGAATCAACTGTCAATGAAAAGATGTGAATTTAAAAATCGCAAGGAGAAAGTAATTATTTCTGTAATCTTTTAATTTAAATTTTTAAAGAAATTTTTTAAAAGCAATTTTAATTCATGGTCTAGGAAACTGTAATTCAAAAATTAAATTTGAAATAAAAAAATTCTTATGAATTTACGTTAAATAAACTAAAAGTTTAACTGATATTTCCTGAACTAAAAAATAGCAACCATAACAACAATAATAATAATAGGAATAGCAACAGATAGTTTGGCAAACAATTTATATTTTATGAATAATTTTTCTTCTGTTATTTTCAATTTATTACCCTTGTCCTTTCTTATTCCTTCCCTGATTTTGTATTTCTGTTTTGTATGACTTGGGTGTTGTAAAACGGATGGTTTATATTAAATATACATACACATGTACCGTGCCTATGTATTAATAAATTAGTATGTATGTGCACATGTATGAATATACGAGGAGGGTTTAATAAACCCTTTATATTCCCAATGAATAAAAAATAATTTCTTTCTTTCTCTTTCTTTCAATATACATAATTGGTCCTCACAACTCTTCAGTTTACGATCTGGATTCTCACACCACTTATGTTGTGTGTGTTGATTTTATAGGTAAGTAGCGGGATCTACAATTCAAATATTAATGAGATAGATTCTGTTGATGTTCTGGAAATGAAAATGCAGAGTGACATTCACTGGGACCAGCGTCGAAAGAAAGAAATTCTCTTTATCTTATCTTTATCTCCTTACTATTTCCAACACTTATATCCCACTCAGAAAGGAATACAACTCTCATGGCCGGTGCTTCGAAATCTATTTGTAGGCTTCTCAACCGCATACAGGAGAGAGCGAAGGTGCCTTATTAATGACGGCAGGGTATCCAACTCAGTTGATTAATTGGAGCATAGTAGCAGTGTGGCTTGTGTTTCTCTGTTCTATCGCTACTACAACTGATTTTGCTCCAGCAGGATAAGCGGACTTGTTCCTGAAACTCGGATATTCTTACGTAGCACGTGGCTTTCTCTCAATGCGTTTGTGGTCGATTGGACAGTAGATTGCACACTGCATAATAGACAGACTTCGTTCTTAAGCCGGACTATCAGTAAATGGAATTCCCTACCTGATGAGCATTTCCACCCACTTATAATATGAAAAGATTCAAATCTAATGTCCACAAACACTACTCCCTCAGTCCTCCTCTCCATAAACTATTTGCCTAGCTCCAGCTTAAGTGTATTGGTACCAGAGGTCAGCAATGAGTATTCGAAATGATGAGTAGATTCGAATCATACTTATAATTTCTGATACTTATACGCATTCGTACTTTTTTAATGTCATACTCATACTACTCATATTCAAAGTTTGAAATACTCATGGTACTCATACTTAACAATACGCATGATGTTATTGATTTCGACTCTCCATGACTCATCGTATGCACGAATCACAAAATAAGTATGATTCGCGTACGAACACTACAATACTCACAAGAAGATTATGTGTTTGCTCTGCTTACTGTCTTTTTCTTTTTCTTTCTTCTCTTTTTGTAAATGCAACAACAACTAAGACTGTAAATTTTGACGAATGATTCGAATCACTCGAATCATTTATAAGTATTCTTAGTCTTTTTCTAAATTTATGTATTTGAATGAGTAGAGGTATGAATCAAACTTATTTCGAATGTTATGAGTTTAATGTCAACGTTGTACTCATACTCATTGCAACTAGTACTTATAAATCAACGTTGTAGTGAGTACGTATGAATCAGAGTAGTTGAATTTCAATATTGTTGACTCACTCATACTGAAATATGAGTATTTATGAGTAGCGAAAAAGCGATTCATAGCTGATCTCTGATTGGTACCCAGTCCCTGAGTATTTGTCATATAAAAAGAAAATAAAAGAAAACTGTACTTAACGAGAAAAAATCTAGAGAAGGCCTAGGCTCTTCTTCATCCAGAAGAAAGAGAGGAAGAAAGTTTGAAACCTTCTAACTGTATGCTACGTACTTATAGTAGGACGAGAGTAGAGTCTTTCATCGAACTATTGAGAAGCAGCCTGAAACAAATAACCGGGCATCTGACCAGTCATTAAAAACGTAAAGAACACTTGGTCAAAGAAGGAATCATTTATTCTGGGATGAAGAGAACGAATCACTAGAACACATATTTGGTTATAGTGCGGCCTAAATACATACATACATAATTGGTCATTACAACCCAGGATCATTACAATCAGGATCACAACACTTATGTTGTGTGTGTTAATTTTATACATGAGTGGCGGAACCAACAGTTTAGAGTTGCTTCCGAATGACAGATTTTTGAGAAACTTTTCATGGCAATGTTTATTTACTCTCAGAGTTTTTGCCAGAAATCTGCAGAGAGGAAGTCGCCGAAGAAATACTTTCTGTATTTTGTTTGATGTCTCGCCTGTGGTTTGAACCTTGGCTTTACGTCTAATAAGCCAACACACTACCTACTAGACTACGGAGACTTCACTACTATGGCCTAAATGAACTTTGGAAAATACACGCTTGCTTATGAAGTTATATGCAGAGAGTTGTTTTTCTTACAGCATTCTAAGGAGTATACTAACAATAAGTGTTAAGGGAAAATTATAAGGTAACCCTACACAGGGTGATAATATTACAGGAGAACATCTGGTTGCTGTACCTTAGTACCTCTACAGAACAATACAATGTACTCTTGAGTACCTATGCGTTTGCAGTTAAAATACAGAGTCCTCAAAGTATTTACCAAACTTAGCCTTTGTTTAAGCGGTAGATTTTTGCCTAAATAGGGCAATTTTCTTCTCATTTTCTTCTGGTGCCAACTAAAAAAAATTTGTTGACAGTAGCAGTGATATCCTGTAAGTTAAGCTGTGGAAATTTTAATAGTCGTGGACTTTTGGATCCTCCCTCAAATGTTAGCTATCTACAAAAGGGAATGTGAGAAAGGAAATTTTTTACATTTTCTTTTGAGAAATACTCATGCAAAGTTATCTTTGTTGTTGTTGTGGTTGTTGACAATTATAACAACATTTTTAAAACAAAAGATGTCCTTTTTTGGGGGGTTATGGTATATAAACATGTATGTAAGCGTTAAGTAAATTGAGTGACAGAAACTGAATCTTGCTGTTGCTGTTACTTCTAATGTTACAAGAACTTGAAAAAGTTCCAAATTATGTTGACAGCTTTTCAACTTTTGAACAATTTTAGTAAAACATTTATGAGTGACAACCGGGAAAACAAATTTGATGTACTTAATTCATTTCTTTATAGTTTTTGTTCTGTTTTTGTTTTTCTTTTTTATACAATTCTTGTTAAAATTATAATCACATTCACATGTTTGAGCTGACAATCTCGGTTTAAATGAAATTTTAAGCTGACATTTAGTTTTGTGTCCTTCATTCGGGCTGATTTCTGTTAAGTAAAATTTTCAACAACGAAGTTATTTGACATAAGCGGAAATCACTTCATTCTAGACGAAAATTATTATAAAATTGCTTAATACTATGTTCAGATATGCACTTTTATTGAGTCAATATTCGGTTAATTGAGTACAATATTTTAAGTGTTCAGACATAATAATATACGCAGTTAGGTTCTTATTCAATATTTATTTGACAGCTGGTAACAAAACAGCTGGTTGCTTCAACAACAATGTTATTGCTTTTTTTTTTTTGTTTTGTTTTTTGTTTATCGTTGTTGACATTTGAGTTGTCAATATTCAACAAAAATTGTTCGATTAATTGTAATATGGTCACTGAACATAGTGCTGCATTTTAAGTTTTACTCAATATTATAACAATTTGCGTATTTATTGCGCAATTATTAATTGAAACTTCATATAAAATATTGAGCTCAATAATGGCTTTTATTGCGATTTACACAATAATGGTGCATATCTGAACACCATATAACTTACATACTGAATTGCTCGTTACAACCATTTAGTTAGGATAAAAATAAAGTTTCACACACCACCAATGAGAGGCGAGACATGCAGTTTAAATTCGACTACGAATGACACATTTTTGAGAGACTTTTCACGGCAATTTTATTTACACTCAGAATTTTTGTCAAATGACTGCTAAGAGGAATATTTTGATTTGTTCAAGATGTCTAAGCCAGGTGTTGAACCACGATCTCTCTCTCTGACTAGCTACTACACTATTACGACTTCCAACCGTTATCAACCAACATTGTTGATAAAAAGAGCGAAATTTGGTCAAACATAAAAGAATTACATGAGAAAGAGTAAATGAGCATCGTCGATTCGACGAACAATAACCAATTAAGGTTAAAGTGATGGTCGATTTAACGAAGAGTAACCTTAAAGTACAAAAATGAAGAGTAAACGTCCAGGGTTAAACAAGTCAGGCAGCATACTCCTAACAAAACTGAGGACTTTGTTGAAAAAGGTTTGAGAAAAAGGTTGGAGATGTCTGAACTGGTGTTTGAAATGAGGTCTCACGTCTAATAAGCGTCTTCAACATAACCGGCTGCAAATTTCTGGAAAAAATTGTTTGATTGAATAAAAACATTGCCATAAAAAGTTTATGAAAAAAAATCTGTCGTTCGGAGTCGACTTTAAACTGTAGGTCCCGCTACTTACGTATAAAATTAAGACAGACGACATGAGTGGTGTGAGAGGCTAGGCCGTAATCCTGACTGAAGAGTTGTAATGGCCAATTATGTATGTATGTGTAGTTATTTAGAGTAATTATATGAAAGAAGAATGATAATAAAAAAATAGAAAACGAATAAAAAAATATCACAAGTACACAGTCTAACAATATAATTTTTCTCAACTAGCTTTGTTTAGCATTTAATATTTAATATTCGAAAAGAATTTCATATATTCTTTAATATAAAAAAATTTTAACAAAAATTTATTTCATATAAAGCACAACCACGAAATTGCCATTCACTGTGGGTTGATTATAAATTTTTAATGCCAAAATATTTTGGTGTATTTTTTAGTGTATTTTTACCAGAATATCATATTAAGGACTAATGAAAACAGCTCTATAGCCTTAGGCAATAACAATTTCATTTATTTGAACGTCTGTTTAATTTCGTAAACATAAAATGGAAAACAATAAATGGAAAATCAATCACTTTTTTTTAACGAAATCAAGTTAGAAATATGGTCAATCTATATATAAATTGTACCAAGAACAACAACAACAAAAATTATAAAATATAAGAATATTTATACGTCATTAAACCCAATCTTTGGAAGGGGACCCTGACAAAGACTGAAACGGACGTAAAAACGAATGAATAGATTTTCAGGGATATGAGAAAAAATAAGGCCATCAAGACTGCTAAAGTAAATGCACTTCATTTCAGTTTATTTATAACAAAATCAATTTTCATTGCGGTTTTATACATAACACTATGCGACAAAATGCAAAAATTTAAATACACCCGAGTAACTACCTAGTCTAAGTTTGTCAGTTAGTTGAGTATCAACTCAACTCCAAAATCCTTTTTTTCTCGAACCCTCCAAACTTGACAAAAACTGTTTTTTTTTTGGACTTTACGCACAAATTTATTGATTACACAAACATTTCTAAACCAATGTCCAAAATTCAAACCATATTAGAAAGAAGAGGGATGGGTCTTTAAAACGATATACATACATACATACATATCTTATTTGACTTAATATGCTATGGAGTTTGAAAAGGGAAACTTGACAATTGTGAATTTTTTTCAAATTTTTTCAAGTTCATCAGTTCATAGTAGCAAACTTTAATTAAAAAATATGAAATAAGTGATAACATTCTGATAGTACATTATCTTGTGGAGGGACTGACACTTCGTTTGGTCAATTCGGACAAAAATTACCGCAGTTATTATTTAAAAATTCTAACAGTCGAGTTATATTTTTCATATGATTTCAAATGAACTTTTAGTTCAAAAATTTTCAGAATTTTTGACGGATCTTGATCTTTTATCGCAAAATGTGGCAATTTCACTTTTGAGATTTAAAATAAAAGTCGGCAAGAGTATAATTATGCATTGCAACTAAGTGAACAAAAGAAAATTCTTATTAGGGAATACTATGTTGGCAAAGTCACGTTATTTTACTACCTATTTTGCATTTCATTGTCGGTATGTTATGCGCTCAGTATGCGAGGTCAAGAGCCTCTTGCCAATGTTTTTTGGAGTAGCTTGCAGAGATGAAGAAGAGACTGAGACTGTTCTTCATCTACTTGGATCTTATCCGGCAATATGTTAAGAAGAAAAAGAAGTCTTGGTCTTGGTAGGCTGAGACGCTTCATCAAAAGCTCCGAGTGATTACAGGTCTTGGAGATAATGAAAAAACTGTGGTATTGCATATGTGGCCAAAGTATGTTCATCCGACTTTCTTGCAAAAGTAAGTGAAGACAAATAAAAAGCGATGTTATTTAAGCAAAATAGTATTCATACGTCTCAGTGGCCATAATAGGAAATAAAAAACCAAAGAGTTAATGTGACCATTGGCAAGAATTAAATTTTGTTACGAAAATGAAAATTGTATGACATCCTTTAACATTGAAATGATAAACAAGAGCTAAAAAAACAAAAACAATGAACTTGTCTACATGATAAACAAGTAAACAAAAATATACCAACAACATCAGTAAAAAAGGAGGATTAACAAGTAAACAAAAATGCAACAACAAACAATGTGAACAAAATGCACAAGCAACAATGAAACAACGATGTTTACACTTATCGAGATCTTGACAAGGCGAACAACTTCAATATCATTCATCAGACTGTTTACGTTGGCATATAAAAGGCAATACAAAGCAGGCAACGGGGTCAGTAAAAATTCAGCCAGTCTTGTGTGCAGACGAGTTGCATGTGAAGAGAATAATCGTGGTTTGAAAATCTCCGTTATATAGATCTACCGTTAGTGTTTACGCAAAAGAGTGTAAAGACGAATAACAGACAAAGCAATTGTTGCTGTTTACATCAAGTTGTGAACAGTGGCAAACATAATTGTGCGAACAATATAGAATATAATTAAAACACAAATTTATTTTTATTTTGTTAGCAATCTACGAACTCATATTTTAAACGTTTTTAAAATTGTAAAACTGTAACAATATTTTCTAAAAATTATAAGAAATTTCTGCGTGAATTGAATGATTTTATTTTGTCAGGTTGTGGAAGAAGAAAATGTCGCTTCAAACACCGTGTGGCATATGATGTGTTAAAGTTGTTGCCATTATTTTAGGATTGTTTAAAATATTGTCTTATATTGTCTTAATGTTTAGCAACGAAACCCTCCTCAAGCATTACTCACCTTTCCTTGAATTTTAAAATCAAAACAAAATGCTTCAACTGACAATAATTCTCTTTTCCAGTTGAAAAACAAGAAAATTCTTTTGATTTCATTTCAGATATTTTACTGAATATTTATGCTTCTCAGTGTCTAGGCAGTAAAATGAAATAAATTTCTAAGCGTAGCAAAATATTATAAAAAAGTGTCTCTGGGCTGATGATTTAAGTATGCTCCAATAATTTATTGTGTAAACATAAAAGGCATAAAGAGTAGCATGGTAATGCCAAAAGAGCATAAAGAAAATGGAAATTTTTCTAAACAAACATTTTACAACGAAGGCAATTAAACCCGAAAGAAAAATTCTTCAGCCAGAAGAATAAAAAATTCTATTTTGTTGTTAACATAATTGGTTTAAAAGTGAAGTAAAAAATTAAAATAAAAACTTATTAAAAGATTTATGAAAACATTTTGGTCTCACACAGAAATTGTTTAAAACATACTTGTTTAATTAGGGTCTTTATAAATGTTGTTTTTGAATTTAATGAATATTCGAGAGAAGGATACCTAGAATATAATAACACGGTGCGACAGTCAAAACACACCCAGCTAATGACATAATGTAGGTTGTGAGTTTTGTTGAGTAGAACTCAAATATATTTTTTTGTTATTCCTCGAATCCTCCAAACTTTTTTTATTTGACAAAAACGGTATTTTTGATCTTTTTGCACAAAATTATTGATTACTCATATACTTTTTAACCTATTTTCAAAATCCAAAGTTTTTTTGAAAGGGGAGAGATTAGCCCTTCAAACGGTATACATAAACTTATGGTTCAAGCCGACATTTCATGAGTTTTGACCGGTAAACTTGTAAAATATGATTCTTTTTCTTGTTTTTTTTCAAGTTTAGCCATTCTTAATTGCAAAATTTAATTAAAAAGTATGAAATAATTTGTGACATTTGGAAATTGCATTATCTTGTGAACAGATTGACACTTCGTTTGATCAAATCGAAAAAAAATTACCGTTATTATTATTTAAATAGTCTAACAGTCGTGTTAAATTTTTTATATACGTCATGTTATCAAATAAACTTTCAGTTCAAAAATTTTCAAAATTTTTGATGGATCTTGATTTTTTAAAACAAAATGTATTAATTTCACGTTTGGGAACCTACCAGCAATCGGTTAATATTCGTGTTTTTTTTTCAAATATTATTATTTTTCCTTGAGCAAACATTGGCCAACTTCCGGTGGTCACTCAAACCTGAAATTGACAAATTTCTGATAGACAATCAAAATCCATCAAATATTCTAAAAAAATTTTACTGAAAATTCATTAAAAAAAAAAATAAAATATAAAGTATAACACGACTGTTATACTATTTAAATAATAATCTCTTCACAAGATAATTCACTTTCAGAATGTCGTCACTTATTTTATATTTTTTCAATAAAGTTTGCTACTATGAATGCTCAAACTTGAAAAAATGAAAAAATTAGCATTTGTCAAGTTTACTTCATCAAACCTCATATCATATTAAGCCAAATAATATATCTATACATATCGTTTTAAAGGTCCATCCCTCTGCTTTAAAATAAAGTTTAAATTTTGGACATCGGTTCAGAAATGTTAGTGTAATAATTTGTGGGTAAAGTCCAAAAAAAACAGTTTTTGTCAAATGAATGAAGTTTGGAGAGTTCAAGAAATATCAACAGAACTCATAACCTACACTATTGCATTAGCTGGGTGTATTTAATTTTTCTTATTTTGCCGCATTGTGTAATTATTAAAGTTATATTTTTGCTTCAAGGTAAATATTTTTCAACCTTCTTTAAAAAACACAGGTTTTAACTCCATACATCTTAATTAACGTGTATTAAACAGTGTTGCATTTTTTATCACTGTTTACATATATTTCTGAAGAATGTTTGAAATATTGTGTTTCATTAAATCAAAATCACCATGAAATAAAATTTATTTCTACATCTGCACCTCGTTTGTGTTGATAACGAAAAAAAAGTATTTTGAATGGTTTTGTTATTGTTTGGTCTGTTTTCTGGTGTTTCATGTTCATCAAACCATCAAAAGAAAACAAATGTTAATTAAAACAAAGTCTGGCATTCTGAACATAGCATTCCATTAATGAGCAGTCATTTACGGAAACCCTAAATTCCGCACACATACTTTGGCAAAGCTTTTAATTTAAATACTTTCGCACACGCTTACGAACATAAAAGAAAAATATTTAAGCAAATAAACATTGGTAGTCATTACCACAGAGACGGCTTTACATTTCCAATTTTACATTTTTTTATTTTCTTTCAAACTCACACTTGCAGTTGTTTAAGCGGGTTTACATACGTAAAGCGACAAAGTAAACATTTCCTAATTCCATCAGGTATTCAAAAAAAATTATACGCCAAATTTACACATTTACATACATAATTGGCCATTACAACCCTTCAGCAAGGATTACAGCCTAGCTTGTCAAACCACTCATGTTGCGTGTTTTAATTTTATACATGAGTGACGGGATCTACGGTTTAAAGTCGACTCCGAACAATAGATTTTTGAGAAACTTTTCATGGCAATTTTATTTTGTCGCAGAGATTTTGCCAGAAATTCGCTGAGAGAAAATCGCCGAAGAAATATTTTTTTATATTTCGTTTTGTTGGAGTTGTCTGACCTGGGGTTTGAACCGATGCTTCTTGTTTAATAAGCCAACACACTACCCATTAGACTACGGTGACACGTCTATGCGATTAGTAATAGACCAAAGCAAATAAAAATAGTAAGTCACTCCTAATCTAATGGGATACAATGGTTTTTGAAAAACGACGAGAGTCATACAGCTGACTAATGTTATAAACACAATAAACGCAACGCAGCAAACGCAGCAATCTGTGCGTATATGAAAGAGATTAATGTAATTGTAGAGCGACACGACGGTGGTCGCCGTATTGTAGTAGGTAGTGTGTTGGCTTATTAGACGTAAAGCTAGGGTTCGAGCCCCAGGCCAGACATCACAACAAAATACAAAAAATATTTCTTCGGCGACTTCCTTTCAGCAGATTTCTGGAAAAAGCTCTGAGAGTAAAAAAAATTGCCACGAAAAGTTTCTCAAAAAATCTGTCGTTCAGGGTCGACTTTAAACTGTAAGTCCCGCTACTCATGTATAAATTTAACACACACAACATAAGTGGTGTGAGAAACTAGGTCGTAATCCTGACTGAAGGGTTGTAATGACCAATTATGTATGTGTGTATGTATGTGTAGAGCGACAACAAGCAACGATTCTGCTACTTTGCTTTTAGGCGAGTTTCTAATTTTATTCGCACCAATGAGAGAATTATTGTTAACAGTGAAATGATTTCTGCTGGCAATGAGAGAATTAGTGCTGTCGATATAATACCATGCATGAAATGGAGAAATTAAAAACGCGATGTATGAAATATAACGTGAAAAACGTCTTTGTGGGTTCATTGACAAAACATTAATGAATTGTGCATTTTTTATTTGTTTTGCTTATGCTTGGATGCTGCTACCAGCTCACCTGAGGCTGCAATTGCAAAATTGTTGTATTTACTGTGTTGCATCTATTGTGTTTGTGTTTGTTTGTATTGTTTATAAGCATAATTCCCATACTTGTTTTCTCTCAATGTATTACACTCTCATTATATTCATCGGAAGGGCGGTTTAAATTTGAACCATCGGTTATTTCGAATCTGGCAATACTTACGTTGTCATCGTTCTTAAGAATTAAACATTTATGCACAAGATTACGTCGATTTTTGCGAAAAGATCTGGGTATGAGTTCAATTGGTTCAAGAGTTGAAGCCGTATGACCATCCGCTTCGTTTTCGCTTCGCTATATAGGCCAACGAGGCTCTGTCGGTTTTGCCAAAAAAAAAATCATCTTTTCGAATGGAGCTGATTTATATGTTGGAGGGTACGTTAATAAGCACAATTACCGTATTTGGGGTTTGGAAACCCCACACGCGGTGTTACAGGAGCCAATGCATCCATTATGAGGGACTGTTAGGTGTGGCTTCTGGAGTGGAGGCGTCATTGGCCCATATGTCTATGAAAATGGGGACGGCGCAACCGTTACGGTCAATGGAGACACCTATCGCACCATGATAACCGATGTTTAGTTTCAATAGAATGAACTTGCAACACATCTCAAGCAACAAACGATTTATAGCGACAAACGATTGATGGCCGTCTAATTAGCCAAAATGGTGATGTCAATTGGCCGCCAAGAAACTGTGATTTGACACCGTTGGATTATTTTCTGTGGGGAAAAAGAAAGAAAAAGAAAAGTGTTATGCCGACAAACTAGAGGCAATTTAGCGTTTAAAGGCCAACATTCGGGATACTATTGCCTAAGTACGACCCTTTTGCACTCGGAAAAGTTCATGAAAATTGGTCCGATTGAATGAGGCACTGTGAGGCCGGCCACGACAGCCACATGAATAAAATAATACTCCATTTCTAACCGGAACAATTGTACTGCACAACAAAAAAATAAATTTTGGCCAAATTTCAAACCGTTTTTGTTTTCATTGCATTTTTAAATGTAAACTTTTAAATTTTATTTTTATTCACATTATGCGCATATGTGACGTATGAGTGATATTTAATTCCATTGCTTTCATTCAAATCAAAATCAAAGATTTGTAATTGCATACTTTTCAGAGTAACTTTTGCAGTACATGTAATATGGTGCGTATGAGTAATACATTTCATATTCAAATAAATAGAAAGTATACGATTAATTTGGATTTAAACATTTACAAGCTATGATATGACAATTCTAGTGTATTTTTAAAAAAAAATTAAAATTTTTCGAGATATTCTAACCTAAGAATATAAAAACCACAATTCGAGTCTATATTCTAGTGAGTACTTTAGAACAAAAAAAAAATAATTTGGCATAATTTAAACTTTGGACATCTACTATTCGCTCTCTTCTACATAACAACTTGATATTTCTTATGATAAAATTTATGTTTAAATTTAAAATATAGTTTAGTCTTTATAATTTAAGGCAAACATTAAAAGGAAATTTACCCAAAACAATTCGAGACCAACCGCAGCACGTTAATGCAGTACGTTTTCTTTTAGTATGAATCCCATATTAGGCCTGATTATACATCAGACGTGTGTGTCCGTGATTAATATGTAGCTCATTAAATTCAATATTTTTATTTCACTTTTAGGTACGTCAATACTTTTTTCCAACTCAGACGAATATTTAATAAAGTGTGACGACAAGGTAACAGGCTATATGTGAATTTTAAAATGAAATATTGTGCCATCAAACAATTGTATTTTGTTTTCTATGTCAGTACATAATGTTGATGAAGGATTTAAAAGGATTTAAAGATTTAAAAGTCACGTAAAAAAATCGTAAAAAATACGTTGTGAATAATTAACCGCCGCTTACAGAAATTTTGTGGAAAGAAAATAAAGTTAAAACGATTTTAGCGAATAATAATCAGATTTAATGATTTTGCATATGCTTTTAAAATTCTAGAGTATAAAATTAATTTGCCAATAAGTGGTAGTCTATACATTTGAATAGATTTGTAAGTAAGTATATTAATCAAAGTGGTATAGTAGGTAGTGTGTTGGCCCCAGGCCAGACAGCAAAACAAAATGCAAAAAGTATTTCTTCGGCGTCTTCCTCCCAACAGATTTCTGATAAAAATTCTGAGAGTAAATAAAATTGCCACGAAACATTTCTTAAAAAATCTGTGTTTCGGAGTCAACTTTAAACTGTAGGTCCCGCCACAGTGTGTCTTCAAAATCAGCACACACAAAATAAGTGGTGTGATAAGCTAGGTCGTAATGCTGACTGAAGGGTTGTAATGAGCAGTCAAGTAAGTTAATAATTGAATTAATTTTGTCAAAAATACAGATATGGCAGTTGGTATTGGTTAACAAAAATTAAATTTTATACCAAATTGAGCTGTAGCAAGTTGATCTGGATACTTCTACTCTTTTAATATTACTGTGTGCCGCTCTACTAATTCTTTTTTTGACGCATTTAGCACTAGAGTTGTCAAAATGCCAATCACGAAGTATATTTTCATAGCTTTTATTCCCAGAAGTAATTTGCAAACTGATTTACGTAATTTCGGTTACCTTGCTACAGAAACAATAAGAGATAATCGTCTTAAAAAATGCCTCCTGATAAATGTAAAGAAGATCTGGAAAATCCAAGAGCAGAGTTTGATTGTAGGTTTGATAAAAACAATGAGATATTATTGGTCCGCTGTGTCATGATTATGATTCAATCATGATTCCTATCAGCCCTATATCAGGATTATTGGTCGCCATATAGTGTAGTATAGGTAGTGTGTTTCTTGTTAAAAAACAGTGGTTCCATCCCTGGCTCAAATATCGCGAACAAAGTAAAATATAAAAAAATATTGCTTTCGGCGAGTGCCCTTTATCAGTCTGCCAAAAACTATGAGAGTCAATAAAACTGCCATGAAAACTTTCTTAACCTGTAGGTCGGAGTTACATTTAAACATTAGGACCCGCAACTCATCGATAAAATTAACATACACTACATGAGTGTTGTGAGAAGTTAGGTTGTCAGTGTTAAGTGTTCCCAACTTCTTACAATGAATACCTGCGCCGATCAAATTTCTGAAAAACTTTTAAATAATATACGTTATGTCTTCCGCCACAACATAAGCTGTTGGAGTTACAAAAAATTTAAAAAAGCATTTTGTATTGAAAAACAATGCTTTTCAAAATTTCACTAATAAGTGGCCACTGTGCCATTTTGGTTACAGCCCTTTTATTGCCTTTATTTCCTGCTTTTTTGTACTCTTAATTTTATATTAAAAAAGGATTTTCTAAAAGTTTTCCATGTCATTTTGGTTTGGCTTACAATGGGTTAAGTTACGCTCAGCTTATGTCCTGTCTCTGCAGTTGTCGTTAATTATGTTGTTATTGTTATTAGTTCGTGTAAAATTATATTTTTTTTAAATACATTTTGTTATTGTTATTGATGTTTTACAATAATTTACATTTATAGGATGTTTTTTATTGATTATAATAATTTATTATTTTAATTATAAACAATAACAATAACAATACTGCTGATTGGAAATCATTTCGATTTTTATAGCCACTGAGTAACTGCATTTTAAAATGTTGAGTTGAAATCCTGATTTTATTTATTTTATGCTGAGTAAAGCGATTAAATCGTTTCAGAATACAACGAATTAAAATATTGAATTTATGCCTTTTGCTACATATAATTTGTTGAAGTTAAAAGTATAATAAAATAAAAAATCTAAAACGTCTTACTACAGAAAAAAAATAAATGAGCAACAGCAGTAGAAAAAGCTTGCTTCTCTGCTGATTGGTTAAGAAAAATGTACATATGTTTCCTCAAGTATATTTTTCAATTTCTGCCTTGTTTCCGCTTCTTTAATCTATTCTACTAAGCAAGTGAATGGTCTGCTGTAGCAAGTCGCACCTATAGTTGCCTAGAAACAATACCCTCCGAGAATTTGATCTAGTGATAGGGAATTTTGCTGATTATTGATACCTATTTCTTCTTTCCACTAGGTGGCGGAATTGCCTGACCTTCCTTGTATGTTATATTTTTCAATTTCCAGGTGGCTTCTAAGATACAGGGAGGGGGATTCGTAACGTTTTCTCGATTGGAGGATTCCAATCTGGGCTTCGCGACTGTTTTGACCACTACATCACGTCGCATGCAGTATACATATATAAGATTAATGAAAGGAAAGATTTTACTGAGTGAATCGATTAAAACATATTCAAGCTTTTTATTGATACAATTTTTAGTTCATATTTCAGATTAAAAACCCCGGAGGAGGCTAATAAATGTTCTGTTTTCGAATTTATATAATTAAATAATCCATCTAGAAATCCATATAGAAAACACTCGAACCCTTTGCCTACCATATTTGTTTATATTCCCGTTCCTGGTGCACTTAAGGAGTATGTTTAGTTCTTACTTCGTCCTGTGTATGACGCAACATTTGCATATATTGGATTGATGGTATTAATGTTAAAATATGGTTGCTGGCCGGACGAACACTGGTATGAACAGGATAACAATTTCTCTTTCTTACTAAGGATCTGAAACCAAAGCCAAATTTCGTGCCACTGCAGCTGCAGTATAAGATTTCAGTATTAGGTATATCCATGAATCTATGCTCAGTCTATCAAAGTTCCTTCGATAGACACACCTACTACACACAGAGCGTGAACATTCCAGGGCCAGATCGTTAAATCACGTTCCTTGCATCGCTTTTAATCTGTGGCGTCTTTGTTAAGGGTCCTGACTTTAAACTTTCTTAAAGCCTGCTTGACAACAGCAATGTTTTCCAAGCAGAGCTCATGACAATTTTCAAAACGGCTCAATGCTTGCTGATTGAAGGGATTTTCCCAGAAAATCTCTTGATTTATTCTGATAGCCAAGCTGCAATTGAGTCCCTAGCGAACGTAATTTCAACGTTCGTCCTTGAAGGCTGTATTGTATTGTAATGTAATGTAATGTAATACCGTTCCATCGCCATTTTATTGTATTGTACTGTGCCAAAGTAGAATATGTCCATTTATTGTAACGAATTGTACCGTACCATATCATACCAAAGTAGAATATGTAAAAATAATGTTGAACCGCTGATGTAAACAGATACGGTATGCAGTGATTATGCAGGAAGAGGACTGCGGGAGCCATTGAGTTGCTAGCAACAGTCGGGTGGGGAAATGCGGTCCTTTCCTAGCAAAATTGGTCTACAATACAAATTTATTATAGACTCCCTATTTTGTGATGATGTTTAAGGTGTAAGGTCTGGGATGACTAGATTCTCAATTAAGTCGTTAACTATGCCCCAATCTAGACATTTTGTTAGTTTAACTATGGTTTGGGTTAGTCAAAACTCTCAGAAAAATATCATCACCTATGTTGTTGTTGAGGGATGTTGCCTCATAACCCACGCCTTCCAAGTTTCCTAGGCAAAAGAAAGTATTTTGTGGAAACCCCAAATTTAGCCTTACGTCTAGTACTAATCTATATCTTCACTGTCAGAAAACACACACATACATACATACATAATTGGCCATTACAACCCTTCAGTCAGGATTACGGCCTAGCTTCTCACACCACTCATGTTGTGTGCGTTAATTTTATACGTAAGTGGCGGGACCTACAGTTTAACGTCGACTCCGAACGACAGAATTTTTGAGAAACTTTTTCATGGCAGTTTATTTTACTCTCAGAGTTTTTGCCAGAAATCTGCTGAGAGGAAATCGCCGAAGAAATATTTTTTTTTTCATATTTCATTTTTGATGTCTGACCTGGGATACGAACCCGGGCTTTACGAATAGTAAGCCAACACACTACCTACTACACCACGGCGAAAACACACCTAATTTAAATCCTCAGTTTACCATTCTATTTAAGATAAAAATTTATTAAATTCATTAATTCTAACAATAAGTATAACTTTTGTTTCTAATCATAATCATATTCCATATATTCATATTCAAATATAGAAAAATAAAAAAATATATATATATAATTCAATTAACGTACAGGAAAATATATATATACAATTATACAAAATTCAGAAAAATTATATTTGATTGTAACATTTATGCCTTTAATATTTATGCCGAACCTCATTGGGTTAATATTGTAAATGTAAAAGAAACAAAAACCAAAAGAAATTCAAAAGATACAATTGCAAGCATTATAGGAACATTTTTGGAATTGAAACATAGCAATAATGTTAAAAAAAAAAATGAAAATAACATAGCAAACATATGTTAATGCACAGTGTGACAAAAGAAAAATTATGCTAACGATCTCATTGGTTGTGGTTTCTTTTAGCTTTTATTAAGTTAACTTAAATAATTGAAATTAAGGATCATTATAGACTTACCAAATCAATCGATTTAATGATGAAGGCCTCCAGCATGATGTCGATGATGTGGTTGCTATATTAAGTATATATTCAAAATCTTCTAGGAAATATGTTAAATTCAATAATGGAAATTTATAGGTTAATTTATAGGTTAAGTCTTAATCTAATATTAGTCTTCATATTTTTAATACAAAATTATATTATATTATTACATTCTTTTCATTTTTATATTACATTTCTTTCATTTTTAGGTAGTAATTTATGTTCAAATATTTCAGCAGAATTTTATGATAATATATACTTTATATTAACATAATCAAAATTCAGACATTTCTCTCTTAAACTTTAAACTTTTTACTTGTAAAATTCATTATTTAAAATTTTTACAATTCAAATTATTACATTTAATATTTCTTTTTAAGTTAATTCAATATCATATTTATGGTCTTTGCATCAATCTTTAATTATATATATAAATACATAGTTTCATTATTTAATTCACTTTTATAATACTTAATGTGACTTCTTATCAAAATAAGCAAAAATTAGGATACTTCATTAATAATAACTTTCAATAATAATTAAGCATAAGTATTAATATCTACGTATAAAATGCAGCCATGTTGTCGTGGAGTACACATTGATAAATCGGGATATTTTATGGTGAAGAGATGCACATGATGATTTCAGGTAAAGATGATCTTAAGCTCTTCTGGTCTACTATCAAACTTTATGGAGGTTAGCATTTTTCGCTTCACAATTTTATGATTGCCAATTAAAATTCTTTATTATATTCATCCTGAATATGATAGGAGACATCTTTCTATTTTCAATTGATATTTTCTATTTTATTCTATTTTTCTTTATTTAACGTACAAAAACTTCACTTATAATAAAACGACAACTTGATTTGATTCACATTTTAATAAATACAACTGTTCACGATGTGAACACTTTGAAGTTCAAAAGCAAAAAAAAAAGATCGATTAAGAACGCGTGATCACCCACGCTAAGTACTTCTAGATCATTCTATTATATTAATAGGAATAAAACCGCTTTTTCGAAAATAACTGTAAATTTTGACATTTGAAGCGTCCAATTTCGAAATTCCATTATGTGAAAAAAATTACGACCTTGTGAAGTTTCAAAGATTTGCACTATGGCAACCCCAATCTTATTTTCTGTTTTTTCTACTTGGTTCTTTTTCTAAATGGTATTTAGTACGTTATAAAGTAAGTGTGGTGAGAAAGATTATATTTATATGTAGATACTTAACCCATTAGAAACCAATAAAAAAAAATCAAAGTAACCAATTATTTCTTTGCTTTGTCAGAAGAATGTATATTTATGAAAAATGAAATAATTTAGAAATCAAAACGACCATTACAAGGCGGAGGTTTTCTCAAAGAAATTTCGAATCATTCAAAGGTAACTCCTACATGGATTTCGGGACACAATGATATCGTACGAAATTGCATTCCTTATGAGCAGCCATGAGCTGGTAATTTTGACGTATTACACGGTATAGGTATTTATATTATTTTGTTAATTTGGCTTAATCTCGTTGGCAGACTGGACACCTACGGGCAAGAAGAAAACCGACTCAGTTCAATATTTAAAATACATCATCATCTATCGAACAATAGCGATTATTACGGACCAGTGTCCTTTTGCCTCGTTATTCCGACTAATAACTTCTGCAGAAGCTGTGGGTCTGAGGCGAAGGCCACTGTATTTAAAGCCATTGTCAGTGCCCTACTGTTGTCATAAAGAAACAGAGGTTTTTGACCTCTTATTTTCTGATATCTTTGATCTTTGACCTTATATTTGATTTATTTTGCACTCGGGATGATTTTATTTAGGGAACGGTTACCCCCGGGTAGAATAAATTGTGCACCACAATGGCCCCAAATGCTGTCCTTCGATGGTGTCCGCAACTAACTTAATCTAATCAAACATTGTAATCAATCACATTCACACAGAAAAGCTACCTAATTTTTAGGAAACTATATACAAAAATTATTATAATCTCTGATCACACGAGTATATGTATAAGTAATTGTAAACGTGGCATACATACATACATATATGTATAATATTGAGGATATAAAAATAAATTATTCTGCAAATTCATTCGAAGGCAAAGAGAGATATAAGCTCTGTTACATTTTTGTTGTTGTTACTACATTTAAGAAAAAAAATATGATTCGGATTTTTTGCTCATTACAAATATTTAAGAATTATTCATTCAGCTTTCTAAACTAACATTCATTCTTGTAATTTTTTTCGTTTCTCTATATGTAGCACAGTTTAAGATAAATTGCTTTGCATTTACCTTACTAGTGTTTTTGGTAAGTAACAACCACCGTTGGAAAAATTAAGTTTTTTTTGTTTGGTTTTCCAATTTATTGATTTGATTTGTTTCATTATCGTTTTTTTATTTTACTCTCTTAGTTTTAATACATTCATTATACATCAGGTGTTAAATCGGAAGCAACTTCTAAGAACAACTCATATATTTTACAACTAATTTTATTGCTTATGTGAGGGTGGTTGTGTTTTTGTTTTATACTCTTCTAACAGCAGTTAAAAAGATTTCAAAAATAAATTTTTAAAAGAAAACTATTTTCCTTTTATAATTTAATAAGTATTATGCACCCTGACGTATGTGCACTATTTAAGGAAAATAATATTAATACGTCCTAGTGGAAAAATAAGAAAATTAAAGATTAGATAGCAAACTGCTAATGATCATTACAGTAATCCTTCGATTTACGTCACCTCGATTAACGTTGTTTCGATTTACGTCGTCAAATTTTTTGTTCTCTCTAACTTCAATTAGCGTCGTCATTCGATTTACGTCGCCTTTTTTTGGAACCAACTGCGACATAAATCGAGGAATTACTGTAGATATGTATGTATTTATGTAAAAGAAAATTAATATGTTAAATTCAAATACGATAGAATACTAATAAACAATAATTTGAGGAATTTTAAAGTACCAGAATTTTTAACATTCTTTAGCTCATTAAATTGTCTGTTTGCTGCCGCATCAAAAAAGCGGAAGGATATGGTTTTTAAAAGCGACTCCTATTAAGATAAAAGATGACGCCAAGAAATGGTGTACACCGAAGGGTGTTCTGTTCTCATTTTCTATTAGTGGCGTCAACTCTCAACTTTTCCTGACAACATTTTATTTACTCTCTAAATTTTTGCCAGAAAGTCGCCGAAGAAATTTTTTTCGTATTTCATTTTGTTGGAGATGCCTGAGCTGGTGTTTGAACCTTGGCCTCACGTCTAATAAGTCAACACACCACCTATTAGACTACGTCCTATCTTTGAATTTAAATAAAAAGTGTGTGTGTGAAATATCATCGAAATCCCTACATTGTTTGAAATACCGCCAGATAAAAATGCTGGAATGCGTTGAGTTTGACAATATGTTGCTTCAAGTACTCATTCATGCAGAAATAGGCATCATCATTGAACGTGGTTTATGCATAAAATTTAAAGTCAATTGCCAATTGCTCCGGAGCCCATTTAGTGAACGCATATCGTTTAACCTCGTTTCCTGGGTCAGTTGAGTTCAGTACAGGTGTATGCATAAATTACGCCTTATAATTCGCAAAGTGGTAGTCATCACAAGGCCAAGTTCTTGCGAGTGACGCCAAATCGACAGCCACACTTGCACACTTCGAGGAACAGCGACAATGACTTCGATAGTTTTTGGATTTCGTCAACGAAAGAGTGTTGACCGATCGTTTACTGAACCAGTAGACTCGAAATCATCTGCAGTATTGTAATTGTAAAATCAAATAGAAACAGAAAAAAACTGGTACATTCAATGCCAAATAATATAAATGAAGTGCTTGAGCTTTAAGGAATATCGTACTAAATATTGGATTTAACATTTTAATTTACTCGGTTTTTTAATTTGAAATTTGCTGTATTTTCTTCTTCTTAGTAGTACTTACACTTTTGCAAACATATTATAATTAAAAAAAAAAATAAAGAGTTTAGAGAAATTTCTAATGGGATATCACTCATCATTGCCTATGAATTTGTTTTAAAAGCAATCTGCACATATGGTATCAGATTGAGGGGAACTGCCTCTAATACCAATATTAAGCCACTGTAATAATTTTAAATTTCATCCATTAAATATTAACCCACTTTTATTACTTGTTAAGTCATCGAAAACGTTTAAAAGCATTCTGCGCCTTTCTTCAAATTAAAACAATCAATAGTACCATGGAAAATACTTTGAAATTGCTTTGGACTTTTAGAAATTATTCTTTGTAGTTCAATAAAAATTAATTTTGACTTCGTAGATTATCTGTGATATGCTACGAATTTAATTTCCCATAGTGAAGGCAGTAAAATTTATAGGTTTTTAAACAAACCCATACATACATACATAACTGGTCATTACATTCCTTCGGTGAAGATTACTACCTATATTCTCCCACTACTTATGTTTGTTGAATGTGTGTGTTTGTTTGTACATGAGTGGTGGGGCCTATAGTTTAAAGTCGACTACAAGTAGCAGATTTTTGAGAAACTTTTCATGGCAATTTTGTTTTCTCTCAGAGTTTTTGCAAGAAATCTGGTTGGAGGAAGTCGTCGAAGAAATATTTTTCATAATTCGTATTGTTGAAGATGTTTAATCTGGAGTTTGAACCGTGGTCTTATGTCTAATAAGCCAACACACTACCTACCTAACTACGGCTACGGCACTTCAAAACCCAACAAACCGAAATATTAAAAATAATATGTGTGACGATTTATGGTCCAAAAATTCATTGTTAATTATAGAAAACCGAAGCATAAAAGAGCAAAATCAAACGGCTATAAGTCGATTTAGCCTTAGTATAGAAATCTTTAGAAAAAAGATAATAACACGTTAAAAAAATATATCATCCAGCAAGAAGAATTAAATGCGATTTTCTTTTTAAACCACATTTAAAAGCGAATAAAAAAATAAAAAATTGCTGATTTATGAAAAGGTTTGTCTCAAATATTTCCTACAGCTCTCATGCTCCCAATCAAAACTTTTATCAAACTCTTGGGTCTAATTTGAAAAGATTTGAACATAATGTTGTTAATTAGTTTAAATACATAAAAAACATTATTGTGAGCATTTCTATGATTTTTTTTTAGGAATTAAATATTAAATATAATCGCATAACTCTACCATTAACCCGCTTTTATTTGCCTTGAAAGGTAAATATTTTATGTCCTGTTTAATTGCCTTAAGAAGCCGAAAAAAAATTGGATTCCGAGAGTGTTATCCTTTTATATCTTTTTTAAATTGCGCTGTTTTGGTCTAAACTGATTAAATGTTCTTATTTTAGAACACACAGATTTTTATCGTTTCATGTATTTCATGTCATTTTTCTAAACAGAGTATTTTATTAAATTAAAATCATCATCAAATGAAAATTTAAAATTTATTTTTATCCCAGCTCTCCTGTTGTTTGTTTTGCTGATGATGAAAAGAATTTTATTCGCTTTCGCTTTTACTGTTGTTTGCTTTGGTTTCTGCAACTTGTGTGTTCTAAAGTCATCAAACCGCACCAAAAACTGCGATTAAGTCAAAAAAACCCACCCAAAAGACTTGAAAACATAGAATCTGGCATGCCAACAACAAAATTACACTAATTAGCAGCCATTTACTGAACCTAAATACACACTCTATGCACACGTAAGCAAAACTTTTAATTTAAATACCTACGCAGACTCTTTCGTATATAAAATAAAGAAAATATTGAAAGCAACATACATACGTGTTAAATCTAGTCCTAACGTTCTGCTTTAATTGTAATTAACACGTACACATGTTCCTTAACGTAGTTCCATATTTATATGTGCAATTGTTTATATTCTTTTAAACAAATTTTTTTTTATTTATCGGCTAAGAATTAAACAAATATTTTAAAAGATTAAGTTAGGTTAGGTTAGGACTGTAGGTCCCGCCAATTATGTGCAAAATTAACACACTCAACATAAGTGGTAGGATAAGCTAGGTTGTAATCCTGACTGAAGGGTTTTAGTGACCAATGTTATGTAAATGAATCGGTCCTAGTCTTATCCATACGTGTCCAGCAGACGAGATTGGACCTCAAGCAGCATTACGACCTAGCTTCTTACACAAGTTATGTTATTTTTATACATGAGTGGCGGGACCTACATTTGAAAACCGGTAACAAGCAGGTAATATCCAATTTAACTGAGCCATTCGGAATACATATGCCCTGAAAAATGTCGAGTATATCGAGTTTGGTGCCGGCCCTGATCAGCTCATTAGCAATGTACAAGTGTACAAATGAATTTATACAAGTGAATGTGAAATATGTCGCCCCCAAGCAGTTGTATGTGACTGTGATGACAGGAAGTATTCAAAAATTTAAGATGATGTTGATGAAGACTTTTAAAAGTATTCGAAACCAAAATATTCTGAAGGAAAATAAAATATAAATTGTCATTAATTAAAATAAAAACCACAAGATGAGTGAATAAAAACCTCAGCGATAAGAATACATGGCAATAATTTACCGGCACTGATTTAATGTTCGTGGAGTTACAACAAAATAAAAGCATCATTCAGGAAATCTTAATTTACGGCTTTAATGGAAATATTGTTACGTTTTTACCTTTTTAAAAACGTTTAAAATATGAGTGCATCGACTGCAAACCACGTAAAAACAAATGTGTTGAGTTTCAATTAAATGCTTTATTATTCACACTACTTTTGTGTGCCACCGTTTACAACTTGACGAATACAACAATAATTGCTTGTTCGCTATTCTTCTTTGCTTACAACGCAGATCCTTTCAAGGGCGATCTTTAAACCACGACAACGCGTCTTCACTGACACGAAGACTGACTGAATTCTTACTACCACTCAGTCTCTAATCAGTCTGTTGAAGGTTCTTGAAGTCGAACGTTCGGGGTTTCGCCTTCTCGAGAACTCTATCGCGACTTCATTGTTGTTTGTGTATTTTGTTCACATTGCTTGTTGCTGTCGCTTACTTCTCTGTCTCCTTTTCTTTAATACTGATGTTGTTGGTTTACTTGTAAACAAGTTCGTGTTATTTGTTTGTGTAGCTTTTGCTCATTTTAATGTTAAACTTTGTACACCGTTTCCATTGACGTGTCCTTGATATAAAGTTTATTGTTACTGATATTAAATAAAATCTGAAGATCTCATTTTGATTATAAATTAAATATTTTTCTTTACAACTATGTCTACATTTCATCTGTCTAGTCTTGTATATTGTATACACCTGAAAGGAAAAACACCCACTCTCGCAAAGCATTGAATAAAAGTCGAACATCATTCAGATGTCAATCTGCTTTTGATTTTTGTTTTATTTTTTGTCTATTGACAGAAACGAAACAAACACCACAACAAATAGAGGAACAACACACATACATGTATGCTATTCATATCCCGAACACATGTCATATAACATACAACGTTTTCTGTGAAATATGAAACAAACTTTTTTTTATCATGTTTGGGGTAGATTTTGTATGTGAATAAAAATAAATGAATTTTTTCTTCTCAGATTTATATTTTGTTTAAGTTCGAGTGTACGTTCCTGTGACAGTGTGTGAGTATATGATAGCGTCTAAATATAGGAAATCGTTAAATCATACGAAAATGTTCTAAAAAAAACTTTATACCCCAACAGTCACATTAGAGTGTTGCGTAAGAGGCAAAGTGGGAAACAGAAGAAATTTTATTAAAACTGTACATATACAGTCAATGGAAAGTGTTATTTAAATTATGATAACCAGGAATTTAAATTTAATTTGTGATTAATTTAATTTACGTGTAGAATACAACAAGTTTAATAACAATGTTAATAACATAAATATGTTAGGTTTCTATTGTCATTTTAAAAATAATTTTGATTCATTTCAAATTTTAATTTTAAGAGAAGCGTGTTAAAAATCATACAGATTTGCCCCCGATTCGCTGACATTGAAATTGTGCAACAGTTCACTGGTCTAATCAAAATATGGCAAACTACGCCCATTTTCATATCATGTCATGTCGTGTTTATAGTTTGTTTGTTTGTTTGCGAAGTTACACATTATGTTATCGTCCTTTATATTCGTCTCAAAACCGGACGTAATACCATACTTAATACGTTAAGTATCTATCAGTTTGCGTGTACCTACAAGAAAAATTAAACTTTAACCCGCAATATAATCCTTCCTTTTCAATATCTAAAGCGCGCACTCTCTTCAAAATCGTTGAAATTTGTTTTGTTCCTTGGCCAGCGTAAAGGGTAAGTTAGAAGGTTTAGTTCAAAAAATTCGTTGCCTTTACAATATCGTATCGTATTGTACTGGGTTTTCTAACAGGGACATTTCAAATTTGACTGAATAACGGCCATTTTTTGAAGCTACATCTGTCATAAAATTTATAATTTTTATTGAATCCGTTTTTCCAAATATCAATATTCGGATTTTGCATTATCCAGCACTTGCAAATAAATAAAACTATTTATCAAAACGAATGTTCTCTTCAGAGAACTGCATAACACCAGTTTCTTCCATTTTACGATAACCATAATCGTCCTACAGAGAGGACTATTCGAAATGCAGTATATATATGCGAGTTTTTTGGTACAGTAAACGATTTACTAACATCCGTGCCTAGGAGTAACGCAAGATTAGCAAGAACTTGGCAAATTTTTCGGATCAAAAATCTATTGATTTACGAAATGTACTTTCATTTAAAAAAAAAATTTAAATCTTTGCTAGATCTTGGTTGTTTATCAGATAATTCGTCAATTTCAAGTTTGAGCTATTAGCAGAAGTTAGCTTATATATGAGTTTTTCTTTTTCCATGAAACGCATTTCCATTGAAGTGATCTCTTGATGAATTTTTTTTCACTCTGCGCAACGATGATATGCAGAATCGTGAAGCTTCAAAATTTTTATTTTAAAGTCGCTGTAGTGTGTTGGCTTTTTAGATGTGAGGCCCCAGTTTAAAACACCAGATCAGACATATCCAACAAAACCAAATATGAAGAAATATTACTTCGGGAAATTCCTCTCATCAGATTTCTGGCAAAAATTGTCAGAAAATTGCCATGAAAAGTACCTCAAAAATCTGTCGTTCGGAGTCGACTTCAAACTGTAGGGCCCGATATAAAAATAACACACGCAACATAGATAGTGTGAGAAGCGGAGTCATAATCCTGACTGAAGAATTATAATGACCAATATCATCATATTTTACTGTACAGTTGGTGCAGCCAATAATATCTGAAAATTGTTAAACCGTAGTAACTCAACAATACGCTCAAATAAAAAAAAAAAAAAGATTCACAAGGTCTAGGTATATGAACTAAAAACTTTTAAAAATAAAAATTTCAGGGTGCCCTGGTAGTCTAGTGGGTGGTGTGCTAGACTATTAGCGTGAGGGTCGTGGGTTCGGTTCCCACCAGAGACTCTGGTCTGTGATACTACACCGAGCATATGGTCAAAGTTACTCAGCTCGTATGTAATTAGAATATAATTTGCAATTGTAATTACTAAATAAATAAAAAATTCAATTCAATTAACTAAAATTCGAACATAGTTTCAAATTACAAGGAATTTTCTTAACGCTTGCAAAAATGTTTGCTGGTTTACAATCTCTGTTTAATGCATTAAACATACAATATTTTCCTGTTTTTTAAAATGATTTTAATGATTAATAAAATAAAATTTGTATTAAAAAATTACATTCTTCATTATGATATCAGTAAATAAATAGAATATCGAATATAATTAATTACAAAAATAGTACATATTAGCCAATGATAATAATTTCATTTTAATTCAATAATATTTTAAGTAATTTAATATTAAAGTATTCTAAAAAGAAAATTTATTTAAAAAAGTAACAACAGTATTTGCGTATTTAAATCAAAATCAAATTAAATTATTTACTTTGAAAAGATATGCAAATAACGTTTTTTTTAATCATGTTCGTTATTATTTGTGTACATATCAGCGTTTTAATAATAATTTATTAAAAAAAAATATTTTCAGAAACAACACAAAGACCAAAATATAAACTTTAATAATAAAAGCTTTAAATGAAACAATTTAAAATCCGTCAAAAACAAATACAGAGTTTTATTGTAAAATTGTAAAATTAAATTTCACAAAAAAAGAAAACAAATTTCATAGAATATGAACAAAGAATTCTTTTATGATTAAAATACTAACAAAAAATATGTATATTCGACTCAGATAAGGAGCAAATAGAGGACATGATAAATTGTGGTAGGAATACAAGGCAGATTCATATTATTCGCATTAAATGGTTTTTATTATGCTAGAAACACAATAAACACAACACAGTAAGCACAACAATTTTGTAATTGCAGTCTAAGGTAAGCTGCATGCGTGTTAATTATAATAAAGGCGCGCAGCGGTAAAGCATAAGCTAAATAAATAAAAAATAAATAAATAAATTCATTAATGTTGCCACTAAAACCTTCTTTCGTGTTATATTTCATACAACGCATATTTAAAACCTGTACTTCATGCATATTATTGTATTGACAGCATTAATCCTCGCATTGCCAGCACAAGTCCCCTCATTGTTAGTGAATAGAAATTAAAATTAGTTTAATTAGCAAAGCAGCAGAATTTTTGCTCGTAGTCGCATTGTCTTTATAATAATCACTTCTATCACACACACATGTTTTGAGCGATTGCTGCATTTGCCATGTTGCCTTTATTGTATTTATAGCATTACAATTTGTTAGTTTTTTCATCGTGTTTAATGCATATGTACGCAGTGGCTACGAGTTAGTCAGTTAAATAGTCGAATTTTTGACTATCTCTTCTTATAAATCTGCCCGAATGACATCAATTGCGCTTTGAATATTAACTGTTACTGCTGTGTAGGCATAAACTCATGACTTAACAATATTTTTGCAATTAGTCGTTGGTGTCTAGATCATTAAATTCAGGCTAAAAGTGCTCGTCGTTGAAAGCATCGTTATGAAAGATATATAGGTCGATGCCGCCGTCAGCCTAAAACCTACACAAAATCGTGATCTCTCCAGGATGCACTTGACGCCCTTGGATTTTATGTAGATTGTTATCGTACTGAATTCGACAATTTTGTTTGATGGAAATTCAGGGTTAGTTGGCAACTGCTCAGTGCCCATTCCGCGTAAGCATACCGCCTACTCTCTCTTATATAAAGCACACTGTCATTTATTCTAGGTTAGGTCAGCGTAGGTTTGGTGAGGCGGCAGATACTCTTTGAAGGAAGACGACCCAGACCAGTGTTTAGGCCCATTGTGATACAATAATTTATATTCAACACGGTGGTCAAACATTCCACGAGTACCAAACAAAGATTTCTTTTGCACCAACCTTCATATTCGAGAGCTCGGTCAAGGATAACAGAAATTAATATAATGAAGTCAGAGGCAGTCTCTCTTTCTTCCTCAGACCTAAATACATAATACATATATACGCATACATAATTGGCCATTACAACCCTTCAGTGAAGATTACGACCTAGCTTCTCACAGCACTTATGTTGTGTTTGTTAATTTTATACATGAGTGGTGGGACCTGCAGTTTAAAGTCGACTCCGAACGACAGATTTATGAGAAACTTTTCATGGCAATTTTTATTTACTCTCAGAGTTTTTGCCAGAAATCTGCTGAGAGGAAGTCGCCGAAGAAATACTTTTTGTATTTTGTTTTGATGTCTGGCCTGGGGCTCGAACCCTGGCTTTACGTCTAATAAACCAACACACTACCTACTAGACTACGGCGACCACAATCAGACCTAAATTTTTTTCAAAATTCATTTTACAGAAGCCCAAGTTTTCCGGCATCCTATAAATAGACAGAGGACCGTTATTATGCGATAGATGAGATGCGATTTAAGAATAGGAGTCGGTTATACGAATCGAGAGGAGTCTAGTAATATTGCACGTTCAGTCTTACTGTCAAGGAGACACTTCAAATCGAGGGAACTTTCCAGTAAAACGAGGGGTTTCCTATTTCAGTCTCTCCAAGATTGCGAATTTTTTATCGGGTTTAATCAGCTTATCAGCAATGTAAGTTGAAATGATATCCCTAATACGCGGAATCCATATATGAGTTTGCGTTTTCAATGATTCTTAAATTTTCTCTAGATTCATTGATAAGTACGAATATTGAGCGATTAGTGTAACTGCCAAGGGTACTATTGGGAACCTTCAGCTTCGCCGGTAAGCTAAGAGGCTAAGAGGTAGAAAGACAAATATGAGCGTTTCATTCCACTGACCAATTTATCCGTAACACAGTTTTCGGGTATGAAACTATGATGCACTGGGACCAATAAACTGTATTATGTTCAAAATAAATCTTATGGCAGATTGGCTCTCTATCACAGCACAGTCACAGTCACAGTTTTCCTGGAAGACGTGGGAATATGTACGAATATCTGATATCCAAGCCCTCGATATACACACCATAACCTACCTTACCGTGAATACGAAAAGTATAATTAGATTTCTGCCAAGTTTATTGATTTCATGATTGATTACGACACCTAAGGATTTATTTTTTTATTTATTACAATACAAATACAAATTATATTTTAATTATGTTCGAGCGCAGTAACTTGACCATATGCTCGGTGTGGTGTCACAGGCCAGAGTCTTTGGTGGGAATCGAACCCACGACCCTCACGCTAATAGTCTAACACACTACCCACTAGACTACCAGGGCACCCACCTAAGAATTTCTAAAATCTCTGTTTACTTGTATTGTTACACAGTATGCACAGTATGCACTTGACCTGTCTTCAGTTCACTGAAATATATGAAATAAATTCACCGAAAAGCTCAGAAAAGAAATTATGAATAAAATAATATACAAAGTAAATGAAAGTGCATGTAAACACATACTAACACAAATGCATATACGTATGTAGAATTGTACAAGTACATCTGAATGTAAAATGGCAATAGTGTGCAGTTAAAAATGCAAATTAATGTAGCAATTTACTATAGTTTAAGTTTATACATACTCGTATGTGCATGTATGTCTTAATATAAGCCTCGTATTCTTGTGCATATTCGTTGAATTATAAAATTTGTACTACACATGCCGCAGCTGCGCCCATTAGAAAGTTCAACTTTAAAAATCTCATTCGTAAGAGCATCATTAACAACACCAACAACCAGAATGTATGTCAACATCAAACAGTTGAGTTTAAGCGTATTTTCTGCTGCATTTCTGTTTTTATCATTTTCGTATCTTAAACATCACTTTTATGGCGGTTAGTAGAGCATTTTACAGACAACTGAAGATTTGTTCAGTCAGATTCATTTCAAGTGTGCGCAGGCAAAAAATAAAACATTTTTTATTCTTATTTTTATTTTAATGTTGGTTAGTCTCGACTCGAGTGTTTTCTGAGCAATACAGTTATTAAGCAACAGCTAAAATTTGAAATTACTAATCCTTAGGATTTTTTATGCAGCAGTGTCATGAAGCAAAATTCTGAATTGGGGTCATAGAACGAGATGAGCAACAATTTCTTTTGAGTTGTTTGTAATAAAAAATTTCCTTGAATATTCAGTAAAAAAAATCAAATTCTCGTCTTATCGTTATTATATCCACATATAACTTTTTCTTATATTTTAACTGAAGTCTTTACCAGGCACAAAAGGTTATAGCCATTCATAAGATTGGCAAGGATCCAAAATTGACCACCAAATTAAGAGAATAACAAACATGATTCATAAAAACAAACGACAAAGACTGTCAACCGGGATATCGAAAAAGCATTCGATAGTATTTGGCATGATGGATTACTATACAAATTAAAAAAGTTTAACTTTCCAGTATATATCACTAAAATAATAAAATCGTTTCTAGCAGAGAGATCGTTCAAAGTTCATATAACGAACACCACATCCACTGCACGAAATATACACGCGAGAGTACCTCAGGGAGCTGTACTCTCTCCCACATTGTACTCGCTGTTTGTATCAGATTTTGTTACTAAAAAAGGTACAGAAATAGGACTATATGCTGATGATTTGGCTATGAAAGTTAAAGGTAAACTTTCAAATGTGGTTGTAAAAAGACTGGAGAAAAGCCTACACAAATGCAACAAATATTATAATAAATGGACAATAAAATTAATATGGCCAAAACCCATGCTATACTATTCCCTTTTAATAAGTCGCATAAACGTACTCCCTCTATTCCATTCCAAATTGAGAATGTTAATATACCACTAAGTAATACTGTTAAGTGCACCCCACGTAGAACATATTTTGGACAAAGCAATTAAATGATTCAGGGCTCTTTATCTATTACTTAATAAAAGATCTCATCTCAACTTGAACAATAAACTAATTATATATAAAACGGTAATCAGGCCAATTCTGCTCTATGGGTGCTCAGTCTGGGGCAAAACTGCTAAAACTCATCTCAAATGGATACAAGTAGTTCAAAACAAAGTACTAAATATGATTCACAAACTTCCACGCTTATACCATACCCATGACTTATATGCTAGTTACGGACATCAAACTATTAAGGACATAATAAACACTCAGAGTACCGCATTTTTAAATAAATGCAGGATCTCTGATTATGAACTGATACAAAATATATCTATTGATACCTAATCTATAAATTAAACCTATAAGGTGTCAAGGATAAAAGATGATATATTGTTGCCTGATACAACTCAATTCCAGATAATAAACAAAGGTTAAGTTATAATAATGGCCCTAAGAGTTTTTATCAGAAGAAATAATTTCTCATATTTCGTTTTGTTCGAGATATCTGAGCTGGGGTTTGAATCACGGGTTCTCATCTAAAAATCCAATACCCGATCTACTAAACTACAACGACTTTAATAGGCTTAATGGATATGTAAGTACTTTGGGCATTTACTCATATCGCGAAACATTTTCACGCTGAATTACATTTTAAAGGTCATCAACAACATCCACAGAAACTCATTCTATAGTATTTTACAGAGCCATAATCCATTATATAGGGTGGGAAATTTAAAAATGCAATAAAACAAAAACGGTTTGAAATTTTGCCAAATTTATTCTTTTGCTGTGAAGTATAATTGCTCCAATTAGAAATGGAATATTATTTCATTCAATTGCAGCCGCTGCTGCCTCATAGTACCTCATTCGATCAGACCAATTTTCGTGCACTTTTTCGAGTATATGCCTTCAAATGTTGGCCTTCGAATGCTCAATTGTCTCTGGTTTGTTGGCATAACACTTTTCTTTAATGGCGCCCCATAGAAAATATTCCAACAGTGTTAAATCGCAGCTTCTTGGCGGCTAATTGACTTCATCATTTCGGCTAATTAAACGTCCATCAAACATTTGACGGAATAAATCGATTGTAGCATGTGAATGTGTGGCAAGCTGCACCATCCTGTTCAAACCAAACATTGTTCACATCAATGTCATGAAGAGCGGGTACAAAATTTTCCTTATTTTCATAGAAATATGGCTCCGCTCCAAAAGCCGCATCAAACAGTCACTCGTAATGGTTGCATTGGCTCCTGTAAGACCACGTGTGGGTTTTCTTAGCTCCAAATACGGCAATTTTGCATATTAACGTAGCCACCTAGATGAAAATGAGTTTCATCCGAAAAGATGACTTTCGACATCATCCAGCAGATTCTCGTTGGCCAAATAAATCCCAACGTTGCTCAAGCGTAAATCGATTCATTACGTTCAGTGGAGATAATATACCGAATTTTGTGACAGAATAGAAAGACATAAATATGGATCAAATTTAAGCCGATAGATGGCCCGTCCTATACATATCAGTTTGATTTTAAGTCAAGTTGAGTTTTATAAAATTGCTTCCCTTTTTCATTAAAGCAAAATTCTCTACTCGTGTGCATTCATTGGGATTCTGTCCCAAATAACCGGTCGTCTTTTAAAGCGAAGATTAAATTGAGCCAATCTTTGATACTCTGCCCTGAAGTAAAGCATATTCCAGTGAGAGTTCTCTCTGAACAGTTTGATTCTCTTTTCAGTCTCTAAGAAGGTTTACAAATACAATACACTTGTGTAATAATAATAACGTATGTAAACTGTTTTCTATTTGAGTATAATGACGTATGCTTGATGGCGTTATAATGCAAATGTACTGTCTTTTTTATAAAATATTAAGTAAACATACAAACAAATAGCCGGCTGTCGAAGACAAAAAATCAGAAACCAAAGTAAAGACACAAAGAAAAGTTTACATCAAATCAACCACAAGTTTTAAGTTTACTTTACGTAAAATAGATTAAAAGAGTGAGCGAGAGCAAGTGACTGATAAGTCTTATGAGATTACAGGCATCAATGTGAACCTTAAAATAAACCACAAGATGGTAAGAAGGGGTGTAATTTTAAGACAATAACAAAAAAATGTTGTGTCCCTCCTTCCCTTTATCCTCTTAACTACAACTTCTTTCTTTAAGCTGTCATATTGAGGAGTAACAAGAAATTTAAATTTTAACGGGTTTCCTTAAACTTTATAGACTTCTTAGTTGGAAACTTATATAACGAGGGGCTGGTGAGGAGTCAAATTAATGTGTTTTTATTATTATTTTTATTATACTACTGACTCGGTTTTTGAATTTTAATAGTTTGTTAACAGTTTATCTACTCCTTTTGTATTTGGTCTTTTACCCATTTGGGTTTGAGTGAAAATAAGTAGAAAACACTCAAGAGACAGAATAAAATTTAGTGAGTAAATTAAGATAAATACGCCTACTGAGGTCAAATGAAGTAGAAAAGGTCTCCTATTTTTAAGGAGTATTAGTAATAATAATGAGAAATATAAATATTTTAAAAGAAACAAAATAGGAGATACTTACGTGTTTTAAGAAGTTTAAGAAGAAAACATGAAAGTGTTGATATACAGTGGACAACAAAAGTCTAGTTACCCCAATATGTGTAGACAATTTAATAAATTTTAAATGATCATTTAAATGAAGTCGCCGTGGTCTAGTAGGTAGTGTGTTGGCTTATTAGACGAAAAGCCAGGGTTCGAGCCCCGGGCCAGACATCACAACAAAATACAAAAAGTATTTCTTCGGCGACTTTCTCTCAGCAGATTTCTGGCAAAAACTCTGAGAGTAAATGAAAATTGCCATGAAAAAGTTTCTCAAACATCTGTCGTTCGTAGTCGACTTTAAACTGTAGGTCCCACCACTCATGTATAAAATTAACACACACAACATAATTGGTGTGATGGACTAGGACGTTGTACAATGGGTCTATTCGACCTCCGGGTACTGTACTTACCTTAATTGACAAGTACACGTCCTTTAACCTAACCTAACATAACCTTGGTGACTTCCTCTTAGCAATCTTGTGGCAAAATCCGTGAGAGCAATATAAATTTGCTATGAAAACTTTCCAAAAATCTGTTGTTTGGAGTCGATATTAAACTGTGGACCAGCCACTTATGTACAGAATTAACACACACAACGTAAGTGGTGTGAAAAGCTAGTTTAAAGTCGACTCCGATTGACAGATTTTTGAGAAATTTTTCATTGCAATTTTATTTACTCTCAGAAACATTTTTTCATATTTCGTCTTATTCGATATAATTGAACTGAGGTTTGAACCGTGGCCTAACATCTAACGGCGACTAGTCGACGACTACTCCTGTAGTAAAATCCTCAATATAATGCACTTGCAGGTATGATACAAATGCGAGAAAGGAGTGAGTGTTTTTGGAGCTGCGATCATGGATTAAAACAATTCTGTTCAATTTTAGCTGATATTGGATGTTTTTAATCTGAAGATTAGATGAGGATGAACTAAAAATCATTTCTTTTAAATACGAATTTCTGATAATAAATAATACATTATGGGGAAATAAAAGTTTTGTGAAGAATTCCTTCTTCTTTCTCCTTCTTTAATGATTGTGAAGTATTCTTGGCCCTGACCTATGGAACATAACCTATGATAACATCTTTCGCATTGAGATGCCGGATGGCGTACATCTTGTTGGATATGCCGATAACGTTGCGGCCATAATTGTGGCTCGGAATGTTGAAGAGGCTAGAAGAAAGATCAACTAGGTAATAATAAGAACGAAGTCATGGCTCCAGGACAGAGGAGTCAAACTCGTAACGGAGGAAACTGAATTGTTACTGATCACGAGGAAGCGTATACCGCTGGAAATTGACATGACCGTATGCGATACCACTTTGACGACGAAGAAAGTAGTCAACTATCCTGGCATTCGACTGGACCTTAAACTGGCGTTCTGGGCTCAGATCCAACACGCTGCAACCAAAGCCGCTAAAATTGACTCCTTACTTGGTAAACTTATGGCTAATATTTGTGGTTCTGTACAGAGCAGAAGCGGATTGATGATGGCAATAACGGAAACTGCTTTACGGCAGTGAGATCTGTGCAGATGCATTGAAGGTCGACTGCACAGATACAATTTTATCATCGGTACAACGAACCGCTGCACTTAGAGTGGCATCGGCGTATAGGACTGTATCTAAGTCAGCAATACCGGTAATCAGTGGTGTAATATGTATAGGTCTACGGGCAAGCGAGCGGAAGAAAGTGTGGGAGACTGAAAACTTGCACGGAGAGACAGTAAATGTCGACGACGCCAGAAAGCGAACCATACAACACTAGCAAGAGAAATGGAACACTGAAACAAGTGATAGATGGACGGTAAAACTTCTCCCAGATATTACCCGCTGGATTGACAGATAAATTTGTCAGGTTAATTATTATTTAACACAACTGTTATCCGGACACGGTTATTTTTGTAAATATCTGTTTAAAATGTGGAAGATGACACGACCAAATTGCATTTATGATGATGCGTCGATTGATGATGCGGAACACACTCTCTTTCATTGCGAGAGATGGAGCTTAGAAAGAAAGAATCTTGAGGCCAAAGTCGGCGTCTGTACTGTCGAAAATTTCTGCGATGTACTTCTGAGCAGCGAAGAAAATTGGAACAGCATGGCCAATTACACTGAGGGTTTGCTAAAATCTAAGAAATTTGACTTGGATGAGAGAATTGGAATGGATGTTTGAACACCTTCTCAGATTTTGTTTGCGCAATATAAAGGGGCAAAAAGGCCAGACGGACTCCACTTCGTAGTAATGCCACAGTAGTTCCGGAGTGAGCACAAAGAGTCCAAAAGAGGAGGGGAGATTTAGTGGGTGAGGGCCCCACACACGACTTCCCCAATGGTGCGTTTAGGTTAATTTACTCTTCCTTAGCGAAAAAAAAATTTGAAGTATGATAGGAAATATACATACGATATATGAACATATAAATTATGTTTATTGTATACATTCCCAATCCTATTTCTGCTACTTACGTACATGCTATTTACATATTACAATGTATGTATGCGTAAATCTATTCAAATACAAATTCAATAAAATTGATGAATTAAAATATGAAGTAAATAGTGCCTTAATATTGTATTGAATTTAATATTTCAGTCAAATGCTTAATGGTGAAGAGAAAGCATAATTTAAAGGAAATTCATAAATAAATACTCATCCCATTTACATAAATAAATATGCTTATAATATAATGAATGCATACATAATGAAATGAAATGATTCATAAACGTTTCATTTACATTTAAAATCATATTAAATTCAACAATATTGTCGAAAAGCCTTGTATAAAAGAAATTAAATTTAATTTATTTCATTGACTAGTTGGTGGAAATTCTATTCAGGCAAGAGAACCATTTGCTACCATTTTTTTATTTGCAATTTTTATTCTAAATTCATATTTTCAGATTCTAAATACATTCCGGTTGGTTAATATGGAACGGTACACGAAGGAACAACGCGTTTTTATTATGAACATATTTTTGATAACGAAAAAATTTTTGAAGATGTAATTAGGAAACGTAGAACAAAATATGTTAGAGAAAGTGCTTCAACAAATCGTGCCATAAAGCTGGTGATTGAGAAATATAAAGAAACTGGTTCCGGTCATGATAACAGAAACAGAATTTATTAACGCAGTAATCGTTCAGCTAAAGATATAGCAACTGTGGGCAGATACTATTCTATCACAAAATCATTATATTATCTCCACTGAATTTAATGAATCGACTTACACTCGATTTTGGGATTGATTGATCTTTAGGATTTATTGGGCCAACGAGATAGTGTACAATGATGTTGATTTCGCCAAAAATAAATCATCATTTCAAATGCAGCTCATTTTAATCTTGACGGGTAAGTTAGTAAGTAAATAGTAAATAAATAAAAACCCTCACGTGATCTTACAGAAGCCCATGCACCCATTACGACCGATTGATTGATGCGGCTTGTGGTGCGGTGGCATCATTGGCACATATTTCTGTGAAAATGAAGACGGCGCAACCATTACGGTCAATGAAGACACCTATCGCACCATGATACCCGCTCTGCATGGTATTGATATGAACGTTTGATTTCAACATGATGGTGAAGTCGCCGTAGTCGAGTAGGCAGTGTGTTGGCTTATTAGACGTAAGGCCACGGTTCAAACCCAGGTCTGATATCTCCAATGAAATGAAATTTTAACAAATATTTCTTCAGCGATTCCTGACAAAAAATCTGACAGTAAATAAAATTGCCATGAAAAAATTTCTCAAGAATCTGTCGTCCACAATCAATTTTAAGCTGTAGGTCCTGCCACTCATGTATATAAACAACACACAATTTAAGTGGTGTGAGGAGCTAGGTCGTAACCCTGACTGAAAGGTTATAATGCCCAATTATTTTTATATATATGTATGAGCAGAAGAGGTGAAGAAGATACAGAAATGTCCATTGATATTGAGTTCATAGCAATTCAACACGAAACGATCCACATTATTCAACATTTTTGCATTACAATATCGGTTCAAATACTTATAATATCCATGAATTAAAACCAGCTGACCACACTTTACTTAGGCAATTCGTTTCTTGGCCATCGCAACACAAGGAAAAAATGCGAATTTTTTAACAAAATAATCTTCTCCGAAAAAGACCATTTTGAAGTCAATGGCTACGTCAACGGGCAGAATGAATGTATTTGGGGTGAAGAAAGTTAGAGCAATCACTACATTCTCAAAAAGTTACTGTTTTGGTGTAGGTCGTGGTCGGGGGAATCATTGTAATAGATTTTTTTTAAATCAAAATGGAATCTCACAATCAGTAGATGGTACGAAGCTTTTTGTGACAGAAAATTGAAGATTCAGACGTAGAGAATATTTGGATTCAACAGAATTGTGGCACTTGGCACATAGCAAGGGAAATAATTGATCCTTTGAAGGAAATTTCTATTATCACATTTCACGTAGAAAAGAAGTAAATGACCACCAGGATCCTGCAATTTGACAACTTTATCATCGAAATTTTTTACTCCTTTAAAAGACCTCTTCATGCCATTAATTATGGAACTTAAAATCATACAAACGTCTACCATGGCTTTTATAGTTGGAGCGCAACCGAAATATCCTATTTTACATGACTCTGACACAGAAATCAGGCCGAATTTGATCGATGGATCGGTCTATGTTGGCTTTGAGGACCACTATGGTTTGTGGTTAATTCAAATACATCTTCGACTTAAGAAAACTTCATGTGACATGACCATGTTCTCATATAGCTCGTGGAGAATATTAATGACCTCTATAGCACATAGCGCCGTCCTGTTAAAACCATATGTCGTTGGTATCTAGGTCATATAATTCAGATCAAGAGAAGTTTGTAATCATCGACATCTTATGATCGCCTTTCACAATGATGGCCTGCTGAACTTCATTCTCAAATGAATATGGACCTATATCGCCGCTTGGTAAAAGTCTTTACTGAACAGTGACTATTGGGGATGCTCTTGGATCTCGTGTCAATTTTATACAAAAAAAATTTTTCTGCGAAGACTTCCTCGCAGAAGTCTTCTGGCTGGAAAAAAATCTGAGAGTAAAATAAAATATCTGTCATTCAGAGTAGAATTTAAACTGTACGTCCCGCTGCTTATGTGTAAAATTAACGCACACAACGAGGGTGGTGTAAGAAGCTAGTTTGTAATCCTGACTAAAGGGTTGTTATAGCCAATAAATTAAAAAAGTGTTTATACTGAGTAAACATTTTGTGTTTGTTCCATCATTGCATTCTTATTCAAATAAGAATGCCGTGGATTATGATTTCCTTGATGGCAATATCTCTTGATGGAAATCGGTATATTACAGGCTTATTACCTACATACCGTTCTGCATTTGCTAAACAAAAATTTTCATTTATTCTCCAGTCAAATTAAGACTACAAATTTTAGTTTGCCAGTGTGTTTATGGGATTGGAATCTTCAATTCCACAAATTTGTTGCACCCTAGTAGTTATTATTTTTATTATATTTAACAACAAATACTAACGAATAGAAATTAAAAGAGAATGAAGTTCATAATTCCGCCACTAAAGTCAGTATGTTGTGCAAGAGATAACACAACACAGTCAACTCAAACCAAAAGAAACCCAGATGGTCAAAATAATAGGATATCATGGTTACTTGTGTGGTTCTATAGAATAGTAATCTATACAGACATAAATACATACAAACACACATTCATAAATCTAAAAAGCAACACTTGCAACAGTGTTTGCTGAACAAACTAGACAAGCAATAATTAGAGACAGAAATACTGTGATGTTAATGGCATTGAAGATGCGAGTTATAAATATGCTTGTAAATACGCGCTGTCAACCTCTTTTATTTCTTGCTGGCCGTTTTTACACATTTTTAACTGAAATAAAAAATAATGCCACCAGAATTTTTTGTTGTTTTTTATTCTTATTTTTGGTCGTTCTCAAAATAAATATTAAGCGATAGTAGAACCACATTAAAATTGAAACCACATTAAGTTGGAGCACAAAATGTCCTGCATAATGTGGATTAAAAAGAAAAATAAAAATGAAAACCAAAAAATAAAATGTCAAAGGAATATACGGACATACATCATCTGAGAGAATGTATGCCACTTCTAAGGCAGGCTAAATGTGTAGGGAATGATAAGAATGTATTATTAACGATTCACTGAATCCTAAATACAACAAAAAACATTAAATTTTATATTTTCGGCGTATTATTTAAAATGCAGTTTTAAAACGAATTATATTTTTGAAGTCAGTGGTTCGAATTGACAATTGAGAGCGTAACCACATATGGGACTTTTGAACTTTCACAGTTAAAAAAGCCCATCTTGTTGAAGCTACATCCATCAAATTAGTTGTCATTTATTTAGTATGTTTTGCTAAATCACCAAGGATAACCATAGACAATGAAGCATTTTTTTCTTAATTTTTTTTAGGAGCAGTTGCCAACGGACTGTAGTTTTCATAGAAAAATCATCCTCAGCAAAAACCCCCCCTTCTATAGAATGGATACGTGAATAATTAAAATTGCCAATCTTGGACGATACTAATCTTCATGAAAAACAAAAGCGTTCAATGCATCCCAAAAAAGTTACAGTTTGGTATGTATTTTTCCTGGCGTCATCGTCTGTACATATGTTTTTGAGAACGGCGTTGGCCCAGCTATAACTGTCAACAGCGAGCACTATAGGTCTTTGATTACCAACTTCTTTCAACCTCAATTGCATGATATGGACACTAACAGAACATCATGAAGTGCTATGCAAAGTATACAATGTCGAATGTTATGTATGAGCGATTTGAGGGAATGTTCGTCTCACGTGGAGGTGACATGAACTGGCTGCCATGATCGTGCGTTTCGACACTGTTAGACTTTCTCGTAGAGGGTTTTATTATGTCGCAGGTGTAAGTGAATAAGCCATAAGCCACTGCTGCGCGCAAAGTCAACATAACCCCTGTCATCAGTCAAATTCAGGCTGGTTTATGCGCCAGAGTCAAGTCAAGAAGCGATTGTGGACAATTAAGCGATGTTATATTCCACACATAAAGGCATCAAATAGGCCTTTTAAACGAATAAAATATTTCAGTGCTATTTCACACACATAATTTGTTTTACTTAAATTTAAAGAGAGGAAACGCTTGAAAAATACCCTATAAATACATAAAACATTTTTTTACTAATAGGCCACTAGCTACTAAAAATCGATAATCTAAACTCAGTAAACACTGAGCAAAACATCGATCCAGGCACTGAAATCGTTTGTAAAGAGCTACGTCGGCTATAATATTCGGCTACAAAATAGGTCATAATATTCCTTAAAGTTATTATTTTTATAGTTTCTTTAAGGTTAAAATACGTTTTTATTGGTAATTCGGTAAACCAAAGGGTGTTAATTCATGTGTCATCGAAACATTCAGCTTCTTGGAGGAGGCAAAATTTTTAAAATTTTAAAATGTCACGTGAATTATCTAGTGGGTTTTACTTCACAGATTTCAAAATGTAATCAACTGAGTGAGATGCATTATAATTTCTGTTGTGAAATCGAGTTAGCCTCTGATGTTAATGGTCTACGGTGTTTTGATCCTGTACTTTTTTTATGTTCTAAAAAGACATATCATAACTCATTAATTTTTAAATAAACGACAAATTAACTTCAATTAATATTAATGCTATAAACACAATAAACGCAAAGCAGCAAACACACCAATCTCTCAAAAGTGGAATACATGGGTGTATATGGATGTAACTATTTTAAAGGTAGCACGACAACAAACAAAGATTCGGCTGCTTCGCTTTTAGGCTAATTTCTATTTTTATTCGCAGCAATGAGAGAAGTGCGTGCACGCACTGGAACGATTTGCGCCGGCAATGCGACGATTAATGCTGTCAATATACACGAAATAATGTTTTAGTGGCGCCATTGATAGAGAATAAATGAATTGTTTATTTATAATCAATGCGCATGTTGCTTAACGTAAGCTGCAATTGCAAAATTGTTATGCTTGCCGCGTTGCGCATATTGTTCAAAGTGAACAGACTAAAATAGATGCTGATAAATAGAGTGAAAGGTCAGCAGTTTGGAATAAAAGGGATCGTGTAATAAAATTGAAAACGTAGTTTTCTCAACATGTCTAACACTATTCATAATACAGATCGACTATTTTTAGAAAGTTAAAGCGAGCGACATTATGATAAATTTTCCGATCGACTTAATTAAGTCTTGAAAAAGAAAAAAAAAAACTTATCTTTCACCAACATAATACAAGGGATCACACGCGCGTGGAATCAATGAAAAAAGAAATAGGCTAAGAATTGGCAATGTTCTTATGCTATAAACACAATAACCGCAGCTCGGCAAACGCATCAATTTTGTAATTGCAGCCAAAGGTATGCTGCGTAATAAAGACATAATAAAGGTAGCATCAGCAAAGAATAAACAAAACAAATAAAAAATAAACACTTCATTCACACTCTACCAGAGGTGCGACTGAAAGGTTTTTTCGTGTTATATTTCATACATTGCGTCTTTAAAACCTTTATTTCATGCATGTTTTTAATTTAATCCTCTGGTTGCCTACACAAATTATATCATTGATGCGAATAGAAATAGAAATTCGCCTTTATGCAACGCCGCAAAATCTTTGCTTGTTACTGCACTGCCTTTAAAGTAATCAGTTCGTACACATACATCCATGTATTCTATTTTAGAGAGATTGCTGCGTTTGCTGCGATGTGGTTATTGTGTTTATAGCATTATAATTGACCACCTATTATCTTCAATAAATATGGTGCTCTCTAAACATATTTCCTTGCAAGGCTGATTTCGAGAAATTTGGATTTTCTGATATATTGAAGAAGCGTTGATTAAAGAAGTCAGTTTTGAACTTTATTGTGCTTTTAATTAAAGAAATCTGTGTTTCATTAAAAAAAATTGTTTGTTTTATAATAAAACAGAAATAAATTAATAAAATAAATACAGTAACTATAAATTTGTATACAAACTTTTGGCTAAAATTCATGAAATTGCTAAAATATATTGCCGTACTAAGACTTTTGCTGTCCCCTGTATATGTAGTGTTCGACTTAACACGATATGATTTTTGTGATCCTAAAAATGCGCTTTTTTCCTACTTTTTCAAGTTTGTTCTTCCTAATACATACATATATAATTTTTCATAACAACCCTTCAGACAGGATTACGACCTAGCTTCTCACACCACTTATGTTCTGCGCCTTAATTTCATATATGAGTGGCGGGTCCACAGTTTAAAGTCGGCTCCGAACGACAGATTTTTGAGAAACTTTTCATGGCAGTTTTAATTACTCTCAGAGTTTTTGCCAGAAATTTGCTGAGAGGAAGTCGCCGAAGAAATATATTTTCATATTTTCGTTTTGATGTCTGAACTGGGGTTTGAACCCTGGCCTTACTAATAAGCCAAAACACTACCCCCTAGACTATGACGATAAATCGTCAAATCTGGCAGCTATGTATGCAAACAAGTTCGTTGTATTTGTTAGGGTAGCTTTTGTTTATCGTTAATGTTAAACGATGTTTTCATTTTCGTAACAATATCAACTACCGCGCAGTGTAGCGAAAAATTTTACTGTATGTATGTATACATACATACATACATACATACATACATACATACATACATATACATATATGTATATGTTATTGTATGACTCAGTAATCCACTTTGGTATGAAGAACAGCCAGAAGCGGTTCAAGAGATCGCGATTTGTCATTTTTCAAGAACAATGAGAGCAGCGTGCTAAGTATTGGATGATATAAGTATAATACATAAACTTCAAAACCTTTCCAAAAAATATTGTGATTGTAAACGGTGGGTCATCTATATGTTTAAATTTAAACCATTATTTCGCATCTGGCTGTACTTATGTCATATTATTCTATCACTAAATTCATTATATTATCTCCACTGAATTTAATGAATCGATTTACACTCGATTTTGGGATTGATTGATCGTTAGGATTTATTGGGCCAACGAGATACTGCACAATGATGTTGATTTCTCAAAAAAATCATATTATCAGTTGCAGCTAATTTTAATTTTGGTGGATACGTTACTAAGCAAAATTGCCATAATTGGGGCTCAGAAAACCCACACGTGGTCATACAAAAGCCAATGCACTCATTATGAATGAGTGCTGTGTGCAGTTTGTGGAGCAGAGGCATCACACGTGGTCTTACAGAAGCCGTGTACTGGCCGACCGACTGTTTGATGCGGCTCATTGGCACATATTCCTTTGAAAATGAGCACCGCACAACCATTACGGTCAGTAAAAACACCTACAGTACCATGATACCTGCTCTTCATGGTATTGATGTGAAAAGATGTTTGATTTCTACATAAGGTGCAACACATTTAATGCCATAATCGATTTATTGCGTCAAACGTTTGATGGCCGTTTAATTAGCCGACATGTTGATGACAATGAAGTCGCCATAGTCTAGTAGGTAGTGTGTTGGCTTATTAGACCTAAGGCCACGGTTCAAACCCCAGATCAGAGATCTTCAACAAAACGAAATTTGAAAAAATATTTCTTCGGTGACTTCCTCTCAGCAGAAGAGTTTCTCAAGTTTCGTTCGAAATCGACTTTAAACTCTAAGTTCCACCACTCATGTATGAAATTAAGACACACAACATAAGTGGTGTGAGAAGCTAGGTCGTAATCCTGACTGAAAGGTTGTAATGACTAGTTGTGTGTATCTGATTTGTAAGTAATTATAATGACCAATTATCTTATGTATGTATGTTGATGACAATTAGTCGATAAGAAGCCGTTAAAGAAAAGTATTATGCCAACAAACCAGAGACAATTGAGCATTTGAAGGACAATCATGATGCCATTGCCGGGATATGACTCCATACATTCGAAAAAGTCCACGAAAATTGGTTCAATCGAATGATGTACTGTGATGCCAGCCGCGGCAGGCATTTGAATGAAATAATATTCCAGTTCTAACCGGAATAATTATACTACACAACAAAAAAAGCAATTTGGCAAACCGTTTCTGTTCTATTGCATTTTTGAATTTAAACTTTATATGGCTCACCCTATATATGGGAGTTCATATCATAAGTTTTCAATATTGATAATCTTCAAAATTTTTTAACGTGGTTAGTCTGTTATACTTCCCTTCTGGAATCTTTTATAGCAAATACCTCAAATATTGTACAATAATTTTTTTTATTAATTTTGTAGAAAAGTATCATTTAATTTGCTGATCACTGTATTTCAAATATAAAATATTTAATTACGTAATGTGTCACATTGACAATACGATAACTGTACCCTTTTCTAAAGTTATTTAAGTTTTTTTTTTCTTTCTGGCATTACATTTTACACGGTCTCACCTCGTCTTCATTGTTCAGTTTTATGGATTCTTGATTGTTTTTATTTGTTTCAAATCTTTCATGACTGTTGCTGGATTCTCGCCTGATGGCATAACAACAAAGCTTCGAAGTTAAACACAATGATATCGTCTTTATATTTTGATTTGCATTGCGATTTGTTTTTATTCTTTTCGATTATAGCTTTGGTCCCTTTGGCAGAATACAAGTTGGAAATTTGCAAAAGATATCCTTTAAGTCATAAATATAATATTTTGTGTGTATGTGTGAGTGCACACATAAAATCCCTTCTTAAATACAACATTAGTTGACAACACTTTTCTTTTCTCACTCAAAATTAGCAAAGTTTCTGTAGGAAAATTAGGCCTTCAAATTTATGGCCTTAATTTCCTGCCCTGATTAAATGTTTATGAAGGCGTGACAATTTCCTCTAGTTGCTGTTCATTTATCTCGCTTTGGGAGCCGCATTAATGCGTTAGTGGTTTAGTAGGTTAGTAGGCAAGTTCTTCAAATTCAAAAGAAGAATAAAATGTGTGACTTAATATGCAACCCTCGTATGATTTATTGCAAAACCTTCCTTTTTTTGCCTGTTTGTCATATAGACGGGCATGTGGTCATAAATTTTTGTCAACCAAAAATTACTGTCAGATTTTATGAGACTGTTAACTTGGGATTGTCTACGATAAGAATGTGAATAAAGAAATTCTGTGTTTTTTATTGTTACAGAGTTCGAGAATGATTACTTAAACAGTATTTGTTTTTGTTCGTCTATGATATGTTCTCAAGTGTTTCTATTAATGGTCATGATTTTTATTTCTTTCAATTCGAAAACAGTTTTTGTGGGTAACACTGTTATTAAAATGATATTAAGGAAGATTTTTTATATAAAATCTTGTGTAATTACAAAGCTTAAGTCTATCTTGGTGTTCCACTTCTTTGTTTGAACACATTGATAACACTATACGACGAATGAAAATGAAAAAAATTAAATACACCCAGTTAATGAAACAATTGAGGTTTTAAGTTTTATTGAGTAGAACTCCAAAATTTTTTTTTATTTCTCAAACGCTCCAAACTATTTGGCAAAACCTGTCTTTTTTTGGACTTTACCCACAAATTTATTGATTACTCAAACATTTCTAAACCGAATTCCAAAATTTAAACTTTGTTGGAAAGGAGAGGGTCCTTTAAAACGATATACATATGTACAGTGGACAGCAAAAGTCTTAGTATTGCACTAAATGTTGACAAAAAATAGTCCCCACAGGCTTAATACTCTTGCACAAAGTCCCGATATGGCTACAAGAGAGTATTTAGGACATCATTTGAAAGAACGGTTACGTAATCGCTAAACCTCACACAAAAGTCAATTGAAGAACTTGCTCATTTTGCCACTAGTCAACTGAAACTTTTCCTTATTTTTCTTTTGTTTTATGAAAAAAAAAATTGTTTGTTTTATAATAAAACAGAAATAAATTAATAAAATAAATACAGAAACTATAAATTTGTATACAAACTTTTGGCTAAAATTCATGAAATTGCTAAAATATATTGCCGTACTAAGACTTTTGCTGTCCCCTGTATATGTAGTGTTCGACTTAACACGATATGATTTTTGTGATCCTAAAAATGCGCTTTTTTCCTACTTTTTCAAGTTTGTTCTTCCTAATACATACATATATAATTTTTCATAACAACCCTTCAGACAGGATTACGACCTAGCTTCTCACACCACTTATGTTCTGCGCCTTAATATATGAAGAGTGGCGGGTCCTACAGTTTAAAGTCGGCTCCGAACGACAGATTTTTGAGAAACTTTTCATGGCAGTTTTAATTACTCTCAGAGTTTTTGCCAGAAATTTGCTGAGAGGCAGTCGCCGAAGAAATATATTTTCATATTTTCGTTTTGATGTCTGAACTGGGGTTTGAACCCTGGTCTTACTAATAAGCCAAAACACTACCCCCTAGACTACGGCGGCTTCATCCTAATAGCAAACTTAAAGTTCATTCTTTTGTGAAGAGATAAAATAATTTTTTGATGAAATCGGTCAAAAATGGTCCGGTATATGGTATAGTATAAAACTTGTCAAAAACTATTTAAAAAAAATTTAATTTGGGGGTCTCTTTATGAGATTTATACACTCAGCATAGCAAAGTTGAAATGTTAGAGTTTTTATTATCTTATAAGGCCAGGATCAGGAAGGGCTGCACACTTTATGTTAGTAATGTAACTTCGAAAGTAGACCTTCACTATCTAAACAGCAATTGTTAGCCCTGATATTATCAAACATTTATTTGTTTGATGATGCCTTAAAGGCAAGCTGTCATCGTCAAATAAAGCACAGTGGAAGGCCCTAATCAGGCTGCTATAGATATTATTGGCTACTAAATATTTTTGACTTACGACTGTGGAAATCGGGCTTCTCGAAGCTTGTAGGTGGCATTGCTCCTTCCAAAACAATTTTCTGCATGGCTTATATAAACAAATTGGTAGTGGTTCGTGACTGCAAGAAAGGGACTCTTCTCGGATGAAGTTAGTTTTTGCGGGCTTCCCTCATTCGTTATGGAGTATCCCTATAATATCTCTTCCAAGCCTATTGTCCTGACAAATTTCAATACGCTGTATGGTGTCAATAATGACAATTCCTTAGTAGGTGTGTACCAGAGATCAACAATGAGTATTTAAAACGATGACTAGATTCGAATCATACTCATATTTGCTGATACTTATAAGCACTCATACTTATTTTAATATCATAGAACCTCTACTCATATTTAAAGTTTAAAGTACTCATCGTACTCATACTTAACAATACGACGATGTTGTTGAATTAGACTCTCCTTTACTCAACATTTACACGAATCACAAAATAAGTATGATTCGCGTACGAACACTACAATATGTACTCACTAGAAGGCTGTGTGTTTGCTTTGCTTGCTGTCTTTGTCTTTTTCTTTCTAAGACTGTAAATTTTGATGAATGATTCGAATCACTCGAATCATTTCTGTATATTATAAGTATTTTTCTAAATTTATGAATCTGAATGAGTTGGCATATGAATCAAACATATTTCGAATGATATGAGTTTGATGTTAACATTGTAATCATACTCATTGCAACCTGTACTTATAAATCAACTTTGTAGTGAGTACGAATGAATCAGAGTAGTTGAATTTCAATACTGTTGACTCACTCATTCTCACAATTGCATGAGTACTTATGAATAGCGAAATAACGATTCATTGCTGATCTCTAGTATGTACCCTGGTGCTTCCTACTGGGATGCATTAATACCACACAGATTCCAAGAATGTGTTCCATTGATTTTATTGCCTGCGTAACTTCCTCTTCCATTAAGAAGGTGTCATTCTCTTTTATTATTCTCATTCATAATACGTGCAATAACTTTTAGGTTTGACTTACTTCATGCTTTTCTGCTACTACACGTGCAACATGTCAATTTTCTAACCTTAAATATATTGTGACACTCTTCACAAGATTTCAGTAAATATTGTCGTATTAAATTCCTATGGCTCTTAAGCAAATGCACTGCTACAGTAAATTGTATGCCTTCTTTTCAGTATTAGTGACGAAAGCAGAAGTGTGCAAAATTGAGTAAATGCGAGTTATTTAGGGTTTGTGATGGCCCCATCCTGAATTTGTCTGTGTTTTGAACTTGACTTATATTTAATTTAATTAAGAACTAAAGCTGTTCTGATCGCCACTGTATTTGATAAGTTAGTATTATTTAAAGGGATAAGAGAAATTATGAATTGAAAACACATACATATGCATACATGATTATGGACATAAGAGATAATAGTGGACATTGGTATAGCATTCGAACACAAGGAGCTCGGTAAGATGAGTTATTGTTTATGTCTTCTAAAAATTATTTCGATTTGTTGTGTTTGTAAATGTATTTGTATTTCTTATAATCTATACTTTCACTGCAAGAATTTCTATTCCATTTTTCATTTCCATAGACTTTCTGTATTCTCTTTTGTAAGATAAATTGCTTTGTATTTAATTAAATCATTTTTTTTTTTTTGGGTTGCTTCTACCATTTGTGTCTGGGCGTTAAGCAAATTAAGATTTAATATTTTGCTTGGCATTCTTTTTTACTTATTATTTCTTTAGTTTCAGTTTCTCATTTTATCTGTACTCTCAGGTCTCAAAATCCATGTGTAATTAGAAAATACAGATATGAAATGTACTATAAAAAACAGGCAATAAATTAAATCACAGACATATTCTTACAATAACTTACGAATTTTTAATCGATTATACTCTTATGCGAATAAAATTAACACACTAAACAAAAATAAGCAAACAAATCAAACACACTACGGCAAGGACATATACAAACATTAAAAATGCAACAACAACTCTGTATAGGAAAATCACGAAGTTGCCAGACGTTAAATAAGGCAGTATAAACAGAGCGAAAAACTATGTTACCATTCAGCCCTTAAGTAACTTACATAGTGCTGTATGAAAAAAAAGGAAGCGCTGCAACAAGCAAAGATTGAATGCACAGCAATGAGAGAATTAGTGCTCACAGTGATGTCAATACAATAACATGCATGGAATAGAGGTTTTAAACGACCAATGTATGAAATATAATGCGAAAAAACCTTTTACTTGCATCATTCATACAAAATTAATGAATTGTTTATATTTTATTTGTTTTGCTTATGGTTTGCTGCCGCTGTCTTTATTATAATTAAGAAGCATGCAGCTTACCTCTGCCTGCAATTGAAAATTGTTGTGCTGGCTGTTTTGCGTTTATTGTGTTTATGGCGTATGAATTTTGATGAAATGGCATATTTTGTCTAAATGCTATCTCTTTTACAAATCTACGTTTCTGAACAAGAAATACAAAAAAAGACAAGTAAATTAATATTGTTACAAACATGAAGAATCTAGATACTGGTGTTTTGCTTTTACATCGCCTAACATTAAAATTATAAGCAGAAGCCACAAAAACAATATCGTGCAGTAAACAAACCTGTTTACAAATTATCGTACTGCTTGATATAACAACAAACACCAGCATAAAATAATGGTAAACAAGTAAACAAAAATCCACAAACAACACTACAAGAATAAATGTAAACAAAATACACAAACAACAATAATAAATGTAAACAACATGTTTACATTTATAGAGATGTCGAGAAGGCGAAGTCACGAACAATCGCCTTCGACAACATCCATCAGACTGTTTACCATTCCATGTGAAAGGCAAAGCAAAGCGGGCGAGTGAGTTAATTAAGTTCAGTCAGCCTTGTATGAAGGCGCGGTGTGTTTGAAGCGAGTTACAAAGATCTGTCCAGTAATTGTCTAGTAGTTGTTAATTCTAATTGTTTATGCAAAGGGTGTAAACAAAGGAATAACAAACAAAGCAATTGTTGTTGTTTACATCAAGTCATGAGCAGTGGCATACAGAATTGTGCGAATAGTAAAGAATTTTATTTAAAAACTAAACACAAATTTATTTTTATTTTATTTGCATTCTATGAACTCATATCTTAAACGTTTTTAAAAATCAGATGCACTTATAAAAACTGTAATAAAAATGGCTTTTGGGAAATTGCAATGTTGCAGTAATCGAAGGTTGTGATAATCGAGCATGCATTGGAATTAAAAAATGAACCTCATTCATTATTATGTTCACAAACATAAGATTTGAGGCATTCGCAGTGGTCATTATTCCTGAATCCACCACTAAACCAGCTCCATATTCCACAGTTGCTTCTAAATTATTTAAATAGCAAGTCAGTGCTTTCGCTCCACGACACATATTGTCTACTATCTGACCCAAAAATGTTAAATTTACTCTTGTCTATAAACATAACTACTTTGTCAAAATTCATTTGAATTTTAAATATATTGTGTGGCATAATTGAAATGTAGTTTAAATCCTTGCTTGATTAAGAGGAATGAAAGAATGCATAAGCAAGTGGTGCCATCTAACATTTTTAAGTTATACCATAAATAATTGCACCACAAAACTGTTAATAAATATTATTAAAGATGTTTGAATTTTTAAATAATATTACGATACGAGAGTATTAAAAACATTTGATTTTGATTTGATTTGAACAGCAGTAATCTGAAAACTTTACTTTAATTCTGTAGTTTTTATTACTTATCAACCCCTCGAGGAGAACACCTGCTTTAATTCAGCATTTATTTGTTCGTTATTATTTCTAAAACAAAACAAAACTCAGGGAAAAAATGTTGAAAGTTAGTAAATCTCTTTATCGCAATTGAAATTCAGGTTCAGCTGTTCCCTAGTAGTAAAAGAAAATAAATTTTAGTTTAATTTTTGTATTAATGTTTTATTTTTGTTGTTTTTGTTTTGATTTTAAATTAATTTCAGTTCTTTTATTCGCTTGGAGAATTCTAATCCATCATAATTTATCGGAAATTTAAATACTAATTACGAGTAAATTAGAGATTTCGCAAACATGAGAGAGGAGAGATTGTATTTCAGCTAATGCTGGAATATTTATAAGTTTAATACCAGTTTAATATACAATAAGTAAAGGGCATTTTTTTAAAGATGAGCAAGAGCAGATTGACCCCCCGTTATAAATTATAGTTTTTGTTAGCATCTTAAATATAATTTTTTCTCCAATAGCTAAACAACTTACCACAACATTTCATTTCAGAGAAATGAAATATTATTCCATTCATATGGCTGCCTCACAGTACCTCATTCGATCGGACTAATTTTCCTGCACTTTTTCTAGTGTAAGGGGTCATATCTCAGCAATGGCATCACAAATGTTGGCCGTCAAATGCTCAATTGTGTCTGATTTGTCAGCATAACACTTTTCTTTAACGGCGCCTTACAGAAAATTGTCCAATGGTGTCATTGTAAATGTAATGGAATTAATACGAAATAATAAAAACCACTTTAATTTTTTCATCTCACTAAGAAAATAAAAAAAAACATGTCGTGCTAATAACATGGCCCGAAATATGATGAAGTCGCCGTAGTCTAGTAGGTAGTGTATTGGCTTATTAGACGCGAGGCCACTGTTCAAACCGTAGTTCAGACATCAAAAGGAATATTTTTGCAAAAAAACTCTGAGAGTAAGTAAAATTGCCATGAAAAGTTTCTCAAAAATCTGTCGTTCGGATTCGACTTTAAAGTATAGGCCCCGCCACTCATGTATACCGAAAAATTAATGCTTTTAAGAATAAAAAATTCTACACAAACTCTTTAGTAAATGGGTATGTTAATTATATGACCACCACTGTAGTTGATCCGCTTTTATAAATACAAAATTCTAATGTTTTTATAACTGAAACGTTTATATTTATTTAACTTTTTCTTGGATTATCCCTGAAATTGCTTTTGAAAATTCTGAATTTAATCATGCGAATCCAGTTGTGGATAGAAATGCCATCACGTAATGAAACGGCATTTTGTAATTAATTTTCTATGTCAGAATAACAACAACAAAAGCTGTTTTTAATTTTGTTACGATTAGGCTGATTTGACTTATTTTTTTAGATACTAAATCTGTATATTTGTTGTCGCTACTACTGTAGAAGGTTAACGAAATCGTAAATACATTTGTTTTGGAATTTAATTTTTTATGAAATTGTATCTGACTGGAGTAACACAGTAAATGGGAAATACAGATGAATATCATTCATCTACTCATCCAATCATACATTCGTTCAGTGGATATAATATTATTTGGATAGATTTTTTATTTCTATATATTTATTATTATTATTTTTTATTCAGATTGAGTGGATTTCAGTAGTTTTATGAATTAGTTTTACTTTTCAAAAAATGTTGCCAATTTTTTTCCTTATTTTTATGGAAACAGACAAAAAATAAAATAAAAAAGTTCAAAAAAATAAAAATGTGTTGTGTCAATTTGTTTTTTCCATAACAGGGGATTAAGTCAATATATAATTTGTATTTTCCACTTCCATTTTAATTCATAAATTTCATTCAAAAACTGGTTGACAATATGATCTCGTTTCTATGAATCCTACAGAATTGCAAAGAAAAAAGCCTGTAAGAGACTATATTTGTCGATTACAAAATGAAAATGTTTATCGATATGTGTGATAAGTTCATATTGACACATAAAAGTATACACAACTCATGTGGCCAAAAAATAGAAAACAATGTAGAGGTGGTACATTTAATGTAAAGCAATTCGGCTCCTAATTGATTGCTTTTGCCATCACAAAGGTAGACAAGTAAACTGGCTCATTTTACAACCTTTCATTACCTTTCATTATAATCCTTCAGTCAGGTTTACGATATAGCTTCTCACTCCATTTAGGCTGTCTGTGTTAATTTTATACATATTTATTTTTAAAGTCGTTTCCGAACAAGAAACTTTTCATGGCAAAGAAAAGAAGGAAGGAAACTCGATTCGATACTTACTTAATTGGTCATTCAATCCTTTAATGAATATTACAACCTAGCTCCTCACACCACCCATGTTGTGTGTGTTAATTTTATTAAAGTTAGTCGAACAAATTTGACAGACAACTCATTGCAATAGTCTCAGAGTTTTTGTCAGAAATCTGCTGAGAAAAAATAGCCGAATAAGTCCCAATATTCGCTTGCGGAGATATCTTAGGACCATTATTACAACTTGCCGTTAACTAAAGGGAAGATTTTAACGGGCAGATGAATTGTTTTTCGTCATTATGAATACACAATAAGATAGAAGTGATCGTTAAGCTAAAGGGATGATCATCCTACCTTTAACATTTAAAGGTCACTTTATGTTTAAACTTGCCATATTATATATTATTTCCATTATGGCAACTTCAAATATAAACAAAATGAGGAAATACAATAACAAAAACAGAGGCCCTTCGTTGCCACTGCGTTTAAAAAAAACTTGTTTAATTGAGCAGTTTTATCGACATTGCTCCGGCACTGCCATATTTTTGAAAAATTTTATCTGTAAGTTGTAATAACGAAAATAAGTTAAAGGTAACTTTACAGTTCCCTTTAGCTAAAGGTAGCTTTAACTAAACCCAAGTTTAAGGGAAGTTGTAATAATGGCCCTTAATCTGTGATTAATTTTATACTATGTACTTTAGGACTGTGAATAGTTTAAGGGGCTTTAAAAGAATAAAATATCTATTTCTGCTGGTCGACCTTGCAGTATCTTGTAATAAAAATTTATTCGTTATTGTTGAAGTACGTTAAGAAAAATAAATTAATTTATCACACAGCGTCTTTAAAAAATAATTTCAAGTGAGGTTTCAGTCCGTATTCTTGTATTCTTTGGACTTTACAATAGGACATACAGGGAAGGTAATCAGAACCAATGGGACGCGTGAGGTCATTGTTTCTGAAACCTGCAGTTCGTATAAAAGCGTAATGCCAGAAAATTATGGATTTTAGGAGAGACATGGAAAGTAATTGAGATACATTTTATTTACTCTCAGAGTTTCTGCCAAAAATCTGCTGAAAGGAAGTCATTGAAGAAATATTTTTTCATATTTCGTTTTATTGGAGATGCCAGAAATCAGCAATGAGTATTCAAAACGATGAGTAGAATCGAATCATACTCATTATTTCTGATACTTATACGCATTCATACTTATTTTAATATCAGGGAGCCCTTACTCATATTCAAAGTTTGATGTACTCATCATATTCATACTTAAAAACACGCATGATGTTGTTGATTTCGACTCTCCATAACTCAACATTTACAAGAATCACACAAGAAGTATGATTCGTGTACGAACACTAAAATACTCACATGAAGGTTGTGTTTGCTCTGCTTGCTATCTTTGTCTTTTTCTTTCTTCAGTTTTTGTAAATGCAACAACAACTAAGACTGTAAATTTTGATAAGTGACTCGAATCACTCGAATCATTTATGAGTATTATAAGTATTTTTCTAAATTTATGAATCTGAATGAGTAGGCATATGAATCAAACATATTTCGAATGTTATGAGTTTGATGTCAACGTTGTACTCATACTCATTGCATACTTGTACTTATAAATCAATGTTGTAGTGAGTACCAATGAATCAGAGTAGTTGAATTTCGATATTGTTGACTCACTTATATTCAAAATTTCATGATCATTGCTGATATCTGGTACAAATGCACATACCTAAAACAATTTCGGTAACACATCTATACTCGCGTATGCATAAATATGCAAACTGGCTTGTGTGTAATTTAAGAAGAAAGGACAAGAGTCTACAACATTTATTTTCAATTATCAAAAAAATTGTGAAAGAATTTAACAACAGTTCAGTATTAAAATGCTCCGCCTATTGTTTTAATTTTTTTGCATTAATAATCTTATCGAGAGATTGCTATTGCATACGATTAATAATGGCGACAAGTGCACAATAAAGAGAGGAAAGTAGACAACAATGTTTGTAATAGCATCATCACCCATATTTTAAGAGAGAGAACTGGTTGAATAATAATAAACCAAACATAGTTTGAGATCATATGTAATGTGATTTTTTTTTGTCGTTGAGTGTTTACACATGTTAATGTAATAAATCGAAAGATTTTTTGTTGCTGTTGCTTCCGATATCACTGCTCAACCCATCACCGGCTTTCTATGGCATCTTCAACGGACAATAAAGGATTTGAAGATGTTATCGTGGCGTGTGTGTTGCCATTGTTTGCACACATTGTCCTTTATGGTTTTGTATTGTAAATGGAAGCTTTGACGATAGCGGAATACGTAAGAAATCATTGAAAAAGGAAAAAAAATAAAAAGAAAATAAAACATAAAAAGGATTCCGGTTCTAAAAAGCAAAAAATGTCAAGCAAAAATATAAAACGGAAATATATGTACACGAGCGTACATATCATGTATAAAAATGCGCATAAAACAACGAGCCTCCAGTCCTCAATCAAAAGATAAGAATTGTCAAATTGGAATAAAAAAGAATATATTCAAGAAAAACATTAGACAAATGGCATTGCCAAGTGAACATTTATGGTAGAAAACAGAAAAGAATAAAAACCAATTGCAACCACTGTAAGGGACGAAATGCGATTAAGAAACTAAACTGGTGATTGATATGTAATCAATTGGGGTCTAATACTATGTTCAGATATGCACTTTTATTGAGTCGATACTTGGTTTATTGAGTACAATATTTCAAGTGTTCAGGCATAATAATATACGCAGTTCAGCTGCTTACATTGTTCTTTTTTTTCGATGTAGATATTTGAGTTGAAAAATAGTGTTCGGTTAATTGTAATATGCTCATTTTAAGTTTTACTCAATATTATAACATTTTTCGTATTTATTGCGCAATAATTAATTGAAACTTTATATGAAATATTGAGCTCAATAATGGCGTTTATTTATGCAATAAAGGTGCATATCTGAACACTTTATAAGATGATACAAGTATTGTTGGTGTAAATATTGTACTTCACAGATATTGTCATCACACGTTTGAGCAAACTTTCCGTTGTAAGAAGTGGCGTGTTGAACTCGCTGAAGTGTTTAGCCGCAAATTCAAGTATATCTGCTTCCGATACAGTATATGCTAATTAACATATTATCACGCTTGTTTCAAATTTTAATCCATCTAGCCACAGAAATATTAAAATTAACATTTCATTGAAGGTCTGACAGCAAACTTTAATATTCAATCATACAGGAACCTTTATCCAATGCATTTTATAGCGGACGCTGTTTATAGACTGATCCCATGGAGCTGTTATGAATTACAGTACATTCTAGATTACTGGTAATGGTGTCAAATGTTTTAACCAGTCTATTTACGTGATCAGATTCGCGCAGAGTTTCCTTAGTCACGCGCATATTACATAAGGACTTCCAACAGGGAATTTCAGACCTCGATAGTTGATTTACTGCGTCTTGTTGAAGCTACTTCTTTAAAATTATTCCGTTTTGTCAAATCAATACAATTGTTTTCATCAAAATGGGAGTTCTGTACAATTTATTGAAAAAAGTCACTATTTAGTATGGATTCAGAGCTGACGACATCATCGACCTATATTTCGTTGACAACGATGTTTGCGAGGCATCACTACAAGTACATAATGACTAATATTTTATAGCCTGAATTAAATGCTCTGCTCCAGCAATGGAAAATTTAATATTTAGGATACGTTACACCCAAACAAATCGTGCAAACATTTGAACGCTATTATATTCTTTACAAAATGGCATTAAAAGGTCCTTTAAAATATTAAGAACTTTCAGCGAAATGTCACAAACTTATTTATATTATTTAATTGGCCAGGAGTACGACCTAAGTAGCTTCTCACGCTACACATATGGTGTGTTAATTTGATCCATGAGTGGTGGGACCTACAGCTTAAAGTCGACTTCAAAAAACAGAATATTTTTTTACATTTTTTTAATTTATTCCCACAGTTTTTGCCAGAAGACTGCTGAGAGGAAGTGGCAGGATAAATACTTTTTCATACTTTGTTTTTTGCGAGCTGTGTGAGCTGCCTCACGTCTAATGCAATGTTTTTAACACGCTTAGGGCCATTTTTGCCGTTTACTGAAGGAAGGATTTTAACGGGCAGATAATTTGTTTTTCATTATTATAAGCGTTAAATAGGACAGAAGTGAGCTTTAAGCTAAAGGGAAGATCATCCTACTTTTAACTTTTAAAGTGAAGTTTATGTTTGAAGTCGCCGTAGTCTAGTAGTAGTAGTGTGTTGGCTTATTGGACGTAAAATAAAATAAATAAATAAATAAAATACAAAAAGTATTTCTTCGGCGACTTCCTCTCAGCATATTTCTGGGAAAAACTCTGAGAGTAAATGAAAATTGCCATGAAAAAGTTTCTCAAAAATCTGCCGTTCGGAGTCGACTTTAAACTGTAGGTCCCTCCATCCATGTACAAATTTCACACACAACATAAGTAGTGTGAGAAACTAGGTCGTAGTCCTGACTGAAGAGTTGTAATGACCAATTATGTCTGTATGTATGTAATGTCTGAACTTGCTATATAATGTATTATTTTCAATATGGCAACTTCAAGTTTAAATAAAATGAGCAAACACAATAAAAAAAAGCTCGTTGTTGCTACTGTGTTTAAAAAAAATTTTTTTTTAAAATTGCCAAATATTATTGACATTGCTCAGCCACTGCCATATTTTTGAAACTTTATTTTATCATTAGGTTGTAATAACGAAAAGTAGTTAAAGACGATTTTAAAGTTTACTTTAGCTAAAGCTAGCTTTAACTAAAGCCACCTTAACGGCAAGTTGTAGTAATGACCCTTAGCAAGAGCCAAAGATAAGGGAAACAAAATTTTCGGAAAATAGATAATCATTCAGATTTTAGCAATCCATGAAAGGAAATTTAATAACCATAATACATACAGTTGTAATCCATTAGTGCTTTTGTGGATTTAAAATTACGTTTTCACCTTTTAAAAACAAGTAATACCTGTAAATTCATGGAATTCACTTTGAAATAAAAGAAATGGTTTCAATTTATTTATAGTAATTTCTTTATTTAAACAAATGCTTTATTTATTTAAATTTAGGAACACACCATCAATTTTATTACGTGATCCTCTTACTATAAGAATTAAATTTTACAATTTCAAAATTACACACTGTATAATACCGTAGGTTATGTTTATCGTGATTGTTACTACATTTGGTTCTATGTACATGGCATACCACAGACAATTTCTAGAACTTCACTGTTGATTTGTTGTTGTTAACTTTTTTTGTTCTTCGTATTTCAATGTCTCTTATTATTAAATATTTAGTTTTTTTATATTCATATTCGCATTATTTTAATTTTTTTTTTCGTTTGTTTATTTTTATTTCTACTTCTTAATGTATACGGAATACATTACATCCATAAACGATAATCAGTCATTACTTTCACTATATTTGTTATTGTAATTGATTTAATTTTGCGTTTTATTTTTTTTCTTTCTTTGTATTTACTTTTTATAATTTTGTATTTCAATGCATTTCATCAAAATTTTTGTACATATCCATGCTTAACTTCACTCATGTTCATTGTGTTTGTTTGAGAACGTTTTTTTTTTTTTTGAAAGGCGTTTATTTGCTTATTTTATTTATTTTTCTCTCTTTATTTACATCACTTATCCTATCCAAATGTCTATATCCAGTAGATTAACTCTGTTTATGCAATCAATTTCCGTCTTAATATGCATAACTTGATGTATGTCGGAGTGAAACTTTACTTAATTTATTATTTGAGCACATTGTTTGAATATGTGTGTTGAAAATGTGCTCTTTTTTTAATTTAAATTTATAAACTTTTTTCCATCATTTTAAATTACTTTCTCTTTGCTGCTGCTTTTAAATTTTTACCTCCTCTACACGTGTCATCTATTCGACAATTGGTAAGAAACTGAATTTCGTTTCCTTAAAGTAGTTTAAAGGATATAAGAATTTTTCCGATTTTTTCCACTTTGTTTACATGCTGTTGTGGCACAAGCAGTAACTACGGGCGTGCATGTTCTGCCATTGCATAGAATACCATCTCAACTGGTGTTTTCTTGTATACTTAACAAAATATACTCTCTCACTGCGTCAAAGAGATGCAACGCATAGTTATTGTTGTTAATTTTTTTGAATGTTTTAATGTGCTTTCACGAGAACTAACAAGTGTTTGCTCTCTAGCCATCTCTCATCGTGAGTTCATGCATGCGTTGTTGTGTGACTGTTATTGAATTGCGCTCAGCCATTTTTATAAAATGTTGCTTTTATGTTGGTATACTCAACATGTTGCTGTAACATTTTCTAGCAACAAGTTGTCTTATTTAATTAAAATACTTGAATACTTTATTCTTTACTGTGAGTTAAATATAAGATATCTTAAAGGCTGTAATAAATAGAAAATAGACTGAAAATATATATAAAATATATAGAATGAATGAATGAAAATACATATACATACATATAGAATAGAAAAAGACTGTAATAGATGACGTATAAGTAATTTTAATATGAATTATTGAGAATTAACATATTACTCATACGATCCGTAGATACCTGCTTAACAAGTATCATAAATACATCCATATTTAACAGAAGTATTAAAATTAATAAATTAAACTTACTAAAATTATAATTTAAATTATTACACTATGCGACAATTAAAAAAAAATAAATACACCCAGCTAATGACATAGTGCATGTTGTGAGTTTTGTTTAGTAGAACTCAAAAATATTTTTTTTCATATTTCTTGAACCCTCCAAACTTGTTTTATTTGACAAAAATTGTTTTTTAGGACTTTACGCACAAATTTATTGATTACACAAACATTTCTGAACCGATGTCCAAAATTTAAATCTTATTAGAAAGGAGAGATGTGCCTTTAAAACGATATACATATATATATTATTTGATTTAATATGCCATGGGGTTTGATGAGGTAAACTTGACAAATATGAATTTTTTTTCATATTTTTTCAAGTTTGTCCGTTCATAGTAGCAAACTTTAATTAAAAAATATGAAATAAATGATAATTTTGGAGCCAGTTGGTATGACCATACATATCTGTTGATTACACGATACCTGAACCTGCTTTCGATGCTGGATTTGCAACGCAGATACGGTGTAAATCCTTTTATGCTAATGGTTTACACCTCTTGAAAACGTCATCGATGTTTTCATTGATATATCCAAACCAAGCAACATAATCGTATGTGTGCTCTTTTCAGGACAAGTGAACATCTGATTTTCCCTTACAATACCAGACTATTGTAGTACTCTTAACACTAAATCAATGACTATTAAAGTTGCCGGCATCAGAATCCAGAATCCAAGCATATCGTATGGTTATATATGCATATTTACTGGCAGTAAAGCGGTCAATAGTTCCCTAAAGAATGTATGCACTACATCTACGATTATCCAAGAATGCTGGATTACTGTGAAGAAGATAGCAAGACATTCGGCGGTTACCCTTATTTAGCACACGGAAACATTGAAGGTAACAACAAGGCCGACGCACTTGCTAAAGCTAGCAGCACGGAAAATGAATTCCTTTGTGAGATTGGCGTACCTCTGCAGAGCGGAAAACAAATGGTCTCAGAAAAACTCCATTCATTGCGCCAAGGTAAGATGGACTAAATTATTTACTTGTAGAACAGGGTGGTCAATATTATTCAAAAGTCACCAAAGAGATACTAAATTTAGTTGACGTTTAATTTTGAATTGACCTTTGAACTTTTATTATGTCTGATCCAAAATTTTAAGTTTGAATGTTAAGAATACAAAACACACAAGTAATAGGATACGCTTACATATAAAGCCACAATAAAATAATTTCACAATGAATTCTTCTAAGGCCATTATTACGACTTGCCGTTAAACTTGGGTTTAGTTAAAGGTACCTTTAGCTAAAGGGAACTTTAAAGTCAACTTCTACTTATTTTCATTATTACAACTTACAGATGAAATAAAGTTAAGTTTTTCAAAAATATGGTAGTGGCGGAGCAATGTCGATAACACTGCTCAAATTAAAAAAGTTTTATTTAAACGCAGTGGCAACTGCGAACTTATTTTTTTTTTGTATTTGCTCATTTTGTTTACATTTGAAGTTGCCATATTAAAAATAATACATAATCTGGCAAGATCAAACATAAACTTAACTTTAGAAGTTACCAGTAGGATGATCTTGCCTTTAGTTTAAGGATCACTTATATCTTATCGTCCACTTATAATAATGAAAAACAAATCATCTGCCCATTGAAATCCTTCCTTTAGTTAATAGCAAGTTGTAATCATGGCCCTAAGACATTTAAAGTTCACCAGACTCAAACAGGAAGATATTGTTGTATATTTTTTAAAATTATTTTACAAATTGTTTCTTCTCTTTTGTTAAACATTAATTTATTTACTTTTCTCATCACTATTAAGAAATCTTCTACACATTAGATGACCTTTTTTATTACGTTTGCCCCCTGCAGACATGAATGGACATAATTCATGTCGATTTGTTGAATTTACACTGTATTTTAAGTTCATTTAACAACATAGTTTTTTATGAAGAAAAACACCAGAATATTATGGAAACAAACCCAAACCGATAAAACGCAAAGAGTAGGGAGAGAAATGTGTCAACAAACTATTAGGACATGTTGTCCCAAAATACGTTCAAATAGAAGGCAGAATACATAAAACGGTAGCCCTGCTCACCAACTATATGCATCTTCCGACTGACTAAGCTTTTAAGCTTAAAGGAATTCCTTAATATTGACATATTGTCAGGATTGTTGTCTCTGTTGTTGTTACTTTTTGAGTACAAATATACGAAAGAGATAGAGAGAGAGAGAGAGAGAGAGCGAAAGAAAAAGGGGTGCAGTATCATTTAATTTCATGCTCCATCTCAACGGGCAATATCTTTTAATAGTATTTATTGGTTTGTTACACCATGAGATTAATCAATCATTAAGGCATCCATAACTACCATGCTCTCCCTTGGCCTTCATTTTAGAACCATTTTGTGAAGGTTTTTTTTTATTCCGTTTGTATTTGTTTCTAAAGGCTGGCAGATATTTGTGTTTATTTGCGTCCCAATCACACGTCATTAAACATGTCCATTAAATTTAAATCAAACAATGTAGGGGGAGATAGCAGCGAAATTTCTAATTCGTTTGAAAAACCAATTGATGTCATTATATGTGAAATATAACATCATTTAAATACCTTCCACGGCTTATAAGGGTGCAGCGCATCCGTTTATGTCCAGTCAAGACTGATGTGGCTGTTCGCCAATACTATCTTGGCCAACGTAATTCTTAAAGAAATAAGAACGGATGATGTCGACACCTCAAAATCTACATCAAACAGCCATTTTTTCGACATGAATGGAATATAGTTGCTTCGGAGTCTATTAAGCGAACAGAGATCGTTTTTGGCTTAACAAAACATGACAACTAATTTATGCAAGGTACAACAAGGTTTGAAAGTCCCCTTATAATTAGAAACGACTTAGCAACATGTATGTTTGTTAATTTGTTTTACAGTTTTCACTGTGTACCTAGATCAAAGGCTTTGTTTGTAGGACGTCTTACATACGTTTTTCCATCAGATTGGGACAAATTAAACTTAGATTCGTCACTCCAAAGAACTCTGTTCCAGAAACATCGTTTCTAATTATAAAGCCACCACTGTACATACTCGTACACACATAATTGATCATTACCCTGCAGAAAGGATTACGACCCAGCTTCTCACACCACTTACACTTCACATCTCGATCAAAACGAATTATGAAGAAAATATTTGTTCGGCGACTTCCATTCAGCAGATTTCTGGCAAAAACTCTGAGAGTAAGTAAAATTGCCATGAAAAGTTTCTCAAAAATCTGTCGTTCGGAGTCGACTTTAAACTGTAGATCCCGCCACTCATGTACAAAACTAACGCACACAACATAAGTGGATTTCATTGGGACACCAACTTTCTCATTTTCAGATAGACAGAAAACAATGGAATTTGGAGTGATCAAAAATATGCACAGAGACTAGATTCGTGTTAAGGTTTCACTAAGTTGCGTAGTCAATTCCAAATGAGTTGACAGACAAAAATTTTTAAACATCTTAGCTTTCTTTCTCACAGAATATAAATACTTCCGTCTCTATCTTGAATAAAGATCTGAAATACTCATCTTATGCGTTCCATTCAGCGGAAGGCTGGATAAAACAGAATATTCTAGGTAAACATTGAAAGTTAGGCATCTGAAAAAAGAAGACCTCGAAGAGAGTGGCAGAAGCGTAGATTTCCTCAACATAAACTCAGACTTAAGAAATACAAAGACTGGCTCAGAGCAACATTAGAAACTCCGTGTCAGGCATCTTCTACGAGATATTTGGAAGAACTTGATACTATACATAGATACATACCAGAGATCAGTAATGAGTATTCAAAAAGATGAATAGAATCGAATCATACTCATAATTTCTGATACTTATACGCATTCACACTTATTTTAATATCATGGAACCTCTACTCATAATCAAAGTTTGAGGTACTCATCATATTTGTACTTAACAACACGTATGATGTTGTTGATGTCGACTTTCCATAACTCAACATTTACAATAATCACAAAATAAGTATGATTAGCGTACGAACACTATAATAAATCACTAGAAGATTGTGTGTTTGCTTTGCTTACTGTCCGTGTCTTTTTCTTTGGAATCACTCGAATCATTTATGAGTATTATAAGTATATTTCTAAGACTATGAATTTAAATGAGTAGGCTTATGAATCAAACATATTTCGAATGGTATGAGTTTTATGTTAACGTTGTACTCATACTCATTGTACTCATACTTATAAATCAATGGTGTAGTGCGTATGAATGAATCAGAGTAATTAAATTTCAATATTGTTAACTCACTTATATTCAACATTTGAGGAGTGCTTATGAGTATCGAAGAAACGATTCATTGCTGATCTCTGATACATACATACAAAATTGGTCACTACAACCCTGTAGTCTGGATTACGACTTATGTGTTAATTTATATCATGAGAGGCGGGACCTACAGTTTTAAGTCGGCTGATTTTTAAGAAACTTTTTCAGGGCAATATTATTTACTCTCACAGATTTTGGCAGAAGACTGCTGAGAGGAAGTCGTATAAAGAAATAAATGTTTTTTTCATACTTCGTTTTGTTGGAGACGTCTGACCTGGGGTTTGCGCTGTGACCTCACGTCCAATAAGCGAACACACTTCTTACTAGACTATGGCAACTACTTAAAACTACATTGGAGTGACATTTGACCAATTATGACTCGATCTGTTTACCTTGACAAATTGTGGTTCTTTCATGAAGCGCCTATAAAAACATAAAATTCATATTTGATTCCGCCGTTTCGACAGGCATGTTAATTTTGTTACGCAAGCGAAACACAATAAATATTTTTTTTTAGAAAATATGCACAGATTATAACTTATTTAATTATTCTGATATCGTTTGGTATTTATTACTTAAATTGAAATGTAATACCAAAATTCTGTAGTGGAAAACAAATTTTATGGCCGATTTTTAATTGCAAAATAAAATACTCATAGAATATGAACACATATGCACTCATATTAACACACCAGAATAATTTAAATCGTTCTAAACAGTTTTTAGATAAAATGTATAAATTTTTCATTAAATTATGTTGTGTATGCACTTTATTGCATTTAATTTCTGTGTCAATAAATACTTCGTAATTGCATACAAAATGCAGCTAAATTTACAAAAGTTTATATGTTCGAACCACTAAAAGTGGTTTATGAGCCCATGTACCATGAAATAGAACATACATACATACATACATAATTGGCCATTACAACCCTTCAGTCAGGATTACGGCCTAGCTTCTCACACCACTCATGTTGTGTGCGTTAATTTTATACGTGAGTGGCGGGACCTACAGTTTAACGTCGACTCCGAACGACAGAATTTTGAGAAACTTTTTCATGGCAGTTTATTTTACTCTCAGAGTTTTTGCCAGAAATCTGCTGAGAGGAAGTCGCCGAAGAAATATTTTTTTTTTTCATATTTCATTTTTGATGTCTGACCTGGGATACGAACCCGGGCTTTACGAATAGTAAGCCAACACACTACCTACTACACCACGGCGACTTCATGAAATAGAAACCAATTGAAAAAAAACAATAACTTTCGATAATCATTTGCATTTTGCTGACGACAATAACATCTAAAACAAACGTTTTAATTATTTTTATTATTATTACTATATACCATGCATTCTATATTAAAATGTTTGTTAACCAAATATGCTCTCGTATTAATATTGTTACGAAAATGAACAATTTAGATACTGGTGTTTTCCTCTTACATCGCTTAACATTAAAAATTATTAAAAAAGTTACAAAAACAAAACAATGCAGTAAACAAACCTGTTTACAAATTCTGGTACTGCTTAATATAACAAAAACACCAGCATAAAAAATGGCAAACAAGTAAACAAAAAATCCACAAACAACACTACCAGAATAAATGTAAACGAAATACACAATCAACAATAATGAATGTAAACAACGATGTTTACATTTACAGAGATTTCGGGAAGGCGAAGACACGAACATTCGCCTTCAAGAACATTCATCAGACTGTTTAGTTTGTCATATAAAATGCAAAGCAAATCAGGCAACTGAGTAGTAAAAGTTCAGTCAGTCTTGTGTGAAGGCTTGGTGAGTCTGAAGAAAGTAATCGTGGTTTGAAGATCTCCGTTACAAAGATCTATCGTATAAATGCCTATTAATTGTTATTGTTTAGACAAACGGTGTAAACAGAAGAATAACAAAGAAGGGGAATTGCTGTTGTTTACATCACGTAGTGAACAGTAGCATAATAGTGCAAATATTAAAGAATTTTAATTAAAACTAAACACAAATTTATTTTGATTTTATTTGCAATCTACGAGCTTATATTTTAAACGTTTTTGAAACGTAAAACCGTAAAAATGTTTCGCTTATCGCTGCTCCAGAGTCCATTTAGCGAACAGAGGAACACGGTGATTTTACCAAGCAAACTGAATAAATAACAATTAATTTGTGCAATAGTTTGGACTTCGTCTGGAGTATTTGGCGATTCCAGTATAAGACAATTCCTGTCATAAGAGACTAAATACATTGGTATTGTAAAGGGTATGAGATATAATTCAATTAATTTTCAAAAAGCATATAGTTCCACATGGTTTCGACACTGTTCTTTAAGCAAGTGATACCAAAAACTAATACTCTTGCCAACAGAACTTTATTTACGAAATTATTTCCAAGCGATGTTGTCTCATGAGATGAGAAGTAAAAACAGAAGAAAACAACAACAACAACAAAGAAAAAGACAAATTTGTTTACAGCCAACAGCACTAGTAGTGGGATTAAAGAAAAGTTTTGATTTTGATTCTGGTTTTCTTTTTGTGTGTCGTTTTCAGAGAAATGAAAGACTGTGAACATCATCAATGATTCATCAGAATTTTTTTGAGTTTCCGAGAAAAACAATTAATAGGAAAGAGTAGAGTAAATAATTTTGAATTATTAGATATCCTTATATACATATGTCCTCAATATGGAGTATTTTAAGAACTTATAAAAAATCTTCTTCAGACTTAGAAAAGGTTTGTGTACAAAAAAGATAAGATATACTGCGAAATGATGTTGCAGTAATGTAAATATGTCATATCTTGTGTTATTTTATATTATCTTAGAGAATTTTTAAATCCGATTTTAATTATAAATTGAAAAGGAACAAAATTTTTATAAATTTTTAGATAAATAAACGCAAGGAAGATCTCACTATTCTATATAAAGATTGTCAAACAATTACAACAAAGTAAAATAATTTGTATCAAAGTTGACCCTTCAATTGTCATAACCAGCGATATCTGAGGAAGCTGAATATAAATCGAGAGAAGTAACTACCAACACTAAAAACAAAAACGGATAGAAGCCCATACCATGTCAAATGCCTTGGAAATTTCTAGAGTGACAACCAACGAAATTGTAGAACAGACTGCCAACAGATCACCAGTAGAACGGGCCTTTCGGAAAGGTTATTGGACTCTAAATATTTCTTCAGATGTGAATGTATAATGAATGCTTTGGGGGGTAGTCCTCAGGGTAATTAGCCTCACTCTTTTCGTGGATTGGCGTTACAATAATCAACCTTCCAGCAAGACTAGAAAATACCGGCAAAATATGAGGTACTGAAAAGGTTTACTAATAGACGAGCGAGCGTTGAAGAATTCTATTTCAGGACCAATGCTGGAATATCATTGTAATACCATTCAGAAAACTTGTTTGTATTGAGATGAGTAGTAATCTTTGGACCAGCCACTAGACCCTTTCGTTATGAAATAAATGTCCTCACTGGCATTGTTTTATTGAATAATCCAGTCAAGTCAATACTAAAACTTTTTGAAGAATATATATTTACTCTCATCAATTACACTCTGCGACAAAATTAAAAACGAAATACAATAAATGTGTTAATTTTTTTGCTGGCTCATTGTCTGCAGTATGTCATTTGTCGACAACTATTATGGTAAGAAAGTTACTCTCTTTTTGAAAACGTTTGTACCTACAAACATCCTCCACTGTTATGAGGAACAAAAAATTTGACGAGGTAAATCGAAATAACTTAAATCGAAGGATTCAGGATTTTTTTATTTTAGAGTTCCTACGGTAATTTGGTGTACGCAGACTTTTATGGCTTAGTGTATGTCGTGTTCTTTATTTAAATTCACTTAACGTTACCTTTCACTGCACGTATACTCGATATCTTTTGAGCATGGCAAATTCTAGAACTTTACATTTTTTTTTATTTTTTGTTACGTTTTGTTTCCTATCTTTTGTGCAATATCTGTGGAGTTTTGTAATTGGCCATTACAATCCTTCAATCAGGATTACACACTCATGTTGTGTGTGTTAATTTTGTAGATGAGTGGCGGGGTCGACAGTTTACAGTCGACTCGAACGATAAATTTTTGAGAAACTTTTCATGACAATTTTATTTACTCTCAGAGGTTTTGTCAGAAATCTGCTGAGAGGAAGTCGACGAATAAATAGTTTTCATATTTCGTTTTGATGTCTTACCTGATCTTGATTTATGCCTATTCTTATTCATTGTATGGAGGTTGTTATTGATTGGTTTTTTTTTTTTTGTTATTTCTTCATGTTTCCAGAAAAGGCTAATCAAAGCCACGGAGAAGTCATCTGCAGACTGCCATTATTTCTTACAGAATATGAAGATTAATAGAGCTATCACCGTCGTGATACATATTTTGAATATCGCAGAAAGTGGTACAACGATTAAGAAAATAATAAGTAGGAGGCTTACTACTCCCGTAGAAGACCAAATATACCATTGAACGACAACAATTTACTTTACGTTCAATGTGTTTAAGTATTTATTCCGTTTATATAACTTAACTGTCTACTATTTTTCCCTTGTCTTAATACTTTTTAACCAGACCTTTTTTCTCAAATTTGTCAAAGGTGCAGTTAACTGACCACCAGAGTTCAAAGAACTTTTAATAGAAAATATCTTGTGAAGAGAACGTATTCTCTTTAAATTTTGTTTTTAATTTTAAAGAGTTTGTAAGAAATGTAATTTAAAGAAATAAATTTTAAATTGAAATAAAAATATCCTTAGTACGAGACATTTAAGGAAATCTTTAATGTTTAACTGTTATTGCCTGAAATGGAAAATTTCAATCATAACACCAAGAATAATAGCAAGAGCAACAGATAAAATGACAAGTAAAATGTCTTTCGAAAACATTATTTCTTCTATTCTTTTCCGTTTCAATTTATGTTTTTTGTCTTCATATCTCTCACATTCTGTCATTCTGTTCCTTTTACTCCATTCGCGATATGCTAGCTATTGAGAATCGGATATTTTATATTCTGTAATATGTACCCATGGTACGTATGCGTTAATTCTGTTGAAGTGCGCGTGCATATGCGTATAAATGAGGTCGTGGTAATAAGTTCTTGCTATTTCAAATGCAACACAGATTTTTGAATGAAAAATTATTTTATTTTTCAACACACACGTTAAACATTTCGACAAATCTTTTAAACCAGAAGGGAAATTTATCGAAATCCTTAATAAAGCTTGGTTTGTAAGAGAGTTTACCGTTGTTGATGTCGAAGCATTTTGTACCAAACCACTTCCTTTAAGGTTTTAAAAAACAAAAGAGATAGTATTCGCTTGTTGCCAAATCCATAGAATGTAACGGATGAAGGAACAATTCTAAAGGGACTTCCGACTTCAGACTTCTACAAGCCGATAAGGCCTATCTATAGTTGAAACTAGATCTGTCATCTGTGGTCATTTTTCAGTCAGTTTTGCCATACAGCTTGCACTACCGTAAACCACGAAGTATGCTCACTGAACGGGCTTTGTATCAGTTTGCTACTGACCCTAATTTTCATCGAAAAATCGTTTTCAACTATGAGGCCCTTTTCTATATGAATGATCAACCAAAATTATTATATTTATTATATTATATTTATATTTATTTGCTTACAAGAACTTACAAGAACTTTAAGAATGTTATTCTTTTATAGCTCAGTAGGATATACACAAATTACATTAGTCATTAGTATTTGTCAAATTTGAAACGATATCAATTCACATGGGATCCAAGGGAGTCAAATGCATCTCGAAAAATCACTGTTTGCCGTGTATTTTAGACTGGCGGCATCATTGGTCCACATTCCGCAAAGAACAGCGTTGGCCAGGCCATCACTGTTCACGGCGAGCACTATTGCTCGTTGATTACCAAGTTCTTTTGGCCTGAATATGATAATCTGTACACTAACGATATGTAGTTTCAACATACCGGCGCTATGTGCCACATTCGATATTATACATGAGCAATTTGACGACATGGTCTGCTCACGTAGGTGTGATGTGTGAGTGGCGTGAGTAGCTAGGTCGTAATCCTAACTGAAGCGTTGAAATGACCAATTATGTATGTATGAGTACACAAATACACAACAAACAACAGCGATCCTCAAACAACAGCACCCTAGTCATAGGAAATTGGGCGTTCTGGATGCACTACATCCAGGGAAGTTGTGGCGTTTCTTTGAACGATGGCATCAATAAATCTTTCAACCGAATAAATAATTTCTATGACATCTCACACTTTGTTTTATTGAAATTTAAATATAGGACACGCTTAATTAAAGACGCAATACCTTGCATTGTTGTGGTGCAAAAGAATTTTATCTTCTGGTTTTGCTATTTTTTTTAAGTTGCGATAAATTTAAAAACTCATAAACTTATGTAGCCGCCGTCGTAGTTCAGCAACCAAATTGAAGATACGAGAATGGCAACTTTTGACATTTTCTCCGTAAATACACTCAAACAATGTTACTTTTGCTGTAGTAATCGTGGCTTGTTGGCTTTATTGTTCCACAGAATGACAGATTTTAGGAACATCTTTAAGTTGAAAGATTTTTTTGTTTTTTATTCACATTTACATGTGTGTGCGTAAGTGTAAATTGAGTTAAGTGGCAGAATCTGAATGTGTTTTGAATTTGTTTTCAGATTATCAACATTATTGCTGTTTTTGTTGTTGTTACTGTTATTTAAAATGTTACATAAACGTGGAGAAGTTCGAAATTATGTTGACAGGTTTTTAACATTTGAAACGATGTTGTTAGACAATTATGACTGACAGTCGGGCAGAAAAAGTTGAAGTACTTGTTGTCTTAAAAATAATAAATTGTTTTTGTTGCTTTTGTTATGATTTTCTTTTCTCCAAATTTTTTTATTAAAGTAGCATCACAACCATGTGCCTGACCTGGCAGTACTAAGTTTTAAAAAAATATTTTGAAAACAACGTTTAATCCTGCGTAAGTGAAAATTTTAAATGAACACACTAATAACCTCCCATCGCATAATATTTCGCTTTTCAAGTAGGACTTCTAAAGCCTTGTTTGCACCTTAAGGATGAAGCCTTCTTTAGTACACAAAATTTTGAAATTTTGAACTGAAAAATTCCTCATGCAATCCAAAGGAAACAAATGTACCTACAACGAGCAAATATTTGGTGTGGATTTTGTGGATTTTAGAAGGCATTATTCGCTTAGTTTTTTGGAAGATGAGAGCGAAGTAGCACCGAATGTGAACGCCATTCGCTACAGGAACATGACAACCCAACTGAACGACAGCGATCTGGGCGAGGTATGGTTTCAGTAAAATGGTGTCACTTGCTGTACCATGGGGGTAGCAATTGATTTATAGCCGCTACGATTTATGAAACAGATTATCGCATGGAAATATGAAGCCAACTGGTCCCCAAGATTATGAGATTTAAAGCCAAGTGGCTTCCCCTGTGTGGTTTTGTGAAATCCCATGTTTATGAGATCAAACCAGTAACAATTCCTGACTTTAAATCTGAAATCGAACACTTTATCGGTGAGATACTGAAACAACTCAATGGCAAAGGCATGGAAAAAATTAAAAAAAAAAACGTAAAGACCTGCCATTGGAGCTGTGGCCGCCATAAAATAAATATTTCATTCCATACATAATCGGAATAAGTGTTCTTTACAATTTAAAAAACATTTTAAAACAAGAAAGTGCTTTCTTACCGGGACTCCCTCTTTATAAGAGCAACTTCCATACTGCTATGTTGTTAAAGCTATATCAGTCAAAATAGTTGTCAATTACTCTGTCTGTTTTGTCAAATCACCATGGACGACCATAGATCAAGAATTATGTTCGGTGGATAGGTGCTGGCACAGTTGGCAACGAATCCTAACTTTTTACCCAATTTCTGGGTAAAAGGGTATGTGAACAAACAAAATTATCAAATTTGAGACGAGATCCAAAAGTGTTTCTAACAAGTCACTGTTTGGCATCCATTTTTTGTACTGGCGTCATCGGTCTATATTTGTTTGAGGCCAGGCCATCGCTGACAACAGCGAGCACCAGATTACCCACTTTTAGTAGCTAAAATGGGATGGACATCTACGATTTGAGGTTTGAACAGGACGGCACATCTAATCACACATTATATCCTACCACGGATGTTCTGCAAGAGCAATTTGTGGGCATGATCATCTCACTTGGAGGTGCTGTGCACTGCACTGGTCACCGAGATCGTCAATTTGACTCCGTGAAATTTTTTATGAGATTTTCTTAAGATGCGGTTGTATACCAATAAACCACAAATCCCAGCAAAAACCAAATAACCCATGCCATCTGTGACATTCATTCAGAGTAATAGAAATATGGATCTTTCGAATGCTGTCGACCCAATATAGAAATCGTGGCGGACATTTGAACGATGACCTACAATGTCATCAATAGGTCTTTCAAACGATTAAAAAATGTCTATGATATCTAGTAGGTAGTGTGGTATCTTATAGTCGTGGAAGTCTAGTAGGTAATGTATTGGTTTATTAGACGTGAGGCCATAGTTCAAACCCCAGGTCAGACATCTTCAACAAAACAAAATTTAAAAAATATTTGTTTTCGTAACTGCCTCTCAGCAGATTTCCGGCAAAAAATCGGAGAGTAAATAAAATTGCTATGAAAAAGTTTCTCAAAATTCTGTCGTTCGAAGTCGGCTTTTAACTGTAGGTATCGCCACACATACGTGTATAAAATTAACACACACAACATAAGTGGTACGAAAAGCTAGGTCGTAATCCTAATTAAAAGTTAGGTAGGACGGTAGTGGTAGCCTTGACACCAAAAGCACACGCATAGCAGCCTGTTGTGATGCCACGGGTAAACGCAGTCCCTGTACTGACCGAGTTCTATCAAGCTGTGGAAGAAGTTGGTCAGCGCAAGGGCTGCACACTAAAAACACGACTACCCTACACTGGAAAACCACCCTGAAAGTTTGATATACGAAGTTATATTCTTGACATTAATATATGATAGGTCTATGAAGCTGACAAGAATTGGAGAGACAAATAATCTATGTCTGCACCAAGAGATTGGCATTGACAAAGAAAGTGGACAACAGCAGATCCGTATCCACGGCAGAAGTGGTTAGATGGGAGCTGCATTCTTTCCGCGTGTCTTCCCATAACACAATGACCTGTAAGCATGGCTACTGTGATCGAGATGACATTGCGATCAAGTCCGAGAAATTGGTTAGTGAGTCTAGCAGTTGAGCAGGATAGGTTAGCGTCCTGAAGGAATTTCCGCACAAAGACCAATTTAACCGAGGTAAGTGGCATACCCAAGTCGATTGACGAGGATTTCGGAAGGAGTGCGCCACTTCTGGCGAGCACGTCGTCCCTGTAGTTTCCCGGAATGTCGCTGTGACCAGGGACATGGACAAGTGAGACATTGAAGCGCTCAAAAGGATAGTCGAGGCAGCGGCGACATTCCCTAACGATCGTGGAGTTAATCACACAGCTTGGCAAAGGTCTTATAGCAGCCTGACTATTGGAGAAAATTTAGATGCGAGTGAGAGGAACACCGTTGACGGTCCATTGAGCAGCCCGGTAGTAGACTCTGCTACCAACACCGTCATTGAATTTAGAGCCATCGGTGTATGTGTCCAGGTGTTCCGGGGGGATGATCATGTAAGGGACCCAGTCGTTCCTGCTCGGAAACAGGAAATGAAAACCCCTTTCAAAATAATATTTCTCAGGGAGATAATCGATGTTCAGTGGGGCCACAGGATCAACCTCCAAAATAGAGGAATAAGCAGAAGGGACGATGCGCCAACGAGACAGGGCATAATGACGAATTAGGTATATACATATACAGTGGTAGCCTTATAATTAGAAACGATGTTTCTGGAACAGAGTTCTCTGGAGTGACGAATTTAAGTTTAATTTGTCCCAATCTGATGGAAAAACGTATGTCAGACGTTCTCCAGACAAAGCCTTTGATCCCAGGTACAACAAATTAACATACATACATGTTGCTAAGTCGTTTCTAATTATAAGGCCACCACTGTATTGTAGAACAAGTTTGGGTGGTACAACTTATTTACCTTGTAGGTATTTGGGTGTATTTTTACTGTCATATCATGATCTAACTCATGTTAGAAAATTATAAATTATTCGCCATTCAACTAATATGTATGTACATACGTTTCACGATATATTACGAAAGAGTACTTCTAAATACTGATGGCATTAAATATTGCACTTCTAAAAATTTACTTTGCCTTAATACACACCGTATTTCGTTACAAATAATTAAAAGAGAAAAATTCATAATTTTAGCATTACAGTCATCAGTATGATGTGCAGTGATATTAGAGCTGAACTAGCTCAGACCAAAAGGACTCATTTGATCACAGCTATTGGCTATAATGGTGTTTCTATAGAATAAAGTGCATGGCACACATACACCAGCACACATTCATAGCTATCCTGTATCCTTTTTTAATTTCAATTATTATTACAATTTGAAATTATTTAAGGGACATCCTAGACAAACAAATGGATAGAGGAAGAGATTACACATTAATGGCAATGTAAGTCAAAGCTACAAATACTCCAATTCGAATGCTGTTTTGTTAACCAAAAAATATTTTTGGCAAACTTTATAACGAGACCAGACTTTTTTTAGTGGTTTTGTATTTCTGCTTTTGCTCTTCCCACACTTAATTGCAGCATAAAGAAGCTTATAAAAAAGTTTAAACCACGACATATTCAACATGATGTGGATAGAAACGATAATAACTTAAAAAACGAATTTACAAAACCAAAATGGACAACAAAAGTGGACTATGACATGAGAGAGAATGTTTGAAATTTAGTATCGTGAACAGCAGCTGTTGGCTGTAGATGTGACATTCAGTGATAACGACGTACAGTTAGTATGAGACTGAATCTTAACCCTATTCGTACTGGCATAAAAATATAACAAATCTTACATGAGCCTCAATTCAATCGTTCAAAATTGTAGAATTTGGGGGCAATTCCAATCCACATGAGATCCAAGTAATAAGACATCCCTTAAAAGTCCATATTCCTTGCTTTTAACAACAAACACTATTGCTCGTTGATTGACCTTTTTTTTGGTCTGAATTGGACTTGTCTAATGCGCTTCACCCTGTGAAGCCATGAACGATATTATAGGCCACACATAATGGCAACAACAGGTCCTTCAAACAAATAAAAGTTTTCAACGATATCTCATATACATACCTACATACATGCATAATTGGTCGTTACAACCCCTCAGTCAGGATGACGACGTAGCTTCTCACACCACTTATGTTGCTTGACTTAATTTTATACATGAGTGGCGGGATCTGCAGTTAAAGTCAACTCCGAATGACAGATTTTCGAAAAACTTTTCATGGCAATTTGGTTAACTCTTGACGAATAAATATTTTTCACTTTTCGTTTTTTGTTGGAGATGTCTGAACTGAGGTTTGAACCACGGCCTCACATCTAATAAGCCATACACACTTTGTTTTATTTAAAGATAGGTAGCGCTTAATGAAAGAGCGTATATATTTTCCACAGAATCCCAAAAAAAAATGTTTTAAAGTTGCTTAGTATTTAAAATTATAAGACTTTAAGGCATTGCAAATTGTAAAAAGCATTTCACAATAACAAATACAAAAGAGAGTACAAATATGAATCTCATTTCCGGTTACTGTAAAATTTATCAACAGCATTGAAAGAAGATGACTTTACAGGCCATTAAACTTCAAAATTACTTTTTGCTTCTATCCAGAATCTTTAACCCAGCAAACAATAATTTTTAAATGAATATCACGATATAATGGTAACGATGTAATGATATCATACTTACATACATAATTATTTTCTATACAAGGTGTGCCTTTGAGGGCCAGATTTAACATATAATTTTTATTTTCAAAAAATAATCGATTGAAGGTTTCTTAGTTGTTTCCCACTTATTATAGCATTGAGGTCTGATTATGTACGTAATTTTATGTGTCAGTTTTAAGATTTACTTCAATGGTATCTATGTTTTTTATGATCTTATAATGTATGTGAATTACTTTTCATCGTACGTTATTATTCGCTTCAGAAATAGTTTAAATTCGTTCCCATTTAGCAGTGAATCGCAAATGCAAAGTCGGTCTTCTATATTTTTAACTGTGAGTTTGGGTGGCACCCACACATCGAACCTATTTGTGTGTACAAATTTATTTTCTTGTTGTGAAGTACAATTGTTCCGGTTAGAAATGGAATATTATTTCATTCATATCGCTGACGCTGCCGGCCTAACAGTACCTCAGACGATCGGACTAATTTCCGTGCACTCTTTCAAGTGTATGGAATCGTATCTCGTCAATATCATCACAAATGTTGCCCTAAAAATGCTCAATTGTCTCTGATTTGTCGGCGCCACTTTTCTTTAACGGCGCCTCACAGAAAATAATCTAACGGTGCCAAATCGCAACTTCTTGGCGGCCAATTGACATCCCCATTTAGGCTGATTAACCGACCATCAAACATTTGACGCAATAAATTGATTGTAGCATGAGTTGTGTCACAAGTTGCACCATCCTTTTGAAACCAAACATCGTTCATAACAATACCATAAAGAGCGGGTACAAAAAATTCGATTATCATGGTGCGATAGGTGTCTCCATTGACCGTAATTAAATAAGGAACTCCGCTTCACAAGTCGCATCAAACACGTAATGTGTGCATTGGCTTCTGTAAAACCAAACGTGAGTTTTTTGAGTCTCAAGTACGGCAATTTTATTTATTAACGCACCCGCCAAGATGGAAATGAGCTTCATATCAATAAATTCCCAACGTTTATTACGTTCAGTGGAGATAATATACTGAATTTTGTGACAGGTCTGCCAGATTCGAAATAATCGAGAGCCCACCCCTTTACAAATACTAATCGATCTATGAGTTACAGTTCAAAGATTGCGTTGATATAACTGTAGCAATGAGAACCTGTTCTATAAAGACGCTGTATGCTCTGTGGGATTTAAATCCGTCGCATATGGTAGTGGGAACAAGAACCATGAATATTCTGGTTAGTTTAGCAAGTCAACGCAAGTTTCATCAGTAACCATAGAAAACTGATAAATCGAATTTATCCTAGACAGTTACGCAATAGGAATAACAAATAACATTAAAACGAATAACTTAGTTGCTGCATATTATTTTAAGGGAGGAAGAGGAGAATTATGTGGCCATAAAAAGAGGTGTAGCACATTTAGTGGAACAGAATTGTTATATTCGGTACTAGAGTGGAATATTCAAAGTCCACTGAGTAATTTCTTAGTTGCTTTCAAGCGTAAGTTTATGAAAGATGTGCTAAAGCCAGCTGGTACAAAAATTAATGATAACGTTACAGATTAGTACCATCTGACAGTCAGGCTGTCATACGAACTCTCAGCTTTTATGAGATGGACTCGATATTAGAAGCTGGATTAGACTGTGAAGAACTTCACTATTTTAATGTGATAAGATCACAACCTTCTGTAGAATAGGATGGGTGAATGGGTTTAAACGAGTATACTCGTCGAAATGAAAGATGATAAGAAGCGGATACTCTTGTCAAGTGAAACGGGTTTGAATTGTCTATTAGACTAATGAGAATCACCCTGAAGATAGTTAACGACATTTTATAGGATACAGTAGATTCAAAAAATAATCGAGTAGGAATCAATTGAAGCTCAATGGTAAGTCTTCGTGATGAGAACTTGCTTGAAACCTGTGCAGCGTTAATGCATATCGGAAGCGGACATTGAAATTTTCACTGTTAATTCGTATGGTAGGCAAAAATTCAGTTTCTATGTGTATATGCTACATACATAACATACATAATTGGTCATTACAACCCTTCAGTTAGGATTACAACCTAGCTTCTCACACCACTTATACTGTGGGTGTTAATTTTATACATGAGTGGTGGGACCTACAGTTTAAAGTCGCCTCCGAACGACAGATTTTTGAGAAACTTTTCATGGCAATTTTTATTTACTCTCAGAGTTTTTGCCAGAAAAAAAATTTTTTCATATTTTCGTTTTGATGTCTGACCTGGGATTTAAACCGTGGCTATACGTCTACCTACTAGACTATGGCGACTTCATATATGGTACATATGGCTTCAAATGTCTGCTAATGCTTATGTTCCGGAATTTCCCAAAATTATTGCACGTCAGAAGGAAATACTCGGGTGTTTATCAAGTAATACTGACAGAGAACAGTATCCTGAAATATATGGATTGAGGGCAGTATAATTAATATCTCGAGGTAATCCACTACCTCTACGCACCATTGAGTACAATCCCTTTTACTTTTGTTTTGCAAAGTTTACACAGGAAACACGGAAATATTCAGTGAGTAATAGACATAATATCGAAGGTATCAATCATCAATATTTTCTTTTAACAGCCATCACTGCTTTAGTTTATAAATGTTTGTTGGATTATAACTATTCTTGTTGGCATGGCTCTTAGAGATTTGGTCTTTTTTGTGGGTATGTTGTTGAATCAGGGTATCATTAACCCTAACCACAGTATTTTTAGCAATTTGGTCAATTAGTATGAAGCCATTTGCTAGCATAACTTTTAACACTCCATTAAAACTTGTCAATTGCCGTTTTATTGGACACGATGAAGGTCATTTTCGGTTAACAGTAAAACATTTGTTGTAATCAAAGAATCCCATACTTGTGTTCAACAACAACACTAAATCAACAATAATTTATTCAATTAAAAACAATTTTTACCTTTTTTTGTGTACATATGTACATATGTATGTGTATATGGGCATATGTACATGTATGTACATATATGAAAAAAAAACAATTACTGTTCAAATCTATAAATAATTGTTTTTTAATATTTGTTTGCGATTAAATTTAAATGCCGTCATTGATTTTTTTTTTATCCTCAAATGGGCTTTTAAAAATTTTTCATCTGAAAAAATTGCTGACGCAAGGAATAAAATAATTTAACATTTTATTTTTTCTAATTCAATACTAATAAAACAATAATAATGTACACTTAAATTTTATGACATTTTTTCACGGAATTTATGCTGAATTTACCAAAATAAATTAAGTTTTTTTAAATTCTATTGCAATTCGATAAATTCTAGACAAAAAAAATACGTGATTGCAGCAAAGTAATGTGGCTAACCATAGCATTTTGCAATGGTTATAGCACGTAGGTGAAAAAAATAACCAATACCTGAAATTATACAGCTGCAAACAAATGATTAAGTCGCCATAGTCTAGTACGTAGTGTGTTGGCTTATTAGACATAAGGCCATGGTTCTCACCCTCGATCAAAACGAAATCTGAAAAAATATTTCTTCTGCGACTTCCCCTCAGCAGATTTCTGGCAAAAAGTCTAAGAGAAAAAAAATTGCCATGAAAAGTTTCTCAAAAAATCTGTACCATAGGGGAAGTCGTAACTATTCCCCGTGTGTGGGACCTTAGATACCGTCGTATATGCCGACGCCACCCTAAGTGCAGCGGATCGTGATACCGATAATAAAATTTTCATTCTACAATCGGCCTTTAATGTTTCTGTCCAGATCTCACTGCCGTAAATCAGAATAGAGTCCGTAATTGCTTACTAAGTAAGGAGGTAACCTTAGCGACTTTGGTTGCAGCGTCACTTTAAAGTTCAGTCGAATGCCAAGATAGTTGACTACTTTCTGCGTCGTCAAAGTTGTGTCGCATATCGTAATATCAATTTCCAGCAGTATACACTTCCTCGTAAGAACTATCAACTCAGTTTTCTCCATTGTGATATTGAATTCTTCGTCATCGAGTCAACATCTTTCTTATTATCACCTGGTTGACCTTTCTTGTAGCTTCTTCGACATTCCGAGCCAAAGTTATGGCCGCAACATCATCTGGCATCTCAATGCGAAAGATATCATCATACGTTATGTTCCACAGGTCAGGGCCAAGAATTCATTCTTGAGCTGCACCAGATGTAATCTGTTGTTTCTTACGTGCTCACGATCTCGTAAATAGCCTACCATGTATCAAATTAGAGCACACAACACAAGTGGTGCGATAATCTTGGTTGAAATCCTGACTGAAGGGTTGTAATGATTAATTAGCGGAAAGATTGTACTAATTAGCAATGCTTTAAAATTTTTCTTCGAATACACAAAACAATTGAAGGAAAATCATAAATTTAGTGTGACAAACATTTCGCAGCGCTTGAAATTGTTGGTTTTGCTTGCATTCCCGTGTTTAGCAAGCCTGAAACATGTCCTTCTCCTATGTTACTTCAAATCTAGCAGTTTTGATGGTTGATGTTCATTTTTTAAATTTTAGACAACTTTTACTGGTACTGGGATAAACTTTAATCATCATTTGAAATTTACCAATAAGATTTTGTACGATTTCTTGTTATACAGTGGTCACAGTATCTTCTTTATAATATTTGCTAATGATCTGTACCGATTTAACACCTTAAAGAGGGCAAAGAATTCCTGCATCTATGATTTCGTATCAAATTTTCAAGAAATATTTAAATTAACTTCACTGGGCATATAGGCTGCCAATTAGACAATTGAAGTTCGCGTGTTAGCACTACTTGGTGATGACCAATGAGCTCGTATAGACTTTGTAAACTTGACCTAAGGAATATCAAAAATTTTTGATATTTGCTTGGATAGCAAAACATTGTCTCTTATTAGGTTGCCTTTCCAGAGAAGCTATTCGCGTAGTAGGCGCTTTAGTCACATCATACATTCTTACTATTACAACAGCTATATATAACAGTATTGGGTTCGAAGATAATGGACCTGATTCTTTTTTCTGCATTAGAATAATAACAAAAGTACTGAATCAGATGCCATCGTTTTCTTTATTGAGATTATTTCGAAGAAATTCTGGTCCTAATCATATTAGATTACAGGGTATTAATGCTTACAACATAACATGACATACTTGGTCATCACAAACCATTCAGTCAGGATTACGACCTTGTTTCTCAACATTAATGCATACAAGTGCGTAAATGTATCGTCTATAATCTCAAGTGCATGAGAATTCAGTCCGATGTTCGCTAAAATCAGAACATTATTCAAGCGTCGAAAGAAACATTCAAGTGCTTCGGTTTCTTAAGACGGTGCAAGAAGTACTTCACGTCATTTGATCTCCTTACTATTTATACCACTTATATCTGACCGAGAATGGAATACAATTATCATGTATGGACCGGTGCCTAGAAACCTATTTTGAGGCTTTTCGACTGCTTACAAGAGAGGGCGAAAGTACTTATTCATGGCGGTAGGGTAAATGACTCTATTGATTCATTGGAGCATCATCGCAATGCGACTTGTGTTTCACTATTCTGTCGCTACTACAACGGGTGTTGCTATAGTGAGGAAAAGGGAATTGTTCGCGAAATTTGTGTATTCGTACGTAGTGTCCGTTTTTCTCGCAGGACATATAAATTTGTGGTTGATTGACCAGTGCATTATAGCCAAAATTCGTTTTTAGCCGGACTATCCGCGGAACTCCCTACCTGCAGCGGTCTTTCCTGTAGGTTATAATATAAAAAGATTCAAACCTAATGTCCACAAACACTACTCCCTCAGTTCTCCTGCTCATACCCTATTTTCTAAATTTCAACACAATGTATTGCATGAGTAAAGACCATTCCCTGAGTGTTGGTCTTGTAATAAAAATTTTACAAGGAATTGAACTTATTTTCTTTAGGAAGCACCCTAGAAAACCTAACATTGTTAATGCAATGGTACATAGCATATCTAATATTCTGGCACCTACTACAATGGACCAATGACCGCTTAGCTGGAAAATTATGATTGAAGTAATTAAAACGAATCATTGAAATAATATTAACACCACTTACCTACCCATTGTATATCAGTAATGTAGACGGCATTTGACAGAGCACTTTTTGAGCTGTCAAAATCAGTCAGCATTTTTTTTGTTTGATTGTGCCCGTCACTAATTTTACACTGCTGAGAAAACAATATTTGCAGGAAGTTTTGTTGAGTCCCTTACTTGTGAAGTACACTGCACGTGCGATTCATCATATTCTTGTATAAAAAAACGGTGTATCTAATTGAAATCAACGTAGTCTGGTAGGTAGTGTCTTGGCTTATTAGACGTGAGGCCACGGTTCAAACCCCAGGTCAGACATCTCCAACAAACTTTAATATGAGAAATATGTCTACGGCGACTGCCTCTCAGAAGATTTTTGGCAAAAACTCTGAGAATAAATAAAATTGCCATGAAAAGCTTCTCAAAAAAAAAACTGTCGTTCGGAATCGACTTTAAACTGTAGGCCCCACTATCCACGTATAAAATTAACACCCACAGTATAAGTGGCATCAGAATCTAGATTGTGATCCTAACTGAAGGGTTATAATAGCCAATTATGTATGTGTATGTATGTATTTAATGGTTTGGGCATTTCGAAAATGGTGATTTGGACTAAAGAGCTAATAAAGCAAAACTGAAAAAATCATTAAGCCAGACTCAAGCTGCTTTTTTAAATAGAGGAATCTATTCCAAAACATTAAAATTGGGTACCACTGTAACTGAAGCCACAAAGAGTTGACAACTTGATATGTCTAAAATGCTGCTTATTCACTTTAAGAAGATATCAGGTTTACATTTTTAGTAATCACTGGTAATGAAAAATTATTTTATTACCACCACCTCAAACGTAAGAAATCATAAGTAAAACGCGGTCAACAAACAAAATCTACGGCCAAGCGCAATATTAGTTGCACCAAGGTAATGCTTTGTATTTGGTGGCATCAGGAGGATGTGATCCATTATGAGCTGTTAAAACTTGGGACAGTCTATCACGAGAGACAACAATTAATTCATTTGAAGGGAGCATTGGCCGCAAAACGCCCTCAACATGCAAATACACAGGGCTGTAAATTTCCATCATGACACCGCTCGGGAAAGTAATACAACGCCGGTCAAAAACTATTTGGAAACAGGGGATGGAAAGTTTTATCTTTATCCGTATACCCCAGACTTTGCCTCTTATGCCAACTATTTGTTTCGATTGATGAAGAACATTCTCACTAGAATACGTTTCGCTTCAAAGCAGGGTATCACAAACTGTCACGATTCATGTTTTTTTTTTTTTTTTTTTTTTTTTTTTTATTAAATTTTTGTTAAAATATTTGACACGGGTATTAAATATATTCCTAAACTGTCGAACCTTCATTAAAATTAATTTCCTATTAACCACACAACCATTAATTTGCCACACGTTGGGGTACATTATGAATTTTTTATGCAAAAAAATTTGTTAAATTTATTGAATTTTCCATGCAATTAATTTTAGTGTTATTTTTGTATAATTTTAAGGACTAAAGAAAACAGCTCTATAGCCGTTGGCAATAATAATTTCATTTATTTGTACGACATTTTAATTTTATGCACATCAAATGGGTTATTTTCATGGTATCAAATCAATCAAATCTATTTATTTACAACAACAGTTTACAAAAAAGGACTGGTCTTAAAATCCTACAAAAAAAAGGAAAGAAATACAACAACAATATCAGCGGCAACTGCAAAACCATACATCATTCCATTCAATCTTTTATTATTTTGATTTCCCTCGGCAGAGGCTGAAAGTGCACGAACACATGTAATGAATGGCAAAACAAATAAACAATCTTAATAACGCTTACAATAATAAAAACATGCGACAAAGTCAGAGACGGACAAGGTCGACTGTTTGAAGCCGTACATGCAAATTTTTTGCATGGCTAGTCATCTTGTATACATAGATACATGATTAGACATTACAACCCTTCAGTCAGGTTTACGCTGTGTGTGTTAATTTTGTACATGAAAAACCTACAGTTTAAAGTCCATTTCGAATGACGGGCACACTACCTACTAGACTACGGGGACTTCTAAGATATTCAATGTAGATTAACTGCTATGCTTACCATACAAATTTGCTCAATAGGCCATCTCATGAAATTTTATAAATAACCACAGTGTATTAAATAAAACGTAAATGGTATTATATGGTTATGTGTGTGAAAGATATCATCGAAATATTTAATACGTACCTGTGTCTGGAATACAACTTCGTTCAAAGTCCTGCTATAACGTCTCTGGGCGGAGTGCATTCGAAATGTCCCGGTTTCCAAGACTCTAGCGCAAAAATTAGTATGAATTTGAACGATGACTTCGGTTATACTGGTTTTGGCCTCTTCAACGTCATTGTCAAAGAAATATACATCGATGACAACTCCAGCCCAAAATCCACACCAAACAGTGACTTATTCGGTATGTATATAATGCCTCTGCATCTCCAGTGAGTTGATATCGTGCCTAATTCAACAAATTTGTTTTTTCTCTTACCCATTTATACAGATATGGGCCTCATTGCTGAAGATGGTTTTTCGAAGAAAATTAAGTCAGTAATCTACTGCAACAGAAGCCCATTCATAATACATACATACATAATTGGTCATTACAATCCTTCAGTTTGGATTACAACCTAGCCTCTCACTCCACTTATGTTGTGTGTGTTAACTTTATACATGAGTGGCGGGGCTCACAGTTTAAAGTCGGCTTCGAATGACAGATTTTTTTTTGATAAACTTTCTCCTGGCAATTTTTTTTTTACTCTCAGAGTTTTTGACCAAAGACTGGCGTGAGGAAGTCGCCTAAGAAATACTTTTTCGTATCCCGTTTTGTTGGAGATATCTTGACCTGGGGTTTGACTGAGGCCTCACGTTTAATAAGCCAACACCCTACCTACTGGATTACGGCCAATTCCTAAAGAAAATCTCACAAGAAAAATCTAATGGGATTAAATCGCGCTATAACCTGGCCAACTTTATTCTCGAATATGAGCCAATGACGCTGCTAGCCCAAAAATCCACAAGAAGCAATGACTTATTCGAGATGTATTGGATGCTCTTGGATCTTCTTGATGTCGTCCCCAAATTCGACAATTTTGTTCGTTTTCATACCCAATCATCTAGAAATGGATTTCATTACTGGAGACAATTTTTCGATGAAAATCTGGATCAGTAGCCTTCTGCTCCAGAAGCCCATTTAGCGTGCTCCCTTTGTTATCTGTGGTCGCCAATGGTGCTCTGGTAAAACAGACTGAATAAATGACAACTAATTTGACAGTCATACATAACTGGTTATTACAACCTTTCAGTCAGGATTACGACCTAGCTTCTCACACCACTTATGTTGTGTGCGTTAATTTTTATACATGAGTAACGGGATCAAAAGTCGGCTCCGAGCGACAGTTTTTTGAGAAACTTTTCATGGGAATTTTATTTTACACTCAGAATTTTTACCAGAAATCTGCTGAGAGCCTGTTGCCGAAGAATTGTTTTTCATTTTTCGTTTTGTTGAGGACGCTTGACCTTTATTTTTTCCTTATTACCATTTCTGTATGATTTTATGTTGACCTTTACCAAAAAAATCAGAAAAATAATTGAACACAACTCTTCATTGAATGCATTTTAAACAGTCCTCTGCCAGGTCATATTGTAGTACTTTTCATAAGTTTATTTCCTTTACAGTACAGTATACGAATATTTATGGATTTTCCGAATCTAAGAGAAACAAAAACACAATCACACATAATTCTCAATATTTTCATAAAAGTATACAAGCAAATATGTTGAGCCCTACAGGGTATTTTCTCAGTGCCTAAAATAACAAAACCGATTAGAAAAGTATTCAAACATCTTAGGAAAGGTTTGATTTTTTAAATTTCTCCATATACGAGTACATGCTTGCATATATATCAAATAAAATAAAAATCCATTGATCCAGTTGCTAACACTGGCACAAGGGGCAACACATACATATTCTGAAATCCATGCACACTTAAACACATGCTCATGTACTATTTCATATACATAAATACACAAACATACAAAGGACGTTTAAAATGCAGTAAATTTTTATGACATAAAATTGATATGGTTTATGAGTTTTTCCAAAGAATGCACATACAACTACAACAACAACAACAACTATTCATAAACTTTGTACATAATTGCATACCAATTTTATTTACTTTCATAGTTTATTAAAACATATTTTTGAAATTGGCAATGTTTTCACGATATATTTAGGCAGAGAAAATGCTCAAAAAAATCGTGTCATCTAACTGATGGTTGAGAATTTTGAAGAAACTGGATCCTTTCATGATAACAGGAACACAATTCATTAACCGTAGATCGAGCCTTAAAAAAACTTCATAATTCTAGCTTATGTATCATTTTTGATACATACTTGTAGTACATGCAATTGTCAAGATTATTGATAGATTTTGCTAAAAAATTTAATATTTTAATTCATTTTAATAAAATTATTTATTTACTATTATTACATTTTATTATCACTTTTATGACATTTGCGCCAAAATTATTGACATGATGTAACTTGACATGGTTTTTTACATAAAAATGAAGCACTTCATGTCAGCTTGGTTTTATTTCTTTCTAAATGACGTCTCTTTCTTTAATGCCTAGCACCCTGCTTGGTGGCGATTTATTAGTTTCCAATAGCTTAGATAGGACAGCTTATTGTCACTCACATCAGTAGCACTCTCAGTTGAGGGCTGGCTGAAACCTGATGGTACAAACCATTCTAGTGATTCGTTAGAAATATTTGTTGTCAACGTCATGTGCGGTAAAAAAGTTTCCCGTTGCAATAGAACATCGATTATGTCAATAATAATTTTCTCTCTTTGATTCCTCTCTGGTTCCCCGGATACGGGTTTCCCCTAATATTGCTGTAAGTAGTTGCTACGCACGTACAAGTACATGAATCTAAAACTGTCAATTCGACTTCGGTGGACCACGAAATTTATAACGACCATCAAATTCAATTAGTTGCTAATCTACAGCGACAAAATTAAATATGAGTTTAAAAGCTAATAAAACAAAACAAAGGGAAAGAAAACATAAGTCAATACCAAGCATTACTCCGTAAATCTCTTTATTAAGCTTGATTTATATAAATATCCTTAAATCAATTTCCCTAACAATCACTGTAAGTATTCCATCATTAAGTATCAAATTTCAATTAAAATCACTGGAGGTAATTTTCATTTTCCACAATAAAACTAAAAAGTTTTTGAATTCTGTTGCTAAAAAAAGCTTAATTTGAGATGAAAATATACCAAAAAAGAACATAAAAACATAAGCATCATTATTTAAATATGTTTTCTTTAATTAGGCGAACAAAAAATCAAATTTTTAAAAATTTTAAAAAGGATATGTGGGCTACTCTGAAAGTATAACAGCTAGTCCCAAACCATTTATTCAGTAATATTTCTCACATAAAACTACAAGTTGTGTGATAAAAGTTTTATGAAAATTGTTAAAATTTTCTAATAAAAAATTAAGATAAATATATATTTTTTTTTTTTAAATCCTTTTCAAAAAAAGGCTTTAAGCATGATTATTAAAGGCTACAAGATTTTCAGCTCATTTTTCGAAAAGGCGTTATAGGTGTAAAAATATCATTATCAAAGCGAATGATTCTGTTATCTCATACGCACATACATCTGTAATAAAACATGGGACGAAACACATTTTTCAAATGTTTGTCTGTCACGTGAGATAGAAATGAGAAGAGCAGTAAGAAAGACTCTACAACATTTCATCATTTTCATCCCAAACTACTAAAAGTCGTTTCTTCTTTTCCAAGTAGTACCATCTTTGTCGATAAACATCCTGTTGTCATGTTTGTTGCTGCCAACACTTTCTTCAGTTCATAAGACGAGCTCCTATTTTCTTCTTCTCCAAAGTCTTTAGCAGCAGGAATATTACATATATAATTAATATATAATCGGTCATTAGAACCTTTCGGTATTAATTGGCAATGTCTGACCTGAGGTTTGAACCTTGGTCTGACGTCTAATAAGGTAACACGCTACATACTAGACTACGACTACTTCAATCAATATCAAGAACAGAAAATTCAATATTTTCACTTTCACAACCATAAATAATGTACCATTTACGATAAAACTTCACTTCACAAATTACGATAAAACTTCACCTCAAAATCTTCACAAACGACACCAAAAAATCTCTAGGAAACTCCTGTTTATAAGAATGATATATAAGCCAGAATTATGAAGTTTTTGAATTTTGTAACCCCTGTTTGAAATTTTCTTTTTTTTATTTGTTCTAAAATAATGGTGATAACAATACTAACGAATTATAAAAATATCAGGCATCTAACTTTTTCTGAATTAAAGTTATATCGTCTCAAAAATTGAAATGTATCATTTTTAATACAAAGCTCGATCTACGGTTAACATAGTGGTCGTTCGGAAATAGTAGCTGTGATCATCCATTCGTCATGGTTCGCAGCAATTAAACATCAAACGATCCACGTTATTCAACACTATGCATCGTTATCTCCATTTCAATGCTTATAAGATCCAGCTAACCATGCATGACGTAAGCTATTCGTTTATTGGGCCATTGAAAAATGAAGAAGAAAATGAGAATTTTTTTTAACAAAATAGTCTTCACCGACAAAGCCCATTTCCAACTCAAAGGCTACGTCAACCAGTAGAATTCTTGCATTTGGGTTGAAGAGTTATCTTAGAGCAACCATTACATTCACCAAAAGTTACTGTTTTGGTGTACGTTTTGGCTCGATCATAGGACCATAGATCAAAATTGTTGATTTGCACGTAGCGAATATGTGATGTCGCGTTGGTCTAGTACGTAGTGTCCTGGATTATTAGACATAAGGCCTCAGTTCAAATTCCAAGTCAGGCATCTTCAACTAAATGGAATATGAAAAATATCTCTTCAGCGGCTTCCTCTCAGCAGATTTCTGACAAAAATTCTGAGAATAAATAAAATTGTCATGAAAAGTTTCTCAAAAAATCTGTCCTTCGGAGTCTACTTTAAACTCATGTATGGAATTAACGCACACAACATAAGTGGTGTGAGAAACTATTCCGTTATCCTGACTAAAGGATACTAATGACTAATTATGTATGAATATGTGATGTCAACAGGATGGTGCCATTTGTTACATAGCAAAAAAAATGGATCTTATAAAAGAAAAGTTCGAAAATGGCATTATTTTTCGTAGAGGCCACCAAGATCGTACGATTGTACCACTTTAGATTTTTTTTTTGGTTTTCCAGCATCGAAAGTAGACATCGAGCAGAGCATGATGGATAATTTTAGTAAAAGATTTAGAGCCAGTCAAACCAGTAGGAGATTCATTGGACTGACATAATTATTCATTTTTAACCGGAATTTATTTATAAAGTATGCCTCGCAATATGCCTCGACAAGCATTCGATGCAACTTCCCTCAATTTTCATGAAATGAAAACAAATCAAAATATTTACGCTTTCCTCAATCATCAAAATTTGCCATATTTAATGCGATAGTAACTATTATTTTTGCTTTCCAATATCATCACATTTTGTGAGCAAGAAAAGCTCTCCTCATATGTTGGTCACTGTAATTGTGTAATAAAATCTTTTAGTCTGTTACGTGTCATATTTTTATCACAATATTTATTTTAACAAGTTCTGATCCTTTTCTTAAATTACAATCCCTTTTTTCTGGTATTGTATTGCCTCATTTTCCTTCCCTTTTTATAGGCTGGTTTGACATTTGTTTGATATTTTTTGTACCCGTTTGTAAGAATAATTTTATTTCCTTTTCTCCTTTATTCTACTGTTACAAGATATCTTGTGTAAGGAATAAAAATGGAACAACTAACTCGAAGATTCTAGCTCTGTTTTGTTCATTTGTTTGTGTGTTTTAATATGTATAATATATTTATGTATTTATTTGAATCTCTTTTATGATTTCAACTGTCGTCCGCTTTCCTTAAGTTGAAAATTTGCAAATAAAGTCACAAAATATATTTTAAACATCGTATGCTAATGTAAATATAAAATTCCTTCCAAAATACAATACAAGTCGCATATGTTATATGACAAGAAAAAGAATAGAAAAGAATCTGAAAATAAAATAAAAAAGAAAAATAAAAGGCTTTTTACTCTTCAGTTGACTATGAAAGAAATTGGGTTGTAAAATTATTAACGGATTTAATTTCACGCTTAGATTGCATGTGTGAGATTTTGTTGTAGCTGTTGCTAATATGTCAGTAAATCAAAGCTCTTCAAGAGAATCTAATTAAAAGGCGGCTATTATCCAAACGGATTGAATCACATCTTATCGACATACATCAAATACGACACATCGTCCTGATCAATTCACCAACAACTTAAATTTTCACAATTTCTTCTTCTTAAATGAGAAATCTCCGATAAAATATTGTTACGTTTTTACCCTTTTAAAAACGTTTAAAATATGACTTCTTAGATTTGAAATAAAATAAAAATAAGTTTGTGATTAGTTTCACAATTCCGTGTGCCACTGTTCACAACGTGATGTGAACAACAACAATTTACTTTGTTTTGTTATTCTTCTTTACACTCTTCTGCGTACGAACAACTGTTCGTTAAATCTTTACAACGGAGATCTTCAGACCACAATTATTCTCTTCACACGCAACGCATCTTCACACAAGACTGACTAAATTTTTACTGATCATGTTGCATGCTTTATCTTGCCTTTTAATTCGCAGGGTAAACAGTCTGATGAATACCCTTGAATGAGAATGAATGAAAAATCGTAACGTACGTAGCCTCAAAAACGTTTGTGTAGTTATAGAAACGTTCAAAACGGGACATATGTCAACGAAGAATGTAAATAAAAACGAAACAGAAAACAAAGCAACACACAAATGAACACAACACAATGCAAATGTTTGTTAAGTTAATTAGTAAGACTATAATTTCATTTTATTATTTTTTGTTTCTTATTTTCTCAATTATAATTTAAATTTGAAAAAAATGAATTAAAAAAACTGCGAATTTAATTTTGGTCATATTTTTCCTTATTTGGTGATTTTTTCACAACTGTTGGTTACAAATTTTTTTTGTGGCAACACTGCTCATCAACACTCATGTTCAAATGTCACGTAAAAACGTGGGAGAATTCTGTTTTATACAGATCATTTCATTTTGCTTACGAGAGAGAACGTTTCGGTAATAGTTTACATTGTTCTCCATATGCTAAAAAGAGAACGTTCGCTACGGTACGTTTCGTTACGTGTGGGTAACTACAGCATTAGCCTTCGCGAAATCTCTATAAATGTGAACATGTTGTTTACGTTATTGTTGTTTGTGTATTTTGTTACGTGTTGTTGTTGTTTGTTTACTTGTTTATCCCTTTTTTAAACTGATGTTGTTGCTATATTTTTGCTTATTCGTTGATCTTGTAAACAAGTCCATTGCTTTTGGTTTTGTAGCTTTTGTTTATCATTTTAATGTTAAACGATGTAACACCATTCCCATTTGCGTAACAATATTGTGATTTCATGTGACCACACATACATACATACTTAATTGGTCTTCAGTCAGTCAGGGGGACGACATCCTTTTGTGGTATGTGTTAAGGCCGGTCCTGCAGTTCAAAGCCGACTCCGAACGTCAGATTTTTAAGAAATCAGAGAGAGGCAAATATTTTTTCAGCCAGCACACTATTTACTAGACTACGGCGACTTCATGTGACCATAAAGGAAGCCAATAACATAGAAAACCTTTCATCACTATTACTCAGTTCATTCAGTGTCTTCTCCACATGCTTTGCATTTACATTTGTTCAGATGTACTATGTGGTTCAAATTATCTGTAAAGTCAAGTCCCCCCCAATTTAACCTGCTATCCATGAAGTCGCCGTAGTCTAGTAGGTAGTGTGTTGGCTTATTAGACGCAAAAGCCTGGGTTCGAGCCCCAGGCCAGGCATCAAAGACAAAATACAAAAAGTATTTTTTCGGCGACTTCCTCTCAGTAGATTTCTGGCAAAAACTCTGAGAGTAAATAAAAACTGCCATGAAAAGTTTCTCAATAAATAAAAATCTGTCGTTCAGAGTCGACTTTAGACTGTAGGTCCCACCATTCATGTATAAAATTAACACACACAACATAAGTGGAGTGAGAAGCTAAGTTATAATTCTGAGTGAAGGGTTGTATGTATGTCTCTGTTATGCAGCAGTTTACTTCGTATATGTCCACTTATCGTGGTTTTCACATTTCCAACAAAACTTACACTCATTGGGTTGTAATATTCTGTGTCTGAACCATGTTTTTCCGGGCATTGAAAATTCTACGATGCTCTGTTGCCTATGATACCCATTTTAGCTATTATCCTGCGGTATATAGAGCAGTTGTTCCTTGTTCCAGTTTGGGGGGCCAAGATTTCGGGATGTGTATTTTAATACAATAACAGTAATAACAAAAGGTTATAACAGCAATAACAGTAATAACATTTATTAGAAAATATTTCATACTTTCTGATCGCACTGTACTCTTTGTTGTCTTGTATTTTTTTTGATTATATTCACAGCCATAAGGCAAATGTATTATGGTTGTACAATTAAAATTTAACCATGAGCTGTGGTTGTGTATCGAGGGAATTTTGGGAGATTTACTTTTAAACTTTCATATATGTGTTATTATTATTTATTTTTATTATTGTTATTATTCCCTCAGGTGATTAGTTGATAGCGTTCTTACGGCTGTAAGCGCAACGTAGTACACGTTCAAAAGAGTGAGTTGATGAAAACTATGCAAATCTAATTCTTTCATTCAAATATTATTAATGAATAGTATTACGATTTTACCCTTTTAAAATGTTTACCCGTTTAAAATATGTGTTCGTAGATTGCAAATAAAAAAAAAATAAATTTGTGTTTAGTTTTAGATAAATTCTTTCTGTGTGCCACTGTTCACAACTTGATGTAAACAGCAATAATTTACTTTATTTGTTATTCTTCTTTTGCTTGTTATTATTCTTCTGTACACTTACGTAAACACTAACAATTGTTCGGCAGTTCTTTATAACGGAGACCTTCAAACCACGATTATTCTCTTCAAACGCAACGCGTCTTCACACAAGACTAACTGAATTTTTACTGATCATGTTGCGTGCTTTGTCTTGCCTTTTATATCGCAGGGTAAACAGTCTGATGAATGATCATAAAGTCGAATGTTCGTGGCTTCTCCTGCTCGAGATCTCCATAAATGTAAACATCGTTGTTTCATTGTTGCTTGTGCATTTTGTTTACATTGTTTGTTGTTGCAATTTTTGTTGACTTGTTTATCCCCTTTTTTATACTGATGTTGTTGTTGGTATATTTTGTTTACTTGTTTATCATGTAAACAAATTCATAATTTTTGTTTTTGCAGCTTTTGTTTATCATTTTAATGTTAAACGATGTAACACCATTTCCATTTTCGTAACAATATGTATGTACTACCAAAAATATAAATAATGGAAATTTTACCATCCTTTAAGTATTTTATTACATCCTGTTGATTTGAATTATTAAATGCAGCAAAAGGTTTTTGGCTCACTTGTGCTATTAAATTCTATCGAATTTTCCAATAAGGGCTTCCAAACTTTTATAATTGATAACGGCTGTTTGGTTTAAATTCTTCAAGTCTGTTTTGCCATGCCAACTTAGACAGATATGTCCGCATTCGGCGGCAGGTGTAAATAATATGGCTGGATGGTCGGTTCCGACAACGCACCATGTATCTCGCCCAATCTCTGAACGCCTTAATCGTCTCACCGAGAGGGCTGCCCCTAATATGGAAGATAAATTTCAGCCGACTGGTTCAGTACGTCGCACATCGTGTACCTGTACAAAATTGAACTGATCCATGAACTCAAGGTGAGCCACCATATATTTGCTGTATGTGCTCTGAGGCAGTTGGAATTTGGCCCTAATTTTCATCTTCAGCTATTAGGCCAATTTCTGGATGAACAAACAAAATTGCTGAATTTGGAAAGATACCAATCCACATCAGATCCTTCAGCATTCAATGCATTCCGTGTGGATGGGGCATCATCGAATCATATTTATTTAAGAACGACGAGCACTAGGGTTCGATGATTTTAATAATCGTTTGGTCTGAGTTGTGCTGATTTTGGACACCAAAAACATGTGGTTTCAACAAAGCAATGCTATGTGCCACACAGCTTATGCTACTTACACCATTCCGACTATTTAAGGGTTTGGTCGTAGTGATGTGAATTGACCACCGTGCGATTCGACCTCGTTAAACTTTTTCTTGTAAGTGCGAATAAGCGAGAGCGTTCCTCAAAGCCATTGATTAAAATTAGGCATGTATGAGTCCTTGAAGTGAAGCATTTCAAGGGAGAGCATTCTTTATCAATCACATCAAATAGTAGTCAGAAGGTGCTAGGTCTAGGTTATACGATGGATGAGTTAAAACTTTTTATCCATTGTTGATCGTTGTCACAATGAAAAATTACGGACTTGTGTCCGGTAGACCGTTTTCATCGTCACTTCAAGACTTATGAAAAGCTACTTAGAGAAACAAAACGTAAATGTTTTAAACTGGTCAGCTCAATCCATTGATTTTAATGATTTTGAAAATTTGTGGTCTGAAGTTGAAAAGAGGCTAATGTTCATTTTCTCTCTCTGTCGGCACTTAGCTTAGAGTTTGCCAAATTGATGTGGAAATGTCATTAAAAATAAAGGTCATCATTTACAAGTAAGGGCCATTATTACAACTTGCCGTTAACTAAAGGGAGGATTTTAACGAGCAGATAAATTGTTACTATAAATGAACAATAAGGCAGAAGTGAGCTTTAAACTAAAGAGATGATCATCCTACCTTTAACTTTTAAAGTTAAGTTTATGTTTGAACTTGCCAGTATTATATTGTTACATAAATCGAAACGACCTAATATCGTTTAACAATAAAAACGATAAACAAAAGCTACCAGCTACACCAACACAATACACACGACACAAATACACACTAATGAATACATCGAACACGTTCCAAGTAAACCAACAACAACAAGCATGAGGGATGGACAAGTGTGCAAAATACACAAGCAACAATGCGGTCGCTATAGAATTCTCGACAAAGCGAGAACAAGAACCTTCCGCATCGAGAACGTTCATCAAACTGATTACGTGCGTATATAAAAGGGCAAGACAAGGCCAGTAGTCAGTCAGTTATAATACAGACAGCCTTGTGTGAAGACGCGTAGCGATTTGAACGTACAAGTGGTATTGCTGGTAAAAAGGTTATAAGCAGAGAAGATCTAACGAAGAGTTGTTAGTCTTAACGCGGACAGAAATGTGAAATAGAATAGTATACAAGCAAATTGTTGTTGTATCGTTAAGTGTGAACAGTGGCACAAACGTAGTGGGAATAATAAAGAGAGTTTGAGAAAAACTAAAAACAAATTTGTTTTTACTTGGTTTGCAATTAACGAACTCATATTTAAACGTTTTTAAAAAGGTAAAATCGTAACAATATATTATTTTCAATACGGCAACTTCAGATATAAACAAAGTGAGCAAATACAACAAAAACGAAGCCCGTCGTTGACACTGCGTTAAAAAAATTTGCTTAATTGATCAGTTTTATCGACATTGCTACGGCGCTGCCATATTTTTGAAAAAGTTAACTTCATTTTGTCTGCAAGTTGTAATAACAAAAAGAAGTTAAAGGTGACTTTAAAGTTCACTTTAGCTAAAGTTACGTTTAATTAAACTCAAATTGAACGAGAAGTTGTACTAATGGCCCTAAATGTTTTAATTGTATTGCGAATCCAATAAAACATTTTTTAATATTTTTTTTTACACAATTGTAAGTTTTCGATTTAATCTTCAAAATAAAACGAATAATTTTCTGTCATTACATACATAATTGGTCATTACAACCCTTCAGTCAGGATTACGACCTAGTTTCTCACACCGCTTATGTTGTGTGTGTTATATATACATATTATACATGAGTGGTGGGACCTACAGTTTAAAGTCGACTCCGAACGACAGATTTTTGAGAAACTTTTCATGGCAATTTTATTTACTCTCAGAGTTTTTGCCAGAAATCTGCTGAGAGAAAGTCGACGAAGAAATACTTTTTGTATTTTTGTTTTGAGGTCTGGCCTGGGGCTCGAACCCTGGCTTTACGTCTAATAAGCCAATACACTACCTACTACACTACGGTGACTTTTACTGTCATTACAAATGTTATAATTATAGGGCCACCACTGTGATATAAATAGTACAAATTAAAGTTGTTCACCAATAGGCAGAAAAAATAAAAACTCTTCGAAACATTTTTAAATAAAATGAAAATGAGTTCCAATTTTGGACGCAAAACTAAAACTGTTAAAATAACTGTTATTTTCTAAAAGCAAAAAAAAAATTATCAGAATAGGTTTTATTTATTCCTTAAGAAATAACTTTTCAATTGACCTCCTTTAGAAAAACTATAAACTAAAATTTTTTAATATCAATTGTAACATATTCTTAATGCAAAGCATTACGTAGTCAGGCTTGAGAAACTACAACTGTTTTCCTACTTTTTAATTATCGACTCTTTTTCCTACTACTTTTTGAAAACCCAATCCAGGTGTTTCGTCCTTACTTACCCACAAAAAAAAATAAGTTGAGGCTGGTTTTAAAAAAACTTCAGATTCCTTTTTTTTACTTTTGGGATATTTTTCATGTTTATTTGGTTGTTTTAATCAATTAATTACAATATTTAAATAAGAAAAACAACAACGAAAAGAGAAAAGAGTAAAAATATTTTCAAGATTTAATTAAAATGGGTTTTCCTGCTAAAGAAAAAAAATTCCGAAACGTGGTGAAATTTCTGTGTTAAACAAAATACTAACAAGACAATATACACCCAGATCTGGTTGTATGCGATGGATGCATAACAAAAAAAAAAAAAAAATAAATGAATTCGCATGAAACTATAAAATTAAAACTTTAAAAACTAATTATGCATTTTGAAGAATAGCGTTAATTTAAATTTATTAAAAAAAAATCGAAATAATATCGTATAAAAACACAACAAAAATATAATATTAATCGATTAATTACAGAAAAACAAAAAATGATCAAATAAATAAGCTAAGCTAATGCTCAAGGAAATTATGTAAATATGTACATAGTGAACTACTGAATAATAGTCTGCAATCCATCTCTTACAATATGATGAGATAACTCAATACCTTCATTATTCAGTGTCGATTTTTTACTTCTAGGAACAAAATCTAGTCATATAGTTTTCCAGCATACTCGTACATTTGGCTTTGCGGTCGTGTAGAGATCGCTGATGCGACCAGAATAATGCAATCAAAATTGTAAATTTTTTCCAGACTTCATTCATTTGTTTAAAATGAATTGATAAGTGCTTTCTATGTAGTTTGTTAAAAAAAAGTTGAAGTCACCGTAGCCTAGCAGATAGAGTGTTGGCTTATTTGTCGTGAGGCCACCATTTAAACTCCAGGTCAGACATCTCCAAGAAAACGAAATATGAAAAAAATATAGACTGGGCATTCTAAATTTTTTTTGCTTAGGAAGTTATTCATTTTATTTGTATCATTCTTCTTTTGTTTGTGTTGCAGTAAATTTTTTTTTTTTTTTTTTTTTTTTTTGTTTGTTCAATATATCCTCAAGTGTTAAATTGCTTTAATTTTTTTTCTTTGCATCAACTCACGTATTTTACAATTTATATGATTGTTTGTTGTGTGTTTTCGTTTCATGGTGTTTTAATTTCTATTGAATAGATTTTATTTTTAAAAATATAATCTGCAAAATACAGTAATCCCTCGATTTACGTCGCCTCGATTAACGTTGTTTCGATTTACGTCGTCAAATGTATTGTTCCCTCTAACTTCAATTTGCGTCGTCATTCGATTTACTTCGCCTTTTTTGGAACCAACTGCGACGTAAATCGTGGATTTACTGTACTTATAGGGTAGTAGCAAGACAGTATAAAATTTTAAATTAATTGTAAGTGCATTTAAAAGTAAGGCGAAATTGTACTTGTATTAATCCTCCATGAGACGTAAAGATTACTTACTTACTTACTTACTTAATTGCCCATTAACAACCCCATTAACGGATTTCGGCCTGCCGCAACACATCCTACCAGGCGCCTCTGCTTCTTGCGCAACAGTTGGTTACACCAATCCATGACAGGACTTCCTCGATTTGGTCCTTCCAACGCAGACAAGGTCGTCCTCTTCGCCGATTTGCGCAGATCCCCGCATCAAACACCCGTCTCGCCGGATTATCTTCCTCCATTCAAACGACATGGCCGAGCCAGCGCAGCCGCTGGATATGAATACACTGCACAACGTCTACGTCTTTGAGGAGCTCATACAGCTCACTGTTGGATCGGATGCGAAAATCATCGCCACTTTGCACTGGACTGAAGATCTTACGTAGGACTTTTCTCTCGAAACTCCCTAGGCTGCTGCATCAGTACTTAATACGGTCCATGCCTCTGCGCCATAAAGAAGCACGGGGAGAATGAGCGTCTTGTAGAGGATTAGTTTTGTCGTACGAGAGAAGTCTCTGCTACTCAATTGCCTATTGAGACCATAGTAGCACCTGTTGGCGAAAGGGATAATGCGCTTGAACTCCAGACTGTCATCATTTATGGTGGTAACGGCGGAGCCAAGATAAATAAATTCCTTGACTGTATCAAAAGTATAGTTATCGTTCGTAATCTGAGAATCAATATGCCGCACGTCTCTACTTGTCGAGAACGAAGGATGGAATGTATGCAAACAAGGTAAAGTTTCTGACTGTGGTCAACGTGGCGACTACCAGGACGATTCTTGCCTCACTGTAGTCAAGCTGACACACAGCCTCCTCGTGTCCCCTCCTAGATGGCATTCTAGCACCCGCTAGATGTTAACTAATGCGTGCAGGGAAGTCCAATCCACTGGACGTTAAATCTGGGTTGTGCGTAGGGCTTGGAACCCAATACGTAAACCACAAAGACTACTATACACATCTAAAAATAAATGCTCTGTAATTTATATGTGTTTTTAATGGTATTCGTTTATGTGTTGAAGAACTTCTTATAATTCATCTGAACGTTTCGTTGATTGTAAGTATTTGATTATTTTTCTCTCTCTCTCACTTATCTAAACACAAATACTTCTAGTATAAGTGTTTGTCTGACGCTCTTGTGGTGTAAGACAAATTTATTTGCATTTAATTAAGTAGAGCTGTTAGTTTGTTAGAATCATTAGAGACGCGACGTCAAAAATACAGAATCACAGACTTATTTTTTGTGTTTTTGTTTGGCCAAGTTATCCATTTTATTCGTGTTATTCAGTCTTTATGGTTTCAGATTTTCTTATTATATTTTGAAATGCTAAATCACATTAATTTTCTTGCAGCATCTTACGTATTCCGCAAATGATTTTGTTGCCTATAAGCTCCTGCCTTATGACATTTTAAATTAAATTTAAGAAAATTGTAATTAAATTTAACAAATTCTGTGTTCTCAAATATGTATGAATACAAATACAAATTATTCATAAAGACCACTGGGCCACCTTGACGTATGAGTGTTATTTAAACAGAATTATTTTCATATTCGTCCAGAGAAATAGGAAAACCAGACAACGAACTGTAAATGCTCATTTAATGTTGCCACTTAATAAAAAAAAAACATGGAATGTTAATGGAATTAAAATTAAAAATATTGAAGCACAAATATTTTTTTCGAATTCAGAACGATAGAAGATTAATTAAAAGTTAAAAGGGTTCCCTGGTAGTCTGCTAGCCTATTAGCGTGAGGGTCGTGGGTTCGATTCCCACCAGAGACTCTGGTCTGTGACACTACACCGAGCATATGGTCAAGTTACTCCGCTCGTAAATAATTAGAATATGAGTTGTAATTGTATTGTAATTAATAAATAAAATAAATAAATAAATAATCTGCAAATATATACATAGGTTTTATTTTATTTAATTTCTATGCATTTTCTTCACTGGAAAAATGTGATCATAAAAACAAGGAAAAAACAAACAACTCGAAAATACCCTTCTAGACGTATGACTGTTATTTAAAGAAAATTATATATATTATACAACCCAGCGAACAAATTTTACAGCCATCCGGCTATTAGTTTATGGGTTAGTAGATGTGAGTAGTCGTAGGTAGTGTGTTGGCTTATTTGACACGGTTCAAGCTCCAGGGCAGACATTACGAACAAAAAAAAAAACAAAATATGAAAAAATATTTCTTCGGCAACTTCCTCTAACAGATTTCTGGCAAAATCTATGAATGTAAATGTATTTGCCATGAAAAGTTTCTCAAAAATCTGTCGTTCTGACTCGACATTAAACTGTAGGTCACGCCACTCATGTATAAAATTAACGCACACAACTTAAGTGGTTTGAGAAGCAAGGCCGTAATTCTGACTAAAGTGTTGTAATGACCAATTATGTATGTATGTATGTTTGTACGTATATGTGAGGATCGTGGTTTCGTTCCTGACAGAGACTCTGGTATTTTACTGTTATAGGAGCCAAAAAAACTACTCTTTGCCTAGTACACATTATTCCGTTGTGGTTTCAAAGATATCAAAGCAACGAGATGGAACCACATTGTTCATGCATATTTGGTTATACGAAAACTCTGTCCAATGCGGGCATTGCGCAATAATACAGTCGACTAAAAACGAAAACAAGTTGATGATTCTGTTTAAATATTTCTACCAAAAAAAATTAAGCTTTTGCGACGATATGTTGCAGCGAATGGAAAATTCATACCACAATTAAGACGATCTGAGTAAACTGAAAGTGGTGAACTGAGTTCAAAGTGTGCCAGTACCAGTTAACTGGAAGGGTTATAACATCAACAGTTTGGGATACGAATCTTTTCAAAATGCAAAATACAACAAAAGTGACTATTTCTTAGGGGTATTGAAGCGTTTATGTTGTTTATTAATTTAACTTTTTTCAAATACACTTTTAAATAACAGACCGGACATAGAACACGATTTAAACATCAGTGACGGATGTAAATCTTGTAGATGGTTTAGAGGTGTTAAATCCTTGATTGTACCTTGCACTGTTCGATTACTTAAGATATACTGAGGCCGTAAGGTCGTGGTTCAAACCCCAGGTCAGACATCAAAACGAAATATGAAAAAATATTTCTTCGCCGACTTCCTCTCAGCAGATTTCTAGAAAAAATTTTGGGAATAAATAAAAATGCCATGAAAATTTTCTCAAAAATCTGCCGCGCCTCTAAATATGCACGTATTGATTTTTAATAAAGCCGTCGTTGGATACTTAGGTAATGGTAGCTGCTTCTGAAGGAAATAGCAAGACATTCGTTCGATATCATCATAAGAGTTCTTGAACAACACACTACCTACTAGACTACGGAGACTTCGGTGACATTAAAAGTAACAACAAAACTGAAGCAATAGCGAAGGCTAATACAAAGGAAGATTTTCTTGAATTCATACAAGACATTTGTGTTCAACTGAGAATATCTCACAAGCATTTGTACATACGCCGTAATGGCAAGAAAAAAGAGGGACCCACAGTACATATTATCTCTCATTGTTCAGCATTTGGAGACGTTTGAGTACTCAAAGTTTTTTGACAGAACGCCCAAGGCGATTGCAATAGGACCGATACCTTCATAAACCTATCGGAATGGCTGTATATGACAAAAAAAAAAGATAATAATGTTGCATGAAGTTGCGGTTGTCTCGTAGGTAATGTGTTAGCTTATTAGATGAAAGGACGTTGTTCGATGCCAAACAGTGATCAGGAATGAGTATTCAAAAAGATGAGTAGATTCGAATCATACTCATAATTTCTGATACTTATACGCATTCATACTTATTTTAATACCATAGTCATACTATTCATATTCAAAGCTTGAAGTACTCATCGTACGCATACTTAACAATAAGTATATGTTGTTGATTTCGACTCTCCTTTATTCAACATTTACAAAAATCACTAAATAAGTATGATTCGCGTACGAACACTACAATACTCACTAGATGGTTGTGTGTTTGCTTTCCTTGTTGTCTTTGTATTTTTCTTTTTTCCTTTTTTGTAAATGCAACAACAACTAAGACTGTAAATTTCGATGAATGATTCGAATTACTCGAATCATTTATGAGTATTATAAGTATTTTTCTAAATTTATGAATCATAATGAGTAGGCTTATGAATTTTCGAATGTTATGAGTTCGATGTCAACGTTGTACTCATACTCATTGTACTCATACTTATAAATTAACGTTATGTAATGAGTATGAATTAATCACTTACATTCAAAATTTCATGAGTGCTTATGAGTAAGGAAAAAAGATTCATTACTGATCACTGATCCCAAACCCAGACATTTCGAACAAAACGAAGTAGGAAAAAAATTTTTTTGCGAAAAAAATTTCTGTTTCGTACAAAACAAAAAATGAAAAATATTTCTTCGGCGACTTCCTCTCAGCAAAAACTCTGAGAGGAAATAAAAATTACCATGAAAAGTTTCTCAAAAATCTGTCGTTCGGAGTCTACTTTAACCTGCACCGCCACCAATGTATAAAATTCACGCATACAACGTAAGTGGTATGAGAAGCTAATCCTGATCGAAGGGTTATGTATGTATGTATATAACCTAGTCGGGTGGAAGTCTAAACTAACTGAGCCAAGTCTATCTAGTTTCTATCGTCTCCAAGATATGATTACCAAGTTAGATATGACTGTTAATGTTCCAAATATGGATGCTTATTACAAAAAAATTGAAAAGAAACTTAGTTTAACAAGAGGTATTCTAATACAGTTCAGAACTTTTAGCCATGAAACTGTAATACCGAATACTTTTTATAGGAATTGATTTCTTAAGGAAAATTATTAACCCTTTTACATGCCTAGATATGGCTTTCATAAATTGTAATCCGCTTTCAGTAGCTTTTTTCTTCATTTCTATGCCTGATAGGTCGTTTTGTAATTTACTTCTTAAGTTTCCTTAGTTGAATTTATGAACCTAACCTAAATACATATTTTTTATGTAATATTTAATGGTTCGGAACCAAACTTTAAAGACTCTTTACAACATTATCTGACTTCAATCGGTACTTATTGCTTTTATGCAAGACTTCACACCTTTCTTTGAATTTACTTACAATAATTAAATGATTTCATTTCATGAAATAGACTCTGATTTCATTTCAGATATTATTTGTAAATGCTTTACTACACATCCTTTATCTTTACACGATCTAGGCAATGCAAATGTAATTATTTGTTAAACGAGCAAAAATATTCAAAGAAATATATCTGGGCGGACGATTTATGCTCCAATAATTCATTGTCAATTGTATGAACATAAGGGGCATAAAAGGCATAAAAGATTGAAATTTTAAGGCGAAAAGACCATAAAGAAAATGGAAATTATCTAAAACACAAATTTTCAAAACAAACAGAGGCAATAAAGCCTTAAATAAAAATACTGAAACAACAACAAGAATAAAACAAACTTTAAAGTGAAAACAAACAAAAAATCAGGTTGAGGGACGTATGAAAAGTTTGGGCACAAATACTCGCCCTACTCCTACCATGCAAAACATAATTTTTACAAACTTTTGGGTCTTTTTAAAAAGTTTTAGCACAAATTTTTTTAATTAGTTTTAATGTTTTCTAATGACATTTTTAATGAATTAGATAGCGAGCATATAACGGGTGATTGTTTTCTTTTCTTATTTGGTTGTTTAGAGTAAATTTTTTTCACAATGTCAACAATGTGTAGTAAAATATACAATTTTACTATGAATAGATAAACAAACTTGTCAGTTTACAGGATTGTTTTTATTCCAGAGAGAGGTAAAGAATCTCGAAACAAATCTAAAACGCCTGAAAGAATCATGGACCAATATGTGAGATCATCTGACATCACATTCTGAAACTGTGCTGTGCTCTAGTACATATACTTTAATTGCTTTTTTAACACAGGGACAGTGTTTCCAATAAAGTTACAACGATATCGATTATGAATGTTAATAAGGCAAGTGGACATTACTCTTGTAATCATTACTTTTGCTGTGAAACTACTTTGAACACTCCACAAGCGATTTTAAGGATGTGGTTAGAGGAACGCCACGAAGAGGTACATTCTTGCCTTGGCTATGGAACCTCCAACTTAACACTCTGCTAAAGGTCATGGAAAGAACATTCTGCATAACTATTGCTTATGTAGACGATGTGGTAGTATCAACTAAAATACTTGCAGAAATTCTGGAATCTGTCCCTGAGATTATTATTAAAGAGGCTTATCGAAAATGATTCAGAACTTAATCCAACCAAGACAAAGTTAGTGGTATTAATAAAGAGTTATAAAGGCCAACAATTCGTTATGCTTAGTACTAACAGAATAGTTCACACTCTATTCAATAACGCAAAATACTTTAGAATTCTATTGGGCAACAAACTGAAACAGCACAACCCAAAATCTTCCAGAAGGCAACTGCTCTTTATTGCAGCAAAAAATTAACAGAAATAAATTGAAGTATTTTATTCGTTTGAAAGACCCATTGATTCCATTATATGTGATATATAACATCACTTCAATGCCCGTATTCTCTGGGTGGAACGCATCCGAAATATCCAATATTTCATGACTACGAAGAATAAATCAGGCTGAACTTGACCCTTGGCATGGGCTGGCTTTGATGACCGCTCTGGTTTGTAGCTTATTCGCGTATACCTAATTACATCGCAAGCGTAAGCGAAGAAGCCATAAAAATCCCAAAAGAAAAAGTCTTACATCCAGGCGAGATGACCATGCACTATAATCGCTCGTGCAGAATATCCTGCGCCAAAAAGTGACTTTTTCGGTAAGCATTTGACGGTTTCGGATTGGTGTCATTTCAATTCATTCTGAAATGGACTTCATCGTTGATGATAAGTTTTCGATGTAGATTAGGGTCAGTTGCTAACTATTTAGCGAACACACGTTGTTGTTTATGATCCTCTATTTTTTTATTTGTCTAACGACTTCAGCCCCGTGTCACGACACAAAAACTAGCCAAGTTGTGGTCTGTGAAAGACCGAGTTCTTGTAAGCAATGCGAAATCGATAGCCTTCGCTTCACATGCACACTCTCACGGATGGCGATGATGTTTTTGCAACTCTTGCATATTGTCACCGTACATGTGTTGGTCGATCGAATGCTGAACCCAGCGTACTCGAACATATCAAACATATTGGGAATAGTCTTCTCGGTGTGGCAATTATGGTGATCGAAAATGGTCAAAGCCCACGGTACATTGCCCGAAAACAACACCCATTTTGAAAAAAACAATTTTGTTTCACACAACCCTTCTTTTAGGATTACAACTTAGCTTCTCACACTACCCATTTTGTATGTGTTAATTTCATACATGAGTGACGGGACCTAGAGTTTAAATTTGAACGAAAGATTTTTTGAGAAACTTTTCATGGCAATTTTATTTGCTCTCAGAGTTTTTGTCAGAAATCTGGTAAAAGAAACTCGCCGGAGTAATATTTTTATATATTTCGTTTCGTAGGATATGTCTGATACGTGGTTTGAACCGTCGCCTCACATCTGCCTACTAGACTACGGCTGCTGTAAGAAGAAGTATACGAAGATATAATAACGTGGAAGAAGAGGAGATTACAGAACCGGAATTTGGGAATCAGAGAAAAAGAATTGTGAAAATTGAAAGACTCAATAGCCAAAGATACTCCAATAATAGCTGAGGTTTCTTTTTTGTCAAAAGGAAAGTATTTGACCTGGCTGGCATGTAGTTTCACTATGCCATGAAGCTATTTAGAGACAGTCTCTTGGCCGCCAATTTCACGTACATATATTAATCTTACGTGACTTTTTTTGCTGTAAAAGCTTCTGATGTACAGCCACAATTCCAGTGTTGGGAGGCAACGTTATTGCTGAGATATCTACAAATAATCTGCCAAAGTTGGGACTTAAAAATGTTCCACCTACAGTAAGGCTGCGAGCTTTATATTCTACATAAATTTGAAAATTTTTTATTTTTCAAAAAATCAGTCGTCTAAAAATAATTCTCATTACAACTCTATTAACGGGTATTCATCGGGGTGTTGGATGATTAACCGTCTTAATTTTAATCTCAGATTTTTATCGCTGCTCATTTTTAATATTGTGTGTCATTAAATCAAAATCATCATGAAATGAAAATTTAAAATTTCTCTTTCTATCCCTGCACTCCTGTCGTTTTTGTTGATAATGGTTTTTTTATAGTTGTTTTTTCTAGCTGTTTGTTCTGGTTTCTGGTGTTTTGTGTGTTGTAGACCCATCAAACCGCACCGAAAACTCCTATTGAGTCAAAAACCCAACCAAAAAGAAAAATTCTTGAAAAAAAAATAAAAATTCGTGAATAAAAACAGCACCTGACATTCTAAACATACAATTTCATTAATTAGCAGTCATTTACTAAAACCAAACACACATCCCACACGCGCACTTCTAAGCAAAACTTTTAATTTAAATACTTTCGCACACTCTTACACACACAAAAGAAAATAAATGTTTAAACAAATAAACAACGCAGCCTATGTATGACTGGCTTTACACTGATGGCTTTACACCAGTGGTGCTCAAACACATACTATCATAGTTTTGGTTGTGTTGGTAAAGCAGCGGAGAACAAATTTCAACTTAATTTTTGAGAATCGTACACTGGGAAAATAAAAAAAAGGAATTAAAATTGGTTTATTGTGTTGCGTGCATGTTATTAAATAATGAACTTATGTATGTATGTATTGATGAATATATTGATGTATGTATGTATGTATGTATCGATGAATATATTGATGTATGTGTGTATGTATGTATTGATGAATATATTGAGGTGTGTGTATGTATGTATGTATTGATGAATATATGAATATATTGATGTATGTATGTATGGACGGATGAATATATTGACGTATGTGTATGTATGTATTGAAGAATATATTGATATGTGTGTGTATGTATGTTTGGTACGTTAGTTTCGTCAACCATGAATTTTTAAAAAATTCTGCTTTTAATTGCAATAATTTTAAAGTCCTATCATTCCCTTTAATGTTGTCGAAAAATCCATGGCTAGCCTCGTAATGTCTTTTTATAAAAAAAAAATATTACGACATAAAGTGCGATAACATACAATACATTGTGCATTACCATCCATATTCTCTATAAAAAGAAATCATATTCCCAATTTTCATCAAACATTTTGCTGCGTGTATTTGCAAAAAACGAAAAATCATTCAAAAAATTGCTGTAGCGAGGTCTTGCTTCATCAAGTGCTAAACATCAACTGAATTGATTTTGTTCTCTGAGTTCAACACAAAACAACAAACAAAGCAACAAACACACGATCATTATAAGAAACCACACAAGTAAGTTTATAGTGTACGTGTGTCAACGCAGCGTCAACAGAATTTTCTTTGCCTATCACATGTGATAGGAAATTTGGATTTTGAGCATCACTGCTTTACACTCATGTTAACACCATTGAATGTTTTCATATCCCCTTACACATATATGTACATATGTATGTATATACGAGTATGTTAGGTTTGTTTAATGATGATGTGTTGTGCTGGTTCGTTTTTTGTTGTTCCTTTTAATTTTGTTTGAAATAAAATTCATTTATTTATTTTTGTAATTTTAATTTGTATTATTTATTGAATTCACTGTTTAATGTTTATGTGTTTTTATGTTGTTTTACAAAATTTTGTTATAATTGCTGTTTTTGTTTTGATTGTATTTAATTTCAATTTATGTTTATCTTTTTTCTTTTGTCTTTGTTCACAATGTTTGATGTTCACGTTTTGATTGTCGAAACTAGAGTGATCATAAGCAAACTACTTTACTGCTCGTTAGCAATAATGAAGCAAAAGAATAAAGCAAAATACAAAAAAGCAAAGAGTATATAATAATAAAAAACCGTTAATATTAAAGGGTGTTCCTTTAAATAGTGTCAACATTAAACATTCCGGCCCCCATGACTTGGTGAAGTTTACCACAGGTTTTGAATGGGTCCTGAAAATAAATATCCCAAGGCACTCTTTTCAGCAACGACTTGACCGACCTCTGTGTTAATGGCTCCGTCTCGACGCATAGCAAAGTAGATGTCACTACCGATCTCAATCTCAACAATGGTATTGGACTGAGGGTCTATGGCCGCCAATGAGTTGGGCGTAAAATCTTTTGTTGGGTCAGCTGAGATGGGTACAGAATAGGGCTTCTTTGGAAGTAGATCTGTTACAAGGGCTGTGACTTTGATTGACCATTTATTGTTGACATTATAGGATCGCATCTCGAAGACAGCAAACTTATGCCCATACCTCATGATTGTTTTAATTTTGTATTTTTCTACAAATGATTTCGACACTCTGGACGTTGTTAAGGATCTATTGATGATAGCCCGTGTGCTGGTCCAGGTAGTAAGATTACCAGTATAAACCTTAATGGAGGCGGTTGGAACAAAAACCAAATTCCACTTGAAGAAAGGCATTTCTGTGTCTACTCGTAATGGCTGTGGATTGGCTCGTCTTGTTGACTGTGGGTCGTCTTGTCTTGCTGGCTGTGGGTCGGCTCTTCTTGATGGCTGTGGTTCGTTCAACTGCATTGCATCATGAAGCAGTGTGTTGTGGCTTCTTTTACAGATATGACACCCTTTTTCATTTTTACACTCTTCTGTTTTATGGGATCGTGCAAGACAGTTCAGGCAATATTTTTTAACGATCATGAGGTCATATCTTTCTGATGGATTGAAGCTCAAGAACTTTCTGCAAGTACGTATGGGGTGGTCCTTGAGACAAACTCCACATGAATATTGCCAGTGTTCGGGTCTTTGTTGTTGTTGGGATGCCATACCTGTAAGTGTAAAATTAGAACAATATTAGTGTATGTAATTGGTTAAGAGTTATACTAATTTGCAAACAAAACCACAATTTTTGTAATTGGTCTGGTGATTATTCCATTTTTGGTTTTTATATCTACAACTCTACAGTTTTGGTCAGGTCCAAGATATGTTTTGATGATTCGACCCATTTGCCATTCATTGGGTGGCAAGTTGTTGTTCTTGATGACTACCAGATCGTTGATTTTAACGTTGTCCCTTTGAATCTTCCATTTATATCTGCGTTGAAGTTCAATCAAGTATTCGGACTTCCATCTTTGGCAAAATGAGTGGTAGATGACCCTTAGGCGTTTCCAGCGGTTGATGAGATTCAAATTTTCGTTGCTTACATCTGGTTCAGCTGGGGCAATAATGCACTACCAACAAGGAAGTGTCCAGGGGTCAATGGATTAAGGTCATTTGGGTCATCGCTAGCAGGACTTAAGGGTCTAGAATTTAGGCACGATTCTATACGAGCAAGAATGGTAGATAGCTCTTCAAATGTGAATTTCAAGTTCGGTATCATCTTTTTGAGGTGCGTTTTGAATGATTTTACACCGGCTTCCCAAAGGCCGCCCATGTGTGGGGCTCCTGGGGGAATAAACTTCCAATTAAGATTTTGGTGACTAAAATGATGAATCACTTGATTTTGAAGAGTTTTTATGAATTCTAGACGGTCTTTTCTTAGTAGTTCTGCTGCTCCGACGAAATTTCCTCCATTGTCTGAGTAAATGTGTGCGGGACATCCACGTCTTCCTATGAAGCGGGAAAATGCTGCTAAGAACGATTGGGTCGATAAATCACTTGCTGCTTCAAGATGTACAGCTTTTGTGGCGAAGCATACAAATATGCAAATATACCCTTTTGTAATAAGACAAGCTCGGCCTGTAAAATTTTTGATGTCAAAAGGTCCTGCGTAGTCTAATCCAGTTGTAGCAAAGGGTCTTGATAATGTTGTACGTTCTGGTGGTAATGAAGCCATGATTTGATTTTGCGTCTGTTTTTTGTACAAAACACACGCTTTACAGTTGTAAATTACGCTTTTGACCAAGGGTTTCAATCTGAATATCCAATATTCTGTGCGTAGGACTCGAACCATTAGTTGGTTTTCTCCATGAAGGGTAATTTTGTGTGTAAATTCCGCTAGTAGCTGTGATAGCTTCGAGTTATGAGGTAGCAATATTGGGTAGCGTTCATTGTACGTTAATGCAGGTGATTGCGCTAGTCGCCCATTGGCTCTAATAATGCCATGGTGATCCATGAAAGGATTTAAGTTCAAAAGACTGCTGGTTGGGGATATTTTCTGCTTGAGTTTTAAATGTTTGTACTCATCTGGAAAATGATTTTGTTGCGTCCATATGATGAGTCGATGTTTGACGAAATCTATTTCTTCTCGGGTGATTTCTGCTGAAAATACGCGAAGATGGGTTCGGTTGTTTCCAGTATTTCTCCATAATCGTATGACATAAGCGAGTACTCGATAAGCTCGTGATAGGTCTGAAAATCGATTTAATGGGTCTTCGCGTGTTGTGGTTGTAAATGCTATTACAGTTTTAGCTTCTAGATTTGTGTCACCTGTTTGTGTTGGTATCGGCCATTGATTTTTAGGCAATTTTAACCAGGAGGGTCCAAACCACCATACGTTGTGGTTTTCCAGTTCGTGTGGAGTACATCCTCGGCTGGCTACATCTGCTGGGTTATCCTTTGAGTCGATATGTTGCCAATTTTGATTTCCAACCTTATCCAGGATTTCAGAAACACGATTTCCAACGAAAGTGTTTCATGAGCAAGGGGGTTTCTTTAACCAGGACAGCACGATTGTTGAGTCGGTCCAATAATATGCCTTGATATTTTGAATTTGAAGATTTGGTATAAGTCCACATGCAAGATTTGCCAATAATACGGATCCACATAGTTCTAAGCGGGGCAAAGATATTTGCTTAATGGGAGCTACACGGGTCTTTGAAGCCAGAAGAAATGTGAATACTGAGTTTTCTGCTTGTATTCGAACATAAAGAGTCGCAGAATAGGCTTTTTCTGAAGCGTCACTGAAACCGTGAATTTCCACATTACAATTCGGGCTAAATGGGATCCAACGGGGAATTTTCAATATGTTTATTGTCGGGCAGTTTTTTATGAATTTTTGCCACTGTAGACAAGTCAAGGGTTTTAATATGTCATCCCAGTCGACTTTATCCAACCAAATCTGTTGCATAATTAGTTTTGCTTCAACTATTATTGGAGCTATCCATCCACAAGGGTCAAAGAATTTGGCAATTGTCGATAAAACTTCTCTTTTCGTGTAGTTTTCTTTTAATTTGACATCTGGAGCTGTAAATGTAAATGCGTCTGACGAAATGTTCCATTTGATCCCAAGAGTTTTTGTTCCAGCGCTATCTGACAGATTTAACCAATCGAGAGGTAGTAGTGTCTCATTTGGTAAGTCTTGTATGACTCGTGGGTCATTTGATGTCCATTTCATCAGGTCAAATCCAGCAGATTTTAGAACTGTTGTAAGTTCTTTTCTTGATTTGATGGCGTCGTTTAATGTGTGACCACCTGCTAAAACATCATCCACATACATGTTTTGTTGTAGAGTTTTTGATGCGAGAGGGTGAGTTGATGTTACATCTTCAGCTAGTTGAAGAAGGGTTCTAATGGCCAGGAACGGTGCGCAATTGACTCCAAAAGTCACTGTCAGGAGTTCGTAATCCTCAATTGGGTCCTTTTCTGATTGCCGAAATAATATCCTTTGATATTTGGTTTGATTCGGATCAATGAGTATCTGTCGATACATTTTTGTGATATCTGCGTTGTACACAAAACGGAAGAATCTCCACTTCAATATCAGAAGCACCAAGTCCTGTTGAAGTATGGGTCCTGGATACAATATGTCATTCAAACTCTTCTTGTTTGAAGACGGGCTCGAAGCGTTGAAAACTACTCTAAGTTTCGTTGTCAGCCTTTCGGGTTTTATTACTGCATGATGTGGCAGGTAATAATTTGGGTTTGTGTTGATTTCCAGGGGAGAAATTTTCCTCATATGTCCTAACTCGAGGTACTCAACAATTACTTGGTCGTATTGTTTTTTGAGTTCGGGTTTCTGGCTAAGTATGCGTTCCATTCTCAAGAACTGCGCCATTGCTATGTTTCTCGAAGTTCCTATTTCTTCGCTATTTTTAAAGGGTAGGGTAACGATATACCTTCCTGTGTCGTTTCTTCGTGTTGTCGACATGAAATTGTTCTCGCAAAATGTGTCCTCATCTGACCTCAAAACCTGTTTTGGGGTTTCCTCCACCTCCCAAAAGCGTGTGAGGATTCGGTCAAGGGACGTAGTGTTGAGTAATGACACTGTTGTACTAGGTTGTGTCGTTGTTGAAATTGGTCCCCCCACAATCCAGCCAAATACTGTTTTTTGTGCCAAAAGGGATCCAATAGACCGCATCGGTGTGTCCATGCAATATATTGAGTGGCCCAAGTCGAGGCCTATAAGCAAGTCGATGGGTCTGCTTTGATTGAATTGAGGATCTGCAAGTTCTAATTTAGCAGTCTCATTGAAATGTTGCAAATCTAAAGTCTGTGGTGGTAAATTAGATGGAAGAGTCTTCAGGACTGGCGCCCAGACTTCTAATTTAAATTGTGAATCCACCTTGGAGCAAAGATTGAATAAACATGCTTTGGTTGAAGTCTCTGAAACTGTTTGACTCAAGCCTGTAACATGAACTAAATTTCGTTTGGTGGGCAAATTTAAACGATTTTTCAACTTTTCTGACATAAAAGTTGATTGTGAGCCAGGGTCGATGATTGCTCTTGCCTGGTACTTTTCGCCTCTAGTTTCGATCAGTACAATTGCAGTAAATAATAAGGTCTCTTTCTCATTGGGAGATTGATCGAGATGTTTGCTCTCTTGCAGTGTCAAGGAAGTGATATTTGGTATCGAAAAGTTTGATGCTGATGTGGACTGTATATTGGTGTTTTGTGCTGCGATGCTCCTACTAGATTGGGTCGCGTCACAATTCTGAACTAAAGTATGGGATTCTGATCCCTTATGTAACAAAGTGTTATGTCTTTGTCTACATAATCTACAACTGAACTTACTTTTACAGTCCTTAACACTGTGGTCAATAGAGAGGCAATTGTAACATGAATTTGTGACCTTTACAATGTGAATTCTGTCGTTAACGTTCTTCTCTAAGAACTTGGGGCAAGACCACAATTGGTGAGACTCCTTACAATGTTGGCATTTGTAATTTGAGTCATTTTTCTGTGCCCTATTTGTGTTTAAAGGTTTTATATTTTTCGACCCAGTTTCATTTTGGGTTGTGTTTATATGAAAAGTGTGAACTCGTTTTGACTTAAACTTTAAATTATCCCTTCTGGATTGTTCTAATTTTGAATTCGATTGTGTGATGGCCGCTATGGATTCTAGAGTCTTAGAATTGTGCGTCAAGAAATTATTGAATTCTTCCCAAGTCGGAACTTTTGTAATTTCCTTAAGTGAATTTTCAAATTCTTTTAAAAGAGTCCGAGGGAGCTTTGTTGAGCAAATGTATACCAGGAATGGGTCCCATGTGGCGGTTTCTATACCTAAAGCATTTAACGCTTGAATGCATCCATTAACTGTTCGCTGAAGTTTTTGAATCGATGAGCCTGAGTCTTCATCTACGTTCGGAAGGTCAAATAAAATTTTTAATTGTTCATTTACTTGGATCCGATTATTTTCGTATTGGGCTACAAGGTTTTTCCAGGCTATGTCGAAGCCTTGATTTGTCAATGGGGCATTTGAAACTATTTTCCTAGCATCTCCTCCAGTCTTTTGTATCAGATGAAAAAGTTTTTCAATTTTACTAAGTCTAGAATTATTTATGTATAATGCTGTAAAAAGATCGCGGAAAGTAGGCCATGTCACAAAATCTCCATAAAATGTGTCCGTGTCGCAAGGTGGTAACCGCACAAATGAAATGTCATGATTTTCCTTTGGTTGACTTTCAACATCAGAAATCCGCTCTTCTTTCTTTGGACTCGATAGGGCTTGAATTTCTGCATTAATTGACCCTAAACACGTTTTGTAGGCAGACAAACCTTTTTTGTAACGATCACGAAGCGTATCTTTATCGATGGGTTTTTCTTTGGAATCTTTTTTTGTGTCCCTACACTCTCCATATGTCCTTTTGACTTGTGTCCATATAGAATCGAGTTCGACCCGAAGTACCTCAAGAGAGTGAATGTTGTTTTCGGCCGCACTTTGTGTATACTCTATTTCAAAATCCAAAAGGTCGTTTGTACAATTTACAAATTTGTCGAATGCCATTATTTACCGATGAATTAAATTTTAAAACGATCAAATTAAGAATCAAATTTAAAACAAAAAAGTCCCTGCTAGCGATTTCACAGCAAGAATTACCAAAAATAATAATTAATTTCCCGATTGGTTATTAATTTGGGTATATTTTGTTTCCCCAGTAAATTACTAAAAGAAGTATGGGTGGTAACCCTTTTCGTTTTTCTATTTCGTTTTCTTCTTTTATTCAACCGCGACAAAAAATTTTATAAGAGCGTATACTTGTAATAAAGAGTTTGTGTTTCTCTTTATTGTCTTATTTTTATTATTTTTAGTACTTACTTATCGTTGTTGTGTCTTTGTTAAAGCTGTTGCTCTCTAATTTGGGTCTCTTCTTGCTTGTGTCTTTTGCTGTTATTTTGGTTCTTTTTTGTTTTTCCACTTTGCCTGTGGATTCTATTTTTTCTCAAAAGATTTAACTGTTTTTAACCGTTGCTTATTTTTGTGTCTTAATATTTTTTCAATTTTTTAGCAAATTTTTGTTTTTGTAAATTACACTGCATCCGGTTCGAAGGACCAAAAAATGTTTAATGATGATGTGTTGTGCTGGTTCGTTTTTTGTTGTTCCTTTTAATTTTGTTTGAAATAAAATTCATTTATTTATTTTTGTAATTTTAATTTGTATTATTTATTGAATTCACTGTTTAATGTTTATGTGTTTTTATGTTGTTTTACAAAATTTTGTTATAATTGCTGTTTTTGTTTTGATTGTATTTAATTTCAATTTATGTTTATCTTTTTTCTTTTGTCTTTGTTCACAATGTTTTTTTTTTTTTTTTTTTTATTTAATTCTTTATTCATAATAATTGTTTTACAATATGTTGTGCCTCTGCGTCTTGAAGACATTGTTGAGGCGAGTTGGCAAATAAAAATTATATAAACTTAAGTATATTTTTTAAATAAAGAATAACAAATTTTAAAATAAAAAAAAAGAAAAAAGAAAATAACAAATTTTAAAACAAAATAAAAAATAAATAAGAATTTAACTGAGATCAAACTAATAATCACAAAAGAAGCATTTCTAAATTTTGAAAAAGATAATTTTTAACATTTGTTTTAAAAATGGAGATTCGAACAATATTTTTTGTATTCTCAGGAAGGTTATTAAACTCCAAACTACCAATGTGTTCTACCCGCTGTTTTGTGGTTTCCAATCGACATCGTGCTACCCTTAAATTCGAATTATTCCTTGTGTTGAAAGCTGTTTGATTTCTGGAAAAAGTTATTGTATGATGCCCAATGTTATTCAAAGATTTAAAAACATAAAGTAAAAGTTGCATTTTGTGTAAGCCATGTACAGGAAGAATGGTTAAAGCTATGTTCTTATATAAAGGTATTGTTGAATACGTCAGAGGCAAATTAAAAACCGTTTTCAATGCTCTATTTTGAGCTCTCTGTAGAGATTTAAATTCATTGGTTTTTTTATGACCATATATAATAGGCAAATAGTTTAAATGGCTGTGTATTAAAGCCTGATATATAACCAATTTTGTTTTCGTGTTGAATTTATTCTTAAACTTATATAGTAGACCAATTACAGATAATATTTTGTATTTTAATTTCTGAATATGCGTATCCCATGAAAGATTACTCTGTAAGTGCACGCCAAGGTATGTTTGATGTTCACGTTTTGATTGTCGAAACTAGAGTGATCATAAGCAAACTACTTTACTGCTCGTTAGCAATAATGAAGCAAAAGAATAAAGCAAAATACAAAAAAGCAAAGAGTATATAATAATAAAAAACCGTTAATATTAAAGGGTGTTCCTTTAAATAGTGTCAACATTAAACAAGGTTCGTCTAAACAATATTAGCGTTCAGTGTTGCTGTTGTGTCAAAAATTATTTGTATTCTTTATTGGTTCAATACATGTTCCATTTGAGCAGTACAGTTTTTTACGATTTTTTTCAATAAAATACCGACGACTGATTAGACAAGAGTCAGTGGTTCCAACCACAACTCAATACCTTTTAAAGTAAATATAATTTCCATGAAGAAATGAGTATAATGCGTGTGATGTTGTGAATATCTCAACGTTATCGGCTGTAATGCTGTCTTCTGACCTCTGAACATTAGAAACTTTTACACGAAAAAGTTCACGTGAGATTAATTTACACGATCTAGCCCGCCAAATGTTGTTCCATACAGGTTCATGGCATAGTGAAACTAAATACCAGCCAAGTCTAATGTTAGGCTTGCGGGGTCATCGGTCTATATTACTTTGACATCAACTTTGGCCAGGCAATCACTGTCAGCTGCAAGCAATATATGTCGATGATTGCTAACTTCTTTTGGCTTGAATTGAATGATCTCAACACCAACGACATCTGATTTCAACAGGACAGCGCTAGTTCCTACACAGCTCATGTCAAATTAAATAATTTGCACGAATGCTTTGATGACATAGTCATCTTACGTGTAAGCGATTTGAACTGACCAGGCGTGGAGAACATTAGGAATCGGATGGACACACTTAGCCCCATGGGGCCCATTGTGATACCACAGTTCATGTCCATTATCTCCTAGTTCTGGAACCACTCAGAGCTTCCAATGAAGCGACTCAAACTGCTGACGTCAATGTTCGATAAATCATCCAGATCATCGCTGTAGTCGGCACCAAGACGTCTCTTTCTCCTTTGACATAGTGCCGGTCAAGTTCCCCTACAGCTTCTATAGAAATCATTTGCGAGGTGTCGCAGACCAATGCGCTCCGCGTGGACACCCATAATGCAATGCCCCGTCACGACTCCAGCGGCCGTAGTGAGCACGCCCCTTTGGAGTTTAAGCAGCCTTGCAGTGCGCCCTCCATCGAGCCTCGGCCAGATCATGCAGGCCATTCTGCCCTTATCCGAAGCTGCCAACCTACGGTTGACAGAGTCCATGATCTCGTTGTCAATCATGAGCTTGTAGGTCCCCAAAGAGACCCCAATATGCAAAAAATCTGTCGGAGACTTCTATAGTTGTGATATGTGCCAGTTCTATTGCCCGGGATATCATTGTGCTCCGCAACCCAAATGATGTGTACATTATACCTCTCCGCCACCCTATTTAGGTGTTTTCGGCAGCCGCAAACCGTCCTGCATTTCATCACATTGGAACCCAGAGCCCTGATAGCTGCCTGGCTATCGGTGAGTATGTTGAAGTTTCCACTGGGGACATTAGCATCCCAAATAATTTTAACCGCAGCCAGTATTGCCAAAACTTCCGCCTGGAAAACGCTGCAGTAACCGTATAAAACATTAAAATTATGTTATATTTCACACATAATGGCACCAATAGGTCTATTAAATGAATAAAATCCTTCGATGGTATCTCACACTCATCGCGCTTTATTTAAATTTAAAGATAAGAAGCGCTTAAAAAAGACCCGATGGTAATAAAACTTTTAATAATTGTAAACTGCTAAGAGGAAGTCTTCGAAAAAAATATATTTCTTTTTATATTTCCAGACGTACGAACTGTGTCTTGAACCACTAGTTCTCGTCTAATAAGCTAACACACTACCACTGCATGACGGCGACTTAAATTGTTATCACATCTTTGCCACTGCAAAGTAAAATGCAGCCAAAAATTTTTTGATGTGGTCGTCTGAAATATTATCTTGCACGCAACGTTTAACGTTTTTAAACAATGTCAGTCCGGAGACATGTCAGTCCGGAGATCAAGCGCAGGATCACTCTTGCCAACAGGTGCTACTAGCAGAGAGCATAGACCATATTAAGCACCATATTTAAAAGGCAGTTCTTTATACGGCATTGTTTTTAATATCCTATTTATCCATACATACATACACATATAATTGGTCATTACAACCCTTTAGTCAGGATTACGACCCAGGTGCTCACACCACTTACATTGTATACGTTAACTTTTACACATGAGTGGCGGAACCTACAGCTTAAAATCGACTTCGAACGACAAATTCTTTAGAAACATTTCATGTTAATTTTATTTACTCTCAGAGCTTTCGCCAGAAAGCTACTGAGAGGTAGTCGCCGAAGAGAAACTCCTTTTTTTAATAATTCGTTTAGTTGAAGATGCCTGACCTGGGATTAAAACCGATGCCTCATGTCTAATAAGCCAACACACTACCTACTAAGTCACGGCGACTTCATCCTATTTATCCTAACTATTAAATACGAGAGTGATATAAAACGTCACTTACGGCGTATCACCTTAGGCTAAGCGTCAATAGATTAACCAGAGTCACGAATTATGCCACCAAAACATAATTGTGACATAATTGTGACATTGGTCATTACAACCCTTCAGTTAGGATTACGACCTAGTTTTTCGCACCGCTTATGTTATCTGCGCTAACGTTATACATGAGTGACGGGACCTACAGCTTAAAGTCGACTGTGAATGACGATTTTTTTTTTGAAAAACTTTTCATGGCAATTTTATTTACTCTCAGAGTTTTTGCCAGAAATCTGCTGAGAGGAAGTCGCCGAAGTAATATTTTTCATATTTCGTTCAAGAACAGTCCTATGCTGTACAAGGATGATTAATATTATGTTCCAGCATTATTTGGGTAAGTGGCTATCTAGGAAGTATAATAGAGGTAGAGAAATACGAAAGTTTAACTACAATGAATTCGCCGTAGGTTAGTAGGCTTATTAGAAGAGAGCAAGTATACACAAACATGAAAAAATAATTCTTTCGGCGTCTTCCTTTCAGCAGACTTCTGTCAAAAATTCTAAAGATAAATAAAATCGCCATGTAAAGTCTCGACCACTTATTTGTAAAACTAACACACACAACATAAGTGTTCTGAGAAGCTGGCTCGTAAGTCTAACTTGATATTTGTAACGACCAATTGAGTAAGAAAGTAAACCAACTTTTGTATCGCTAATCACTTTAGTGCATGCAGAACGAGGCTACAGAAGTGGGTAGAAACATCACACAGAATATTGTGATACACCAAGGAAAATGGCAAAGATATGCTAGGGCGATCTTGATGAAAAGTATGTGCTAATGTGTACTTCTGTACCACATTATGTTGTGTATGAGGAGGGGAACATTGCTAATGTCATTCTCAGCCTTCGTTCTGTTAGAGTGACAAACAATCCGACTTTGTCGATTATGCGACATTGTTTCGGCGTATCTTTTGGTTCAATACGGCATATTTTCCATTAAGTGAACAAACAATATTAGGCACGATGCATATCCACATGAGATCTAAGAGCATCTAATGCATTGGTGTGGATTTTTTACTCACGTTGTTATCATCAGTACATATTTCTTTGAGAACGATGCCAGGGCGAGCACGTTCATGGTCATCTCACGTGACAGTGATTTCAACTTGCTAGCGAGATCGGGCAATCTCTCCCCCTTAAACTTTTTATTATGGAGTTTTTTCGGTCGTAAGTGTTTGCGAATAAACTACAAAATATAACGGTCCTCAAAGTTAACATAATTCGGCCTGAGTCGTGGAAAATTAGACATTTAAGATGCACTTGAACCAGAGAAACTGTGGTGCGCATTTAGACGATGTTATATGCCATACATAATGGCAAACGAATAACAAATATCAATGATATCTTGCTGAAAGACCCGACATATGCTTTAAAAATTTTTCTTATTTGTTTTGTGATAAATAGTTGATGGTTTAATCATTCTAATAGGCGTACTTTTTATCCTACTTTAGTGTAAACTGATTTTGTCGATTATTGCCTTGATCTTTGACTATCTATTCATTTAAATTTTTCCAGTTGAAAAAAAGTTCAGAAGTTTCTATCAACACTTTTCCACTGCTCATTGGACTTGTTGTACCTTTAGTATTTCTTACATTTAGGGCCATTGCTAAAACTTATCGTTAACTAAAGGGTGGATTTTAAAAGATTTAAAATTTTAATTGTTTTTCATTATTATAAGTCGACAATAAGGTAGAAGTGAGTGTTAAGCTAAAGGGAGGATCATCCTACCTTTAACTTTTAAAGTTAAGTTTATGTTTGATCTTGCCTTATTATATATTATTTTCAATGTGGCAACTTCAAATATAAACAAAGTAAGAAAATACAACCAAAAAAGAATTCCGTCGTTGCTACTTGTTTAATTGAGCACTGTTATTGACATTGCCATATTTTTGATAAAGTTAACTTTATTTTATTTGTAAATTGTAATAACGAAAAGAAGTTAAAGGTGACTTTAAAGCTCACTTTAGCTAAAGTTGACTTTAAATCTCACTTTAGCTAAACGTGACTTTAAAGTTCACTTTAGCTAAAGTTACCTTTAACTAAACCCAACTTTAACGGCAAGTTGTAATAATGGCCGTTACAGTATTTGAAACTGTATACAGCAGGGAACAAGACTTTTAGGCAGTTTTTCAAATGGTTATGATTTGTTGCAGATTACAGTGATGAGGTGGTTTTTACGGCATTTTGTCGATAAAAAGCTTTTGTTCAAGATTGTTCAAGGTATTTTTAAACATTTGGTTTCATACTTAAAAAATGTTTTCTACATATATAATTTTTATTGGCTGACATATGAAAAACCTAAAGCAATGTTAATGCCACGGCTATTGGGCCAAGAAGAAATTTAATGAATGAAAATCCTTTTTTGCGATATTTATAGTTCAAGACACGAATGAATGCCAAATTGTATGCATATACGCCGTGTGCTATAAAGTTGAAGATAAATCTGCCATCCATCATGATTGACGCTTGACGAATCCTTTAAAAATTATTTGATTTTTATTTAAAAATATTCATAAAATTTTTATTTTTATATGTTTCTTATGACATCTTATGAAAGTATTTAATAATTCTTTCAATTATTATTTGATACCACATGACATGAGCATATGATTTGGGCATATCACATTTATTGCTCGCCTTTCAAATAAATATTTAAGATAATGATGGACTCAATGATAATGCAATAAAACAAACTCTCTCAATAACTTTAAATTTCGAATGTATGTATGTTTTAACATTGAATTTATTGAAAATGCCAGAGCATTGTCTAAACGAAACAGGAGGAAATAAAATATTGAAAGGAATCTTTTTTTTAGTTTTTATGCCTTTCAATAATTTGCCAATGCATATGTATGTACATAAATAATGTTGGATTGATATTTATTTTATTAACATCAACCTACAGTTTTCACAAATAAAAACAGCAGATGCAGCATCAAACTATGGTAACAGTTACGGGAACAATAAAAAAAATTGCCCTGCCAAATGATGGTAACAAAAACATATGCGAGAGAAGCAAGCGAAGGCTAAGTACGACTACACAGCACTCTATAGGAGTCATGTTGTCCGTTTATTTATTTTTTTTTTAATTTTTGACTTGGGTTTTAGACCATATTTGCCCTCTTAAAAAACATATTTACAAATATTAATTTCGACCCAAACCATATGGATAACATTTTTATAGGTCAAATCCTGACAAAGGTACCCGGGTACCCATGAAAGTTATGGATTTAAGTAGTGCTAGTTATGATCCCTCTCGAGCTTTTTGGAGAAACTGTATGAAGCCTCCTTAAGTAGTGACAGAATTCAACAAATTATACGTGTAATACGTTTCACACGTTCAGTACTCAAACAAAGTGATATAACCACTGATATTTGAAATATGGCTACTAAGACTCTACAGGATAACTATTATCCAAATGAAAATCTAAAAATTGATGAACAATTATTTCCATTTCGAGGACGAATCAGCTTTACACAGAAAGCTGCCAAGTTTAGAATACACACGTTTATATGAAAACGATTATATTGAAGGCAAAACAAAAAAAGCCAAGACAACAACCTAAGCAGTAAATGTTTTGTTGTTTGCGGTTGGCTTACTAGACGTGCGACCAGGGTTGAAACCCCAGGTCAGACATCTCCAACAACACGAAATATAAAAAAATATTTCTTCGGTCACATGCTCTCAGCAGATTTTTGTCAAAAACTCTGGAAGTAAACAAGAAAAATTGCCATGAAAGTTTCTCAAAAATCTATCGTTCGGAGTCAACTTTAAACTGTAAGTCCCGCCACTCATGTATAAAATTAACACACACAACATAAGTGGTGTGAGAACCTAGGTCGTAATCATGACTGAAGGGTTGTAATGACCAATTATATATGTAGATATGTATGAATGATTGTGTAACACAGCCAATAGTTACTCGTTAAATGGAATTTTTAATACAGGAAAACCACCCGGTGGTCAGCGGCATGCAAATGTAGAAGAAAATGTTGTCCACCAGAGCTAAGGTTTTTACAAGGAATTCTGAATAAATATAACAATTGATCATGTTTTACGGCACTCTCTTTCATCAATCGACTTCTAATGGGAGGAATAAACCTTATCGGTATGCCTTCTTAAAACAAAGCTTACATTCCTAAGGACGAGCGACTTTCAGGCCCAACAGATAATGTAAAAGCGCAGCGATGTGTTTTTAGTAAAAGCGGGACTCTTTAGTTCCTGTTACTAGGAAGAAGAATGTCGACAATACAATATACTCTAGGGGAGCAAGCTTTTAAGAGAAAGGAAAATATAAATGATTATTTCAATAAGACAAAAGGCGGAATAGATGTTATGGACTAAATGGTATCGAAACATATCACAAAACGTGGCTCTTTTTTAAAATGTTTGATGTGGCTGCTTTAGGTGCATTTTGTATATTTTTTCAATTGCTAAAAAAGCACGAAGCTCCCCTACGATGCATCGTAAGTTTTTGATATCACTTGGAGTGTAATTGGCAACTGAGACTTGGAAAAAGGTGCGGATGACAATCGTATAATACGATACGCTAACGTCCGACCAGATCTCGAACTTATGACAAGTGGAACTATCCCTAAGAAAATTTCACAGGGCGTAGTAGACTCATTGGAAATATCAAAGCGGGATAACACTGATCGACTACCATTAAAAGGTCATCATTACCTTTGTGGGACTACTGATTTGAAATGGGATAGCAAAGCAAGCAAAACATGCGATGACTGTAAACGGCCAATGTGTAACAACTTTAAATTTCGTTCGCGTACTGGAGAGTACTTAAAAATTGCTAATTTTTATTGAGAATAAATGCTTTATTAAGATAATTTTTGAAAGAATATGTCATTCAATATATTGTCCATCAAAAGCGACGAAATTTTCCAACCTTTATGGCAATTTATAGACTCCGTCCCAAAAAATTTTTTGAGGTCAAGAATGACTATTTTGGTACCCCGCTTTGAACTGAAGAGAGACTGTACTGCACCTATCAATGCAAACGCTTGCCAGAAGGGGTAAGGTCTGGTCTATATGGCGGATGAGTTAAAACTTCCCATTCACTGTTTTTCAATTAGTTTTAACGACCGTTGTCATGATGAAAAACTACAGCTTCTTTGGTGGCTGCAATTTTAGGACTTCTATTGCCTTGTGATGACTTCAAATGAATTTATTGTTGTCTGCACTGGTATCCCATAATACTCTGGTAAAGTTTTAACACTCATAATGGATCACAGCCTTCTGATTTATCCAAATACAGAGCATTACCTTGTTGAAATGAATATTCTGCTTGGCCGTAGATATCGCTTTTAGCACGCGCATTACGTATGATTTCAATGAAAAAATTATTTCTTTTTAAAGCGATCAAAGAGCATTTCAGGCACGACAAATCGTCTTCAGTTCTTGTGGCATCCAATTTACTTCCTTCAGAATGAATCCTGTTGCTGTTAAACACTTCAAAATACCGGTTTGAGTCAAGCCAAATGATTGTTTGAGCTCTTCTTACGTCTGACATGAATCTTGATCGAGTAATGTTCCTAATTTATGGTATTTGGATGACCTATCTTTTATACATTTTTTGTGTTTTTAATATACAACCAATGCCTAAATGCTGCCAAAAACACTTCATTTCTAAGTTATTTACCCAACACAACACAATTTCATGAGATACGAATTTTAATGCTGAAATGGCAGTTGAATTTATAGTGAGTGACAGAAATTAAATAAAAAGAAAAAAAAAGAAAAACAAACGCACACACACAGAAGACTGAACATATTTCCGCTTCCGTTTATATTTAAAATTATTCATGTTCTGTTACTGCAAAAATAAATTTACGTTTGCTGTTGTTGTCACTGCTGCTGTTTCAATTGTTAGTTAAACAGACACACACAGACATATTGTACGCACACGTTCACATACATTTGAACACCGTCTGCCTTTTCATCTTCCAATCATTTATGCATTCAATCAGTGCCGTCATACATTGGCTGGCATATTGACAGTCAATACGTGAACGTCAGTACAATATATGGGAGGACTGGTGGCTTTGAAATGCCATTCCAAACGTGTAAATTCAAACGTAGAATAAAATATTTTTGCGTCAGAAATTAAGTTCAAAATGACGTGGAATATTTACTTTTCATTTCCCATTTTTTTTTTGTCATATCAATACACGAATATTCGGATATGCTGATGCATACTATACTACACAGTGGGTATTATTTAATTTTTTTTTTTTAATTTTCCCATGGAAATATGACTTCTAGAAAGGTAATGAAATAAATATGTATGATTATTTAAAATTTATGGATATACTCGTATTAAAATGAATAATTGAGTTACCGAAGGGCATGATACTGACGCTCAAATGATAGTTACAAGATTTTTTATATATTCCTGACCTATTTTGCATGTATTGTTACGTTTTTACCTTTTAAAAACGTTTAAAATATGAACTCGTAGATTGGAAATGAAACAAAAGTAAGTTTGTGTTTAGTTTTAATCAAAATTCTTTATTATTCGCACAATTCTGTGTGGCACTGGTCACAACTTTATGTAAACAACAACAATTGCTTTTCTTTGCTATGCCTCTGTTTATAACCTTTGCATAAACAATAACAATTACTAGACAATTGTTCGACAGATCTTTGTAACGGAGATCTTCAAACCACGATTACGTTCTTCGAACGCACCGCGTCTTCACACAAGACTGACTAAACTTCACTAACTCACTCGCGTGCTTTTATATGGCAAGATAAACAGCCTGATGAATGTTCTTGACTTCGCCTTCTCGAAATCTCTATAGATGTAAGCATCGTTGTTTTCAATCATTATTGTTGTTTGTGTATTTTGTTTACATTTATTCTTGTAGTGCTGCTTATGGATTTTTGTTTACTTGCTTACCATTTTTTATGCTGGTGTTTGTTGTTGTATTAAGCAGTACGATAATTTGTAAACAGGTTTGTTTACTGCCTTGTTTTGTTTTTGTAGCTTTTGTTTATAATTTTTAATGTTAAGCGATGTTAAGCAAAACACCAGTATGTAGATTTTTCATTTTCATAACAGCATTTTATGGGCTTAAGAACTTAAAATGATAATAAAAACCATTAGTATTGTTTGAATCCAATTTTTTGTACTATCACCTAGTGGAATATTTCACAGCATTGATATCGGCTGCGGCAACAAGTTGCATGAACAATTCGGTCAAGCATTGGCTTAAACATAGGTTTATAATACTTCAAGAACTGCTCCTTTGTCGGCCTAAACAAATAACTTAAGATAGCCCCGTAATATGTAACCAAACGGCGTTAAATCACATGAAAGAGGAAGCCATTGTGTAGGAGTACTTCTGGAAAAAAGTTGGCACAAAACATAGTAGAGAGAGGATAAGTTTAAAAACTCTTAATATCTACACTTACTTGGTCAGTACACTTGCTTGTGGTTTATCTTGGCCACAAAATGGAGGAAGTGCTCCAGGATAAGTGATACTCTCAGCTGTCCAACTATAGTCAACGTTATCGATATCCGATAACTATGTACACTTTGATACGATGATAGACATGAAGCCCCCAACCCAGTGGTTACTCTCTTCTCCTTCAACTTATCTACCTACTCATCGATGTTATACTGTTTGAAGCCATCAGCTCCACATTCCCCACTTACAACTCGACGAAGATTACTGGATATCAAGACCTTTGACGAGATTGGCTCACAAAAAATCCTGAAAGGAGCTCCGCTTTAGAAATGGGCATAAATAATCGTTTGAGCATGATTTCAACTTACAGAGTAAAATATAGAGCGATGAGACGTACAGAAAGATATCACTTGTCAACACTACATACGTTGTATTACTTACTTTTATTTTTTCAAAGATATTGAAGGGGTCTACCTAACTAACATCTGATCTATGAAGTTAATAGCAGATCAGAATAAGGGAGAAGTACTAATACTAACACCAAATATTAATCAACACTCCAAATACTTTTGCGTTGCACTTAAGATACAATTTATATGAAATTTCAGACTATCCCAGCGGCCGCACGTATGCAATAGAATTCGAACTGAAGAAGCGTAATGAACATTTTACTGGGCTTTCTATGTTAACAGCAAAGAAAATTTTAATAAAAAACCGCATTTACATCACTAAACATAATATATGTAGAACGCCTGCGTACATTCAGCTTCTAGATTTTACAAATAATAAAGAATAGCTATGTATAAAAGGAATTGAATAGTTATGAGGGAAGCCTTTCAGAATCTGCCAAAAAGAGGCGGCGTTTCGGATTAACCGATGCAATATTAATACAGCTTTTGCATCTAAGATAAACAAGGAGAACTTCAGTCGTCAGCCATGTCGTCAATCAGTTTCTGTTTTATCTTCAATTCTATTTCTAATTGTTGTTAATGGACTTCTCTGTTTTACTTCCAATCCAATCTACATTTTTGCGAGTGACATTAATATTTGTCATTTGCCTTCGATCGTAGATCAAGATTGCGGTGCAGCAAAAATAGCTCACACACATCCCACCTGCATACAATCTTCAAATGGAATTGTGCGAATTGAGATCAAATTAAGGAGAGCCTTTGACCCGTAAGCGTGCCTGCAACAGATTTTTCTCCAGTAAAATAAAGAAACTTGTTCCCGAAACTTACATATTTTCTTGTAGGCCCTTCACCCGTTGAACATAATAAATTAAAGAGAATGTCACACGCTCCTGTTGCCGAAGTTGCCCTATTACTTACGATATATATATATATACATTAAAATCTAACACTTTCCTCTCTCGTGGTATAGTCCTAGTCCTCACACAATGCACAGTGTAATTTTTGGTCGCATAAGAAAAAGCCTTTTCGTAAATCGTGCTCTGCCAGATACAATAACTTATAAATTGATGGCAACGATATGTGGTTTCAACAGGACGGCGCACTTGTCGAACAGGTCATGCGACATTGAATGTCATCCACGCGGGGTCCTTGTTACCTCACATGGAGGTGATGTAAACTGGCCATTGAAAATTTTCTTGCGGGGTTTTCTTAAGTCGCAAAGCCAATATAACAAACTTCATCATCCAAGTTCAGCCTAATTTATGTGTCAGTTGTTGAAAATTTAACATTTCGGATGCGCCCTACCCAGAGAACTCGTGGTGAATAATACATAGGTTTTTCAACCGCGCAAAATATGTCAATATTTCACACAAACATAATGAAAGATACGATAGTTCTGAAAGCTGGGGGCAAATTTAAGGAGACTCTTTGTGATTATGTAAGGATTACGACCTAGTTTCCTACAGAATCTAGTTTCCTATGGTGTGTGTGTTAATTTTATACATTAGTGGGGGGACATGCAGCTTAAAGTGGACTCCGAACGATAGATTTTTGGAGCAATTTTATTAACTCTCAGAGTATTTACCAGCAATCTACTGAAAAGCAGTTGTAGAAGAAACATTTTTCATATTTTGTTACGTTGACGATATCTGACCTGGGGTTGGAACCATGGCTTCACGTCTAATAAGCTACTAAACTACTAAACTACATGTTAGAGAGGTTAAGTATAAATCCAAATAAGATCATAGTAGTACCATTTATAAGAAGGAGAAAACATCCTAACTGCAAGAATCTTGGACTCTTGGGTGAAGTACAATCGCAGACACTGAAGGAAATGAAATGAATGATCAGATGATATTACTGGGCAATAAACTAACATGAAAGTGTTTTAAAGATTTTTATGCCCGCAATGCAATGAAATTATCTGATGATAATTTTAACGACATGATATGATATTATATTTGAATAAATTAATTAAAAATTGTAAATCGTGTTTTGTTTTTGTTTTTTCATAATTCTCTTTATTGTTTATACAGTCGTCTTATTAACTAATGGAACTAAAACTATGTTTAACTACCAGTTATACTAGATACGATACGATTTGATTTAATTTCATTTCATTTAAATATAGTTTTTGTTTTTGTTTTTAAATATTTTTTTTTTGCTTTATTTAAAAGTGTCTCAAAGAATGGTCGTTTTTTATATACGTTTTTTAACTTCTTAGGAAGATAGGATATACTTTTTTGTTTTCTTTTAAAGAACTTATAAAACTAAAAAATACGTTTTTTTTTAATTTAGAAATTTAATTTGAAATATATTTCTAAACAAATAGAAGAGCTTTTTTTAATTACATTAGAATTTAAAAAAAAATTAAAAGTTTTAACTTCAAAGACCATTTAAAGAACAAAAATAAATAAATAAGTTTTTATAAATATATAGTAGATGATATACATACATACTTATGTGGTATATAAATTAACTCTTTTTTATATATATTTCGGTATATATGTAGGTATATATGTTTGTAATAATAATTTTTCGTACAACTTAAAAATCTAGTTTTAAATTATTATTTGTCCTTATTAAGAACTTTAATTCTTTTTTTTCCTTTTCTTTTTGTTTTTTAATTATTTTTTTATTTTTTGTTTTCTTTTTTTTTTGTAATATAATTTTGTAAAATTGTAAAAATGTCATTTAAATGTTAATGATTTAATTCTTTTTTTCGTTTTGTTTATTTATCATCTTTAAATATTAAATTTTATTATATGTTTTATTTATAAACTAAACACACGGATATAAATATTTGAAGTTTTTTCTCTGTTTGTATTCAATTTTATTTCAAGTTTTTATTTCAACTTTATTGGCAATCTCATGTAACGTGACTGAATAGAATTTTCGAAATTTTCGCATTGTACACTACAATACTTTGGAAAATTAGTTATTTTCAAGAATGAATTCACCCCCATGATACACAAACTTGGCGTATCAAACAAAAAAATATAAAAATAGGACAGTTTTTAAAAGAAAATGTCTGCTCTGAAGTAAAGTACATTCCATTGAGAACGTTCTCCATCGATCGAAACAAAGAGAAGAGGCAAGAATATAGAATTTCCAAATATCGGGTCGGCTATCTATCGGTTCAAATTTGAACGATCTGTTATTTCGAATCTGGCAATACGTTTGTCATACTATTTTGCCATAAAATTCAGTATATTTTGTCCACTTAACGTAATGAATCGATTTACGCTTTATTTCCAAAATTTTCAATACAAAGGCAGTTGGTCAGAAATTGATGTTTGATCGCAGAGAAGGGTCAACAGTGCCCGACATACGCAAGTGTATTGCATAAGTTCGTGAAACCAGTTTTCATTATTTATGCACCAAGACATGAGCGTGCTCGTACAGTGTTCGCACCCAAAAATATCGAAGTCGTGGCTGAGAGTGTGCGTGAGTATCCATTAACATCAACTCGTCATCATTGTCAACAGAGCATTTCACGCAACAGTTTAAATCGAATTTTGCGAAAAGATCTCGATATGACACTTTACAAAGTTTAATTGGTTCAAGAGTGGAAGCGGCATGACCATCCGCTTTGTTCTCGATTCGCTAGATGGGCCAATGAGAAACTGCACGATGATAACGATTTTGCCAAAAAAAATCATCTTTACGGATGCAGCTCATTTTCATCTTAGTGGGTACGTTAAAAAGCAAAATTGTCGCATTTGAAGCTCACCCACACGTGGTCTTACAGAAGCCAATGCACCCATTACGAGTGAATGTTGTTGTTGTTGTAACAGTTCTGCTGTTGTCTCCGGAAGTATCTCCCTTGGGAAAAAATTCCGGTTAAAACAGCTATCGCTGAGTGGACAATCCTTGGCCGATGATTGTTCGGGTCGTTCCAGAGCGTAGATCCGATTGTCGTGGGAACGATGAGTGACTGTTTAGTGCCGCGTGTGGAGCGGAGGCATCATTGGCCCATATTTCTTTGAAAAAGAGGTCAATTATACGGTCATTACGGCCAATGCAGATACCTATCGCACCGTGATAACCGATTTTTTTATACCCGTTCTTCATGTTATTGATGTGAACGATGTTTGATTTCATCAGAATAGTGCAACTTGACACACATCTCATGCCACAATCGATTTATTGCGTCAAACGTTTAATGGCTGTTTAATTAGCCGAAATGGTGATATCAATCTCCCTACAAGAAGCTGCAATTTGACACTGTTGGACTATTTTTGGTCGTTGGACGCTATTTTTCTTTAGTGTTAGAGTTACAATTTTTGACACACGCAAACTAATCGTATTAACCAAAAGGATCATATTAAGGTCTTTAAATGTTATGATCCTGAGTGTTTTCTGACAATCGCAATCAAATGGCTGAGATATTAGCGAGTATATGGACGAGATGCACGGATGTTTACGGTAAGGACCTGAATCCTTTGGATTGTGTATGTACTAGAGGTTATGATTGTAACTACACTTTGGGTGACTATTTTATGAATATTTTAATTTAAAAAGGTTTTGTAATAATCTCCTAAAACAGCAACTAGTTGTAGAAACATATTACTTACTTACTGGTTTTTATAACCCTTTAGTCAGGAAAAAAACCTACCAAAGTTTCAAACGCCACCCATGTTGTGTGTTCATCTTTTCCATGAGAGAGTTTTGCTACTAAAAGGTAGTTTCCGAAAAAATATTTTATATCGTTTCGTACGGCATTTAATACGAATTGTAGGAAAGAAAACATGTAAAAATTTTTAAAAATTTTAAACGTCTAAATTCAATCGTCCCCTTATTCCCTGCTTTTGATCCTATAACCTTTACTTATCCTGTGAAAATATAATAAAAATTATTACTCAAGACAATAGGCGACTAATTTGTGATTAAATGCCGTTAAAAAAATTTTTCCAGAATTGTAACATAAAAACTGTCTGACAACGACTTCCTGTTTCTAAAAATTAAACAGTGTGCTGTGTGTTTAAAGGACTTGTGATTGTTCTTATAGAAGGAAAATGTTTATTCTGTAATAATTATTGATGATCGCAAAGAAATATAGTCACGTTACAAAATTTGCGATGTATTATAATTTCATAAACAACTGTTACTGTTTTATTTTGTGCTATGGCCGAGGATTAAGTAGAAGACTGTTTCTCATTTATGTCTGTAAGAGTGAGTCATTGGGTGTTCAAGGATACTTCAGGTTTGAAAACCGCTTTACATTTTTTCTTCGAAGTTTCTTTCTTACATGACAAAATTCGGTTGCAATTGGTAATTACTTTCATTGATCTCGCCCTAGTTGATGTTTTCATGAAAACTTACGTTCCGTAAACAGCAACGAGGAAGGATAATATTCTCGTTTACGTAATATACTCGTTTCTAAAATAAACAGAAAACGGAAAAGAAAAATTTAATAAATTATTATTATTGAATAATTACAAACAACAAAATATTATAATGCTATAAAGACAAATATTTTCGCTCGTTCAATGAATGCAATTTGAAAATAAATAAAATTTAAAATTCTTTTTTCAATTGCTATTTCTTAAAGAAAACATTTCCTTATTTCAATTAAACTACGTACTTTATCACGCTAATAATTTTATTACGCCATCTTTTTACTACAATCCGATTCATTACACAGTATACAATACAACAGTGTATACCCGACTCAACAACCTACAAGTGTTGTACCATAAACAAAATAAACGCAACGCAGTCAGCGCAACAATTCTGCAATTTGCAGCCTAAGATAAGCTGTATGCGTAAAACAAATAAAAAATAAACAATTCATTAATTCTTTATCGATAGTGCGACAAAAACCTTCTTTCTCGCTATATTTCATATACTGCGTGTTATTGTATTGACAGCACAAATCCTCTCACTTTGAGCATTAAATATCTCATTGCTGCGAACAGAACAGAATTTAGTCTAAAAGCAAAGCAGCAGAATCTTTGCTTGTTGTCGCGCTGAATTTAAAATAATCACTTCCGTAAACACCACGCATTTGAGGACTGTATAAAGTACAGTTTAAAGTCGACTCCGAACGACAGATTTTTGAGAAACTTTTCATGGCAAATTTTATTTATTTTATTTCCTCTGCTGAGAGGAAGTCGCCGAAGAAACACTTTTTGTATTTTGGGGCTCGAACCCCGGCTTTACGTCTAATAAGCCAACACACTACCAACTAGACTACGGCGACTTCAATGGTCAATTAGTCAATTAAATTAGTCAATTGGGGAATTAAATAATGACAATTGGGGAATTAACAGGATATGGCATCGTTGTAAAGTGTAAAAAGGTAGGAACGATACGCATTATATTGGTACCTAGTCATTAAGAAGTGATCGGAAATGAATATTCTGACAAATAGAGCCAGAGTACTGTATGCCATAAGCTTGGACATCCGATGTTCTTAATTGCATTGGAGACCAAACTGAGAATGTAATCGGAGACGTCATATTGGCCATTGTGCATTAATAGGGAAGTTGCGAAGATATTCTGGAGCTATTCTGATTGGAGAAAAACCATGAGTATATTAGGACTGAATAAAGGTGACTTCAGTACGCTCATGAGTGTCCTTACTATACACTCCGCCTTACGCGTACACCTTAACTCGATAAGAGCCAATTTTTTTTTTCTCCTTAGTGTTATAAATGAGAACCCTCATGTTGTAAACCCTCATCACTTCACTGATCATTTTAATTCAAGGACATATAAAGTAAATAAAATCGTGATAGACCATTGCTTCTCGTTATAATAAGAGCTGTCATCATTTGCATTTCCAGCGAACCTTAGCTCATTTCCGAGATAAAGTTGGCAGGTATTGGCATGCCAACAGAAATAGTGCCCGCCTTAAAATGTTTCATGCTACGCTACTAGATTACGTTACTACGTTACTAACTTACTATACTAGTTCAGATTTAAATTATGCATTAGACTATCCGTTTGTAAACTGACATTAGTACACGACTAATTGAAAGGGCACAAAGATCTAAAATAACAATTCTTCAAAATGACGACAATATCGTTAGCAATACATAGTTTTGTGCTGGTTAAAATGAATAAATGAATCATCAGACCAGATATATAGACTCTGTGCGTCATTAATGCATTCCAGAAGATATCACATGGGTACATTTCAGGTTCTAGAGATGGAATTATCCTTGTTGACACTGCATACCGTATGTTTTTTATGACAACAGGATTGGAAGAGTAATGTTCCACATAGGTTTAGAGGCAGAACAGATAGATAGATCATATGGTCGCAGTACTGTCGCAAATCTGCACTACGACGATAATTAAGATATATAATTGAGTCTGTGAATTTTCCGGCGAAACGGATGTCTGATGCCGGAATTAGCGACAATCGGCGTAGAAGATGATCTTGGCTACGTTGGAAGAACCAAATTGAGGAAACCTCGACATCGATTGGTGTGACCAACCAGCCAAGGTGGGGAAGAAGTAGACGCACCTGGAAAAATGTGTTAAAGCAGGCTGAAACCCAATGAACGGATTGTTTATAGCCTATTATGTAAGTAAGTAATACAAAGGAACGAAAATGACAAGATTGGGAATTTATATAAGTACGTAAGTTGGTCATTACAACCCTTCAGTCAGGATTACGACCTAGTTTCTCTCACCAGTAAAGTTGTGTGTGTTAATTTTATAATTTTATACAGTTTATAGTCCGCTCCGAACGACAGATTTCTGAGAAACTTCTCATGGCAATTTTTATTTACTCTCAGAGTTATGTCTGGCGTGGGGCTCGTACCTTGGCTTTGCGTCTAATAAACCAACACACTACCTACCAGACTACAGCGATTTGACTACTAGAGTATGTATTTATCAAAGCACGTCTAAGCGCCATATCTTACAAACATATCTTACAAACATACTACTTATTGCCAATCCTCACCCTACAATCTCAGCTCAAGGTTGAAGATTTTAAAATTTAAAGGAATCCTTATTTTTTCCAATACCCCCTCTTCGGAGCACATGGTTTCCATAAAGCATTTATTCTATCTAGTTTGTGTTTCATTAATCCTTTATTGTTCCAAGCTAAGCAGATGATTAGTCTGCTGTAGCAATACCTAGGATAATGGGGCTGCCATCAATATTTGCTTAGGAACACTGAGTTCCGTGTATGTTTTGTAGTGATAGGGAAGCTAGAAGCTGATTCCTTACATTTTCTCCGCTAGATGGCGGCACTGCATGAGTTTCCTGTGATATTATCATTTTTATTTTTTTTTTTTTATTTTCAAGGAGTCATGGGTGTTTCTTAGGTGGATTGTATTGGAGGGGGTGATGCCACTTAATTTTTTTAAACTCGAAAACTATGAGGAATTTTTTTTTCTTTTTTGCAACTATGTTGTTGATTCGAACCTGAACTTTTTTCAACTCCATTTGGATTCGAACTTATGCTTCTCGACTTGTAGGCAAGCGGTTTGACCGCTACACCACGTGGCCTGGTATCTCTAAAAATAACCAAAAACTTCAAGACTGAAGTACACACAACAATTTAGTTGCCATCAGCAATTTTCTTTACATCTGAAAATATTTCATACGAGAATTCCAAAGAAATAAAAAAATTTCGTCATCTCCAGCCTTAATATCATCTGTCGTCTCACTGTTTACAATATAAAGTGTTTGATTTGATGTTTTACAACCCTTTCTCCATTCCTTTCACATCTGCTGAAAATTTTTATTTCACGCACTACACAACTGCTTGAAATCGACGCCCACTGTTTTCCCAACACTTTTCAAATGACAAAACTGGGTAAGAAAAATAAAAAACAGAGAAAATAAAACAGAAAGCAAACTAAACTTTAAACCCTTCATTTTCTAATATTTGTTCTCTTCTGCTGTGTAAATAAATGAAAAAAAATACAACAAGAACGACGAACAAAATAATGCAAAACATTATGAGTTCATGAATTACATGACATTTCCATTTCCATGCTCTTCAGCTCAGTTGGCGCACGGAAAGCTCGAAGCGATAAGAAAATTTCGAAAATAAAACAAAAAGGAAATCTAGGTGAGACCGAATAACGACAACAACAACAATCATCATTTAGTGCTACTAGTAGTGACACTCTTACAAATATTTCAAAACACTTGACAATAGGCCTCCACATGCAAATATTTTCTTTAAGTTTCACTCTTCATTTTCATACTTCTGTGTTGTTTTACAGTTTTGTTGTTCCTTTAATGCGCTACACCTTAAAAATTTAGATATACATGAGTTTTTTTCCAGCATTTTATGGAAAAGTCATCAAAATAACAGTAAAAGTGCACAAATTTTAAAGTCTACTTTTGAGTAGTCTTATTTGTAGCGGTAAATAAATAAATGTAACCGTAAATAATTGAAACATATTTACACTGTTTTATAAGTCAGAATTGGAATGTGTCTCAGGACATATATTGCACAAAATCTCACGTTTTGAGGCGGTTTTTAGTCTCTTAGCTTATGAGATTTGACCCCCAGTGGATTAATTTTCACTGGGAAGACGTGAAGTCCCTGATGTATAGCTAAGCTGCAAGCCAGCTACAATTTCCTTATGGATGACCTATTGGTTTACTAGACAAAATATGACATTTTTATTTGATAGGTGGACCATGGTACATGAAAAAATTTTCGGTTGCCGTAGTGTGTTGGCCTATTATAGCTCAAACCATAGCTCAAACCTCTTGTACAAAACGAAATGTGAAAAATATTTCTTCGCCTACATCCTCTCTTCAGCCTTCTGCCAAAAATTCTGAGAGTAAATAAATTTCTCAAAGTCATTCGGAGTTGACTTTAAACTGTAGGTTGCACGTCTAATGGAGGAAATTTACACCCATAAGATGGATGGTGTTAGTAGTTTAGTCGTAATTCTGACTAGAGGGTTCCAATAACTAATTTAGCAAGTAAGTAAGTAAAATAGCAGAGATTCCCTTATATTCGCAAATAAATATTTCCTTTAGTTTTCAATTTTTGACACAGAAACGGTTCAAAACTTATGCTTTATAAAGAGCTGGGTTAGCTGATGAGATTGCCATTTTATATATTAAATGATGGCAAATTTAGCGACTAGTTCTTTGAATCAAATTTTTGACAATGTTGTTAAAGTAGATAAATAATTTCGTTTGTTAACCTTTTCTTTAAAAAGTTACCCCTCTTCACGATGTTTTTATTTCGGACACGTCTAAATTTAGTTTCTGGTGACAAATTTTATTGCATGCTTATAATAATTTCTATTCAGTGCCGTCATTAGCATTGTATTTATATTATTTGCTTAAGTGACCCATTCTGTATATCCAACACACATATTTTGTCTTTTAAATATTCTCATAATAGGCAAATCGAACACTTTAGAAATGTTTTTTACTATTCCAAACTACTAGCTTCGTATGACTGTATATCCTTCAATCACTTCCGAAGACGCTCAAAAGTTCTAAAGGCCACTGATTTATTGTGCTGCTATGAATCTACCAAGTCGCAGTCTTAGTAGACGCGAGGCCACGGTTCAAACCCCAGGTCAGGTATATTCAATAAAACGAAATACGAAGAATTATTTCTTCAGCGAATTCTTCTCAGCAGATTTCTGGGAAAAACTCTGAGAGTAAACAAAATTTGCCAAGAAAAGTTTCTCAAAAATCTGTCGTTTGGAGTCGACTTTAAGCTGTAGGTCCCACCACTCATATATAAAAGTTAACGCACACAACATAAGTGGTGTGAGAAACTAGGTCGTAATCCTCACTAAAGGATTGTAATGACCAATTATGTTATGGGATTTTAGGAATTATTTTTTTTCTATTCCAAATTACAGCATATCCTTTAATCACTTTTAAAAACACACCAATGTTGTTAAAGCTACTGATTTATTATACTGTTTTATGTAGCCGTTCATAGTACTGTGAAAGTAATCCTAAGTAACTTGGGTGAAATACCGACAGAAACGCTGGGAAAATTATAGTAAAATTGAATGGACTACCTACGGTATACTTCAATATTTCCACCATCATCCAAATTGTGAAAAGTTTACTTTAAAAAAAATCTATTCGCGATGCTTGATCGGAAGCTAATCGTCCAAATGAGCTAGCAGTTCGCGGTCTTATTAATCATTGTGGCACTAATTTTACTCTCCTCCATATAAAGCCATCAATACGACAAAGAAATGTATTTGCTGAAGACAATATGGCTGCTGCAGCGAGAAGCGTAAATGAAGACGCCTTAATATCGATTTGTTTCCAGCTTAGTCGTTCTACAACAAGTGAAACTTTACTTGAAGATCTTGGCTTAAATGTCCATAAAATACAGATCGTAGAAGAAATGACGTCAAAAGGCTAGAGCTGGCGTCGTATAGCTGCTTTTTAAAACTTGTCGTAAATGATAATTTTTATCAAAGGATTGTATTTAGTGAAGAAATTCTTTTCTAGTTAAATGCCTATACCAATAAGCAAATTTGCAAAATTTGAAGTGAAGATTGTTCCGAAGACGTTAAAATATTTTATTTATGAGTAACGGGACCAACAGTTTAAAATCGACTCCGAACGACAGATTTGAAAAACTTTTCATTGCAGTTTTATTTACTGTGTAGTAACATACACTGTCGTCCATTTTCTTAAGTATATTTGTTTGCAATGGCAAACGACACTCTTTTGCAATGAGTCCAACAACAAACAATCGCGTTGTGTAGTCATGCTACTTCATTAAAGTACGATCAGCTCTCGTTATGTTGTACAATCACCACGGTTGCTGTTACGATGAGACCGTTATACCTTCCACTGTAAACATAATGCTTGATCAGCACTTGAGAATGAGAAATCAATTGTAAATGAATTGTAAATCAACTTTAAATAGAGAGCGGAGCTTCTGCACTGGACATAAACAAACAATTAACATTTCTTTTGTTTACAACAGAGTCTATTCCAAAAGACTTCTAAGAGAAAGTTGCCAAATAAAATCATTTTTTTCATATTTCGTCTTGATCAAAATGTCTGAGCTGGGGTTTGAACCAAAGCCTCTCGTCTAATAAGCCAATAATCACCATTAAATCCATTAACATGGACTGCTTGGTGCAGTTCATACGCTGTCCTTATTTGTTTAAAAAGGATCAAAGAAATGTTGTTACTGAAATTATGTGCACTATTGTGGACTCAATTTTTTATTCCAAAAAGTTATTAGTTTAACATCAGCAACATTTGATTTCAATAACACAGCTCAACTTGATATAGAACGTGCTTAACAATTGATTTATTTCTTCTGAATCTAACTTATATCGTGGGTTTACGCCAAGTCGCAGTGAACTTCATACTAAAAATTTTTAATGTTTTGAACTTATCCACGAGATGGTAATAAGAAAATTGGATTTCGTTGTTTCTAGACAACGATAGATGGCAGCACCATTATTTTTGGTTCTACTACAGCAGACTAAGTGCCTGCTTAAGTGGAAAAAATAGATTAACGACACGGAAACAAGGCAGAATAACAACCAACCGGAACTTATGGCAACAACAGCAGCCAACCGAATAAGATTGAAAATGCTTTGTGGAAGCCATATGCTACCGAGAGGTGCAATGGGAGAAAATTCAACAAAATATCTGTCTTTGGCATTTGTTCATGCGAAAATTGTACTTTTCATTACATATTTGGTTGCATTATTATTACTCGTTCGAGGTACCTTGTCGATTATTACCAGAAATATGTGTGGTGAAAGAAAAAATCTGGACACTTGACACAATATCAACACTGAAATGATTTATACTGGGAGTGCATAAGACGGATAAATTTGTCGCGGATCCCTTTTTTCCAGATACTGGTGCTACAGCTCATTGAAAACTTTCTCGAAATCATTGAAAACAATACATGAAGGTTGCTGGGTCCCATTGACTTGTTCCAATACGATTCGGACTGATGCAATATAGAAGAATATTGTGACCGCAATCCTGCCTGTGAGTTTCAGAGTATATTATTTACTTTACTCGCTATTCGGTCCAAAATGTTTCGGCATTGGACCTTGAATATCATACAAAGTAACATGATTCACCCAGTAGCTACAATCCTTCGAAATTTCGAAGGGATTTGAATTTGAATCCCTAACCAGCATTTCTTAATTTTCACTCTCAGCTTGTTCGCGGTCGGAAACTGTTAAGAATTTCATATGTTTTCGATAGGATTGCAATAGAGAATGTACACCTACATACCTTGGAAGTAGATCGAAATAATTAGGGGAAAAAACTTTTTACTCTTAGATGTAATACGTACAGTCAAAGTTTTCTTCAAGTTTAGTGATGAATGGCTAGATTTTTGTATGGAGTTAAGCGTACGAGAGACAATCAATATGTCCATTACTTTCATTAATGAAACACACACAGGGGTCTCATAGAATCCAAGTCGGTTTTGCCTTTTGTCGTTTTTGAAAACCAATATTGAATTCATTTGGTGTCACAAATCCAAGTCGGTTTTCTTATTTTCGAATTGAAATAAAACCGATGTTCGAAACAGCTGTTGTTTACATTTGTGTATTTATTTACAATTTTTATTAATTTTCTTTTTGACAAAATATAAAGCATTTTTAATAAAAAAAATAAATCTTTTTAAATAAATAAATAACAAAATAAGATTTTGTTGCTTGAGGAAGAGCGTTCAGAAAAGGTGAAATGACAAATACTGCGAGATTGTAGCAACCCACTGGAGTTGCCGGAGGCAGCTTACCACATCAACTGAAACCAAGAAAGACAATTTTGCATATCTGGAATGCTGTTTGTTCCAAGCCCAAATAATCATGTGTTTGAACCGATTACATCAAGCTAAATCTACGGCCAATAAGAATATTCATTGGATGGAATCAGAAGTGTGTGATCCACTATGAACTACTAAAACCGAGCCAGACTATTACGGGAAACCTGTACAAGCAACAATTAATTCATTTGAAAAGAGCGTTGACTCAATCAAAAACCATTTGAGAAACAGTGGATGAGAAGTTTTACCTCACCTACCATTGATTTCAGTTTCGGTCACTAGAAGATCTTATCAGAAGATGTTATTTTCCTTTAAAGGTAACTACGAGGTTTTAGTCTGAGCTTAACAGTGCACATATGCTATGTTTCTGGATTTGTAATAAAGTGTGTGTCTTATGTATTTCGCGCATTCTGTTGCGCTACACAATCTTACTTCTTTAAGTACTCTTCCGGTAAATTCCTACCACTTGATGTAGCCAACTAACCACAGCCAGGCCATCTGGTCACACAAAGTCCCATGAATAGCAGGATTAGCAAATGCGATGTAGAAACACATGGGTATTTCATGTTTTCCTCAAGTTAAGGATCTTATCTTATTACTTGGTACTTGGCTATATTTACTTGTATACATACTATTATACTTTTTATACATGAGCGGCGGGACGTACAGTTTAAAGTCGATTCCGAACGACAGATTTTTGAGAAACTGTTCATGGCAGTTTCATTTACTCTCAGAGTCTTTGCCAGAAATCTGCTGAGAGAAAGTCGCCGAAGAAATATTTTTTCATATTTTCGTTTTGATGTCTGACCTGGGGTTTGAACCTGGGCCTTACGTCTAATAAGCCAACACACTAACTACTAGACTACGGCGACTTCAATGTGCTTGGCTATTCTTCCGAATAGTGAGAGAGACCGCTTTTGAATAGGACAGGCGAAGAAGTCTGCCGAAGTTAAAATTGAAGCTATTTATAAAGTAAAATTAAAGTTGTTTTTATTTCATATAAGAAACAGACAGCTGTTAGCTGCTTGGTTTATTTCCAATAACAAAACCGACAAAATGACATTCTGTGACACCTAAAACCGATACTTATTCAAGTTCGAAAACAAAACCGAAAATCTTGGATTGTATGACACCAAATTGATTTTTGTGTCGTTTTCAAATCCAATTCCGACATTATTGGATTCTGTGACATCCCTGACAGACGGTTTTTGCGTAGAAATCAATTTGATAAAATGATATTAAAAAACCACATTATGTCATAAAGATGTTAATTGCTGTATTGATTTAGATTTTAAATCATTTCACTACTAAATTTCATCAACATTTTCATTCATGCTTGAATAAACGCTGATTTATTCATAAACGTTAGCACATACTCAACAGTCCTGGAAAAAGTTATTCGGTGCTAAATTTTTGTATTTCTTCTTGGGTGTTTTACTTTTGGGGTTAACAGAAGACAACCTACCATTCGCAACAGAAACAGAACAAAATACAACATTCACACATAAACTTTTATTTAATGCATTCAACTGTAAGAAAACCCTTTCAATTTGTAAAAGTTTATTACGTACTCGTATTCCGAATATTATTTGACGTTTATGTGAGTTCAAGTATTTTTCTTTTTAATTACGAAATTAGCATAAATTCTTGTGTTTCTACTCACGGAGGCCGTCAGTCAGTTAGTCATTCATTCAGTTGCTATTCAAATATTTATTTCGGTTCTTTTCACATTTCTTTCTTTCTTTCTTGGCTTGTCAGAGGCTGTAAACAACAACGACTGTTTCACATATTGACTGACTGCCTTCTCCTTTGACAAGAGCTGTTGGTTTGAAAGCACTTGCTGTAGCTATTACAAGAGGTGTCAAAGAGCGCGTTGGCGTCTTTTAGTATGGTTTTATGTCTGAAGACATAATTTCTTATGCTTCAAAGGCCACAATCAGTCGTTTGTTATTTTATTTTGTCGGATTTTTCTAGATCTTACCAAATCCGTTTATGGGAACATTAGAATTTGTTTCTGAATTTCTTAAAAGCCTCTAACGATACATTATGTAAATCAAAAAATGTCTTTGTAATTCATAATGAATTTTTTAATACCTTTACGTACCTTTAACCCTGGACGGTTACTGTTAGTCGAATCGATGAAGCTCATTTACATACTCTTTATCATATAACTCTTTTATGTTTGACCAAATTTCACTCTTTTTTTCAACAACGTTAGTTGATAATGAAAGCTTGTAGTGAGTAAACGTACTCTGGTCACCCATTATTTTAATCCTGGATGGTCATTTCCGTACAGTAAGGTTACTTTTCGTTGAATCGACGAACAAAAAAAATTTTTATTTCGTCTACTGACTGCAAGCTTTCGTTATCAACCAACATTTTTGATAAATAGAGCGAAATTTGGTAAAAATAAAAGAATTATATGATGAAGAGTAAATTAGCTTCGTCGATTCAACGAACAGTAACCAATTACGGTTAAAGTATTCGTCGATTCAACGAAGAGTAACCTTAATGTACAAAAATGAAGAGTAACCGTCCAGGGTTAATGAGCAATGAAAATAAAGTCACCAAACAAAATAAAGTTTTTCCAGTTTTATCAGCAGATGACTGCTCTACCTTTGGTATTTGAGTTCTACTCTTTATCTGCTCGACCTTCTTGTAATGTTCGTTTTTGGTGCTATTTTCTCTGAGGCTTAGTTGGTGGAGGTTTAATTTTTAAGATTTTTAGTCATGACGAATATTTTTTAATCTTTTCCCGGATTGAAGTCAGGCTTGCTACATCACGTTATTATTTACGAAATAGTTTGAAAGGATAGGTTAGATTAGCAGGTAGCTTGTCGTTTACAAGCAAGTTCACTCGGTGCCTTATGTGGCCCATTGTGTTACCCAGTGCGACGTAAGACCCCTTGTCATGATCTGTTAGTTGTGTATTCGAAGCACGCCGAGCTCCGGACGAAACCGGCCAGTTTCATTAGTGGTACGTTCGCCACTATGCCCAGATCGTCAAACATTCTGACACCCAAAAACTGATAAATTCTGTTCTGAAGTGCAGAGCACTCGCATAAAAGGTGTCGTGCAGAAAATAGGTTGAAAACTATCGGGCATGTTCTGAAAAACGCAAATCGCCTAAATTTTGCGGTTTCGTTTTAAAAACGCCAAGAGGATGTTCTGGCGAACGCAAATCGCTAAAAATTTGTTTATACGATTCGAAATCGCCAAATAAGTGTTCTGGAAAACGCTTAACGCTAAAAAATTGCAATTTTAAATCGTGCGATTGTCAGAACATGCCTGTATATTGAAGTCGCCATAGTCTGGTAAGCAGTGTGTTGCCTTATTTGACGTGAGTCCTTAGTTAAAACTTCTGCCCAGACGTCTCGAACAAAACGATATATGAAAAAATATTTCTTTGGTGACTTCCTATCTCAGCGGATTTCTGGCGAGAACTCTGACAGTAAATAAGATTGACATGAAAAGTTTCTCAAACTGATTGTCGTCTAGCATAAGTTCTGAGAAAAGCTGCTCAATTCTATCGTTCAGAGTTGACATTTAAAGTGTAGGTTCCGCCCTCATGGATAAAATTAACACACAGCATGGGCGTTATGATAATTTGGGCCCTAATCCAGACTAAATTGTTGTAATGGCAACAAAGCGGGCCATTTTTAATTACTTGGTCGATTTTTGTTAAAACCGTTACGCGTAACTGTCATATTCTTCCTTCTCATTACTAACCATATATTTATTTACGTTGACGGAATTGACACCAAGAAAGGTATTGTTTTGTGTCTAGTGGGATTGAAACAAAACTTATAAAAATGTGCTTTTATCGGCTGGCCCATCTATCGGTTTAAATTTCAACCATTGGTTAATTCGGATCTGACAATACTTATGTCATTCTATTTTGTCACAAAATTCAGTATATTATCTTAACTGGATATAACGAATCGATTTACGCTTAAGCAACGTTGGGATTAATTGGCCAACGAGAAACTGCACGATGATGCTGATTTTGCAAAAAAAAAAAAAAAAATCTGTTCGGATGTAGCTCATTTTCATCTTGGTGGGTACGATAATAAGCAAAATTGCCATATTTGGTTCTCAGAAAACATAAACGTGGTCTTGCAGAAGCTAATACATCCACTACGAGTGACTGTTTGAAGCGGTTTGCGGACCAAAGGCATCATTGGCCCATATTTCATGGAAAATGAAGACGGCGCAACCGTTACGGTCAATGGAGATACCATTAAAACCGATTTTTTTTACCCGCTCTTCATTGTATTGATGTGATGGATGTTTGGTTTCAACCGGGTGGTGCAACATGGCGCACATGTCACATTCGATTTATTCTGTCAAACCTTTGATGCCCTTTTAATTAGCCGAAAATGGCAATTGGCCGCCAAGAAGCTGCAATGTGACACCGTTAGACTATTTTCTGTGGGGCGTCGTTAAAGAAGAGTGTCATGCCGACAAACCAGAGGCAATTGAGCATTTGAAGGCCAACATTCGTGATACCATTATCGAGATACGAAACCATATACTCGAAATATTGCACGAAAATTGGTCCGATCGATTGAGGTACTGTAGGGCCAGCCGCGGCGAACATAGGAATGAAATAATATTTCATTTCTAACCGGAACAATTATACTTCACAACAAAAAAAAAAAAAATAAAAAAAATAAGTAAGTAAACTTTTAAATGGTCCACCCTTTAGCATGAATACTTTGGTATACAAGAGCTCTGTTCAAAGTGAATGCCACGTTGGTTCACAACAATACTCCCTAAACCAATTCCACCATATAAAAACCCGAATTTTTGTGTCAATATTTATATATTGACAATATATGTAGATAATTGAGATTTAAAAGTAAATTGCTGTATACAGTAGATTCCTTTAACTATTGTTTTAAGAAATCTCAAAATCAATTCAAAAATAATCTGAAAAATACAAGTCAATTGAATCGAAAATAATCCAAAAAAAGAATTAACATTTGCAAGTAACGAGTTAACAGCTTTTCAAGATAATGTGTCCATCTACTATACTTGAATTGATTTTTCCATTTTGCCGTTTGATTCCCTTCTTATTGTTGTTCTTTTCGTTATTTGCAATTGGTTTCTTCACTTCACTTCATTCGGTTGTTCACTTGTTAAAGGATTTTATAAAAACAATACTTGATTCTATGAAACGATTACGAATTGTTTTTACTTGTTAAAGAATAAAACGTAAAAAAGACTAAGAAAACGAACTTTAAAGAGGAAAATACGATATAAAAGAAATCAAAAACAAGGAAAATATTAATATTCAATTCAATTTCCTTTATGCCAACATCTGTCATCCACTGTAATGGAATGTGTCATCATCAGCACGTAAACGTTAAATTTTATTGAATCGGACTTTAATGTTTGTTAGAAGTAGCACTGAAAGTGTGGTTAAGGCTAACTACTAATTATATCTACGCGGAATAAAGTACAGAGTTTGACATGCTTGGGCATTATGAGTTCTCTAAAGCCCCCGCCGCAGGCTGGCCTAGAGGTCATCCGCGGTCGGGTACGCTTCAGAACTGCATAAAGTAGAACCAAATCTACTTTAGAATTGCCTACATGGTATCAGAGACTATTTTCGGAAGAACTTACAAAATTCAAACTCCCACACGGGAAGAGTGGGTTGCTAAAGCTGTTATCGGTGACGGTGACATAACGATCTTCACCGTTGGCACAAATATGGAATGTGTAACTGGATATGGATATCCATTTCTTCGGCAACTTTTTGAAAAATCTGTCCTCCGAAATCGACTTTAAACTGCTAGTCCCATCACTCATGTATAAAATGAACACAGGCAACATTGTGGTGTGAGAAGCTAGGTCATAATGACTAATTATGTGTGCACGTGTATCTATGTATGTATATCTGTTCCAATATGCTGGTATGGAAAGGGTCATACGGATGACGTAACCAGGCCAGAGTATTCCTGGCGGAGATTTTTACTATTGAACATGCTACACATACGATTGAAAGCAGGAACCTACTTTCTTCGAATTTTATCCCAGGTGTGGATAATCAAGCAGCAATCAAAGCGGTGTGATCCCACCTAGCCAAATCAAAGGACGTCAGGAGTTGCATGGACTCTCTATGCTGTAGACGTCGACACAACACCCATCGCTATTGGGATTCGGGCCACTCTGGCTTAGAGGGAAAGGAAGATGCGGACAAATTGGGACGCAAGGTATCTGAGATATTTAAGGAAGAGACAAGAGAGAGAGAGGGGTTATATGAGCCCCTACAAGAATACTTTTTCAAATTGAAAAAACAGCAACAACAACAAGCCGTAAGTGGTCCAACAGGACATTTGAGAAAGACGATAAATGAAGTAATTTGTAGGTTTGAGTACTTACCAAACTGATCTTTGTATAAGTGCATGCCATGCGGAATTTGGTATCTAGTTGTGGAAGCCACATGTCGTTTTCCACCATCAAACCGTTTTAAATTTTTGTAAAATTTCGATTAACGTCCCTCTGTTTCCTGTTACATTAAACGGGCATATGATATTTTACACCCTGCTTCAAATTTAAAACATATTTTGAAATTCAATTGTTTTTTAAAAAGAAAAATATACTAAATTGAAGTAGTCTATGTAAGTAGTCCTATGAACTGATATAACTGGATACCTAACAAGACAACAAATAGGCTGCTTTCCAAAATGTATCAGTACAAACTTTGTATGCAGTTCTACTACTGTATATAAACTATGTAGGTATGCAAAGTAACCAAACAATGCATCAACTATAAATCCGATGCCTGATTCCTTTCTGACTGCGTTAAAAATACACATTGACGACGTTTTGAAATAGAATACATTGTATATATTTTGTACGGCGGCATTATGAAACACGATACTTTGTTCAAACACAAAGCAACTAACATTTTGGAAGGCAGTCATTGTGTTTACATCAATGCTTTATGGTTAGAGATACTCTGAATATAGTTTGTAGCAGTTTTATATACACGTAGTAATAGTTTAGCGACAATTCACCAAGTAACTGTGGACATGTGTTGTTGTTTCTGTTGTAGCAATTTCCTCTTGTTTTCATTTGAAAACTCTTACTGTGCTTTAAACCCCTTTTTTATTCGAAATCTCTGAAAACAAAATGTATTGAGTCCAATAAGAGAACTCCAAATTTATTTTTTTTTCATTCTGTTCGTGCTTCTCTGTAGAATTTTTTCCAATACAAATTGGCTTTCTAATTAAAAAAAAAACTCCAATGAAAATCGAAGTGAGAGTTTTCAACTCATCGGCGACTACAACAATACTAATAAAACAACAACTAGTTTTGCGGGTTTCTAAACTATTATTTGATTTTTTTTCATTTATTCTCCATTTGTTACAATCCTTTATTAAAAAATGTATTCTTCCTTTTTTTTTGACAGAGAATTGCTTAGAGATTCCTCTATTTATTCTGAATAAAATAATAGTTTTGTGTAGATTTTATTTTCTTTGCAGCGTGCATTTGAAATTAAAATCTTTGTGATTCTGCTGCTACCACACTATTGTTTGAGGCTTTTGTTTAATGGAAAAGGCAAATATTGTTTTATTTTTTTTTTTGTTCATAAATTTCAGTCGCCATATTGCAAATAAAAAGAAGGATAAGAGAAATAATTAAAAAGAACGAACATATTTGTGAAAATTCTTAATTATTGACACATTTTTTTTAAATTACCAATATTTGCAAAGCTATTAACTGTAGAAGTGCTGGCTCTATTTGCCATTAAAAAGACTAAACAAACTATTGGGTCTTCCATCTTGTTGAAGCCAGATCTTTCAAATTTGTTGCCATATAATCAATCATATATACATACATCCATACACAATTTGGTCACTATAATCCTTCAGTAGGGATTACGACCTAGCTTCTCACGCCATTAAAGTTGAATGCGTTAATTTTGTACATAAGTGGCGGGACCTACAATTTAAAATCGACTCCGAACGACAGGTTTTTGAGAAACTTTTTCATCGCAATTTTATTTACTCTCAGAGATTTTGAAATTTGCTGAGAGGAAGTCGCCGAAGAAATACTTTTTCAAATTTCGTCTTATTGGAGATGTCTTGGCCTCACATCTAATAAGCCAACACAGAACCTATTGGACTACAGCAACTTCAAAGAATTGATAGGGAGTAGAAAAGCCCCTCCAATTTATGGCATACAAATAAAAAATTTGAAAAATTATTTCAATACGTTCCATAATGTCAAATATCAGACTACAGTACTTAGCTCTGAAATTTTTTGTGTGGTAATTAAAGGCAAATACGTACGAATGGTGTATTAGTTAATGGACAATAAATGGCCATGTGTTTTAAACTAATTTGTGCTTAGTTTTTCTTCTCACGAAAGCTCATCATCACACCTAATAGTCGATGAACCTGTAATTTAGTTTCAAGGAGGGCAACATAGATAAATTGTGGTTATGTAGAGATTAAATAAAAATTATTACCATTCTGTTACTTATGTTAACCATACGATTTGTTCAAATACATACACACACAATTGGTCATTACAACCCTTTAGTCAGGATTACGACCTAGATTCTCACACTACTTATGTTGTGTGCTTTAATTTTTATACATGAGTGGCGGGACCTACAGTTTTTTTCATGGCAATTTTATTTACTTTCTGAGTTATTGGCGGAAACCTGCTGAGAGGAAGTCGCCGAAGAAATATTTTTTCATATCTCGTTCAGTTGGACCTGGACCATGTCTAATAAGCCACACACTACCTACTAGACCACGACGATTAGTTCAAATGCTTGCGATAAAGCAGGACAAAAGAAAATGAATCCGAAAGGATAATAAGGTTATTATTAACAAATTTAAAACTGTTTGAAAAGTTACTGACATTCAAATTAATGTCAGCCGTCCGACCATCAATTTATTTCAGGAAGAAATATATGTACGTATTACCCAACAAACATAAGTGTAATCAAAAAAAAGAAATACTAAAGTTTCATTTTGATACATGTCCCCCTAGACTGCGACAGAGTTTGTAAGCGAAGGACTATGTATTTCTGAGTATATAATTTCCACGACATTTTGTTCTCTTCTTTTGTATTGGTCCAGTGCAGTCCTACATAGGTTAATTTCGTATTGTATAAAAAAGTGTATTTCTTCCATAATTTTTTTTGTATATGTATGTTCTAATTTAATATTTTTGTATAGTTTTCCTTTTTTTGACTTTATTGTGTGCATTTTGCATTTGCTCACTCTCCCACTGCTTTTCTAGTTATCCTAATGTTTGCTTTATCGACTTTTATTACTTTAGAGATTTTCGTGAACTTTTGTCTCAGAATACTTATTCTAAATGTACTTTATTTTTTCCCTGATTTTTATTTTGTTTATTTTAGTTGTTTTCATTTCATCATCCATTTCAATGAAGTTTGGAGAAATATTGCACTATCTATAATTATTGTTTATATTTCTTTGGTTTATTTATTCTTACATCTTTTTATAACACTTCTGCCTTTATTATTTATGTTCCTCTTTCTCACACACATATCCCTTAGTAAAACAACGGTTTTTATATAAAAAAAATTGAGTACCAATGCAATAACTTGAAAGGATTTTATTTTTTTCCTATTTTGGGCTCTCCCAGTGTCTTTAGTTGGATTACTTTTCATATCATTAATCTCTATATAGGCACGCACATATGTACATATGTATATACCTATTTAGCTACATACTTTCTCCATCTCTTCATTTTAATTTTTAATAAAAATACAATTAATTTTTCCACTAAAATCGAATTACCTTTCCTTTTTGTCACCGCTTTTGATTTGTATCCTTGTCTGTCATGTTATTCATTCGACATGAGAGCAAAAACTAAATTTTATTTCCTTCAAATACTTGAAAAGAGAGTAATGTTTTGCTATTTTCTACTTTATTTATACGTATGTGTTGTTATCGCATTTTGAACTGAATATTTCGATTTAAAGTGTAACTCCATGCAATCACATGCATTTTATTGTATGTACACAGTATTATCTCAACAGGTCATTTTCTACACATTGTCAAAAGTTACTCTCTTTTTGTAACAAGGCATGTTACTTTTGTAAATTTTATATACTTTTATTTTTTATAATAAAGCGTTTATGCGCTCTATTTATCTCTTATCGAAAGCTAATGCCTGTAAACACTACAAATGTTGCTGTAATATGTTTATAACTTGCGCATTATGTGTAGCAACATACACAGGCATGTGCCATAGTAAACAATTTTACTAAGGAAAAAACATTTAATGCTGATATTTTCAAAATGTTGAAGAAACATTTTAAACAACATGTTGCTTATTGACGATAAATGTGAACTACAAAAGTTTTTATAATTTGCTCTACTGTGTGTGATGAATTTCAATATAAAAGTCATACGAAATTTAAAATATCTCTGAACTTTAAAACACAACCTTATAACAACGGGTTTGTTTATGTACATTTTTTATCTGCTGAAGGAAGAATATATTCATTATATAACAAAGCAATTAAAAAACAAATAATTACATACTTACATACCTACATATCATTGGTCTCATGTAGTAATGCCCTAACTTACACTTTTTTCAAAATTGATTTTTTTTGTGATTCCAATGCATTTTACAGTTTTCCAAGTGTTTTTACCTTCTCCTGTAAAGTTTCAAATATGCGAGATAGGGCATTTCTACATGAGACCAATGATATGTAGGTATGTAAGTATGTAATTATTGGTTTTTTGTATATGTTTTTTTTTTTTTGTTTATGTATATGTATACATACCTACATATATAATTGCACATTACAACCCATCCGTCAGCATTATGATCTAGATTCTCACTGTACTTATGATGCGTGTTTTAATTTTATACACGAGTGGCGGTAAATATAGTTTAAAGTTGACTACAAACGTCAGATTTTTTGGGCCACCTATCGGTTTAAATTTAAACCATCGGTTATTTTGAATCTGACAATACTTATATCGTTCTATTCTGTCACAAAAATTCAGTATATTATCTCCACTGAGCGTAATGAATCAATTTGCGCTTGAGCAACGTTGGAAATTATTGGGCCAACGAAAACCAGCACGATGATGTCCATTTTGCCAAAAAAAGCATTTTTTCAAATGAAGCTCATTTTCAGCTCGGTGAGGAAGTTAATAAGCAAAATTGCCGTATTTGGGGCTCAGAAAACCCACACGTGGTCATACAAAAGCCAATGCATTCATTACGAGTGACTTTTTGGTGCAGCCTGTAGAGCAGAGGCGTCACACGTGGTCTTACTTAGAAGTCAGTACACCCACTACGAGTGGCTGTTTGAAGCGGCTTATTTGGCATTATTGGCCCATATTTCTGTGAAAATAAGGACGGCTCAACAATTATGGTCAATGGAGACACATATCGCACCATGATAACCATTTTTTTGTACCCTCTCTTCATCGTGTCGATGTGAACGATGTTTGGTTTCAACAGGATGTTGCAACTTGCCACACATCTCATGCCACAATCGATTTATTGCGTCAAACGATTGATGGCCCTTTAATTAGCCGAAATGGTGTCGTCAATTGGCCGCTGCGATTTGTCATCGTTGGACTATTTTCTGTGGGGCGCCATTAAAGAAAAGTGTTATGCCGACAAAGCAGAGACAATTGAGCATTTGAAGACTAGCATTCGTGATGTCATTGCCGAGGTACGACAACATACACTTGAAAAAGAGCAAGAAAATTGTTTCGATCGACTGAGGTACTGTGAGGCAAGCCGCGTTACCCATATAAATGAAATAATATTCCTTTTATAACCGGAGCTTCACAATAAAAAAATAGATTTGAAACCGTTTTTGTTTAATTGCATCTTTAAATTTAAAGTTTTAAATCACCCACCCTATATTAACACTCTGAGCAGGGTTGGCAGAAATTTTTTTTAAAAACTTTTTATTTCTTAGAAAATAAACTTTGTTTTTTACAAAAAAAAACTAGTTTTCTACAAAAGCATCAACATTTTTCAAGGAAACACAGGAGACCACAAAATACACAATATTTTATTTAAAAATGTAAATATTTCGTGTTATTGTTGAATTTATTGAAATTTCGATTTTTTCGAAAAATCTGCCAACACACTACCTACTAGACTACGACGACTTTGTAATCTCTCTGATTTCTGCAATATGATGAACGTATAATTCATATTACGAACTGATATCAAATATCACTCATACGCTATGTTATATTTTGTTATTTTAATTTGAAGCCATTAATCAGCTTTTACACGCTAATACAAGCCCCAGGTACTTTGTCATACGTAAACTACCAGACATGCACAAACGCATACAAATATTTACTTAAATGGCAAAGCATGATTGATAAACATAGAATATTGACATACTTGTCACTCCTCTCTAAATGACATTAAAATTTATTTTTACGTGTTTAAACAATACTGTACGAGTACGTACCAGGCAATAAAGCTGAAAAAAGCCTGTCAGCAATTTGTTAATATGTTTTTCTGATTTTTAAAAAGACAAAAAAATACTTGGTTAACATAGAAACACATGTCTGCATATAAACATTTATTACATACATTAGGGTACATACATACATACGTACCCTAATTAACCGTTTTAAGATGACGTAATTCTTTTGAAACCACATGTCGTTGGTGTTTAGATCATCCAATTCAGGACAGGAGTTGGTATTCTTCGATTTATAGTGCTCGTTTGATCAACGTTGTTCTCAAAACAGCGTAGACCGATGACTGAACAGTTACTTTTGCGAGATGCATTTGATGTTCTTGGATGTCATGTGGATTGCTATCGTTTTAAATTAGAGAATTCTCAATTTTGTTTGTCCATGTATAAAATTATCCAGAAATAGACGTTATCGTTGAAAATGGTTTTCGGATAAAATTAGGATCAGCGACTACACGTCGTTACGTATAGTTCTCGCGTAACTAGAATTTCCTACGTGTTTCTATGTGGATGGCGTCTGATTCAAATTCAGCCTGATTTATGCACCCAGGTACTGTCCAGAAAGAGAAGCTTTGGCTGGGATTTGAACGGTGCTATATTGCACACTGAATGGCTTTCAAACGAACAAAAATTTCTATCATATCTCACAAACAATTTATTTTATTTTTGAAGATTGGAAGCTCTTAATGAAAGCGTATACTCATTAGTCACTTGGTATAGTTAATTGGTACTTCACCGTCGTGTAAATACGGCAGTTACTTATTGATCCACACAGGCTGATGTTGCATATACACGTCATCATTTAATTGATTACAGCGGCTGATGCCATCTGAATATGGTAACCGTCTAACGGCTTACGGCAGTAGGGATTATTGTTTAAAAAATTAAGAATTTTTCTTGGTAAGAGTTTCGTATGCGTAATTGTAGTCAGTAGTGACACTGTTGCGTTAATAGCTTAAGATTTACAATAAATTAGATTTATGGGTGAATACGAGTCTAAAAATCAACTTTTACTCGTTTTAATATGCACACTTTGGTACACATATGAACTTAAACTTTAAATCTTAAGCTAAATGCGAATGCATAATATACAGTGGACAGCAAAAGTCTTAGTATGGCAATATATTTTAGCAATTTCATGAATTTTAGCCAAAAGTTTGTATAAAAATTTATAGTTTTTATATTTATTTTATTAATTTATTTCTGTTTTATTATAAAACAAAAAATTTTTAAGTTTTTCATAAAACAAGAGAAAAATAAGGAAAAGTTTCAGATGACTCCATAGGCACCTCCAAGGAGAACTCTGACAAAATTTAAATTTTAAAAAAATAAAAAAGGCCTAATATATGAAAATGTTATCCTTTGTATTTAGTAGATTATCTCTTAAGGTCAAGCACTCCATTTAACCCATTTCGAATTGAATGCACAAGTTTTGTTCAGTGTGTTCTAGTGGCACCATGAGCAAGTTTTTCGGTTGACTTTTGTTTGCGATTTAGGGATTGCGTAACAGTTTTTTCAAATGATCTCCTAAATACTTTCTTGAGGTCATATCGGAATTTTGTGCAAGAGTATTAAGCCTGTGGGGACTTTTTTTGTAAAAATATATTGCCGTACTAAGACTTTTGCTGTCCACTGTAAGTACTTAAGTATATTTTAGCTGCATATTCTCTTGTTGTTGTTTTTATTTACTATGTACAGTGGTGGGAGAACATCAGTGTATTTGAATTTCCTTTCTTTGACTTCATTCACAGTCTGTTTTCAAAGCTTGAGGGTGAATATATTTCACTTCTTTACGTCATACATTTTAGTGAATACATTGAAATTAAAAAAAAGTATCGTTAAAAAATATAACAATCGTCTGACACTCTGACACTATAGAAACGTTGGTTACTTATTTTATTGGTCACTACAACCCTTTTGGCAAGATTAATACCTAGCCTCACACACCAACCATTTCGTGTGTGTTAATTTTATAAATGAGTGGCGGAACAACTAACAGTTTAAAGTAGACTCCGAACGAACTTCAAATTTTTTACCCTCAGAATTTTTTATCAGAAAACTGCAAGGCGAAAGTTACCGAAGAAATATTTTTTTATATTTCGTTTTGTTCGAGATTTCAGAGATTTCTGAGAAGCCAACAAACTATCAACTAGACTACGGTGACTCAACAAAAACCAAAGTGTGGTTACCTAGCCCACTCAACCAGCCCTAACAGCTCTCAACCAGCCTATGCCACTAATGAATCTGTGAAGAGCCTTGATGTCGGCTCTCGACACAGAATTCAAACTCTCAAAGAAGGCTCTGCCAAGGGTCCTCAGCCTCAACCTACACAGGCGTGAGTAGTTACAGAGAAGGTGTTCGATAGTCTCTAACTCCTTCTCATCGCAACATGCCCTGCAATAGTCCGGCTGGGATCTGTTCCAGATTCCCGTCAGCGACCTAAGCTTGCCTTGTGATAAAACCGACAACCAACCTTAAGCTGGCCTTATCCAAGCCCAGCAGCCAACCTGTTCCCTTACTGTCCACAGCAGGCCACAGACATCTAGAAACAAAACAACCCGATCCGTTCCCCCAACGCCTCTGCTCTTCCTCCGTAGAGGTGGCAGATTGGGGGGTTAGGATCAACTATAAAATCGCCCCCAGAGATCGAACCTAGCGAGGGCATCCGCCGTCTTATTGCCCAGTATTCCGCTATGACCCGGAACCCAGCATAGACGGGCTGGGCCACTAGCTATGGCCCCAATAGCCTTCAAGATTGCGAAAATCTCCGACTGAAAAATTCTGCAGTCCTCATTCAACCTGAAGTGTAGTTCAAGACCGAGTTCCCTACAGAAAACCCCAGCACCTGTACATCCGCCTAACTTAGACCCATCTGTGAAGATGGGTATACCTCTCTGCCCCTGGAGTACCCCACCACTCCATTGTGCCCTTTCCGGTATAAGTATTCTTAAACCAGGCAGGAACATAGCCTCAGGTACAATATAATCGGTAGCTCTTTCCGAAAGTCCATACTTCCCGTCAGGAAAGACGACATTCAGAACTCTGGAGCGATCTATCGAGCGCTGTTTTCAGCAGCCCGATTCCCTCAGACGTATGGCACTACGCGCTGCACACCGTTTGACATACAAATCAAGCGGTGTCAGGCAGAGCATAGTGTCAATAGCAGCCTGAGGGCAACTCTTCCTAACTCCAGTGATACCTGAGAAGGCAATCCGCTGAACATTATCTAAGATTTTCCGTTGAAAACTCTTATCTAAGGCACACCACCAAACAACGCAGCTATAAGTAATAACCGGTTTAACAATCGCCACATATATCCAGCGAATGGCCCTAAGGCGGAAGACCCCACCTCTTACCTATGGAGTTCCTCCACTGGTAGAAAGCATTCAGTCCCTTCTTCATTCTTTCCTCGGTGTTTCGTTTCCAGTTCAGCTTGCTGTCCAGGACAACACCCAAGAACTTGACCTCAGAAGACAACGGAAGCTCCCTGCCAGCTAACCTCGGCAACCTGAGTTTTTCAATTTTGTACCTACGCGAAAACAAAACGAGGTCTGTCTTATTCGGATTTATACCCAGACCACAGTTCGTAGCCCAAGAGGATAAAATTCCAAGAGCAGACTCCATCAGTTCCCCCAGCGTCGGCAAAAATTTTCCCCCTACCAGAATACCCAAATCATCGGCATATGCCACAACCCTAAAGCCCCTACTTTCCAGAAGCCTCAGACCAACATTAGCAACCAAGAGCCATAAGAAATGAAAAGTGTCTCAAAAATATGTTGTTCGGATTCGACTTTAAACTGTAGATCGCGCCACCCATATATAAAGTTAACACACACAACATGAGTGGTGTGAGAAGCTAGGCCGTAATCCTGAGTAAAGGGTTGTAATGGTCAATTATGTATGTATGTATGTATAGAAAACGACTTGGTATAAGGGACAGTAGTTAAAACGTATTCATTGTAGCATAAGTTATTGTATTTTATGAGTTGACTTACATTTGAAGGCTCCAATATGCCAGCGCTTATGACCCTATTCACAAATATCCACAATAAGAAGCAACAAGAGAGAAGCGTCTAGTCTGGTGGGACTACAATTTCCATTTAATATTCCTTTAAACAATTTAATGTAATTTGGTACAATTGGTTTGATTTCACATGTGGTTTCCACAACAAAATGCCAAATTCCGCATGGCATGTGCCTATGGAAAGACGAGTTTTGTAAGCAATTCATCTCAAGTTTTGAAGCAGTTTTTTCACCCACAAAAAACTACGTAACGTAATTGGTGAATACAGGTTTGTAGGTTTGCTGCAAAAGATGAACTGTTTTATTAACATGGCGAATATGTGTAGTAGTGTAGCCTCGAATAAAACGGTTTTTACTTTCCCATTGAAAATTAGTGTCTTGTTTTCACAAAGAAATGCTCATTTCAAACCGGTACACTTGGTACAATAATCGAATTATGTCAAGCAACCATGGTATGTAAACTGTTTTTGATATATGATTACTGTAACCATAATTATTAATGGCCTGCATCGGCTACATGTGTAATGTTATTGATAGTCGAAGTCAACTTTATTTCTTTTTTTATAATTTGCTGGAGTAGTAAAAATACAATAAAAATTAATTAAAATTATATTTTTATGCAGTTGCCCTGAACTTATGTCATGTTCCTGCTACTTTCATTAATATGCTTGTTATTGTTATTATTCCGTGTAACAAATATTAATACCTGATGTTATTAACACTGATGTTTTATGGGATGCTCGCTTACTGATTATAATAACAGGCTGCGACAGTGAAAATACACCCATGCAATGACATAGCGTACGTTGTGAGTTTTGTTGAGTAGAACTTAAAAATATTTTTTTATATTTCTCGAACACTCCAAACTTGTTTTATTTCACAAAAACGGTATTTTTGATGATTTTAATTTTACGGTAATTTTGTGTTAAGTGTCAATCTCATCAAAAGATAATCCATTTTCAGAATGTCATCACTTATTTCATATTTTTTAATTAAAGTTTGCTACTACGAACGGATAAACTTGAAAAAATATGGAAAACATACGCATTTGTTAAGTTTACCTCATCAAACCCCATAGCACGTTAAAGTGAAATAATATATATATGTATATCGTTTTAAAGGCCCATTCCTCTTCTTTCTAATAAGGTTTAAATTTTGGACATTGGTTCAGAGATGTTTGTGTAATGTTGTAAATTTAGGCGTAAAGTCTAAAAAACAGTTTTTGTCAAACAAAATAAGTTTGGAGGGTTCAGGAATATGAAAAAAAAAATTGAGTTCTACTTAACAAAACTCACAACCTACGCTTTGTCATTAGCAGGGTGTATTTAATTTTTTTTTTATTTTGTTGCATAGTGTAATTTATAATTTAATTATAAACAATAACAAGAGTAAGCTGATGCAAAATAAAACAGCTTCAGTAAACGATAAGCATACAAATTTTGTATTTTAATAAAAATGCTTTAAAATTGTAATTTTGCATATTTTTTTACCAACAATTCTCTGTAGTTAAAACTATCATAAACAATATTGAGATAAAAATTGTTATGATTTATGAAATTCTCATTTAAATTCCATTCAAATGTATTGTAGTGCGTAATAAAAAAACATGTAAATATTTAGAAGAGTCGTTAAAAATTTATAAGTATTAAATATAATATAAATTGTTAGAATTTAACGAGCATTTTTACAAAAGATATGACAACTAAACATCAGCTGCTTGCATTTATCAAAAATTGCAAACACTGAGAGAAAATATTGTATACCATAGACAATTAAACAAATACAATATTTCCCGTATCTAAAAACCCTGGATATAATAATTCTCCACTTCGTAACACTGAAACTTATGCAATCTTGTATTTTGCTTCAAAATGTACTCAAACTATTTCGATATGTCCATCTTTTAAGCATTCCCCCGCTTATAAACGCGAAAAACTATACTTCAACTTTAAATTTACTACAAAAAATTGGTTTATATGCACCCCTTTGTTACAACTTTCCTTCCGAAATTGGTCATGTCTTCTAGCTCCCTCAATCGTGCGATTAAACGTTTCTGGATTTCTTTTTATGGGGTTATGTTAAGTCATGAGGATATGTTAATAAAATAGCAACTGAACCATTGGACGCCAATATTTACCACTAAGGCGATACGGCAGATATCGCCTACAGTAGGACTCTAGACTATGTCTATAAAATCTGCTCCGAATTTCCTGCAGAAGATGATCAAGCCGGTATTCCGTCGAATATGAAGCCAGTGCTATCAATGAGACAAATAGGATTCTAGCAGGCTGAATGACACGTGGCGACTTGTTCTCAGGTAGTGAATTTCGACAAAAAAATTCCCATCTTATAAGCACTATCCCGCAAGCATTTTTGAAAGTGCTTATATCCAAGGAATACTGTAGTTATTTATATACATATTTATTTATGTGTTTTTTATTTATTTATTCCTGTTTATTGAATCATTTTTCAATATTTCTTTAGCTTCTGAGTGTAGTTTTGCAAAGCATTTCAGTGTCTTCCATTTGAATGCTTTGAACTCGTACAACTGACGCAGCATTGTTGAGCATTTTATTTATGATAATGAGACTTTTAAGTTGGAAATACTAGCACCCACTCAGTCATAGAAACACTCTATCGAAATAAAACTTTCTCTCGATTTTGTCACTGGCAATAAATTGCAAAGAATTTGCCTTGAAAAAAGTATGAACGCAACCATGGAAGTTGTACACTTGCTGGTCCTGAAACGAATAAGAAAATTATAAATTTTTTATGAAGCATTTCCATTTTATCCGGTTGACTGCTGTTACTCTTGGGTTCCCCGTTGGCAAGGTTCTGCAAATCCATGTTGCATTTTGTATATGATTTGAGACACTTGTTTATGAATACCTGCAAGTTTTACGTGACAGTGTTCGATACTAACTATGAATCACTTCAACACGACAAGGTTGATTTGTCTGTTGGTTTGTCTGAACATTTGTGAGCTTCTTCATATCATCTGTAGTCGTCCGAATGCTGCTCTTGCTTAATTGAGCGCCATTTGTTGTCACTATATTTCCTAGATAGCAGATCTTACCCAAATATTCATCTGGTTGGCCCTGTTTCATATTGTTGTCGGTGCTTATGTTGTTAATTTTCATGGCTTTAATTTTCTTGAAAATTATCTCGAGTCCAACATTGTGCTCTATTTTTTCTAACTCCTCTAGCGTTGTTTGCATATTGGAGACTTTGTGCGAGAGTAGACAAATGCCACCCGCATAATCTTAATCCTCAAGTTGGCATGAGAGACTCCATGTTATTCCTCTTCCCTCAAAGTAGATTTAGCTCATGATGTCATCCAGAACCATAGTGAATAACTACCAAACGTAACTTTAAATTCAATTTTGCAATATTTTATCCGACGTTATGCTGTAAATACTTTAAATTATTTTTTACAACTTAATTTCTCACCTTTGTAGGGAGAGCGAAGAGGGAGAAGTAGTACAGAAGATTGTCTTGAAGAATTTGTTGTGGTATTATTTCCTTTAAATATTTAATTTGAAGTATAAACAATATTTTTAAATTCAAATTTTGATAACAAAAAGATAAGATGGATGATATTTCCTGAAATATAAAATGACTACAAAAACGGAAAAAAATAACAAAAAAAACAATAATAACACTATGCGACAAAACACAAAAAATTGAATACACCCGAGTAACTGCATAGTCTAAGTTGTTCAGTTAGTTGAACAATAAAACTTATTTAATTTTTCTCAAACCCTTCAAACTTGTTTTATTTGACAAAAACTGTTTTTGGGACTTTATGCACAAATTAATTGATTACACAAACATTTCTGTACCGATGTCCAAAATTAAAGCTTTATTGTGGGCCTTTAAGATGATGTACATATATATATTATTTGACTTAATACGCTATGAGTTTTGATGAGTTAAACTTGAATTCATAGTGGCAAACTTTAATTAAAAAATATGAAATAAGTGATAACATTTTGAAAGTTCATTATCTTGTGAAGAGATTGACACTTCGTTTGATCAAATCGGACAAAAATTACCGTAGTTATTATTTAAAGAGACTAATAGTCAAGTTATATTTTTAATTTTTACATATATTTTTCAAATGAACTTTTAGTTCAAAAGTTACCAGAATTTTTGACGGATCTTGATTACTTATCGCAAAATGTGTCAATTTCATATTTGCAAAAAACACAAATATTAGCTGATTTCTGTTAGTCGTGCAAACGTGAAATTAACACATTTTGCGATAAACAATCAAGATCCATCAAAATTTTTGAACTGAAAGTTCATTTGATAAGATTACATATATAAAAATATAATACGACTGTTATGCTATTTAAATAATAACTACGGTATTTTTTATCTGATTTGATCAAACGAAGTGTTAATCTCTTCACAAGATAATGCACTTTCAGAATGTTATCACTTATTTCATATTTTTTAATTAAATTTTGCAATTAAGAATGACCAAACTTGAAAAAATTAGAAAAAATATTTTCCAAATTTAGCCCATCAAACTCTAAACATATAACAAAACGCTTATGAATACCGTTTAAAAGGCTAATCTCTCTCCTTTCTAAAAAAACCTATTCGGGTAATCAACAAGTTTGTGTGAAAATATCAAAAAAACCGTTTTTGTCAAATAAAACAAGTTTGGAAGTTACGAGAAAAATAAAAAAATATTTTTGAGTTCTACTTAACCTAGTGAATAACTTAGGCTATGTAGTTACTTGGGTGTATTTTGACTGTCGCCCCGTGTAATTACAGCAGCAGCAAATATATTGGCAAATAATATATTCTTCAAGAACATATCGTCTGCCATTGTTTATTGTTCTAATTTAAATTTTCTCTCTTCTTCTCCTTTCTTTACCCAACTTGTCTTCACTTGTGAATGGATGTTTCAGATGTTCATACTGTGCGTATTATTTTGGCAGATCTTATCAACAAATTATTAGCTCAGTTCACAATCTTGGGCATTTAGATGGTAAATTTATACCATTGTAAATATTTGCCGTTAATTGTGAACGGGTTTTTATTTCAGTTTGCAGCACTTATTGCAAACTTCTGAACACACAGCTGACTATCAACAAAAAAAAATATTTCTACTTTATTCCCTAAAAAGTGCAGTTGTTCAAAATAACAAATAATAGAAAAAACAATAATAATAATTTTATTTATTTCGTCCTCTGTCCATTTTTTATTCGGCTTTTCTCTTTTAATTCGTTTTTTATGTTGTACGTTTCCATTTTTTTACTCTCTTTTTCAATGTTTTTCTTTTATATGATCAGCTGTTTATTTGCTTAAGTATGGCAAATATAAACTACGGTTTTGAGTGTGGGATATTTGCCAAACCGTGGCAAAGGTATCTCTGTGTATTTTGGTAGTGTATGGTAAAAGAAATACCCAACATTTGCAAATGCCATGATGCCAGAACATTTGATTTGTGAACTGAGCTATTATAATTTTCTAATTGTATGTTTCCTTTCTTTTGTTTTTGTCTAACGTATTGTGAATCAATGCATGTGTATGTAAGTAACCGATGATGTTTTAAACATTTTGATTTTGAGAATTTGCATAATGAAAGATTTGAAACTATAAATGAATTCCAGTCATTTACTTTTTAAAAATTATTTCCTTCAGATGTTGCCCGTGGTAATGTCGTCAACTTGAGAGCTCTAATTTTGGCATACTTTCTTCAACATCTTAGTATTACGTTGATGGCAACTGAAATTGCGCCTGAAATGTCCCTATACATAAGAGACTTTACGTATGCTTACAGAAAATTGTTTAGTGGCATCAAATCGCATGACCTTTGCGGCCAATAGACTGTTACAGAATGTGAGATTAATTGCTCTTCAAACTCGCATCGTAATATATTCATGGCATCTTGCACCGTCAGGCATGTGACATCGTTTGCTGAGGCGAAGACCAATTTAGAAAACATCAGTAAGCAAGTGCTAACTGATAATGTTGCGATTTTCATCGCTCTTGCAGAAATACTGTACGTCTTTCAGGGTTCAAGTACGTTTGGCAGTTCAACTGGTTCACGTGCCAGTTGAGCCCAAAGTGAGCTTTTTTGATGCGGGGATCTGCGAAAGTCGGCGAAAAGGGCGACCGTGTTTGCGTCGGAAGGATTAAATCGAGGAAGCCCTGCCATCGATTGGTGTAACCACCTGGCGTAAGTTCACAAGAAGCGGAGGCGCCTGGAAGGATGTGTTGCGGCAGGCTGAAACCCTTTAATCGGGTTGTTAATGTGCAATTAAGTAAGTAAGTAAGTATTGAGTCAATTTATAATGTAAATTAATAACATTTTTTAAATATTCTTCGTTCATTCCCTTCATGTTGCTTTTTGCGTTTTTTTTTCTTTCTTTTGCAACAAAAGAATTTTAATTAACTCTCAAGACCGAAATATTTTGGTAAACTTTCTTGTGAGCTCTTTATTAACATCGTATCGTAATATTGTTATTCCTGTTGTTGTAGTTGAAGTTGCTGTTTTCACTGGAAAAATCAGAAAATAAAAAAAAAAAAAACAATCTCCAGTCGTTACAACATCAATCTCTGCATATATTTTATTTTTTTGGCGGTTACTTCACAAGGAATCCTTGGATATTAAGATGTTGCTAGTGTAGTGTGCACACTCACTTGTATACGACATGGCAACTCCAACATTTGACATCTCACTAATCCACTGACACATGTTTGAATAAAACGTATTTTTTGACGGCGTCATAAGTTTTCAGCGTACCATGTACTTCTACTTAAAATTCAATTAGTGTAAATCCCTCGACAAAGAAACTTGAAGTTAAGTTGTAAAATAAAATAATAAAAGGATTTTTATTGAAAACACTAAAGTGGTGACCACCGACTGCTACGATGCAGAACACTAACGCAAACGCCACAGTAAATGCTGAGGATAACGCAGCGTCCTCACAAATATCCCGAGTAGCTGTAAAACCACCACCTTTTTGGAAACCCGACCCTAAACTATGGTTTCTACAGGTGGAAGCACAGTTCATGCGAGCTGGTATTACTACAGACGACACGAAATATTATACGCTGGTGTCAGAGATTGATTCATCGATATTAAAATAAAATGCGCATCGGATATAATAACAATGCCTCCGGCCATTGGGAAATACGAAACACTCAAAAGGAGACTTATCGACGAGTTTTGTGAGTCCGACGACAGCCGATTTAAACGTCTATTCGACAATTTGGCTATGGAAGGAAAAAAACCTTCAATATTGCTACGTGAGATAAGAGAACTGGCTGGCAATAAGTTGGACTCAGAAATTTTGAAATCGTTGTGGCTACGTCAATTGCCAATACAAATTCAACAAATTTTAGCAACAGTTGAGGGTGACGTCAGTGTACTGGCGAAAAAGGCCGATTGTATGATGGAAGTGCAAGAGCAACCGAAAGTCAACAACATCGATGAAAGCGGAAATTTGCACAAGGCCATAGCCGAATTGACGGAGAAATTTGATCGCCTAGAGAAGAACAGCCGCAACTACCATACGACCCCTCAACGGCAACGATCACCACGACGCAGTAACCTTTTACGCTCACGCACGTCCCGTTCACCATCAAATGAAATGTGTTGGTATCACCGAATATTTGGGGAAAGGGCAACAAAGTGCCGATCACCTTGCAGCTTTCGACCACGACATTCGGAAAACTTGTAAGCCCTCCGTTTTTGACGGCAAACGAAGAGGGCCACAACAACAATAATACACGCCGTCTTTATATTAAGGATAAAAACTCGAAATTGCAATTTTTAATCGATACAGGGGCGGAATTATCTGTAATTCCCAAACCAAAGAACGTTCATCTACAACCGTCTTTAATGAAATTACTTGCAGCGAACAATTCGGAAATCAACACCTATGGTAAAAGACTCCTATCATTGGACATAGGATTGCGACGTCAGTTTAAATGGCTTTTTACGGTGGCCGACGTGTCGCACCCCATAATCGGCGCGGATTTTTTACAGAATTTTAACATTTTGTTGGACATGAAAGGTAAGTCCTTAGTAGACACAACGACACAACTACGTCAAGTGTGCCGGATAACCAACAGCGATTCATCAGTCATAACGATACATAAGACAAATGGCATCTTCCATACACTACTGACACAATACATCGACCTCACAGATGATTCCCATGCTTTGTCCAAGACACCTTCGGAGGTCAAGCATTATATTGAGACAAAGGGGCCCCCGGTGGCGCAGAAGGTCACACGATTATCACCCGAGAAACTGGAGATTGCGAGAAAAGAGTTCGACTACATGTTGGACCGCGGCATCTGTGTACGATCGAAGAGCCAATGGGCTAGTCCCTTACATTTGGCCAAAAAACCTAATGGGTCATGGCGGCCCTGTGGCGACTTCAGACTTTTGAATGCCAGAACAATACACGACAATTACCCGGTACGCCATATACAAGATTTTACGAGTGAACTCGATGGTAAGACAATATTTTCGGTAATAGATTGCAAAAAAGCATACCATCACATACCTGTTAACCCTGGTGACGTAGCGAAGACGGCAGTTATAACGCCCTTCGGCTTATTCGAATTTAAATATATGGTATTTGGGTTACGGAACGCCGCGCAAACATTTCAACGCTTCATGGACGATACGGTTAAGGGCCTCGACTTCGTTTTCCCATATTTAGATGACGTGCTCGTGGCATCATCATCGGTGGGAGAACATTTATCCCACTTACGACAACTTTTTGAAATTTATAGGGAAAAAGGCCTGGTTATTAATATAGAGAAATGTCAGTTGGGCCAATCCGAAGTCGAATTTTTAGGACACACGATAACCGCAAATGGCATTAAACCAATATCTCGCAAAGTCGAAGCCATCATTAATCGAAAAAGGCCAGTGGAGGTGCAGGATTTACGAAGCCTACTGGGTGCCATAAATTTCTACAGAAGATTCCTACCACATGCGGCCGAAATAGAACTACCCCTACAAAAGATGATGGGTCCATGCAAAAAGCGCGACCGGACAAAACTCAAGTGGTCCGCCGAAACCGAAGAGGCTTTCGAGAAAATTAAGGCCGAACTGGCAAACACAACCTTATTAACATTTCCCCGTAGGGGGGCCGACATTGCATTAATGACAGACGCTTCCGACAAGGCCATGGGTGCAGCTCTGCAGCAACGAGTAAACGGTCATTGGCAGCCCTTAGGATTCTTCTCCAAAAAATTTACTACGACGGAACAACGTTATAATACGTACGACCGCGAGCTTATGGCTATATACTCAGCCATTAAATACTTTCGATTTTATTTAGAGGGCGCACAATTTACGGTGTTCACAGACCATAAACCATTGCTGCATTGTTTCGAACAGAGATGGGAACGCTTATCCCCACGCCAAACGAGGCAATTGGGTTTCATAAGCCAATTATGCGTGAATATACGACACATATGCGGCTCACAGAACATTGTGGCAGATGCTCTCTCGCGTTTAGAGACATTACGAATACCAGCGACTATCGATTACAAATTACTATTTGAGGAACAGGCGAAATGCCCCGAGCTACGAAACCTCATGCAATCGAATTCTACTTCACTTACCCTGCAGAAAATAAAGGTACCAGGTTGCGACGGCGAGATAATATGCGACACATCCACAGGCCAAACACGTCCATATATTCCGAGTTCATTACGACCGCTCGTCTTTGAATCATTACACGGACTATCGCATCCAGGGATAAGGGCATCAACAAAATTAGTCGCTAGAAATTTCGTTTGGAACAAGATGAAAGCCGAGGTAAGAACATTAGTAAAAAATTGTCAACAATGTCAGCGATGCAAGGTAACACGACACACGAAAAGCGATTTGGAAACATTCGCTGTACCAGACAAAAGGTTTGAACATATTAACATCGATTTGGTCGGCCCGCTACCTATGTCGAACAACTGTAGCTACTGTTTAACATGTGTTGACAGGTATTCCCGATGGATCGAGGCTATTCCAGTTACGGACATCACGGCGGAAACTGTGGCAAAGGCACTACTCAATGGGTGGATTAGTCGTTTCGGAGTACCAAAATTCATAACGACAGACCAGGGTCGCCAATTCGAAAACAACCTTTTTAACCACCTTTCGAAAATGTTGGGCATAAAACATATTAGAACAACTCCATGCCATCCCCAAGCTAATGGCCTGATAGAGCGTTGGCATCGAGTTCTTAAAGCAGCGTTGAAATGTCACAATGCCAATACCAATTGGACTGAGGTGCTTCCTATTGTTTTGCTGGGTCTAAGAACAGCTGTAAAAGAGGACTTAGGGGTATCGGTAGCCGAAATGGTGTATGGACAGGCGATCAGATTACCCGCCGACTTCCTATCAGAAGAATCTAGCGCACATATCAACGAGAGCGAATTTCTTACAAAGCTCCAGCAGCATTTTGAAAATCTACGACCCACGTCGACAACACAACACGGAAAAAAATCAGTGTATGTTCCAAGGGACTTGAGATTTTGCACCCATGTTTTTCTGAGGGACGATACCGTACGTGCTCCGTTAAAGGCACCATATGACGGCCCCTACGCTGTACTGGAGAGACATCCAAAAACCTATACAATACTCGTCGGAACCAGGTCCAAGACCGTTTCTGTGGACAGATTGAAACCAGCTTACATCCCTATGGAATTATCCGAGTTGGAGTACAAACCACGTAAGGTCAGATTTTTGGACCAACTTCCATATATGTCGCACCACGAAACTGGAAGGGGGGTGGTGTAGTGTGCACACTCACTTGTATACGACATGGCAACTCCAACATTTGACATCTCACTAATCCACTGACACATGTTTGAATAAAACGTATATTTTGACGGCGTCATAAGTTTTCAGCGTACCATGTACTTCTACTTAAAATTCAATTAGTGTAAATCCCTCGACAAAGAAACTTGAAGTTAAGTTGTAAAATAAGATAATAAAAGGATTTTTATTGAAAACACTAAACTAGTAAAAATCGTTTTATTGAAAAAGTAGGAAGAAGATTTCAGTCCTTTCTATTTTGGAAGTCTTTTTTTTTTTGGTGTTTGTAGCTTTACGTTGGCAAAACTGCTTTATTTGACAACAGATTTAAGAGCTTCTCAGCTCTTGCTTCTTGTTTAGTTTGATTGGAACCAGAGCACTGGAATAGACTTGAACCAGAGCAACGGATGCAACTTATTGATTTTTTTTTTATCAGAATAACGGTTTATATTGAATTTGCATTAAAAATGCAATTCTCCAATGAAGACCATTGCTATATGAATGTGTACGTGGATAAGCAGAATACCCGTGTTTGGAGTCAGGGTATTTCAAATGGAAATTATTGGATGATGTTTACAGGATGGATGGATGAAGTCGCCGTAGTCTAATAGGTAGTGTATTCGTTTATTAGACGTAAAGCCCGGGTTCGTATCCTAAAACGAAATATTAAAAAAAAATATTTCTGCGGCGATTCGACTTCAACTTTTTTATTGTTGTTTAAATCTCTGTATATGATAAAGATTACTTTGGCAATTTAATCGTGTGAGCATTGTATTTCAACTTACTGTTGAATGAGAGTTATTATAAATACATACATACATAATTGGTCATATATACATACATACATATTGGATTACGACCTAGCTTCTCACACCATTTATGTTGTCCGAGTTAATTTGTATACATGAGTGGCAGGACCTACAGTTTAAAGTCTATTCAGAACGGCAGATTTTTGAGAAAATTTTTATGACAATTTTATTTACACTCAGAGTTTTTGCCAGAAAGAAGTTGCCGAAGAAATTTCTTTTTTTCATATTTGGTTTTGATGCCTGGCCTGGGATACGAACCCGGGCTTTACGTCTAATAAGCCAACACGCTAACTATTAGACTACGGCGACTTCGACTTGATAAAGATTACTTTGGCATTTTAATCGTGTGAGCATTTCAACTTTCTGTGGATGTCTGACCTGATTAAATGAGGCCTCACGTCTAATATGCCAACATTACCTACTAGATTACGGCGACTTCTAAGCAATTTATTATAGTGGTTACTAAATTCACTTGCTTTCAATTTCTTTCTGTATTTAACGAAATGAATGATAAATTACTATGTATTTAACTAATTAGCGCTTTTGCTTCTTAACAAACATTTGTATTAAGGCGTTTGGAAAATTAAGTGCAAATTCTTCTTTTTCCAAGTTATTTTTTTTTTGTAATGTTATCTTCTTTAATGTTTTTATTGTTTTCTTTTTGTTTTCCTGCTTTCTTTATAACCACAGCGAATATGTTCAGAAAAATTCACATATTTTACAACTAATTTTATTAATTAATGGGAGTGCTCGTATTTTTACAATTTATATCATTAAAATCAAATTTAATGTCTGCCTAAATAGTTATAATTTTTTTATTTCTTAATATAGTTTAACCCTTTGACGACCATAGGCAAGTATGCTTGCCCGGAGGCTTTTGGCTTATATATTTGTCCAGGTTACAGATAGAGAATGTTTTATAGAAGAAGATTGGGGCAACAAAAATGTAGTTGAGTGCAAACCCCTATCTGGCTCCACTTGTGCTCTACGAGGCTCCAAATTTGGCCAAATAATGGTTTTTATACCGAGGGCTACTACAGGGTAAAGATAGGACACAAAAAATATAATGAACAGTTTTGGATAAACTCCAAACTGCCTAAAAATAGTCATTTTATGTTTGGCAATTATGTTTGCCTATGGGTTCAGACGAAAATTATCATTCCTAAAAACTCTAGAATTAAAACCTCTAAATTGTCATTAAATTTGAGCTTTTTTTAAGCGCGCCGGTGTTTCATGATAGTGGAGCAGTCCAACCTATATGCTCTACAAAAAGTGCGTGTGTTCACTAAACCCGTGTCCGAGTTTAAGGCTTATATGGGTATTATCATACATATGAGCTTAGTGAATCTCCCATCAACACGTCTGTATTGGTCAACTGATCCAACATTTCACCAAGCTCAGATTGCAGGAGTCATACCACGGAACCGATTTAATGAAATTACAGCCAATCTTCACTTTTGCGACAACAGTAAGGCTGATGTTACTGTCCGTGGCTACAAAATCCGTTCAATTATAGAGCACATTAACAAGGCTATGCCTGACGCATATAAATTTTCCAAAAAACTCTCAATTGATGAACATATGGTAAAGTTTAAACAGTATATAAAGGACAAACTTATTTCATGGGGATTCAAACTATGGTGATTATGTGAGTCAGAAACTGGATACTTGTGCAATATTGACATTTACACAGGGAAAAAACCATTTATTGAACACGGTTTTGGACAAGTTTATAAAATAGATATTGATATAGATATTGATTGCCCTCTGATTATGCAACAAAGGAATGGGAGGCGTTGATCTAATGGACCAAAAGAAAGTTTATTATGAGTACGATCGTAGAAGCAAGTGGCGTTTTTATTTACGATTGTGCTTCGACCTATTTGAGCTATGTGTTCATAATAGTTATATAATATATAAGAAACTCATATTGGCTAACAGTTTCTCAATCAATGTGACTTCAATTGAATTTCGAGCAGCTTTAGCCAAAGAACTGATAAGTTGCTTCAATTCAAGAAAACGTGCCTTTTCAGCGTCAACCAAATTTGTAACTAATTTTATAAGTAAGTCCAAATCTCCTCATAAAATGGAAAAGAGTGAATGTTGGAAACGCTGCTTTCATTGTGCGTCTATACAAACTATAGTCGCACAAATGTTTTTTGAGTTCAATGCAATGTGTGTCTTTGTTTCACTACATCCTGTGATTGCTTTGGAAACTATCACGAACAACACAAATTATAAATTTTTAAGAATTATTGTATTTTACTTTATATTTTTAATAAAAAAAACTGTTTTTAAATCATGTCTAAAAATTAATAATTTGGGGTAAAAAGATTGCTTTCAACTCATAGGCAACTATATTTGCCAAGCGGAGGATACCCAGGAAGGCATTTTTTTTCGTCACAACTATTAGGCCACAGATTATTAAAATAAAACAAAAGGTTAAATCGCTTCAGCAGAAAATGTTTGGTCATCAAAGGGTTAAGAAATAAATAAAAAAACAAATAAATCCTGAAGACTATCGACCACCTTGACGTATGAGTACCATTTGAAAAAAATTGTTTTCATACGTATCAATGAACAAATAAGAAAATAAAAAATTGCAAATGATCATTACATCTGAAAAGTAAAAATAAATTATGTTATATGTTAAATTGATGTTATGTTATGTTATGTTATATGTTAAATATTGTTAGGAGAATGGTTTTTACTTTCACATCGTTTAAATTGTAAAAAAAAAACGATGAACTTGTTTGCATGATAAACAAGTAAACAAAAAATTTGCCAACAAAAACCAGTATTAAAAAAGGGGATACACAAGTAAACAAAAATGCAACAAAACCACTGCAACAACAAACGTAAACAAAATTCACAAACAACAATGAAACAACATGTTTACAATTATCGAGATTTCGAGAAGGCGAAGTCAAGCAGTTAACAAACATGTACTGTCTTCACAGGAGCAAGTCGATTCAAATTTTTCTATTAACTTTTTCATAGAAACTCTATTGTTTGAGACTTGTAATACTACTCCCTGAGACATTTAGAAATTGCCGAGACATTTAGAATGGCAAAAGAAAATATAGTGAAAGTCGAGGAGAAGTATAATTTTTTGATAAAGATAAATCACGTTAAAGAGTGTTTGTTCAGACTTTGTGTTCACAAGAGAACCTAACACGTAGGCAGATCAACGAAGAAACTTACAAATAGTTGAAAAAAATTTGTTATATTTTAATGCTCCTAATAAAGTTCGTAATAGGCAACAGGGGCTTTCCAGCTGTAAACTTTTTTGGGTACTATCAGCTGTAACCTTATAGAATCTCAGTTCAGGTGAAACCTTGAGTTAAGCTGGATAAAAAGATTATCCACTGGCATTGTATTGACGGAATATGATTAGGATTATTTTATTTTTCCTTTAAACGAAATCATACCATAACCACCGTAAAGGGTATACATACATAACATAATTGGCCATTACAACCTTTCACTCAGGATTACGGCCTAGCTTCTCACACCATTTATGTTGTGTGTGTTAATTTTATACACGAGTGGTGGGACCTACAGTTTAAAGTCGACTCCGAACGACAGATTTTCGAGAAACTTTTCATGGCTATTTTTTTACTCTCAGAGTTTTTACCAGAAATTTGCTGAGAGGAAGTCGCCGTAGAAATATTTTTTCATTTTTCGTTGTGACTGACCGGGGGTTCCAACCGTGGCCTTACCTCTTATAAGCCAACACACTACCTACTACACTACGGCGATTTATAATGGGTATTATAAATCTAAAATCCAATTTCCGCCATAATAGCACCTGACGCAGTTATAAAAATAAAAGAGAGAATTAAAAGGATAATCATCTTCTCTGACCTAGACTGTAAAAGCTTTTTTAGACTTTTTAGACTTTTTAGGACCGTATGGATGTGGTTATGTCCGTTGAAAAAAGATGAGTACTTTGGTTGATATAAGATGCTCCTGAACTTTAAATATTGGCCCACTGGTTACTAAAATTTTATTATACATTGCTTCATCGAAAACTAAAAAAACATTTTGATTCCTTATTCAAACGACAATTCTCAACACTATTTAGGTATCTGAATGAGTTAAATTTCTTTCTATTTTCAATCATTATTTTATTTATTTCAACAAAAATTTTTTAAATTTAGTTTTATAGATTTTCAGAGATAAAGGATTTACGAGTATATAATTTAGAAACAAGAAAAAAATAGTTAAGGAGGCCAAAAAAAAAGAAAAAAATAGAGGAAAATGAATTGTGGTCCAATAATTCATTGTCAATTTTATGAAAATAAAAGGCCTAAAAGAGTGGTTTGAAAAGTAAAATTTTTTAAATTAAATTTTTACAACAAAGAGAAAAAAAAAATGTATATAAAAGTAAAAGAAAATTTCTCTAAAAAGGTTTGGCCTTCATTGAAACTTTTAGGACTCATTAAAAAAGTTTGGAAATTATGTTTTTAATTACAATAAATATACAAAAATAAAAAAGTTTTTACTTTTTTTGTCTACTAATCTTTGTTATAAGTTGAAGAAAATCATATTAAAATATTTTTGTTTTTAATTTTTTTAAAAGTAAATATTTTAAAGATATATGTTATGGTGAATATTCAGAAACAACTGGATAGCCATCCTTAAATATACTTTTCAAAGGGAACTGATTAGTGTTGTTTTTCATCAATTATTTGGTGTTTATTTCAACTATAGATTATCACAGTTACTATGCTACTTTGTTACTAAAATGCGAAAATCTAATACTGGTGTTTTGCTTTTACATCATTTAACATTTAAGTTACAAACAAAAGCTACAAAACAAGTAAAAAAAATATATCAACAAAACACCAGCATAAAAAAATGATAAACAAGTAAACAAAAATACAACAACAAACACTATACGAATAAATGTAAACAAAATCCACAAACAACAATAATGAAACAACGAAGTATACGCTTATAGAGATCGGGAGAAGGCAAGGCCACGAACATTCGCCTTCAAGAACATCATCAGACTGTTTACGTTGCCATATAAAAGGCAAGGCAAAACAGGCAACGGAGTCAGTAAAAGTTCAGTCAGTTTTTTGTGAAGACACGGTGCGTTTGATGAGAGCAATCTTGGTTTGAAGATCTCCGTTACAAAGATCTGTCGAATAATTGTCTAGTAATTGTTATTGTTTATGCAAAGGGTATAAACAGAGAAATAACAAAGAAAAGCAATTGTTGTTGTTTACATCATGTTGTAAACAGTGGCACACAGAATTGTGCGAATAATAAAGAATTTTAATTAAAACTAAACACAAATTTATTTTTATTTTATTTGCAATCTACGTGCTCATATTTTAAAAGTTTTTAACAGGTAAAAAACATAACAATATTTTACTTCTGTTTTTAATATTTATCTTCATTAAATTTATTTCTATGCCTACACTCCTGCCGTTTGTTGGACTACTAGTGAAAAGTATTTTATTTGCCCTTGCTTTCGTTGTTATTTGGTTTGCTTTCAGCTCACGGTTTAGGATACAGTAGAAGTATAAGGCTATGTCTCCCGCCACCATTCAACAGATTTGTCCCCTTCCTACAATAATTCTTTTCATCGATAGGACACATATCGGCTAAGCAGCACTTCGATTCCTACCAGAAAGCAAGTATTTGATTTGCTTCAAAAGATTGGGTTAGGTTAGGTTACGTTAGAGAACGTGTACTTGTCAATTAAGACAAGTACAGTACCCGGAGGTCAAATTGATCCATTGTACAACGTCCTAGTTTCTCACACCCCTTATGTTGAGTGTGTGTTAATTTTATACATGAGTGGTGGGACCTACAGTTTTTAAAGTCGACTCCCAACGACAGATTTTTGAGAAACTTTTCATGGCAATTTTATTTACTCTCAGAATTTTTTCCAGCAATCCGCTGAGAGGAAGTCGCCGAAAAAATACTTTTTGTATTTTGTCTTTGATGCCTGGTCTGGGGCTCGAACACAGGCTTTTGCGTCTAATAAGCCAACACACTACCTACTAGACTACGGCGACTTGGGCCTGTATTTGTACAAAATTTAGCTGACACAAAAACTGTAAGTAAGGGACCATAGAGAACGACTTAGTTATGACGCAGTTGGAAATTGTCCCTAAGCATGATAGAAAAATTGTCTTCAGCGATGAGAACTATTTCTGGATGAATTTGTTTGTGAATAAATAAAAAAAATTACTCTTTGGTGTGCATTTTGCAATGGCGGCATCATCGATCCATATTTCAACCACAGACACTCTATGTCGATTACTACTAATTTATTTCTGCCAGAATTGGATTATCTGATAACATAAGCCATTTGAAAGCAAGGTCATCATACGCAGAGATAGTGTAACCTCGTTAGATTTTTTCTTGTGAGGTATGCGAAAAACCAACAAACACAGAGTGGTCCCCATCGATCAAATTCAGTCAGACTTATGAGCCAGAACTATAGAAAATGTGATATTTCGAATGCACTTTATCCGGAGAATTTAAATGATGTTATATTCCCAACATAATGGCTTCAAGATTTTTCCAAACACTGATATCTCATACATTTTTGTTTTATTTAAATTTAATAACATGAAGCGTTTAATACTAGACCCGATATAATGAATGGGAAATTGTTCTGCTTTATGAATCATTGATTTTCCGTTCAAACGTTCAAACATTTATTTCGTATTTATTTTTTCATAAAATTTTTTAAAAGTAACCATTAGCCCACAAAAAATAGAATAAAAATAATAAAAAAATAGTGATAGTTTTGTTTATTAATTTTTTACAATTAACTAACAACAAATACGTATTCAAGACTACGTATTTTAGTTCTTTCGCTACGGTTTGACTGAAGAAAATTGAAATTACTTCACTGATGCTTTTCTTTATTTATATAACTGTAGCATATAATCCCACTGTGACAAAGGGAATAATTTTTTCCAGGTATTCCAAATATTTGAGATCAATACCAATATAATTAATATAATAAAATTACATAATATAATAAAATTACAGTCAGAAACCACCGTCTCTTCATGACAAGACCAGGACACTGACACATGAGGTAAAAGGCAGTCTCTTCCTTCTCCTCAGACCCACAGCTCCTTCAGTCATTAGATTGGAATGCCGAGTATTTCTGCATATCCACCAAAAGGACAGTGGCCCCTAAGAGTCGCTATTGTGCGATGGATGTCCATACGTGCCCATCAAGGTCTGGCACGTACCTTCCTTCTGCCACCAAGATTAAGCCACCCCGATCAAAGAACCGAAGCAATGGTAATATCTATGCCCTGTGTTATGTCGGAGTTTACTAGCTCACTTAATTATCATCAATGTAATATTCATTAGTCTCGGATCCCATGGTTTCCATGGTCAAGGACGGATGAAACCTGATATAAAAATGGCCAGATCGTCTGCATAACCATAGACCTTGAAACTATTTCGTTGTATACCAGAAAGGGCACAATGGAATGGTGGGGTACTCCGCAGAGATGGATCTAAGCCCTTGGTAGGTTGATGTTGTGCACTCTTGGCAGGGCCTTCTTTGAGAGTTTGAATTCTGTTTCGAGAGCCGACATCAAGGCTCTCCACAGAGTCATTAGTGGCTTCTGCTGGTTGAGAGGTGCTAGGGCTTCACCAGTGTAGTCGCGCTCTCCTTTTTTGTTGTGTCTGGTCTATGTAATTCCTCCGCTTCCCATTCTCCCCTTTCCTACATCCTCTCCTCTTTTATCCTATTCCCTCTATTATCCTTTCCTCTTTAAGGACGTTGTATATTGGTCAATTCGACCTCCGGGTACTGTACTTGTCTTAATTGACAAGTACACGTCCTCTAACCTAACCTAACCTAACCTAACATTGTATTTTATTTTATTAATCATTTTGCATTATTATTAATCAGTTAAACTCTTATTCTTAAATATTTTTTTAATTTTTTTTAATACAAGCAAACCATTGTTACAAATATTGTGCTGTATTTCATTAAATCATTTCAAATGTCTACTCCAAGATACACTGTATATACCTGAAAGGAAACAATACCCTTTTTCATACATCAGTACGTAAAAATCGCACATCCTTTAGATGTCAATCAGATTTTGAATTTTGTTTTATTGATAAAAACGACACAAACGACACAACAAATCATTGCACGGAGACGAAAGTGGAGGAAACAAATATTCTAGAAACATGTCACACCACCACATACAACTTTACTAGGTAAACGTGGAACAAGATTTCTGTTATCCATGATGTATCGTACGTATGCGAATAAAAACAAAATATTTTTGATTTTCAGATTTTTATTTTATTCATGTCTGAGAATACGTTAAAATGACAGTGTACGACGATATGAAAGCTTCTAAATATAGAAAACCATCGAAAGCTTTATACAGCAATAATCACACTCGAATGACATGTAAGTGACGTGGAAGGAAGCATAGGAAATCATCAAGAAAAATTTACCAAAACGAAACTATTGATGAAAACCTATTTCCTAAATGAAGGGAAACTGACATTAGGAATTGGTGCGGTTCTGTGCAATAACATGGAAAATTATTTGTATTCTAAACATTATTTCAGACATAATATTGATTACGTTCTTTGAAGGACCGGAAATAACTGAGTTTATTTTAATTTTAAAAATAATTTTTCTTGATTAATAATTCGTACAAAGATGACTGCGCCCGATGCTGATGCAACAATTACTCCAGAATTAAAAAACTGAGTATTTCTCCAGGAATAAAGAAACTAAAGATGAAGAAGATCTTTGCACCCTTCTTATGCGTTAGAACATAAGTTGTTTATTGCCAAAAAGTAGGAAAATATAGCTACTCAGAGGAGGGAATGAGGAAGTAGTTGTCTAACTAACTGATAAGCTAGATAACTGTCTAACTTTTTAGAAAACAAAACTTTATGCTAATTCCGTAAGGTAGTTGGAAAGTTGTCTCCGTGGTCTAGTAGGTAGCGTGTTGGCTTATTAGACGAAAAGCCAGGATTCGAGCCCCAGGCCAGACATCAAATAAAATACAAAAAGTATTTCTTCGGTGACTTCCTCTCAGCAGATTTTTGGCAAAAACTCTGAGAGTAAATAAAATTGCCATGAAAAGTTTCTCAAAAATCTGTCGTTTGGAGTCGACTTTAAACTGCAGGTCCCGCCACTCATGTATAAAAATTAACACACACAACATAAGTGGTGTGAGAAACTAGGTCGTAATCCTGACTGAAGGGTTGTAATGACCAATTATGTATGTATGTATGTAGTTGGAAAGTTCAAAAATTTTACAACGGAAATGAATTAAAAAAAATCTTTTACAAGTGGAAAGACTTTCTCCTACGAATGACTAATTTGCTTGAAAGTTAGACTGGCACACTCTCTATCATACGGCTTGCATTCTGCATGTGATACAATATCGTACTTTGTTTTATTTCTCTTGCATCGTGTACTATTAACCCAAAAACCCTAGAAATAGAAAAGAAAAATAAGAATAAAATTCAACATAGAAAATTTTTTTCGTTGTGTGTCTAGTTAATACGTACAAGTGCCTAAAAGAGCGCTTATCCAATCATGAATAAACCTTTGATATCATAAGTTAACAGTAACGTCATAAAAAGTAACGCAATTCGACAATTTACATCGCTAAGACACATTGAGCGTGCCTTTTAAAAATGTTTTAAACAACAATCTAAATGGAAATCACAAACAATGAAGTACACGATCTTATTTAAGTGAGATGGTCATACAGCCAAATCTCTCGTGCAGAATATCCAATGTAGCATGAGCCATTTGCGATTTCCTTTTTAATCCACGTATAGTTGATGTCCATATCATCGAATTCAGGTAGAAAGAAGTTGGTAGTCATCGACCTATAATTCTCGCCGTTCTCAAAGAAATATAAACCAATGACTAGCATAAAATATAAGCAAACACTGACTTTACTGGAATGCATTGAACGCTTTTGGGTCTCGTATAATTTTTTATTCCCTTAAATTCGACTATTTTGTTTATTCACTTACCCATTCAGCGCAGGACCACATTTGCCAACAGGTGCTACTACGGCCTCAACAGTCAATTGAGTAGCAGAGACCTCTCTCGTACGACAAAACTAATACTCTACAAGACGCTCATCCTACCCGTGCTTCTTTATGGCGCAGAGGCATGGACCCTATTAAACACTGATGCAGTAGCCTTGAGAGTATTCGAGAGAATAGTCGGTCGTAAAATCTTTGGTCCGGTGCGAGTTGATTTCTGCACCCGATCCAACAGTGAGCAGTATGACCTCCTCAATGAGAAAGACGTTGTGCAGCGCATTAACATTCAGCGGCAGCGATGGCTTGGCCTTGACGTTCGAATGGAGGAGAATGCTCTGGCGAGACGGGTATTTGATGCGGGGATTTGCGGAAGTTGGCGAAGAGGACGACCTTGTTTGTGTTGGAAGGACTGCCATCGATTAGTGTGACCAACAGGGGAATTCTTGCAAGAAGCAGAGCCGCCTGGAAAAATGTGTTAAGGCAGGCCGAAATCCTTTAATCGGGTGATTAATGGCCAATAAGTAAGTAAGTAAGTAATGTCTTGTGTATGGAAATAGTAAAAAAAAATTTTTCCTCTTTTCGCCCATTTTTTCTAACTTAATTGTTTAAGGTACCTTAATTTCTACATTAATTGATAAATAAAATTAATATTGTGGTTCAAAAATACCATAGTTTGGGCTAAAACTACTCGTTTTAGGAACATTGTTCCGAAATTTCAGCGAAATCAGTCCAGTGGTTTTTGCTATAAGTGGTCGCTAGGACGATAAAAGTGGAGTCAAGGAATAATGTAAAAAATTTGTCGGGGAGATGCAATAATCGGAGGTTGCAATAATCGAGCAAGCACTGTAGATACTTCACTTGGTCGTGAATCCATAGGCTTTTGTTGCTTCCTTCAGACATTTTTATTCTTTATGAAATGTTAGGACAGTTTATAGTAAATTTTTATTTGCATTCAAAGTTCTTCTATTCAAGACTTTGCTTTGCAAGTGCAATGAAAATTTTGGTTTAACGCAGAATATAGAAGAGGACGATATTTTTTTTAATATGAAAAAATTTTATTTAAAAGAAGATACATTCCTTGCAGTATTTTTAAATAGAAAGGTTTTGTTTTTATTCATTTTATGGGATTTTAACGAGCAGATAAATTGTTTTTATTACTATGAGTGGAAAATAAGGTAGAAGTGAACGTTAAGCCAAAGGGAAGATCATCCTATCTGTAACTTTTAAAGTTATTTTTTTGTTTGATCTTGCCATATTATTATTATTTTCAATACGTCAACTTCAAATATAAACTAAATGAGCAAATGCAACAAAAAAGAAGTTCCTGGTTGTCACTGCGATTTAAAAAAACTTGTTTAATTTGGCAAAAGTTATCGATATTTCTCCGACACTGCCATATTTTTAAACCTATAGTAACAAAAAAAGTTAAAGATGACTTTAAGTTTCACTTTTGCTAAAGTTACCTTTTACTAAACTCAACTTTAACGGCAAGTTGTCATAATGGCCCTAAAGGGGTAGTTTCGATTCATGGTATTTTTACCCTTGCAAATGTGTATTTGCGCTTTCATTTGCTTAACGCTGTAATGCAATATTTTCTTATTTATTTGAATGATTTTATGATTAATAAAATAAATATTTCATTAAAGCATATTTTTTTTATTTATTTGAGTAAATAATATGTAAGTCGCCGTGGTCTAGTAGGTAGTGTGTTGGCTTATTAGACGAAAAATCCAGGGTTCGAGCCCCAGGCCAGACATCAAAATAAAATACAAAAGTATTTCTTCGGCGATTTCCTCTCAGCAGATTTCTGGCAAAAACTCTGAGAGTAAATAAAATTGCCATGAAAAGTTCCTCAAAAATCTGTCTTTCGGAGTCGACTTTAAACTGTATGTCCCGCCACTCATGTATAAAGATTAACACACACAACCAGTGTTGCCAGTAATTTTTTTTAAAAAACTTTTTATTTCTGAAAAAAAAACTTGTTTTCTACAAAAGTATCAACATTTTTAAAAGAAACACCGGAGAACGGTGTCCTCTATTGGTGTTTCTTTGCTACTTATGCCCGGGACGAATAAAATATAAAATATTTTATAAAAATATAAATATTATTATATAAAAATATAAATATTTCGTGTTATTGTTGAATTTATTGAAATTTTGAATTTTTCGAAAAAACTTGTTTTGTTAGAAAACAATTTTAATGAAAACTTTTTCGCATCTCAAAAAACTTGGAAAAGAAGGGAAATCTTGGCAAATGGCAACGCTGCACACAACATAAGTGGTGTGAGAAACTAGGACTGAAGGGTTGTAATGACCAATTGTGTATGTATGTAAATAAATAAGATTTCAGTTGAATATTATTAATTACAAAAATAATATTAACAATAATAATAATTTTATTTAAACTCAAAATTATTTTAAGTAATTTAATGTTAAAGTATTATTAAATCAGGGATTACCAAAAAATTTTTGGTTATGTATTAGTGAGTAAGAAAGAGAAAATAAGTGGAGAAAATTTATTTATTTACAGCTATAGAAACATTTCATCAACATACATATGTAAAGCTATCTATCTTTGGCTTAATAATTATAGTTAAACAAAAATAAAAAGAATAAAAAACAAATTTTTTATTAAAAGAAAAAAAGCGAGCATTCCAAAGCATTTAAAAAAAATTATACTATGCGACAAAATAAAAAAATGAAATACTCCCAGCTAATGACATAGACCACTATTAACACAAAATATTTTTTGAGTGTTATTCTGAAATAAAATAATAAAGCATCCTCCGCACATGTGTTCTTGTCGCAGTCTGATCGACGACTAAATCAAAGAACACAAGAATGCGTGTGAGTTCTCTCTGCACAATTGTGTTAATTTACTCCAAAGATCACCATTTCATCTTTGGAGTAAATTAATATTTATTTAAAACAAAGAAAGCAAAAAACGAACTTTGTATTTTTAAATAAGCAGAACGAACTCATTTAACAGAAGTTAATAAACCCTGAATTTAATAAGTTATTATTAAAAAAATATATAAGCAAATAAAAAAGTTTTTTCGAAAGTATAATCTTCTCCTGCCTGCCCTGTATAATTAATAATTCGTTTAATAGTTGTTGTTATTACATTATAATTTTTAATATACATATTTAAAAAGCTTCAGTAATAATACAACAACGAAAACAGAAAAATTGCAAATGATAAAAAAAATATGTGAATCAATTAAAAAAATTTTTAAAACCAAAAATTACTTATTGGATGTAAAATTACCAATTACAAATTTAAGACCAAATTACTAACAAGGCTGTTTGGGCACTCAATGATTTTGAAGAAAAATACATTTTTACTTACTCATCAATATCGTTTATGTCCACTTCAAAGTACACCAACGTAGAGATAAAAGGATCAATTCAACACTTTTTGAAGTCTTACTGGTAATTACGTTTTAATATTGTCTTTGTGAAATACATACAATCATTATGTGTTCCATCACTGCAATTCTCCGATGATTGTTTGCTGATAAAGGTTTGAAAAAATGTTTAGTTCAATGGGAATCTAATTGCAAATCCCACCTTAGAAATACCTTATGGACTGACCAATGAATGCATATACCCATGCCTTGGTGGTCGATAAAATTTGTGAAAAAAAATAATATCCACGTAATTGAAAAAGCAGGACATGAGTTAAACATACATGGCATGTTATTTTAATCCTAGATATGTCACTAACCTTTGTGCCATAATGCCAAACCGTTAATCAGCCTTTATTAAAATACTAAAAATACTAATTTTATTTCAAACAGGAACTTGTTTTTTTATTACTATTCTAGAAACATTATTACTATTCTAAGAAATGCGTGTAATATTGTCGTTCAATTCCTTGTTTGTAATCAAGATTATAACCCAGCTTCTTACACCACCCATGCTGTGTGTGTATTAATTTTATCCATGAGTGACGGGACCTTCAAGCTTTTAATACCAATTTTATTTGCTTTTAGTGTTTTTCCAATAAGACTGTTGAGAAGAAGTCGTTAGTTTTCGTATTTTGTTTTTTTAGAAATATATAAGCTGAGGTTTAAACCCCTGGATCACGTCAATAGTTGCCGTAGCCTAGTGTGTTGGCTAGACTAGACACTACAGTTCAAATCCCGGGTCAGACATCTTCAACAAAACGTAGTAAGAAGAAATATATCATCGGCGACTGGCTCTCTATAGATTTCTGGCAAAAACGCTGGGAATAAAATAAAATTGCCATGAAAAAGTTTTTCAAAAATCTGTCGTTCGTACTCGACTTTAAACTGTAGGTCCCGCCAGTCATATATATAAATTAACACACACAACATGAGTGATGTGGAAAACTAGGCCTTAATAATGGCTGAAGGGTTATATTGACCAATTATGTATGTATGTATGTAATACCTACTAGATTACGGCGGCTTCAGTTACTCATTTTATACCACAACATATATGTTTATTGTCGAAAATGTACTAAAAGAATATAGAAAGCCATTGTTATCATATTTTAGGCCGTTATTTTCATTTAAAAAGTTCGAATATAGTTGGCATTGTTTTCTTAAAACCTCTGTTAACGATGAATACTCATAGGGTTGAATATGTAAATTCTAAAGCCTGTATTACTTTAAAAATGATGATTTAATATTTAACTGAATCAAATAAATTTAACTACACAGAATTTTATCAAAAATTTCATTTGATTTAATTAAGAAGTTTTCTTATTTAAATTTTATTTTTATTATCTTCAAATAAAATTCATTTTTAAGTACAATTTATTATTTTGCAAAGAACAAAAATTATTTATAAATCTCCGGAGACTTTTAAAAGTAATTTTCCTTTATCAGAAATGCAAGTCAATTAGTAAAATTTGTTTATTCCGACACAAAATCTTTTCAATAAATTTTATAGGTCATCTTAAACTAACAAACATTTCAATTTCGAATTCCAACCTCATAATCTAAAATAAATTTACAAAACAGATAGCAAAAGGAAAAAGGAAGTGTACCTTCTAATTTTTAATAATTAATTCGATATACACTATCTCACACAATTGTCCGTACATTAAGGCAAAAGCAGGTAAAGTATTAAGTACGCCACGGACCTTCTTCATTAAAGCGGAAGCATTTTAGTTAAAAAAATTTTGGAAGACATTTGCTGTGGCTCCAGTAGAGCTAGTCTGATGTGATCAAACCATATGATCTTACTGCTCCATATAATCGAAATGCTTCAAAACGAATGATTATTTTCTCGCTCATTTTTCTATTTCTGAAAGCTATAAGCTTCACAAACCGTATCAAATAGTGCCTCTTTTAAAGTGTACTGGCAGTTCTTGAACTACCGCTTAATGCTCTTCACATCTAATTCAGCATTTCAAGTAGTTAAGATTACAACCAAGCTTCTCACCCCACTCATGTTGTGTATGTGGTTATTTTATGCATAAGTAGCGGCACCTATAGTTTAAAGTCGACTCTGAATGACAGATTCCTGAGAAATGTTTTCATCGCAATTTTATTTACTCTCAGAGTCTAATAGTCGAAGAAAAACTGTTTTTATATTTCGTTTAAGTTTGCAATGGCTTATCTTATCAACTTAAAACGTCAGCTCAGGTATTTTTTTTATATTTTAATGGTTTTAGTGAGTTTTTAGCTATCTAGGACAAAATCGAACAGAACAAAATTGAAAGTTACAAATCTTAGGTTATGGACCATTTTGGTCCATGCAATTTTTTTATTCTGTATATCAGTAAAAGTAAGGAAAAATAATTGTGGTTTATTGCTATTTTCGCAGAAAGATGAACAAAATGTTTTCCCCTTCAATTTGCATACAAATTTATTGCATATAATGCATTTGGCATCACGTTGGGACTTACAGTAATTGCAAATTCCTAGGAGCGGACTTTTGTGTATCAGAGCTTGTAGATGGTACACTATTTGATGACGATGCTTGTAGATGAATCAGTAGTTCTGCCGCAAATGGATTTTTTAGGTTTTACTGTCCTTTTCAAGATGTATTCTTTTGATGGGCACATAGCTAGCTGACGTAAAAACTCAGATCTTCTGTGATTTGAATCATTTGATCAAATCAAATGATTGCAGGTTTCTTCTTATGATTACTGAAATCGATATCATTTGTTTTGTACATGGTGCTCATCAACACAGTACCTTTATTTTTATGGTCGGTATACGTGGATGTATATAAAGGAACTTGTTTGTACATAAGCAATTTCGGTGGGATAAAAGTTTTGTTTCTTCGAACTGTTGCCACATATGTCAGTTTCCTTTGTAAAAGATTTTTCCCCAATTCAAAAGATGAAAAAAAGCAATCAGCTCTAATATTTTGCCCTTTCAATTCTTCTGTAACCTCCAACACGACACGCTCTCCTTGATTTTTTCAGGCTTATCATTTTTTGGTTTTCCAAGGTACGGTTGTATTTTCCATATGTATCCTGATTTAGAGTCTACAGCTAACCAAAATTTAAGCCCATATTTGGCTGGCTTTACAGGCATATACTGCCTAAAGGAACATCGTCCTCTAAAACCCATTAGCTGCTCGTCAATAGTGAAATTTTCATGACAGTTATAAAATATTGAAAGAAGTGCTTCACAATTGTCCCATATCTCACGAATTGTAGCAAACTTGTCACCACTTTTTTGTTGTCTTCTGTTGATAACATCATCAAAGCGGAGAGCACTTGATATCATGTGAAAATTATCCTCGCTCATAATAGACCGGAATAAACACGAACTGAAATAAAACTTATACTCGTGGTATACATATCTGTATAGAAATGTAGAATTCCAGAACTTTTGTAACAATTTAAATTATTTAAAATGTTTGGTCAAAAGACTTTTTTTATCTAACTATTTATGAAATATGCAAAGTGGACCAAAATGGTCATTTACCTAAGATTCGAAAGTTTTTTTTAACCTAACAGCAGGGTTAATATCATGGAACCTCTACTCATATTCAAAGTTTGAAGTACCCATCGTATTCATACTTAACAACACGTATAGTGTTGTTGATTTCGACTCTCCATAACTCAATATATACAAGAATCACAAAATAAGTATGATTCGCGTATGAACACTTATAATGATTACTAGAAGGTTGTGTGTTTGCTCTGCTTGCTGTCTTTGTCTTTTTTGTTTGTGTTTTTCTCCTCTCTATGTAAATGCAACAACAACTAAGACTGTACATTTTGATGAATGATTCGAGTCACTCGAGTCACACACACAATTCTGTGTGGCACTGTTCACAACTTTATGTAAACAACAACAATTGCTTTGTTTGTTATTCCTCTGTTTACACCCTTTGCATAAATAATAACAATTACTAGACAATTGTTCGACTGATCTTTGTAACGGTGATCTTCAAACCACTATTACTCTCTTCAAACACATCACGTCTTCAAACAAGACTGACTGAACTTCTACTAACTGAGTTGCCTGCTTTGCCTTGCCTTTTATATGGCAATGGAAACAGTCTAATAAATATTCTTTAAGGCGAATTTTCGTGGCTTCGCCTCCTCGTGGTCTCTATAAATGTAAACATCGTTGTTTCATTATTGTGGTTTGTGTATTTGTTTACATTTATTCTTGTAGAGTTTGTTTGTAATATTACGCAGTGCGATAATTTGTAAACAAGTTCATTGTTTTTGTAGCTTTTGTTTATAATTTAAATGTTAAACGATATAAAAGCAAAACACGAGTATCTAGATTTTTCCATTTTCGTAACAATATTTAACCATACATACATAATTGGCCATTACAACCCTTCAGTCAGGATTACGGCCTAGCTTCTCACACCACTCATGTTGTGTGTGTATACATGAGTGGCAGGACCTACAGTTTAAAGTCGACTCAGAACAACAGATTTTTTTGAGAAACTTTTCATGACAATTTTTCTTTCAATCTCAGAGTTTTTGCCAGAAATCTGCTGAGAGGAAGTCGCCAAAGAAATATGTTTCATATTTCGTTTTGATGCCTCACCTGGGGTTTGAACCGTTGCCTCATGTCTAATAAGCCAACACACTACCTACTAGACTACGGCTACTTCAAGGGGCTGCTGTCCTTAAAATATGATATATCAGTGCCTCTATTCTTTTTACCTTTGACAACTTCTTTAAAACAAAAATATATTGAATAATAATTTTTTCTACGTCGTAGTTTAGTAGGTAGTGTAAGTAAGGCCACTGTTCAAACCCGAGATCACACATCTTCAACAAAATGAAATATGAAACGAAACATTTCTTCGGCGACTTCCTCTCAGCAGATTTCTGTCAAAAAACTCGGAGTAAATTTCAATAGTCATGGAAAGTTTCTCAAAAATCCATGGCTCGGAGTCGACTTTAACTGCAAGTTCCGCCTTGCATGTATAAAATTAACACACACAGCATAAAGGGTTGTAATGACCAATTATGTATGTATGTAATACTTTCTTAAGTAATATTTCAATAAATTCGAATATAAATCGATCGATAAAATAATTTATGAAGTATTGTATGCGATCAATTACAGTGGTGGTCATATAATTAATACATTGGTAAAGATATTTTCAAAATTAAAAAAGATCACAAAATTTATTTTTTAGTCCTTAAATCTAAAACCTAAAGAGTTTCTCAGAATGGGAAAAACATGGTATTATTCATCCAATTAAAACATTTAAGAGTTTAATTTTAATTGCAAAATTTTTTGATTTTTTTTGTTAAGAGTCGACAGAGAGATCGAATAATAGGCTTCCAATACATTTAAATTTTTTACCACATTTCAACAGCATTTTTACAAATTTTCCCCATCCATCCTCTTTTCAACTTCAATCTATAAGTTCTCAATTGAGTTAAGATCAGGGAATTTAGCTGGCCACTTTGCAGATGACAACAATATTTTCCATTCATATTCTTTTAATGCTAGGCCGAGTCCTTTGGAGATTTAGGCAAAATGGTTTCATATGAATGACACATTCATGTCTGGCATACTGTCAATCTCAATGCTCTTTATAACACACAAGAGCAGCAATAATATTGCCTCATCTGTAGTTATGGGTGATGTATGTATTAATGAATCAGACGCTCTTGATGTTCTGGGCATGAAAATTAAGTGTGACGATCACTGGAATCAGCATATTCAACTGCCTCGGTTTCATCTGATCTCCTTACTATTTAATCCACTTATATCCGACCGAGAATGAAATATAACTCTCATGTATGGGCCGTTGTCTATTCTGCAGCTTCTCGACGGCATACAGGAGAAGGCGAAGGTACTTATTAATGATAGTAGGGTATCCAACTCTGTTGAATCATTGGAGCATTGTCGCATTTTAAACTTTAAACACTCATGTATAAAGTTAACGCACACAACATAAGTGGTGTGAGAAACTAGTTTGTAATCTTGACTGAAGGGTAGTAATGACCAATTATTTATGTATGTATGTATGTATGTATACGAGTATATTTATCCGTATGTGAAACTCCTTACCTGCGAAGGTCTTTCCTGCCACTTACAAAATTTAAACATATTTAAATCTGAAGTCCACAAACACTGCCCACTCTGTGCTTCTTACCACAACCTATTTTCCTTATTTCAACACAATGCAATGCATGACTAGGGACCACCCCTTAATGTTAGTCTTAAAAACATATATTTACGTTTTGTTCTTCTGGGCACTTTTTCACAATAATGTACCCGGCATAGTACTTAATTAAGATGTAAGTTAACTGCTGGACGCCGTACTTACCGTTTTCCATCTGATCCACATCGGAAAAATTTGGAATCGTCTTGATCAAAATTTGACCAGAAACACAATTCTTTCTTCACGTTTTGAGTGGCAAAATCCACGTGAAGAATTTTAATAAGCCATACGATACAATGATGCCAATTTAAATTTTAGCTGCTTAAAGCTTTTAAATGAGTCAAATTTAGACACTTTTATGACTATTTCACCTTCTGTGGCTGTGGTTTTACGGAGTTTTGGGGGCTCTGGGTACATTATTTGAGGTTCCAAATAAGAAAACTAAATCAAACAAGAACACACAATTATGCTGCAAAATACAAACTGCTATGAACGGAAGCCAATACCAAGTTCTAATCGCTACATTATAGAGGATTTAATTAAGAGCTTCATGTTCTTAAATTTAAATAAAACAAAAAAAGTGTATGAGAGATATCATTAAAAAATTGTATTTATTCGATAGACCTCTTGATGCCTTTACGTGTTGAATATAACATCGTTTAAATGTCCGTCACGGTTTCTGTGGGTAGAGCGCATCCTGAAATGTCCAATTTTTTATGACTCTGTCGCATAAATCAGGCTAAATATGAGAGATGGAGTATGTTTGTAACTTTTTCCTGCGACTTAAGAAAGCCCCATAAGAAAAAGTCTGATCGTAGATCTCCAATGATCCAAAATGGCGCTGAATATCCAATGCGCCATGAACTGGAGGGCATGTAGCACCGACCTATTGAAACTGCAAGACGTTGATGTCTTGATCATGCATTGCACGTCCCCGTTCGTTGTGACAGCTTGGGAAATATTGTTTTCCAAGCGCGGAAACCACACCAAAGAGTAATTTTTCCTGAACGCATTGAATGCTCTTGGATCTCATTCAGATTAAGAAACGCGGTTATTCCGAAGTGGGACTCATTACTGATGGAAGTTTAGGCTGTTGGCTAACTGCTACAAAGCCCATCCGACGAACACTCTTCGTTGTCTACGGTTGCTTACCTACCGCTCCTGGATTAGTTGAATTTTGTACGAGTGCAGATCTAATCAAGATACAAAATTCGCCAACTTGTGGTCTGCCAAAGGTAAAGTTCTTGTAAGCGATGTGAAATCGACTACCTCTGATTCTCTTGTACGCAATGACGGACAGCGGTGATGTTTTCGGTAGAGCTTGCTTTTCGTCGGCTTGCGGGTTTTGCACGATAGTTGTATAAACCAGTGGACTAAAATTTACTCACCACATTGCGAATGATGCTCTCGGTAGGACGATTATGGCGCTTACAGAATGGGAGAAGAGCGCGATACATTATTCGAACAAAAAAGGCTGATTAAATGTCATATTTGACATATGTAGCCTCGATAAGATGGCCGTTATCAAAGTTCGGTAGTCCCTTCCTATACAGTCAATATAAGGAAATATGACATAAATCTGAAGAGAAAAACAGAAAGAGAACAAAAAAATAGGAAATTTTCATTGGAATCCTTTATTAAGTTGTTCTGCAAAGTGCAGATCCATATTGAAGGCATTTAATAGCAGAGTACTTTTGATTTTAAAAAGGAATTTTGGTAAGAGAAAAATCGTATTCATTTCAAAAATTACAATCGTAATGCGATAGAATATAAAAATATTTCTTTCGTTAATCACCCTCCAGCAGTCATCTGGCAAAAGCCAATACAAGGTAAATTAAATTGCCATCAAATGTGTCTCAAATAATAATAGAACTCGATATACACTCGCCTACGGATGTACGTATAATGCTGTCTTGATTCCAACGATCCGGCAGTGAAAATAGAGAGATAGGAGAATAATGCTGGCCTGAAAATAGCGGTTCGAAAAATTGAAGCAGTACTGATAATGATAACTAAGCGCTGTGCAGTTAGTGATAAATATGAAAAAAGAGGTTTCGGTCAATGTTTATGAACTACATCACACTCTTCAAAGAATAAATACGGGCATATGCGAAAGTCCATTATATTCGCACATAATACGGTTTCGTAGGTGTTCTGCATTAAGAGTCTCTTTAGCACACACCAGTCGCCGTAGTCTAGTAGATAGTGTGTTGGCTTATTAGACGTAAAGCCAGGGTTCGAGCCCCAGGCCAGACATCAAAACGAAAATATGAAATAAAATATTTCTTCGGCGACTTCCTCTCAGCAGATTTCTGGCAAAAACTCTGAGAGTAAATAAAATTGCCATGAAAAAGTTTCTCAAATAGCTGTTGTTCGGAGTCGACTTTAAACTGCCAGAATATCAGTGGTGTGAGACTCTAGGACGTTGTACAATGGGTCAATTCGACCTCCGTAATAATAATTAATTAATTTAAAATTGTTTGATTATCGGGTTATATCATATCCTCAAGAATAAAGTTAGAATATGATAACAAAACCCGATAACCAATCAATGTAATATACTTTTATTTTGAATTGTTATTTATTTTTTAATGTTTTACAAAATTACAAATAAAAGTTAAAAAGTGATGATTTTTTCCCCCAAAATATGATTTTTTTCCTTAAAATGATGATTTTTCACCAGAATCTTCTGGCAACACTGGTAGCTGCAATTTATATGTATAGGGTGGGAAATTCAAAAGTTTAAATTTAACAGTAGATCGAGCTTTGTAACAAAAATGCTACATTTCAATTTTTAAGACGATATAACTTTAATTCAGAAAAAGTTATATACCTGATATTTTTATAATTCGTTAGTATTGTTATCGCCATTATTTTAAACCAAATAAAAAAAGAAAATTTCAAACAGGGGTTACGAAATTCAAAAGCTTCATAATTCTGGCTTAAGCATCATTTTTGATACATACGGCTTTACTGGGGATTCTTTGGTGCTGTGTATTTAATTTTTTTTAAGTTTTCAAAGATTTTGTGAAGTTTTATCGTAAATAATACATTATTTATGGTATTTGAGAAGGAATTCAAAGTTAAGTGTGGACGAAAGTGAAAAGATTGAATTTTCTATTCTTGATATATTCTTGACATTGATTGAAGTAGTCGTAGCCTAGTATGAAACGTGTTAGATAATTAGACGTCAGACCAAGGTTCAAATCTCAGGTCAGACATTTCCGATTTACAACGAAGGTTGTAATGATCGATTTTTTATGTATGTATGTATGTATGTATGTGTGTATTTTCCTGCACCTGAAGACTCTGAAAAAGAAGAAAACAGAAGCTTCTATTATGAACTGAAGAAAGTATTGGCAGCAACAAACATAACAGAACAAAGTGCCTTTAGTAGTTTGAGATGAATTATTACCAATTTTCACGCAGATTGATATTAGCTATTTCCTGAAATCTTGTAGAGTCTTTCTTTACTTTCTCATATTTATCTCACGTGACTGACAAACTTTAGAAAAATGTGTTCAACTACGTACGTATGGGATAATGATATATTTACGCCTTTTAGAAAAATGAGCTGAAAGTCTTGCAGCCTTTAATAGTCATGCTTAAAGCCTTTTTTGAAATTCGAATGAAAAGGATTTTTTTCTAAAAAAAATATATATACAGTGCGGGCTCGATTTGCGCAACTACATATTATTGCAACTGACCGATTTGCGCAACAGCCTAATTTTTAACATTACAGTCTTTATAACAGCAACTTTTTTCAAAAAACAGTCGCGATAAGTGCAACTTTATATTTTATTTTGCAAATGTTATATTATTTGGCAGTTATTCTGTTTCATTTTCTTTTTATTCTCATAGTTTTTCAATCAGAAGCGTAATTTAAAATTGTTTGACAAATCATAGGAATCTAACAACTCCTTTCACGACGACACTGGCCTCACAAAAAATTTTGACTGTTTATTTACAGTTATTTTTTTGTTTTGTCTCTGTTTCTTTGATTTTATTTAAGAAATGAAGAAGTGAATATGTGGCTCAATGATAGTGTGGAAGATGAGTACGAAGAAATATGCCTTTCTGATGACGAAAATTCAGTTCATATTGAGGTACAAGGAATACCAAAAATAAAAACTGATGATGTTATTAAAGCACTTAACGTTTACATAGATTGGGCAACAACAAATAATATTTCAATTGAAAAAATTGTTGCACTTCAGGATATAAAGGAGTCTGCAATTAATAAAAAGTTTAAAAAATCCAAAGTTCAGACAAAAATATCCAAATTTTTTGTTTAAACCTAGTGAATACCAAATTTATTATATTAAATATCATTATTTTTTATTTTTATTAGTAATATATTAATTTAAACCTTTTATTATAACTTTTTTCTATTTAATAAATGAATTAATTATTTTATGTTAATTAAATTGTTTGTTTTTGTTAAAAAATTAATTTAAAAATTGCACTGTATTTAGTGGTCGGTTATTGCAACATTTCGAACATTGCAACAACCCCGATTTCCTATCGGTTGCGCAAATTGAGCCCGTACTGTATCTTAATTTTTTATTAGAAAAATTTAACCATTTTCATAAACCTTTTATCACACAACTCGTAGTTTTATGTAAGAAATAAGACTGTATAAATAGTTTGGTATTAGCTATCATACTTTCAGAGCAGCCCATATATCCTTTTTAAAAGTTTTAAAAATTTAATTTTTTGTTCGCCTAAAAGGTAAGAAAATTAAAGAAAATATATTTAAATAATGATGCTTATGTTTTTACGTTTTTTTTTATATTTTCATCTCAAATTAAAGTTTTTAGCAACAGAATTCAAAAACTTTTTAGTTTTATTGTATAAATTGAAACTAACCTCCAGTGATTTTAATTGAAATTTGAAACTTAATGATGGAATACTTACAGTGATTGTTAGGAAATTGTTATTGACATGATCGATGTTCTTTTGCAACGGGAAACATTTTTACCTCAAATGACGTTGACAACAAATATTTCTAACGAATCACTAGAACGGTTTGTTTTGGTGTAGCTAGCCCTCGATTGGGAGCCTTACTGATGCGAGTGACAATAAGCTGCCCCATCTTTTTTACCTCACATAACGTCAACAACAAATGAAATATATATGAAATATAACAAGTGAAATATAACAATGGTTGGCACCATCATTTTTCAGCCAGCCCTCATCGGAGAGTGTTACTGATGCGAGTGACAATAAGCTGTCCTATTTAAGCAATTGGAAACTTATAAATCGCCACAAAGCAGGGTGCTATTCGTCAAATTATTACCATTTAGAGAGAATTAAAACCAAGCTGACATGAAGTGCTTGATTTTTATATAAAAAACCATGCCAATTTACATTATGTCAAAAGTTTCATAAAAGTGATAATAAAATATAATAACAGTAAATAAATAGTTTTATTAAAATTAATTAAAATAAATAAAATTGTTTAACAAAATCTATCAATAATCGTGACAATTCCATGTACTACAAGTATTTATCAAAAATGATACATAAGCTAGAATTATGAAGTTTTTTTTTAAGAAATTGCCAATCTCGGTAATGACGAATGTTGGCCTTCAGTTGCTCAATTGTCTCTGGTTTGCCGGCGCAATACTTTTCTTTAACGGTGCCCCACAGAAAATAGTCCAACGCTGTCAAATCACAGCTTCTTGGCGGCCCATTGTTATAATAATTTCGAGTAATTAAACGGCTATCAAACGCTTGACGCAATAAAACGATTGTGGCATGAGATATCTGGCAAGTTATACCATCCTGTTAAAACCAAACATCGTTCACATCAACAACATGAAGTGCGGGTACAAAAAAGTGGTTATCATGGTGCAATAGGTGCCTCCATTGACCGTAATTGTTCCGCCGTCCTCATTTTCGAAGAAAGATAGGCCCAATGATGCCTCCGTTCCACAATTCGCACTAAACAGTCACTCGTAATATGTGCATTGGCTTCTGTAAGACCATGTGTGGAACGTTGTTGGAATAAAAAACTGGAGTCTCTGACAGAAAATTTTAATTGATACAATTTTAAAATTGATACAACGATAATGAATTGACTGTATACTCAAAAAACCGTACAAACCGTAAGCCGTAAGCCAGCAATGAAAATGAAAAATGAAACCCACCTACTGCTTTCTATTACACATGAATTCTTGTGCAAAATTTACTCTTGAGCTGTCCAGTTCAAAATATGTTTTGTCCCTCTAATCAGTCGTAAAGTGTGCTTACAGTAATATTCGTACATAAATTTTCTTCCGCGTATAGTAAGACTTGTCCAAAGTTTTTGTAAAAATATTGAACCATTTTAAATTCATCCTTAAAATTGATCCAATATTATGCCAAAAAAAGCCGTCACTCGCTAATGTTGCAGCCACATTTAACTGTTGTTGATGGTGTATCGGGAATCATGATATCGATTAACTGTTGATTAAATAAACGCCATATTTATTGTTTTCCATCTGATCTCTATCGGCTAAATTTGGATTCATCGCCCGATAAAATATTTTTCCAAAACCTCATTGGTTTTCTCATGTTTTGTTTGGCAGAATTTAATCTGTATGCCAGAAATTAAAGTTTTAAATGCTAAAAGTTGAATAAGCAATTAAATCCCTCTTCTTTTTAATATTTGTGATCCTAAAAAGGACCTTTTATGTCAAATCAAGATATAAATCATTTGCTGAAGAAAACGCAACATTGGACAGCAGACTGGAGCTCCTTAAATTTTTTGTCTAGTGTTCTTTGAATCTTTGTTGCAAAGGATTAATTGAGAAGTTCAATTGATATGAATTACAAAATCCATACATCACTTACGTTGCAGCACTTTCCGGGCACCTGTGTCAGCCCCTATTGGTGACAACCCGACTCATGGAAAAAATTTCCTGCATAAAATTTATTCACCAGTCTTTAGACCTTTTCGAGACAAACATTAAATTACAAATACACAATGCATTTTATTACTCCTGTACTAACTGAAATTTATTTTAAAATTTAATTCAGGATTAAGCAAATAACTGCTGTACTAGTAATAGAAATTTAAAATTATTTAAACAATTAAATAAATAGATCCGCGTGAGACTATGTAAATAATGATTTGTTTTGCTAAAGAATAGAAAAATATGTCGTTTAAATAAATTATAAAAATGTTTAGAAAATATATCAATTACATGGAATCGATTACAAGCTATTAAAACATTAATACTATTTGCTCATTTGGTGCGTATGGTATAATTTATTTAATTACATATGTTTAAAATAGTCGTTGAAATATTTTTGGAAAATTATGGGATCTATTTGGGGTTAATCTGTTTAAAGACCACATACACACACATACATAATTAGTCATTACAACCCTTCAGTCAGGATTACGACCTAACTTCTCAAACCAATTTTGTTGTGTGCGTTAATTTTATACAAAAGTGGCGGAGCCTACAGTTTAAAGTCGACTCCGAACGACAGATTTTTGAGAAACTCTTCATGGCAATTTTATTTACACTCAGAGTTATTGCCAGAAATCTGCCTTCAAAGAAAAATTTTTTTGAACCGAGGCCTTACGTCTAAGAAGCCGGCACACTACCTACTAGACTACGGCGACTATAGACCAATTGACCTTTGAAGACCATTTGTAGAAAATTATGACAATCTAGTTTATACACTAGTTTTCGATTGCCTAAACACTAAAAATAAAAACAGTTTGTAATAACTTGAAAAATTTTTGATTTGCAAAGAAATTCGTTGTAGGAACCCTAAACGATATGATACTAGAATTGTGTATGGTCACATTAAACACAAGATTAAAAGAAATGTGTTGTGACCGAACTGGAGTGAGCTAGTCTGAAAAGTCTGATTAATTGAGAATTTAACGGAAAACAATTATTAGCTTATAATGAAATTCAAATGACTTACTTAAATCAAATAACATGTCCTTCTGTCAGATCTGAGTTTTCAAATCAATTTATAAAATACAAATCAGCTATGAGAAATCAGTTTTCATCCCATCAAATGGTTTTCAGACGACTTAAAATATAACATTTCCAAAAGTTACGTTTTTTACATTTTAAAAACGTTTAAAATATGAACTCGTAGATTGCAAATAAAATAAAAATAAATTTGTGTTAAGTTTTAATTAAATTCTTTATAGTTCACGCAATTATGTGTGCCACTATTCACAACTAAATGTAAACAACAACAATTGCTTTTCTTCGTTAGTCCTCTGTTTATACCCTTCGCATAAACAATAACAATTAATAGGCAATTATTTGACAGATCTTTGTAACAGAGATCTTCAAACCACGATTACTCTCCTCAAATGCACCGCGTGTTTACACAAGACTGACTGAACTTTGCTAACCAACTCGCCTGCTTAGCCTTGCCTTTTATATGACGGGGTAAACAGTCTGATGAATGTTCTTGAAGGCGAATGTTCATGGCTTCGGCTCCATGAAATCTCTATAAATGTAAACATCGTTGTTTACATTTATTAATGTAGTGTTGTTTGTGTATTTTGTTTACATTCATTCTTGTAGTGTTATTTGTGGATTTTTGTTTACTTGTTTACCATTTTTTATGCTGATGTTTGTTGTTATATTAAACAGTATGACAATTTGTAAACAGGTTTGTTTACCCAATTGTTTTGTTTTTATAGCTTTTGTTTAGAATTTTAATGTTAAGCGGTGTAAAAGCAAAACACCAGTATCCAGATTTTTCATTTTATTAACGGTATTATTGTCTGTTTCACTTTTAGCTGTTTTTCCTTTATTTAAACTTTCTATAATTTTTTCACTCTAATGCACTTCGTAGATATTTTTCACATTTCCTCCTTGTGTGTTTTTAATAGAATATGTTTTTATTAGTTTTTAAAACGTCAGTTTTTTTATTGTTTTCATTGCTGGTCGTAGACCTTCCATAGCGAAAATTAAAATACGTGTTCCATTCCATTCCATACATTACTTTAACTCTTTTCGTGCATGTACCACATATTTCTGTTTAACTATGAATAATTTCATGTTAGAATTTAAGTTTATTAAATTTATTTTATCAGTACATATAAATGTTGTCTGTTTTTATTTTAATTTAATATTTTTTTTATAATTTTTAATTGTTTTTCTTTCTTTCAACGCTTTATATTTACCACATTGAGGCGAGTCAACTATCCGACAAGCTAACAAAAACTAAATTTAGTTCTTCAAAATCGTTCATAGGAAAACGATATTTTTGATGTTTTTTTTCCACTTTGTGTAGCATGAAACTCTATCTATTGTGGCTTGAGCTGTAATTACTTGTATATGTGTGTTTTCCCATTGTTCCCAGCTACATCTCAACTGGTATTTTCTTGTACATTTTCAAAATGTGCTCTCTCTCTCTCTCTCTGTCTCTTTCCGTGTTAAAGAGATACAATGCCAAGATATTGTAATGAATTTAAATATTTTCATGTACTTTTCTAAGAAAGTACAGACAGTTAACGCTTGCGTTGCTGTAACATTGTTATAGAATTGTACTCACAAAGTTATTCTAATGAAAAGGAAGTATTTAATGTTATTTTGTTACAGCAACTTTTTCAAGCAATATGTTGCATTCGAATAAATGTTTAACTCATATTTGAAATTTTTTACTTTTCTGTGATATAAACATTAGCCTACTGACTGAAAAAAATTAAACTACCATTTGAAAAATATTTAGAGGACGTATGAGTAATTTTTGATAAACAGTTTTAATAAATTCCTCATACGACCTGTAGAAAGCTGCACAAAGAGCTTAGTAAACATGTTGCAGAGGTATCAAAAGTAATAAAAGAATCTATTAAAATTGGAAATTAAATTTAATTTAAAAAATATATATTAAATTATTTTTGCTAGCAAGGAATACTGAGAAGGGATAAAAGCGCCTAATAAATAAATAAATTAATAAAAGTATTAGTATATCAGTCTTTACGTATATAGCTAGAACAATAAATATCGAAAGATGTAAAAAAGTGATCTCTATGAAAAGAACAAAGAACATGAGAAATGTCCTTTCTAAAGTACAGAGAAGCGTCCTTGTTGGCATCATAAGTGCCAGTAGAAGCACACCTCCGGCAACGGTACGTCATTCTTCACCTACTCCTTATTGAAGAATATGCGAAAAAGGTAGCAACTATAAGCTTCTTTATGGTGAATGAATTAGATCTAGGGAGTCCTGTATGGTGGCTCAATCGGCACTGCTGAAAAAAATAACGAAGTTGTGTCAGGCTACAAGAGTTCACTTCTGCGATAGAGGCATCTTGATGGGTTCAGGAAAACTCTTCGGTGACTGAGTTATTTTTACTGACAAGTCCAAAGGCCGGATCGGAAATGATCAGAATTCGTATGGGCTTTAGGCAAAATATGATGTTTTTCGAACGGAAATTACTTAAAACTACCGAACTAGACAGGAAACATATACCGAAGAGCTTAAGAGTTACAATTTATGTAGATAATCAGCCAACACAAAAGGCTTTGATGATATATATTTTAAAATCTCATCTGAGAATATAAAATGCTAAGCGACCTTATGTATGATTATCACATTGGATTGGTAAGATTAGGATGGAGGCTACAATCTAGAGGAAGATACGGTAAGAACACTGTTAGGCTTCTTCAATCAATAGAACGCAGAAAAGTTCGCTAAAAATTGAGGGCAGTGAAATATATCGTATGGTTGCAGTACTATAGCACCTCTTCACGACGACAGCGCTCATTGGTTGAAACTTATGAAGTGTACTGAAAGTCATTACTTAGGCCAGTATTGTTTTATGCTGTCCTCTTATGGGGAATATGTTCTAATTTTCTTTTAAAGTTCTTTTAAAGTTAAGTTACAATTTTACAAATGTGCGTACGACTACGACTGTATTACAAACTTTCATTTTCTAAGTTTTACTTTTTTTATAAATGCAAATAAATATACCGACGCACACACATATGCATTTAAACAAAATACAGATTTAAATAAATATATTTGCTTAAGCAACCTGAAGATATGTTGTTACCTATTTATATACAAACATATTAAACAAATTTACTTTTTCTTCTTCTGGTATCTCATGATGGTGTTTAGAGCTTTTCGGAGAATTTATTTTGATTTCACTGAGTGCACATGCATTTCTGTGAGTGCACACGCATAACACAGAAAAAATTAAAAAATTATTTCCGGCCAAGATCGACTATACAATACATTACGTAACGATGTTTCAAATACTTTCTACTTTGATTGTAGTGGATGAGATAAGGCGAAATCTATCCGAGCAATATAGATATTTTATAATTATTCATTCGTGAATCACTGTCATACTTTTGAAAAAACTATAGGGTTCGATACGTGCTGAATTACGCATAAATATTTCTAATCTAATATGTGTTTATTTTTAGATTAGTGTAGGGTAAACCTACGTCGTAGTCTAGTAAGTAGTGTGTTGGCTTATTAGACGTAAAGCCAAGGCTCAAACCCCAGGCCAGACATCAAAACGAAATATGAAAAAATATTTCTTCGGCGACTTCCTCTCAGCAGATTTCTTTCAAAAACTCTGAGAGTAAATAAAAATTGCCATGAAAAGTTTCTCAAAAATCTGTCGTTCGGAGTCGACTTTAAACTGTAGGTCCCGCCCCTCATGTATAAAATTAACAAAGACAAAAAGAGTGGTGTAATAAACTCGGTCGTAATCCTGATCGAAGGTTTGTAATGACCAATTATGTTATGTATGTATGTAGGGTACACAATTACAAAATTGCAAAGCAGTACGTGTGTTTATCTTTTAGGAATTCCCTTGATGGAAGAAATATATACGAATTCCATTCATGAATGAATGCATACGCTTATAAATTTATGCATCATATGTATGCATTCTTATGCAACTTTTTAAATGGTTATGAAAATTTAATTTAAAATACTTCATGCATTTGCATATTTTACGTGAGAATCTGTGAATAAGAAAAAGTAATAATAAAACTGTTTCAGACAAACAAATAAGCACAGCTTATTGGAGTTGTTCTTAAATTCGTTATAAAATTTAACGTAGAATTTAAAGTCTTACACTCCTCGAGGATAATTTTGTTTTAGTACTTGCGGATGACTTGAAATAGATTTCGGTACATTTCGACTAGGCTATACGATTATTGTTCTATCATCCAAATGAAAATAAAATGGGTGAATATGATAAGCAATTTGAGTAATGGAAATTTGTCTCTTTGTCTCGTGAATTGCGGTTATTAAGCACTTGTAACCTTTCACCTCGAATCTGCAGGCCTCCCGTTTTTCAGGAAATTTTGTAATTTATGTTCTATGTTTTTCAGGTTCAGGCACAACATCCAGAGTTTAATAAATGCTCAAATATATTGCAAAACTGTCACAATATCACAATGACATTTCTGACATTTTTAAAATCAAACACTTCCAGTGAGACACTTGATTCCTAAATGCCTAACACACGATTCTGTACGAGAAATAGTTACTGACTTACTTAATAAGTCCCTAAAACACTTAAATCAGAATTCAAACCTAGTTTCTCCAACAACCAATGTTGTTAGAGAAAATTTTCATTACAATTTTATTTGCTTCCAGAACTGAGAAAAGGTTTTAGTGACTATTTGACTATATTTGTTCATATTTCGTTTTTTTCGAGAGTCGTGACAGCTGGGGTTTAAATTACAGGCTGTTATTTAATAAGACAAAACACTTCATACTAGACTACAATAGCTTCGAGGTATAGTTTCTCACTATAACTCGGAGTACAATTGCAAGAATGTTGTCAAGAACTGAAAACTACAGTTTGCAAGAGGGATTTAGTATACCAATATTGACCTGGATTAGAATAGAAATGAATGAAACTCTTTGCAATGACCAGATTTGTATGTAAAGCACCTTTTAAAACTTGTGCTGAATATATTAAGTTCTGTAATCCTAGATAACCAGTGATTTTTTACTATTTGGTTTTTCACTGTAAAGTTTTCAGTAAGATTCGTAATTTTATCATTTCACAGTGAATGAAATACGTTTTCTGTCGAAAAATTATATTCAGCTACAGAGCTCTTCTTCCACTCAAAGGATGTTGTAACAGAGTTACCGAATTCGGTGTAAAAAGCAGACATAAGAAGTTCAAGAGTCACCCTAGCATCTTTAACCCTGGACGGTTATTCTTCATTTTTGTGCATTAAAGTTACTCTTCGTTGAATCGACGAACACTTTATCCCTAATTGGCTACTGTTCGTCGAATCGACGAAGCTCATTTACTCTTTATCATAAAATTCTTTTATGTTTGATCAAATTTCGCTCATTTTATCAACAATGTTGGTTGATAACAAAAGCTTTTAGTGAGTAAACGTACCCTGGCCACCCATTTTTTTAATCCTGGATAATCATTTTTGTACAGTAAGGCTACTCTTCGCTGAATCGACGAACAAAAAAAATAATTTTATTTATTCTCATAGTTTTTGACAGAAAACTGCTGAGAAAAGGTCCCCGAAGAAATATTTTTCGTATTTTATTTTGTTGAGGAGACGTTCGAACTTGGGTTTGAACCGTGGCCTCACGTCTTATAAGCTTACTGTAAACATTACATTTGGCGATAAGAGTGAGTTTTTTAAAAGGTCTGGTGATAATCCTGCGCATTCATGTACTCGCAAAGGTGGAAACATGTTCGATTCTTTTGATGATTTCGCTTGAGAATTAACGCTTAGCAACTGATGAACCGGTTGTAGTTTGTAAAGAAAGTTATTCAAGTACATACATACATACATAATCACATCATTATACATCATTACCATAATACATCATTACAACCCTCCAGTCAGGATTACAACCTAGTTTCTCACACCATTTATGTTGTGTGTGTTAATTTTATAAATGAGTGGCGGGACCTACAGTTTAAAGTCGACACCCAACGACAGATTTTTGGGAAACTTTTCATGGCAATTTTATTTACTCTCAGAGTTTTTACCAGAAATCTGCTGAGAGAAAGTCGCCGAAAAAAACTTTCTTTGTATTTTGTTTTGATGTCTGGACTGGGGCTCGAACCCTGGCTTTACGTCTAATAAGCCAACACACTAACTACTAGACTACGGCGACTTAAAAAAAAGAGTTCTTCAAGTGTTATATAAAAATTCTCTCTAATCGACTGATTGTTTGGCATGTCGTCTAGCAAATATTCCGAACAGCAGTTCTGAAATTGTTCAGTTCCGACTGAATTTCATATTCTTCTAGATGAGCAGCTAAACATTCACTAAGTTAATATTGGACGACATGGAAAACTAGGGTTAATTCTCTTAGAATTTGCCTTATCTTGTATAAACGTTTAACGGCTTAAGAATAAATGACTTTTTACTTTATAATACCTTAAACAGTAAATTTTACACCACTTAATTGCCTCGCTTTTTTACATTTCTGATTGATTTTTGAACGTAATTAATCGTCTTCCGGTCTTTGTTTGTTTGGATAAAATGTAGAATAAAAACAAGTCATTAGTTTTACATTAAAATCGAATTAAACTTTAATTATTTTGTAAATTTTTTAAAATTTTAATCTCACATTCAACAACTTCCTCCTTAATTGATAGATTTGCTGGTAAATATAAAAACGAGTACAATAAGACTATCCTGTGACGAACTAACTGCAGTCAAATGGTTAACAAACATTAGGTTCATAATTTGATTTTCTTGTGTATGCATTGAGTATTTCCTGTCTTTAAACTCAAATTCAACAAATTATGTCTGAGATATGAACGAAATATTTTATTAATTTGAATTACATATTTATACTATTATGTGTGTAATATAGTCATGCCTGCTAAATTTCAATTAAGATTAGTAATCAATTACATTACAAACCTGTTTAAAAATTATCCCACTGCGTAATAAAATAACAAACACCAGCATAAAAAAGGTAAACAAGTAAACAAAAATATACCAACAACACTACGATAATAAGCGTAAACAGCGATAGATATTTCGAGAATCAGAATCAGACTATTTACCTTGGCATATAAAAGGCAAGGCAAAGCAGGCGAGTGAGTTAGTGAAGTTCAGTCAGTATTGTGTGAAGACGCGGTGCGTTTGAAGATAGCAATCGTGGTGTGAATATATCCGTTACAAAGATCTGTCGAACAATCGACTAGTATTTGTTATTATTTATGCAAAGGGTGTAAACAGAGGAATAACAAACAAAACAATTGTTGTTGTATATCTTTTATTCATTTAATTTAAAAGCCTCCAGTGTGTGTATATTAACACAAAATCTCTTTCAGCAACTTTCATTTTGTAAACAAAACACACTTAAATGTTCCCTTCAGAACTATAATATTTTATGAGAATGGCTTTATTACCACATCTATACTTATAAAAATGTAACCATATTCGATATAAAAAGACATTCAACCAATGACGCATAGTATAACAGATATAATCCATATGGCTAAGTATCTAAATTTCATATTCTCTTCGTGTTCTTGAAATAGTCCATAATGGGGATGTTAAATAGGGTCTGTAATAATGATAAACTATTTACCGCACCGCTACTCTTTTCCATTTGTTGTATTTCTGCTAAACTAAGAAAATTATGATGAATTATTGATGACGTTGACAATCTTTTCATTTCTGTTAAAAGCAGACATCAAAAAAAAAAAGGAAACAAAATCAAAACTTTTCTTTAATCACAGTAGAGGTGCTGATGGTTGTAAACAATTTGTCTTTTCTTTTTTGTGGCTCTTGTTTTCTTTTGTTGTTTTTATTTTTAATCTCAAGAGATATATAATATCGCTTGGAAATAGTTTCATAAATAAAGTTAAGACGGCAAGAGTATTAGTTTTTTTTATATTAATATTAGCTTAAGGAAGATGGTCGAAATGTACGATTAAAAATGATTTTAACAAAAACTTTATTTCTTTAATTTTATTTTCTTATAAAAGATATTGAATTGCAACGAAATTTAATACTGTTTGAAGTACTATTGAATGATGTTCTATAATTTTGTTATTCACTATAAAGGCTAAACTGAAATTAAAATTAAACTTAATAATTAATTAATTACTTATTATATACATATGTATGTATGTTACGAAAATGAAAAAATCTAGATACTGGTGTTTTGCTTTTACATTGTTTAACATTAAAATTGTAAACAAAAGCTACAAAAACAAATCCATGCAGTAAACAAACCTGTTTACAAATTATCGTACTGTTTAATATAACAACAAATACCAGCAAAAAAATGGTAAAAAATAAACAAAAATCTACCAACAACACTATAATAATAAATGTAAACAACGATGTTTACATATATAGAGATTTCAAGAAGCCGATGTGATGAACATTTGCCTTCAAGAACATTGATCAGACTGTTTACTTTGCCATATAAAAGGTAAGGCAAAGCAGGCGTTCAAATTAGTAAAGTTCAGTCAGTCTTGTGTGAAGACGCGGTGTTTTTGAAGAGAGGAATCGTGGTTTGAAGGTCTCCCTTAAAAAGATCAATCGAACAATTGTCAAAGGGTGTAAACAAAGAAATAACAAAGAAAGAAAATTGTTGTTGTTTACATAAAGAATTGTGCCAGAATTGTGCCAATAATGAAGAATTTTATTTTAAACTAAACACAAACTTGCTTTTATTTTATTTGCAATCTACGAACTTATATTTAAAACGTTCGAAGTCGCCGTAGTCTAGCAGGAAGTGTGTTGGCTTATTAGACATGAGGCTTCGGTTTAAGCCCCAGGTCAGGCATCTCCAACTAAACGAAAATATGACAAAATATTTCTGGCAAAAACTCTGAGAGTAAATAAAATTGCCATGAAAAGATTCTCAAAAAAAATTTGTCGTTCTAAGTCAACTTTAAACTGTCGGTCTCACCATTCATGTATAAAAATTAACGCACACAACATAAATTGTGTGAGAAACTAGGTCGTAATCCTGACTAAAGGGTTGTAATGACCAATTATGTATGTAAAAACGTAACAATATTTATTATTTAATTATTTCATATAGAAATGTTATCACATATTGGCATTTTCAGCTAACATATCATAGTTATTACTATTTTAAGTTTAAATTTAAAAATGCAATAAATCAAAAACGGTTGGAAAATTTGCGTCGCCCCACAGAAAGCGCAGCTTCTTGGCAGCCAATTGACATCACCATTGTGGTTAATTAAAGAGTCCTCAAACATTAGACACACTAAATCGCTTATGGTATGAGATGTGTTGAAACCACACATCGTTCACATCAATAGCATGAACAGCGGGTAAAAAAAACTCAGTTATCATAATGCGATAGATGTCTCCATTGGCAGTAATGGTGGCGCCGTCCTCATTTTCAAAGAAATATGGGCCAGTGATGCCTCCGCTCCACAAGCCACACCAAACAGTCATTCATAATGGGTGAATTGGCTTCTATAAGACCACGTATGGATTTTTTGAGCCCCAAATCCGGCAATTTGGCTTATTAATATACCCACCAAGATGAAAATTAGCTTCACCCGAAAAAATGATTTTTTTTGGCAGAGTCTGCATCATCGTGCAGTTTCTCGTTGACATAATAAATCCCAATGTTGCTCTAGCGTAAATCGATTCATTACGGTAAATGGAGATAACATACTGAATTTTGTGACAGAATAAAATGAAATAAATATTGCCAGATTCGAAATAACCGATGGTTCACATATAAACCGATAGATTGCACACCCACTAACATTTAAAAGTTATTTCAAAAAATCATTTGGTTAAATACACTTCTTGTTGAAACATTAAAGATGTGTTCATAACATGAAAAATAAGTTGTCATCTCCTTACATTACTTTTATTTCACGTGAATTGTTTGGTAATCCATTTGGATGGTAAATCGATTTAATTTTGCACAGATTTTTACAGCTCTATGAGCTCTATTTCGGGCCTGTTTTAAATTTTGTGTTTCAATGAATCAAAATCATCGCAAAATAAAACTTGCTAACTAATTTCTATACCTGCACTCCTGTCATTTGCTTTGCTAATGGTAAAAGATTGCTTGATTGCTTTTGTTTGTTCTAGTTTCTTTGGTTTTATGTGTTTTAAACTCATCAAACCACAACAAAAACTCCCATTGAGTCCAAAACCTAATAAAAAGGCAACAAAATTCTGAAAAACATAAAATGAATAAGAGTTGACGTTCTAAACATCAAATAATAACCAGTCATTTACTGAAACCATACAAACACACCACGCTCATCTAAATACAAACAAATAAAAACAAAATACTTTAACACGTATTTAAGTACGTACGTAGGAGGTACGTAAAAGCAAAATGTTTAAACAAATAAGCCACACAGCCTGGCTCTATACTTCGGTTTTTTTATGGTAATTAACTCATGCACACAGTTACTAAAGTATACATACGGTTAAAAAATTTCAAAAATTATTTAACTAATCCGTTTTCGTTGAAAATCTTTATAGTTTCCTCGATTTTAAGATGGTCATTTGCATTGGTTAAAAAATTTCTGAAATTGAACTGAATTGTGGCCCTGCACAGGCCACAAAGGCCGATTCTGTTTGTAATATTCCTGCTGCTGAAGATTCTGAAGAAGAAGAAAACAGAAGCTCGTCTTATGAACTGACGAATTTATTGGCCCAATAAACATACCATGGTTTATCGCCAAAGATGGTACTACTTGCAACAGAGAACCTTTAGTAGTTTGGGAAGAGAAAATATTTTCAATTTTTTTTATTATAACAATGGTTGGTACCATCAGGTTTCAGCCAGCCCTCAATTGAGAGCGTTACTGATGCGAGTGACAATAAGCTGCCCCATCTAGACATTTGGAAACTTATAAATCGCCACAAAGCAAGGGTGCTTGATGTCAAATTATTACCATTTAGACATTTAGAAAAAAGTAAAGCTAAGCTGACGTGAAGTGTTTAATTTTTACGTAAAAATCATATTGCAATGTACATACATCATATCAAAAATTGTGGCATAAATTTCATAAAGGTGATAATAAAATGTAATAATATAAAATAGTTTTATTAAAAAGAATTGAAATAAATAAAAATATTTAAATTTCCTAAAAAAATCGATCAATAATCGTGACAATTCCATGTTACTACAACTATGTATCAAAAGTGATACACAAGCTACAATTATGAAGTTTTTTAAGGCTCGATCTACGTTTAATAATCAATAAATTAAATGAATATTTAATAAGTAATACTGATAATAACACACTTTCCTACCCAATATACGAGTATTTTACAATTTAAGTCCAACATTAAAACTAACTCTGCCCAAATAATTCAGTAAATATCAACCACAACACATACTCTTTCTCATAAAATTTATTGCAGCACATTTTTTAAATATCAAACCAGCTTCAGCCGCATATTTAATGCGATAATATGATGTATGGCTAAGGTATTCGTCCGTAATAAAGGTGGAGCTAAATAATTTCACTTTTTTTTGTTTCAATTTTATATACTGTTTACCAGCTCTGGAGTATATTTAATAAAGTGTGCTTGGGTATTATAAACAGTTAGGGAAAGATTGTCCTCCATACAATACAGATTTTTTTTGGCAGGAGGTGCTTGGGGTACGTGTGAGTGTGAAATAAAATATTAGGCCGCAAATCATTGCATGTGATTTTGATGACAGGAGAATAAGTACTCATATGTGAGGCTTGTATTGATGAAGGACTTCGAAAGGGGTTGTAAATAAAAAAAAACTTTTTTTTGTATGAACATAAGTAAATAAACGGGCATTAATTAAATACAATCACCATAAGCAGTGAGTTTAAAGAACCACTCGCCTTTGCTTTACATTTACTGCCACCACTGATTTGTGTTCTGCCATCAATAAAAAAGGAAAACCTTTAAAACATTTTACAAACTGTTTTTAATTAAGCCTTTAATTCATAAAAATCTTATTAAATGGTTTCTTCCATTCTTTAAAATATGACGGCAGGTGATAAATGTTGCTAATAAAATACGGAAGAAATTTCAGTCATGGAATGCCTCACATTTTACGTTTTACCAGTAGAAGAGGGGGGTCCGACATGAAACGCTACTTATGGCATATCATCTCCAGGCCAAGAGATAATGGACACAAAACTCCTTACTCTAATATAATTGGGACCAGAGATCACCAGTGAATAGTTTTTTCGCTACTCATAAGTACTCATGAAATTTTGAGTATGAATGAGTTAAAAGTACTGAAATTTAACTACTCTGATTCATTTGTACTCACTACAACATTGATTTATAAGTACAGGTTGCAATGAGTATGAGTACAACGTTGACATCAAACTCATAACATTCGAAATATGTTTGATTCATACGCCTACTCATTCAGATTCATAAATTTAGAAAAATATTTATAATACTCATAAACGCTTCGAGTCATTTGAATCGTTCATCAAAATTTACAGACTTGTTGCATTTACAAAAAAAGAAGAAATAAAAAGACAAAGACACAAGCAAAGCAAACACACAACCTTCTAGTGAGTATTGTAGTGTTCGTATGCGAATCATACTTATTTTGTGATTCTTGTAAATGTTAAGTAAAGTCGAGTCGAAATCAACAACGTCATACGTATTGTTAAGTATGAGTACCATGAGTACTTCAAACTTTGAATATGAGTAGTATGAGTATGATATTAAAATAAGTATGAATGCGTATAAATATCAGAAAAAATGAGTATGATTCGAATCTACTCATCTTTTAGAATACTCATTGCTGATCTCAGATTGGTTCGATTGGATCGATTTTCTTAGACAAACGGAACAATGGCGCTGATGCATGTGTGGACTTGTTGCCACACGGATGGCTATATTCGTAAATACTGGACCGGACTTAGCTTATAAAATTATCCTTGTTGACACCAATCAACTACCTTTCAGTGTTTAGGATAATAGGGCAGTAAAATAGATCAATAGGTCGCGTTATTCCACAACGACAATAATTGCAGAAATGAGTCTCTATCATATATTTTAACACAAAGCAAATGTAAGTTTAGATTGGAAAATCCTATAAGTAAAGTTTAACCCTGGACGGTTACTGTTCTTCGAATTGACGAAGCTCATTTGCTCTTTATCATTAATCCTTTAATGTTGGACCAAATTTCGCTCTTTTCTTCAACAACGTTAGTTGATAATGATAGTTTGCAGTCAGTAGACGAAATAATTTTTTTTGTTCGTCGCTTCAACGAGGAGTTACCCTAATGTACCAAAATGACCATCCAGGATTAGAGAAATGGGTGGCCAGGGTACGTTTCCTCACTACAAGCTTTCGTTATCAAACGACATTGTTGATAAAAAGAGAGAAATTTGGCCAAACATAAAAGAATTATATGATAAAGAGTAAACGAGCTTCGTCGATTCGACGAACAGTAACCAATTAGGGTTAAACTGTTCGTCGATTCAACGAAGAGTAACCTTAAAGTACACAAATGAAGAGTAACCGTCCAAGGTTAATAAGAGCGAACGACGTTTTCATTTCGCATTGATAACCTGTACGTCATTGTTATTACACAATAAAAACCTTCTTTGTTTTCATTTCTAATTTTCACACGAAATATCTCTCTCTAAGTGGTGTTATACAATACATTTTATTGCAGTGTAGACGATTTCAATTAGCTGGCTCGTACCAATGCTTGTCTGGCAATAGAATGAAAAAAAAATATGTACGAATGTTAGTAAAACATAAAACCACAAAAATTTTAAATTTAAAATAAATAACAAAACATTTTTGAAAATATTTTACAAACAAGCGATTCAATAATTTGGTTGTGCTAACCAAAGAGAACAAAAAGTCTCCGGCAAATTGAAAGAACAATTCAAACAAAATTCACAATAAAATCAAAGAATTGTGCAATAATTTAGAAATTTAAGAATATTCTTTCCTATTGTGCAAAATGTATGCGCATCGAAGCTATAAAATTCATGCATTTTTCCATTCCAACATTTCATATTTTCTACATTCAATACAATCCCGCATTCATTTATTCATACACTAACTCATATATTGACTCATACATTCACTCATACATTCATTCAATATTGAAATTTTTATTGAAACATTTTCTACTTCATGCACCTACACTACTGGGTGCTGGCTGGTGTGGAGTGGTAACGCTGGAAACTAAATGGGTGAGTGAATCCATTGTCAATTCAAACGTATTGCCGTTATTGTTGTTTTGATAAAATTTTAGAATTTTTCATCGATTACACGGTGCGATAGTGAAAATACATCCGAGTAACTAGCTACATAGTCTAAGTTATTCGCTAGGTTGAGTAGAACTCAAAAATACTTTTTTTTCTCGAACCCTCCAAACTTGTTTTATTTGACAAAAACGGTTTTTTTGATCTTTTCACACAAAATTATTGATTATTCAAATATGTTTGTATCTATTTTAAAAATCTAAAGTTTTTTAGAAAGCGGAGAGATTGGTCTTTAATACGGTATTACTTACTTACTTAATTGGCCATAACAACCCGTTTATCGGATTTCGGCCTGCCGCAACACATCCTTCCAGGCGCCTCTGCTTCGTGCGCGCCTACGCCAGTTGGTCACACCAATCGATGACAGGGCTTCCTCGATTTGGTCCTTCCAACGGATGCAAGGTCGTCCTCTTCGCCGACTTCCGCAGATTCCCGCATCAAATACCCGTTTTGCCGGCGCATCCTCCTCCATTCGAACGACATGGCCGAGCCAGCGCAGCCGCTGGATATTAATACGCTGTACAACGTCCATGTCGTTGAGGAGCTCATACAGCTCACTGTTGTATCGGATACGGAAATCATCGCCAACTCGCACTGGACCGAAGATCTTGCGCAGTACTTTTCTCTCGAACACTCTCAAGGCCGCTACATCTGTACTTAATAGGGTCCATGCCTCTGCGCCATAAAGAAGCACGGGTAGGATGAGTGTCTTGTAGAGTGTTAGTTTTGTCGTACGAGAGAGGTCTCTGCTACTCAATTGCCTATTGAGACCATAGTAGCACCTGTTGGCAAGAGTGATCCTGCGCTTGATCTCCAGACTGACATCATTTCTGGTGGTAACGGCGGAGCCAAGATAGATGAATTCCTTGACCGTATCAAAAGTATAGTTATCGGCCGTAATCTGAGAATCAATACGCCGCGCGTCTCGACTCGTCGATAACATATACTTTGTTTTGCCCTCATTTACTGCCAAACCCATCTTGGTAGACTCGCGTTCAATAGCACTAAAGGCAGCAGTGACATCTCGCTTCGTACGCCCTATGATGTCAATGTCGTCAGCGTACGCAAGCAACTGGACACTTTTTTGAAAAATAGTGCCACTGCGATGCACTCCTGCCTTTCGCAGAACACTCTCCATGACGAAGTTGAAGAGGTCGCATGATAAGGGGTCGCCTTGTCTGAAACCTCGCACGGTATCAAAAGGCTCGGAGAGGTCCATTCCTACCTTGACGGAGCTACAGGAATTGCTCAACGTCATTCTGCAAAGTCTTATCAGCTTCGCGGGTATACCGAGCTCAGACATTGCGGCAAAAACACGATCCCTTATGGGGCTATCAAAGGCAGCCTTATAGTCGACAAAAAGATGGTGTGTGTCGACTTGTTTCTCGTGGGTCTTTTCCAGGATTTGGCGTAGTGTGAAGATCTGGTCGATGGTGGACTTGCCAGGTCTGAAGCCGCACTGATAAGGTCCAATCAGTGTTTTGACGAGTGGCTTCAGTCGTTCACACAATACGCCTGTAAGAACCTTATATGCGATAGGGAGAAGGCTTATACCCCTATAGTTGGCGCATATAGTAGGGTCTCCCTTTTTCAGGACAGGACAGAGGACACTGAGGTTCCAATCGTTGGGCATACTTTCCTCTAGCCATATTTTGTAAATAAGCTGGTGCATGCGCCCTACCAACTCATTACATCCGGTCTTAAACAATTCAGCGGGGAGGCCATCAGGACCTGCCGCTTTATTGTTTTTAAGGCGCGTAATCGCGACTTTGACCTCTTCATGGCTAGGCGGCGGAAACTCCACTCCGTCATCATCGATCGGGTTCGGAACATCATCTCTAAAGGCGGAATTGGTGTCGTCATCGCCTTGTAGCAGAGTAGAGAAGTGTTTCCTCCATAACCTCAGTACTCCCTGCGTATCTGATACTAAGTTTCCATTTTCGTCCTTGCAGGAAGACGCTCCGGGTTTATAACCCTCGGTTAGACGCTTAACCTTTTGATAGAATTTTCGAGCGTCATTCCTACATCTATACATCTCGACTTCCTCACGCTCACGCCTTTCCTGCTCCCTCTTCTTGCGTCTGAAAAGGCGTCTCTCATCCCTTCTCTTCTCTCTATAGTTCTCGACAATGGCTCGCGTAGCGGCAGACTGCAACGTTTTATTTTATATTTTATTTATTATTTTTTTCTTATTTTTTCTAGATTGGCCATTCCTAATTGCAAAATTAAATCAAAAAATACGAAATAAGTGATGACATTCTCAAAGTGCATTATCTTGTGAAGAGATTGACACTTAGTTTGATGAAATCGCCGTAGTCTAGTAGGTAGTGTGTTGGCTTATTAGACGCAAAAGCCTGGGTTCGAGCCCCAGGCCAGGCATCAAAGACAAAATACAAAAAGTATTTTTTCGGCGACTTCCTCTCAGTAGATTTCTGGCAAAAACTCTGAGAGTAAATAAAAATTGCCATGAAAAGTTTCTCAATAAATAAAAATCTGTCGTTCGGAGTCGACTTTAAACTGTAGGTCCCACCACTCATGTATAAAATTAACACACACAACATATGTTCAATTTCTGGTGGTCGCTCAAAGGTAAAATTGACACATTTTGCGATAAAAAATCAAGACCCGACAAAAATTCTGAAAATTTTTGAACTGAAACTTCATTTGCAAAAATATATACGAGTATATGAAAAATATAACTCGACTGTTAGACTCTTTAAATAATAACTACAGTAATTTTTGTCCGATTTGATCAAATGATGTGTTAATTTCTTCACAAGATAATGCACTTTCAGACTGTTATCACTTATTTCATATTTTTTTATTAAATTTTTCTACTATGAACTCACAAACTTGAAAAATATGAAAAAAACACACTTATCAAGTTTACCTCATCAAACATCATAGCATATTAAGTCAAATAATACATATGTGTATATCGTTTTAAAGGCCCATCCCTCTCCTTATTAATAAGGTTTAAATTTTAGACATGAGTTCAGAAATATTTGGGTAACCAATAATTTTGTGCATAAAGTCCAAAAAACAGTTTTTGTCAAATAAAACAAGTTTGGAGGGTTCGAGAAAAATAAAAAAATTATTTTTGAGTTCTACTCAACTAACAGAAGAACAACTAAGACTAGGTAGTTACTCGGGTGTATTTAATTTTTTCTATTTTGTCGCATAGTGTTATTAGCTGAACCAACCTTAAAAACTGTACGCACGTATTAATGATGACGATGGAATTTCATCTCGGTTGTTAGTGGACTTCAAGTCACACACCCATGAATCACTGCAAATTTTATTTTTATTTTTTGTTTTTGTTTGTTGTTGTTTCGTTGAGGCATGCATATGCAAGCCGTTTTTTTCAAGCTGTTGTTGTAGGGCTCTGTTTACTGTTGTGTTTAATTGCGAAGAGTAACTCGTGGCACTAAATAAATCTGGCGGACAGTTATGTAGACTGCAGTTATATTTGATGGGTATGTCATCTGACGTAGAGTCATCAATGCAAATACATTGCCGGCAGTTACCGGTGTCCTGTAGCAAAACATCACCTATTTTATAAAGGATACAGAATAGCAATTGAAATTAAAGTTACAGCAAAAAAATTAAATAAAATTCCTTTCCATGAAAAAAGGAGCAAAAATGGATAAGAGGTTGCAAGGACGAAAAGGATGATGGAGGTGGATGAAAGCAATCAATAAATGAACGGAAAGCTTTTGGAAGCAAGGATTTATCTTATTGATTATAAAAATCTATAAATAATAGTGGTATAATAGAAATTTTAATTTAAATCAATTCAATTATGTCAATCAATTATGTCAATTCTTCTGCACGGAGAGAATAAGCGTCTTGTAGAGTTTTAGTTTTGTCATACAAGAGAGGTCTCTGTATATTGACACCAGAGGTCAGCAATGAGTATTCAAAACGATGAGTAGATTCGAATCATACTTATAATTTCTGATACTTATACGCATTCATACTTATTTTAATGTCGTACTCATACTACTCATATTCAAAGTTTGAAGTACTCTTTGTACTCATACTTAACAATACGTATGATGTTATTGATTTCGACTCTACATGACTCACCGTATACACGAATCACAAAATAAGTATGGTTCGCTTACGAAAACTACAATACTCACAAGAAGGTTGTGAAATTGCTTGCTATCTTTGTCTTTTTCTTTTTTGTTTATGTGTCTTTCTTCTTTCTTTGTAAATGCAACAACAACTAAGACTGTAAATTTTGACTAATGATTCGAATCACTTGTATCATTTATGAGTATTATAAGTATTTTTCTAAATTTTTGAATTTGAATAAGCAGGCGTATGAATCAAACATAGTTCGAATGTTATGAGTTTGATGTCAACCGTGTACTCATATTCACTGCAACCGGTAGTTATAAATCAATGTCGTACTGAGTACGAATGAATCAGAGTAGTTGGATTTCAATATTGTTGACTCACTCATACTCAAAATTTCATGAGTACTTATGAGTAGCGAAAAAGCGATTCATTGCTAATCTCTGATTGACACCATAGTTGCACCTGTTGGCAAGAGTGATCCTATGCTTGACCTCCACACTGTCTATCGAACGTATAGTTATTGGACGTAATTTGGGATCCAATATGCCGTCAACATATACTTTGTTTTGCCCTCTCTTACAAACAAATCCATCTTGGAAGATTCCCGCGCTAAAGTAAAGTAACGTTCCACTTGATACTCCAATGTAGTTAGTGTATGCAGGCAACTAGAAAATGTTTTTGAGTAATTGTGCAATTTGATGCATCCCATCTCCATGACGATGTAGTAGAGGTTCCAACATTGAAATGGGGATGCTTGAATTGCTTAACGTTATTCTGCATAGCCTTACCAGTTTCGTACGAATACCGGGCTTCTAATCTACAATCTACATTATTCATCTATAAGCGCTAGAATTTTAGTATACGACTTACGAATATCTTACACCTGAAGATCTTGGCGGTTATAAGCCGCAGTTTTATGTTTATGTTATAAAAACATTTGACACGAATGCATGCGTTTATACGTTTCGAAGTCGACTTTAAATTGTATGTCCCGCCACTCATGTATACAATTAGCGCAGACAACGTACATAAGTGGTGTAAGAAGCTAGGTTGTAATCCCGACTAAGGAGATGTAATTCAGTGACATAGGGTGCCGTGGTAGTCCAGTGGGTAGTGTGCTAGACTATTAGCATGCGGGTCGTGGGTTCGATTCCCACCAGAGACTCTGGTTTGTGACACTACACCGAGCATTTGTTATTTAGCTCGCATATAAGCTATTTAGCTCGTATATAATTAAAATATAATTTGTAATTTTATTGTAATTAATAAATAAATAAATAAATAAGTAACACACAATGAACCATGTAACTCTTAGCTGCAAAGAAACAATTTAATTTCAACAATATTTCTGTCTTCAACTATCCTTTAAGTCAGCTTTCTCTTGAACAAAATATCATTTATGGTATTTATTGTAATGCCTGTGTTAAACATTTTAAAAACTATTTTTTATAGATTTCAATAAAATTGTTTGTTTTTAATTAAATTCCAGATCTGGAACCGAAGTTCGGGAAATTATTTCGGTAACGAATGGGCATGGATGTGGTCATTTTCATTTCGAAAGTAGCTTTTTGTATGTATTCAATAGTCCATTGTACAACTGCTTTTTGATATCTTCTTTTAAGACATCAAATTATTATAACACATTTCCATCACGTTCAGTTTTTGAAATCAAAACATTTTTTCTTATCAGTAATCAGTCATTTTAAGCTTTTTGGTCTTCCCTCCTACAGCTCCCCTACTTCATCCTCTTGCATAATGTCAATAGTATTGAATAAATTATATTTTTATATGGCACCTCAATTCAATTGATCAATAAACGAATTGATTTGGATTTTAAAACATTCCTATTGACTTTTGGGTGGGAATCAACGTTTTCATTCATGCTTGAATAAGCGCTGCCTTATTTGTTTATGCATAGACGTCAACACATACTCAACAGTCAAGGAAAAAGTTTTTCGATGTTGAATTCTCTTCTTATACTTCTTAACCGCTGTATTTTAGGGTTAATAGGTTACAAGTCTTCGTAACAGGAACAGTATAAAATACGATGCCGTATATGCAAAAGGGAATGGAAAGAAAATAAATTTAGTTCGACTGCCTGTCAGCTTGCCTGAGTTTTTATCAAAACACTCATTCATATGTGAAAATCTTTCAATTTGCACACGATTTTTGATTTTTTGTTTTTTAAATTGTTTATTTAACGTTGAAGAAGTCGCCGTAGTCTAGTAGGAAGTGTGTTTGCTTATTAGATGTGAGGCCACGGTTCAAACCCCAGGTCAGGCATCAGAAAGAAATATGAAAAATATTTCTTCGAAAAGTTTCTCAAAAAATCTGATGTTCGGAGTCGACTTTAAACTGTAGGTCCTGCCACTCATGCACAAAACTAACTCACACATGTGTGGTGTGAGAAGCTAGGCCGTAATCCTGACTGAAGGGTTGTAATGGCCAATTATGTATGTATGTATTTAATGTTCATGTGAATTCGAGATTTTTTGTGTAAGATTTCACGAAATTAACATAAATTGTTATTTCAGTTTGCCAGTCTGTCAGTTAGTCGTTCATTCAGTAAGTCAAGCAGCCATTAAGTTCTTCTCTTCTATGTTTTCATCACAATTTATAGTTTTCTTGGCTTTTCAGCAGCTATAGGACAACAAATAGCTTTGGTTCTTCATTGCCTGCTGTTTTACACAATGACTAGATATTTGGCTGCTTGGATGGCTGCTGCCTTAATTGTTGTTTTGAAGAATAAAGAAAAACAATTTCATTGCTTACGGTGACCCTTAACTCTTATAGGCATCGTTTATTTTTATTGTGCTTTTACCGGTATAAGGCCGTAAAACATAATTTATTGTGCGTTTTAAGGCAATAAACAGTATTTTTTCTATTTAAGGCTCTTTAAGGGTGCTAGAAAGGGTATCATATCTGTTTATGGAAGTATAGAAGTAGAATTTGTTGTTAAGTTTCCTTTATTCCTTAAGTGATACGCACATCAGTCAAATCGGTGTTTTAATTCAACACATTTTTTTATCAGAGAAATTCATCTTAAATTACTATATGAACGAACGACTCAAATAACTAACTTTGAAGTAAGTGAGTGTAAACTCCTACTACATTTATGATCGTCTATTTTCGAACACATCAACTGGATTTAATTTAAAATTCCTTGTACTTAATGCCTTACTACAATGAACCATAATGACTAAAATCTAACACAAGATCCCAGAAAACTGAAAAGAAACATCAAATAGACTATCGCTCTACGGCGATGCCAGTATATTGCGACTAAGTAAAGGCAATTGGTGTAAGCATGCTTTCGCACACTCCGTCTTGCATGTACATCTGAACGGTGGTGCATAATAATGAATGCAGAGCATGCGTAGAAAACATCGTAGGAATACTTTATATTTCTCATTACCCAGCCTTTCTAACCTCAAAATACTATATTTTACGCCAGATACCAGGGTTACGAGCGTAACGTATCTCACGGTATTGGATTTGAAAGTGTTAAGAAAATTTGTACAGAAAACTAATTTCCTGTAGCAAGTATGATTTGTACATCTTAATGATGGGCGGGAAATAACAGACATACATACATAATTGGCCATTACAACCCTTCAGTCAGGATTACGGCCTAGCTTCTCACACCACCCATGTTGTATGCGTTAATTTTGTACGTGAGTGGCGAGACCTACGGTTGAAATTCGACTCCGAACGACAGATTTTTGAGAAACTTTTTCATGGCAAGTTTATTTACTCTCAGAGTTTTTGTCAGAAATCTGATGAGAGGCAACCGCCACAGAAATTTTTTTTCCATATTTCGGGTTGATGCCTAATAAGCCAACACATTACCTATTAGACTACGGCGACTTCGGGCGCGAAATAAATCAATTTGTAAATTTAGATGTATCTAAGCAGTTATAATTCATTAAACCTCTATGGTTGGTTTATTCCCCTTCGATCTGCCGATCCACCTGCCGACCCATCTGGCATTGGTATTATTTATACCATTTTTGTTTATTTAAGAAATATTGGTTACAGTAGCACAGCATCACCACCCTTCTTAATTGCACATCCTTCCTTTCGCTTTGATTCCTTATGCATTCATATTTCTTCAGCTGTATTGCAGTTGTTTTTCTAGTTCCAGCACAATATCCGTAAGCTTCACAAATTTTTTCAACATTCTGCGATACTGAAATGATAGAAAAATGCACTGAATTATCACTCATTTTTAAACGCAGTTAATTTCTTATAGAGTAATGCGTATTTCATATTGTATTCTAACTTGAAGTAGGGGTAGTCTAGTAGGTAGTGTGTTAACTTGTTAGACGTGAGGCTATGGTTCAAACCCCAGGTCAAATATGCCGTACAAAACGAAAAAGAAAAAAAATATTTCTTCGGTGACTTACACTCAGAAATTTCTGGCAAAAATTCTGAGAGTAAATAAAATTGTCTTGAAACAGATTCTTAAAAATCGGTTGCTTAAACTGTAGGTTCGGGCACTCTGTAAAAAATTAACACACTCAACATAAGTAACATGAGAAGCTAGGTTTTAATTCTTGTAATTGTCAATTATGTGTGTATGTATTCTAACTAATTGGAGCTTAAAATGCCATCTTTCCTATGTAGGTTTATTATAAATATGAGGTGAATATAAATAACAATTTACTGATTAATTTGAACATCTGGCTGGTATGAACATGTGTAAATAAAATTTGTTGTACCTGACTGAAAATGAATTGAATTGTCGATCCCTAGTCATAAGAATTTGTTGCTTAATTTTTTAAAATATTTTCTTTGCTATATCCAAGGTCGGATGATTGCAAGATTGTATTGATTCAAAAAAATAATCCTCAAACTATCATGAAGAATAAGAGTATGTCCAATATACCGAATAAATCATTGTGATGTACGCAGATGAAGGTCCACTAAAAGTATGCCTTTGTTGCGGAGATTTGATTCGAACACTAAAATTAAGGATCAGTTAGGGACTATTTTGATCCTTTTTAATTTGATATACATATTATTTATGCAATGAAATAATGTGTCGTTAGCAATGCCGGCATTTTAAAGGAGAACGACTAAAAAAACGTCAGCTGCGCTTTATGGAATACAATAAGAACAACGCAGAAACCACAATTTGCCCCCGTACAATTTAAAAATGTATTTGGACAGCTACAACTAAAACAACAACAACAACTTTATTTATATATTAAATAAAATATTCTAAAGGCTCTCATACTCATCCATTACGTTGGACTGCCATACCATACTTGATGTTATGCTGAGTGTGGGCGGTATTGCAGATGCTACTAATGCTGTCGCTGTTGACGATGTTGCATTTGTTTGTGACACCAACACTACTATTTGAACTGCTATAACTGGTGGCACTATTGTTGTTGTTGTAATAGATATTGGTGTAGCCATTGCTGTTGTTATTTAACAACTTTACACTTCTATTTTGAGCTTCTATACTTTGATTACTGCCAACAATTTCAGTAAATATTGTATTGTTGTTGCTGTTATTGTCATTTATTTTTGAGAACAAAATATTGTTCTTAACAAGAGCAATACTAGCAGCAGCATCAATTGCAGCAGCAGCTACATCGTTTTTGTTAGGAACTAAAATTGGTGGAGGTTGCATAAATGTATCCTGCCGTTTTCTAATTTGTTTTTCATGTTCGAAGTGCTGGTGCTGTTGTTGTTGTTGCTGGATGGTGGTCAGTGGCTATTGTTGCTGTAATTTAACAGATGATGCCGTTAACATTATATCAATATTTACAACGCTTGCAACACTGTTATCTTCATTACTTATTGTCGAACAAATAATACCGATATCACCACGACCACCATTCTCATTACTGTTACCATTCCTCCACTGCTGGTAGTAGTTGTTTTGTATCCGAACAGTCTATTATTTCGATTAAAATTTTTAATAAGTTTGACTGAATGGTGTTGTTGCCCTTGCCTTTAATAATTCCACATCTAGCGATACTGATGTAGTTGCTATTGAGTCGATTATTCCTGCTAAAATGTTGCTCTTTGGCAAGCATTCCATTTGCTTTGGCATCAACACTGTCGATTGAAGTTGCTGTTGTTTCAATATTTTTAGTGGCTCCCGTTGCCATGACGTTAATTGTTTCCTTTGTATCAACAGCAGCGGAAGCTGATGCACATTCGGTTTCAGTATCGAATCTAATATTTTCATAATTTCTTCCACTGCGACTAACCTAAAAGCCGCTCAAACAGCCCATGCTGGTTGACTCATTAAATGTGAAATAATTTTTATTATTCATATCTGGTGCTGTCAGCCAACGATAGAATACATCACCTCTGTGTCCATTAAGTCTCCAATGCTTTCATAATTTCTTTACTGTCATTATGGCTGTTGCTTATATTGTTGCCATTTGTTTTCGGTTTATTATTGTTCCACACGACGATACAATTTCCTTCTATTTGTTGGCTTTAATGATTATTTTTTGGACAAATAAGTTGTTATTGATTTTTTTGACATCCTTCATGATGTGTCAAAGCAATATACAATTAAGAGCAGTACAAATTATTTACAAATCGTATCATCGAGGACTATACAGGAATATAATGAATTAGATGTGAGCCCTCGATTCAAATCCTAGGTCAGACATCAAAATTAAAATATGAAAAAAAATATTTCTTCGGCGACTTCCTCTCAGCAGATTTCTGGCAAAAAATTAGAAAGTAAATAAAATTGCCATGAAAAGTTTCTCAAAAAATGAAATATAATGAAAGCTTGCAGTCAGTAGCCACAAAATATTTTTTTTTGTTCGGCGATTCAACGAAGAGTAACCTTACTGTACAAAAATGACGATCCAGGATTAAAAAATGGGTGGCCAGGGTATGTTTACTCACTACAAGCTTTCGTTATTAACCAACATTGTTGATAAAAAGAGTGAAATGTGATCAAACATAAAAGAATTATATGATAAAGAGTAAATGAGCTTCGTCGATTCGACGAACAGTAACCAATTAGGGTTAAAGTGTTCGTCCATTCAACGAAGAGTAACCTTAATGTACAAAAATGACGAGTAATCGTCGAGGGTTAAATTCAAAGATGGGAAATGCTTACTAAAAGATTGAAATTATCTACTTAGAGCCGAAACTTTACCTCATTCTTCCAACTGATTTCCTACTTTTATTTATTTATTAAAACGTAATTGTATTCCAATGAGCAATTAGTTTCCAAATATGAATCTAAAACTATAAATACAATACAATTATATTTAACTGATAGCACAGCCGCGCATGGGTTTTGCAAATGAGATGGCTTCAGGTGTTTCCGAAGGCATTTTGCGTGCTAAACACGAATCTCATCTAAAAAATTCAAAATGGCGGATCCAATATGGCAGTCGAGGTTTATAAAAATTAATCAAACCATATTGGATCCGCCATTTTGAATTTTTTAAATCTGAATGAAGATCTGTAATCAGCGACCCCAAAAACCCCTGAGTAACAATTTTCAAGTAAATCTGATTAATTTTAATTAATTTTTTATTTTAATTTTAATAAGGGCTGTGTAGTCTAATAGGTTAAAAATGAAGCTTGATTCAACTTTTATTTCAAAACAAAAATTAGACCCCGAAAATAAACTTTATGTTTATTTAAGACCACAGAAAAACACACATACTTATACCATATATAAACACATACATTTGTATAAATGTAGGCATGTAATACAATATCCCTTTAAGGATTTAACTTACCAACACATACATATTGAAACAATAACAACAACATTATCAAATTGTAATCTCGTCCAATATTTTCTATTTTTCATGATTTTAGGCAAGTATTACAGCATTTGACAGTTTTCAATATTTCAGTTTACATTTATACTCGTAATATTTGTTCTTTATTTATGGGGATTAATTTAAGAATTTGACCCCCGTAGTCCTTTTAAATTTATGCCAAATAGAAACACAATTATTGAAGGAAAATATTTTCTTCAATCGAAATTTTAAAACAATTTTTAACGCAATATTTAGTAGGACCAAGCAGTGCATTGTATTGGAATACCGACAAGTGAATTATAGGAGAAGAGAAAGAAATGAAAAAGTTCACAGCTGTAAACTCATACGAAAATTTTAGTTGAAAAAATATTTCTTCGTTGACTTCCTCTCCGGAAATTTCTGGCAAAATCTCTGAAAGTAAATAACTTCGCCATGAAAAGTATTTTCAAAATCTGACGTTAGAAGTCGAATTTAAACTATAGTTCCCGCACTCATGTATAAAATTAATACACACAACACAAGTTGTTTGAGAAACTAGGTTGTAATCCTGACTAAAGGGTTGTAACCCCGACCGATTATGTATGTACATGTCTGTAATTTTAGATCTTTGCCTGTAATAGCTGGTATTGTATAATAGTTTTGTGGACACATTTGCAAGAATTAACAGCAATTTTCTATTTATGTTATCATTAACATGGGATTGGAGTCGTACGGAAGTAAGTTCACTCAGGTCTCGTTTTATGCGATAGATGCGTTCCAAAAAAAATCGCATAAATTGAATTCGCATACAATACTCTAGCTTCATATAATAATTAATGATTCGTTCCAAAATCCTGAAAAACCGGATAAATTCAAATTTTAATTGAAAAATCGAAGCAAAATCGCATAAAAAAATCAACAAAGTTTCTTTATTTCATTTTCTTAAATAATAAAAATAAAAACTTCTAAAAAAATAAACAAAAATAAAATATTAATTCATTATTTACAGAAAAAAAACTAAATGATCAAAAATATAATAAATAAATAATAAACTGAAGTCTATAATTATGAATGTACGATCAATGCTTCTGCATCGTTTTGGAATTGGTTCGACGTCACTTTTATCATTACATACCTATCGGGTATTAATACATATGTATGTAGGGGACTAGATCAACGAATTTTTAGAAAGTTTAATTGTTTCTTTTATTGCAAGATGTGTAATCAGTTTTTAAACATTGTGACTTTGAGTTTTTAAGTTGCCTATGCAAATCATATCCGGAAAACAGATCAGTCAATCCACGTTTAATCTTCAGTGCTCTTTCGGTATCTGGGTACATACTAAGAAAATATTTTGTTAATCATTAACTTTGTTGGGGATATCATCAATTTTTTTTGAATTGAATTTTAATTACAACGCTTTCTTCGGAATCACTCTCTTCACTATCCACGTTTTTCTCATTGTCGGTGACTAAACTAATGACGTCGATATAGGCCAAGCGAACAGTCCTTCTACATCATCCTGCCTCAGGGAGTCAAATCTATCTCCTCCAATTTGATGAGCTAAATCAATTATTTCACTGGTCAGTACTTCTAGCAACACAATCTGTCCATACAGATTTCCGTCATTAATTTAATGTTTGCGAGTTCAGTTAAGAGCTTGCTGATGCTGACAGAATAATACAATCCAGAATTGTAAATTTTTTCCAAACTTCATGTAATGTAAGTGATTCAACTTCCAGTTTGTTTAAAATGAATTGATAGGTGGTTTTTATGTAATATTTTTTAAAAGTGGAAATTATGCCTTGATCTAATGGCTGAAGAATACTAGTTGTTTGGGTGGAAAAAATTTGGCTCTTATGTTTGGATGATCCAAAATGAAACACACCATAACCATTATATCAGTGGTGCAAACTTGGTTTAATTTAAAAATGATGCAAAAGTTTAAAAAGTATCATAACTTTTTGAAATCTATAAAATATCTAAAAAAAATTTTTCATTTAAAATCGCATAAATTCGAATTCGCATAAAAAAAATCCGCATAAAACTAGACCCGAATGTACAGTGTTTTCATAAGTAGTCATTAATGCAGTGTCATCCACGAATCTTGAAGTGTTAATCAATCAGCTCGTTGGCATAGCTGCAGTGAACAATAAATACAAGAATGGAGCTATGAGCCTTCCCTGAGAAATATCAGCAGAAATTATTTTAAGGGATAATAAATTAAAGTTTTTTTGTGTGAAAATATCTATTTTCTAGATAACTGCTGAGGATAATAGGGTAATCAAATCAAATTTGTTATCCAGTGAATTATTTCAGTAGTACTACAATATTTTCTAAAACTAAATTATGATGGGGAATAAATGTGTTCTGATCCACTTCCTTATTTAAGCTGTCACGAAACATGCTTTCGAACAATTTAGACAGAATAGGCATTAAACTTACTGACCGATAAGACGTAACTGGAGTTATATCCTAGCCCGGTTTTGCAATAAAGCTGTGTGCTTCTATTCAAATTCCACTGTAATTAATTTTTCTATTTCAAAATCACAAGTGTTATTCGGGAGATAACTAAAAATAACAGAACAAATTTTAACAAAAATGAAAATTTTGCGAACGGTACAAACAATGTTTTCAGGATTTTGGCCTGCAGTTGGGCAGTAATAGACACGCAGATGATACATAATTCCTTCAATATGGAATTAGGAAAAATTAATAACCAATGAATCTTTGAATAACCTAATATACTTTAACAACCGAAGGTAGTTAGTTAAAGTTGCAACTTAATTTTCTTTTTCTTTCATGATTGTACTCAATATACAAACTAGTCTGCTATCGAATCCACATAAGAAGAAAATAAACAAGAACAGGTGTAAACAAATCTTTTTGCCAATTCTCATTGGAATTTCAATAGTGCGACGGACTCATACGATTTCAACTGAGATTGTGTGGGGCATGGAATAAAAATCTATAATTTTTTTTTTTAAATATGAGCGGATAAAAAATTTATTTATTTTTCAACATAGTCTCCTCCAAAATTCCTTCAATTCCTTTTAAAAAATAAAATTTTGATATTAAAATAGATTCGCTTGTAAAATTATTTCATCGTTGGAGTCTAACCTCTTAGCGTCGTTCTATTTCTTTACGTTTGGAAATTAGGACTTCGAAACAAACGGGCGTTATGGCTTTGTTGGCTGACAAACCCAACTTTATCCGCTTTTGGCCTCCAGGAACTAACTATTTTAATTGCTTCTGTTTCCTGTGTGCTATGGTGGATCCACTATTACGAAATGAAACAAAAGCTCGTTAATATTGCGGGTGAACAGTATCAAGTACTTGTACAAAATGATCAACTTTTTGTTTTTGGTTAGTTGTGAGGAAACCGTACTAATAATCAAGGGATCTCTCGCTAAAATCTGTCAAATCTGTTTCTTAAGTTCGTTATTGGGACGTTAAGGTGTAGGTCCCACCACTCAGTGATAAAATTAACACACTCAACATCAGTGGTGTGAGTTACTAATCTGGTGTCGTGATTAAAATGTTGTGATGATAGTAAATGACAACATTTAATTTTATATGTATATCGTGAACCTTTTCGATTTGTAAAACCCACAGCTGGACGTTTACAACCTTCGGAATGGTCTATGTTTCATATACCGCTTACAGCTTGCCAATGAAATTGATGTTGCTGAGTTTCCATAGAAGGAATTGAATTTGCCTTTTAAGAGATGATGGAAACGAAACTCACTTGTTTCTATTTGTTCCTCAAATAACGCCAAAGCCAATCAATGCTGTGTAACACAAAACAAATAAGCATCGCTGTCCTTTAAGTTAGACCCTTTCGCGGTACTGATCAAACAAATTTTATAATTTCTATCAATTCACGAATTAAAAAAAAAATTATTTATTTATTATTTATAAAGGGACAAGCGGCGTATTGCATCCCAGATTACGGCCGATAACTATACGTTCGATGTAGTCAGTGAATTGGTTTATCTTGGCTCCGCCGTTACCACAAAAATAAAGAGTTCAAGTATAGGTTCACTCTTGCCAACAGGTGCTACTATGGTCTCAATAGGCAATTGAGTATCAGAGACCTGTCTCGTATGATAAAACTAATACTCTACAAGATGCTCATCCTACCCGTGCTTCTTTATGGCGCAGAGGCATGAACCCTATTAAACACTGATGCATCACCCTTGAGAGTATTCGAAAGAAAAGTCCTACGTAAGATCTTCAGTCCAGTGCGAGTTGGCGATGATTTTCGCATCCGATCCAACAGTGAGCTGTATGAGCTAATCAACGATATGGGCATAGTGCAGCGTATTAACAACTATCGATTGCTCTAACTTGGCCATGTCGTCCGAATGGAGGAGGATGCTCCAGCGAGACGAATATTTGATGCAGAGATTTGCGGAAGTCGGCGAAGAGGACGACCTTGTTTTCGATAGAAGAACCAAATCGAAGAAGCCCTGCCATCGATTAGTGTGACCAACTAGCGTATGCGCGCAAGAAGCAGAGGCACCGGGAAGTATGTATGTGCCTAAGCAGGCTGAAATCCGATAATCCGATTGTTAATGGCCAATTAAGTAAGTAAGTAAAGGACACTTAAAATGATTTTTATTTATATTTAATAGCTTCATAGGCCATACCATGGGAGTTTTATACTACTTTTGATAGTCTGAGATGCCTTGTGCTGGCCAGTATTGAAAGAAATCACACGCAAATAGAAGGCAAATTGATTCAAAGTCATTGCGAAATATCGACTAATACAACCTGGAATTTTTATATAATGGCTACTGTAGAGGTTATAAAAATTTTCGCTTCTTTTGAATACTGTTAATTCAATAACAGAAAAAAGTTCTGAAAATAACGTTTTATGATGTCTTAGAAAATTTTGTAACTGACGATGTTCAAAGATTTTGTGGACTTGTGATAGTTTAAATAGGTTGGATTAGTAGAACCATTCGTTGGTCAAGAATAAAGTTCCTGCTCATGCTGCGCTCTGTATATGATTTGCTGTTCAGACAATACACTTCAGGCCAATAAGAGTTGCTAATCATCCTCTCCATTGCAAATGATGACCGGGTCAACTTCGTTCTCAAAGAAATATGATGCAATGACGCCGCCAGCCTAAACTTCACCGCAAATAGTGAGTTTTTCGGTATGCATTCTACGCTATTTGATCTGACATGATTGGGTGCAGTCCTATTAAGTGGACAATTTTATTTGTTCACGTAGCTATTCAACCAGAAATGTGTCTCATTGTTGAAGATGATTTTTCAATAAAAGCTAGGATCAGTTGCCTACTGCTAAAGATCGCAGTCAGCTAACACACATTGTTAAGCATAGTCGTCCATAAGGGTTTGACAAAACAGACTCAAAAGATGATAACTAATTTGACTGGTGTTCTTTCAACAAGATGGCCCTGTTTGAAGACTCTGTATTAATTAATTGTGTTAGCAATGTGTGTGTATGTATTTGTGAGTTCTTTTGTATCAAATATACTTCCTGTTTAAGTGTTTGCACACACACTAAGAGGCATGCAACACTGTTACATACAAAATTTATATTCTTATGAAGCTTTTAAGGTTTAAGTTTAACCGCACTTTAATTGATTCCTTGGGGCTATAGACTTTTAGTATGAGCACATGAATAGTTTCTTCATTCCACTTTCCCTTTTTTTCACACAGAATGAAATCCTGATGCTTAGAGAAGGAATTTCTTTAAGTTTGATAAAATCATAGAATTTTTTTAGAAGCGGCCTAAGGACATAAAAGATGGAAATAAAAGCAAAGTTTTTTAACGAACTTCAAATAAAATGTTTAATTAACATTAAATAATAAAACAAAATAACAAAAAACATACATACGTACATTAAAAAGTAAAATGAAATGAAAATTAAAATTAAAATAATTATGGCAGCAAATATTCTCGGTGACAGACGTACTACTCACATACATTCCATAGAAACTTCAGATAACCATTTACAACGAACGATTTTAAGAGAAAAAACTTGATAAACAAACCCCCAACATTTAAAATTCTTTGGAAATTAAAAGAATTTCTTTGAATATTAAATTGTGCCATAAAAACAAAGTTTAACAAAAATTTTACGATGCAAACTTTTTCATTTTTCTGGTGTCATTAAATGAAAAAGTCATAAAAATGGTTTGAAGGCTGAGTACAACTGGAAAATGGTATGAATAGATGCTTTAAATAAAAGTTTGAATATTTAAAAGATTTAATAAGAAATTTTAAAATCTCGGAAAAAATGCACTGAAAAAATACTGAAAAAAATACAGAAAAATAACTTCTTCCACTGACTGATATCAGTCATAAAGCCGTGGCGAAAAGCGCTTGAAAAGGATTTGAAATCTAGGTTGCTCTGGCAATCTATTAGTGTGAAGATTGTAAGTTTGATTTCCTCCAGAGGCTCTGGTGTTGATCTGTTACATTACAACGAGCATTAGGACTGAGTTATTCAACCTGAAAATATTGATTTTTTTTGCTTTTTAGTTCTTCAGTGTATAGTTTTTCATTGTAGAAGATATTCGTGACATGTTTCAATGTTAAAAATGTTCAGTAAAATTTAACGATTTACCACTGATAGTCTTACAAGCCAACGAAGCAAGAAAATCATTAATTTTGTTATGAATATTCATGCTGCTATTATTTTTGAGTCGAACAGAGTTGCAAACCAGCAGCCAAAGGCTGGCGTGGAACGCGCTCTTTTATTTGAAAGCATCATTTGCATCAAACCCTGGAATTATTGAGATATCAGCCTAAATCCTGGAATTTTTTTTTTAAATCGGATATCACTGATGGGCCGCCACGTCATAGTCGCAGGCTTAACTTTTATAAAAATAATCTTTAAAAATTAAATCGTAGACATTTATTCATTGCTGTAAAGTAATATTTCAGCATCCTTTTGTAAATATGTTGTTTTTCTAATTTTCAAAATGTCTTGACAATTGACTCAGGGTTTCGCTCTGAAGCTTCACTATTGTAAAATCAAGCTGTAAATAAGTCTGAAAGTTTCATGATCATTACATCTGAAAGTGCATTCGGTAGGATTGTGCCTGCTCTAATAAGTTCATCAGCTAAAAAATGTTAGAGAAGCGAACAGATCAAGGACATTTCTTTTAAATTCTAAAGTCTGGAACCAGATGCGTAGAATTTTAGAATTACCAGAGATAACTATTTAAGAGGATTAGTCTTTCCAACATTTTATTCAGATGAAATGTCGTTCATTTAGACCTTATAAATGGCGTGGTTCTGCGCCTAAAAAATAATGTAGTCATCTGGCAATGCGAGAGAGAAACAGCAAATTCGAGTTTATCACAATAAAAATCCCAAATTATATACGCGTCCTTTGCGTGTTATCAGTAAAGTTCAACATCGAGTAGTCGCTAAAAGCACATTCAATTCTTTTTCGAAAGTTATCCTAATAGCTCCTGTCAAAGTTCTGAGTATATCCGTTAATCACTCAGATATGGCATGAAAAATGCAAGTGATCTCTACATATACACATAAGACAAAGACATCCAGATGTGGTAGGCCTAGCATTGTCTCTAGTCAGGGCTACGTAGTGGAATTCATGTATCTGTAATAGCAATACAGTATAGTTTTTGAACGTGTGCAACACTGAACCCTTCACAGGAGTCTCAAAAGTGAGTATTGGTAAGTATTAGGATTGCGATGTAAATACAAATCAGAAAACGAAACGGAACCTCTTTTCTTCCAAAGCCCCTCTTATCAATGTTGAAGGCACATATTCCAAGATTTTTTCTTTATGTTCCTACAAGAATTGAAATCATTTTAAGCTTTGCAAAAAATACGGCTAAGAAATCTAAGAATCTAATCGTACATAATCTAAAGACGTCATTAAATAAATAAAATAAATAAACTTTTGCATATAACGAGCTAATGGCTATTGTAGATGATTTCTTCATCCACTTGTTTTGATTTCTTGTATTCCTTTTCTAATATTTTATTGTTTTTCTTTTCGATATCTTTAATTCGATTCGTTTTCTTTATTCTTTCATCGACTTTTTAATCTTTAGTTCATTCAATCATTCTTTCAATGTTGAAACATGTTATTGGAACAATATCTGGCACTATAATGGGTTGTTTTCAGTTGTTACAGAACAAAATGAAAATGAAGAAAAACAAATAAAATAATCAACTTGTAACAGAAAAATATAAAAGAAAACAGAGACAGAAAAGTCAGCATTCACTTCAATTTCAATTAAATCAACTTCTGACGGTCATTATAAACAAATGTGTCACCATCAGGATGTTGGCGATTATGTCGCCTACTTCTGCACTTTTATTGAATTTCAGTGCTTGTTAATATAAATATTTAATGCTTGAAATTCGGCCATTAAGCAGGATCCAAAATGATAGCTTTTCGAAAATTGCATTCAAAAATGAAAACGTTGTTAATGTGTTTATGGGGAACAAATTTCCACGACGTTTGTCGAAAGCTAAATTCGAAGCTGAATAAAAGGATAGATCGCAATAGTATTTCACAGAGAGCTATAAGACGTAATACCTATAATAATATCAAAAGTCCACTGTAAACTTATCGAAAAGTTCGCTAATCAATAGCCTGGAGCTGGATGTAGATAAAGGTTGCGGAACAAAATGATCAAGGTTGATCGAGAAATGGATACAAAAGTTCTTCATACAATATTCAAAAACATAAGAGAAGAACGAATCCTTTCCGACTGAGTGGTAAATGGACCTCTAGTAAAGATACCCCAGAAAGGCGAGACAACGGATTGAAATATTTTGAGTGTCATCAGGTCATCATGCTCCTTTGTCGAATTATTTTGAATTTGATAAAATGCATTGTTGACTTCTTACTGCGTCCCTCCCAATCTCGTAGTTTAACACAACCGAGCATGTGGAATGCATTTGATAGGAGAAGGGTAATAGAGTAATTTCTCCATCTAATATAAGCCCATTAAACGGCATTTTAGTGTAGAGTGTGGAATGAAGAGGAGCTTTCTGACCCTATCCATATCGCTTCACGTAACCGACAAAAATGTGTGTAACGTATCCCTCTTATATTGTTGGTAGTAATTAGCAAGGTGCTTCGAAGGGATTTAGTTATCACTGCCAACAGGGGCATTCTCTGGCACTAAATTTTTGTGGAACATCTTAACGACCCTTTTTATGCATTAAAATACTAAGTATAGTATATATGAGGTGGAAGCTACATACATACATACATAATTAGCCAATACAACCCTTCAGTAATGGTTACAACCAAGCTTCCTCCATTTATGTTGTGTATGTTAATTTTATCCATGAGTCGGAAATGTTTAAAGTCGACTTCGGAAGACAGAGTCTTGAGAAACTTTTAATGGTAATTTTATTTACCCTTAGAGTTTTCAGCAGAAATTTGCTGAGAAGAATTCGCCGAAGAAATATTTTCTTCATATTTCGTTTTGTTCGAGATGTTGGACCTGAGATTTGAACCGTGGCCTCACGTCTAATAAGCCAACACACTACCTACTAGACTAAGGCGACTTCATATGGTGGAAAATATCAATTGCAAATCAATGCCTATGAAATAAAAGTCATGCGAGCGAAGAACCAAAGCTCTAACTACATCTTTCTTTGATTACCAGCCTATTGAAGAAGTATAAAGTTTTACTGATGTTAGCAGATAAATCACCCCAGATGGGTGCATCATAGCAGACTCAAGTCAAGTCAAGAAGAAGTTTAACAGGTGTCCGGATATTTGATACGAAGGTCAAATATGTGCTTCTTTGCGGTGCCGAAACAATGCTAGGGTCCTTTGAAACAATTAATATATAGTCAAACAATAGCTTTGAGCTATTGTTTTGACCATTGTATGGACAATTGTTGTTAAGATTTTTGACTTTTTTGTTGGCGGTTCCAATAGTAAGTCTTCATTGGTTATGTTTTCGTATCCATTGCTTAAGTGCATGAATATTGTTGATGGTCGAACACCACCATCCAGCTCCTCCGACTTATCAAGTTATTGTAGGTGTGAAAAACTTAACAACATTCATGACGTCGATTACTGTGATGAAGCAGTAATTTTAGTTTTTGCTGCTTCTGCAGCAGTTGTTTTTGTAAAAGTTTATGCTGTTGTCGTTGTTTAATTACTTTTCCGTGTTGCTGCTGTTTTTGGTTTTGATGTTTTAAATGTTGCTCACGGTGCTGAAGCTAATGTTGATGATGTTCTTTCGTTTTATAATCGTAGTGAACTACTGAAGGTAGATTTTCTGAGGCAGCAAGTGTTTTACTACTGGCCCCACTGGAGCCATTATCGCAATGTATGATGATGTCGTTCGGCTTCGGCTGTTGTTGCGTTCGATGTGGCTGTTGCTGTTTTGGATTTTATTCCCTAGTTTGCTTCCTCTTGCTACTGATAGATTTGCTTTTTTACAAATTGTTTGTTGTGCTTTTTATGCTGCTCTTGCATTCGAACTTCTTCATGTTCCTGTTTTCGTTCCAGCGCATATTTTTCTTCTTCCAATTTCCCCTTTAGTCCTTGATATTCCTGTTGCGATTTAATGTGGTCTGCGGATTTAATTGCATTCGTGTTTGTAGCTGATTCTTCAATGGGTGTTGAATAGTCATCAAACATATGTTGTTGAAGTTTTTTTGCTGGCTTTTTATAAGCAATTGTTGACAGTAATTTTATTCCAATTATTATTGCTGTTGCAAAGCGTTTTTATTTTTCGTCGTAAAATAAATTAAATGAAGATACATAGTATAATTAGTATAATTCGCAAGTCCACTAAGTCCACTTTTTTCCAAAATTAAGATTTTGATGCAAAATGGTAACACTATCCCAAATACATATTTTACGACAAAAAAAATGTCAGTATATAGTTTAAAGTTGTTGTAATTTTGTGGTTTGCAAAAACGCTAAGTCTACAGAACTACGAAAAATATTAACAGCACGTGCTAACTCCACGAATATTAATTATTAATTATTCTTAACTTTTGATCTAGGTCATTTAAAGAGAGCTACTTTTTAAAAATAATTGCGTTTAAAAAGTTTACTAATTTTAAAAACTGAAGAAGCCGCAATATTTTTGGTGTCTCCTGTAAAATTTGAGAAAAGGGACTTAACACATTGGCGAACGATACTAACGATATGTATAATATTTTATTTATTAACGTTTATTTAAAACTGGAAACACATTTAATCAATCAACACCCGAACCATTTCCATAGGATATTGTCAATTAATCCCTGTTTTTTATATCAGAAAAACTCAACGCAATAAAAATCATTAAATAAATATAAGAAATGTATTAGAATTAAGGGGTTGATTTAGAAATGCTAAATCGGCCACAATTTAGTATAAAAGATGGGACATTTTCCCTCAAAAATAAATTATTAAATAAACGTCAAACAGTGCGTATCATCCGCAACTAACCAAACAAAACAAAACTTTTTTACTTAAAAAATATTTACAGTTTACAAGAGATCAGCAATGAGTATTCAAAAAGATGAGTAGAATCGAATCATGCTCATAATTTCTGATACTTATACGCATTCATACTTATTTTAATATCATGGAACCTCTATTCATATTCAAAGTTTGAAGTACTCAACATATTCATACTTAACAACACGTGTAATGCTGTTGATTTTGACTCTCCTTTACTCAACATTTACACAAATTACGAAATAAATATGATTCGCGTACGAATACTACAATACTCAATAGAAGGTGTGTCTGATTTGCTTGATGTTCTTGTCTTTGTCTTTTTCTTTCTTCTTTTTTTGTAAATGCAACAACAACTAAGACTGTAAATTTTGATGAATAATTTGAGTCACTGGAATCATTTGTAAGTATTTTTCAAAAGTTATGAATCTGAATGAGTAGCCGTATGAATAAAACATATTTCGAATGGTATGTTGTACTCATACTCATTGCAACATGTACTTATAAATCAACGTTGTAGTGAGTACAAATGAGTCACAGCAGTTAAATTTCAATATTGTTGAATCACTTATACTCACAATTTCATGAGTGCTTATGAATCGCGATAAAACGATTCATTGCTGATCACTGATGTGTATGTATGAATGTTTCCAGCACACTTTGCTTTTTTTAATGTGTGGCATGCAGTTTTCATGGTTTAATTTCTTTATGTCACTGCATGAATCTCCGAAAATTTCTAGTTCTAATATTGTGATTGGAAACGTAATTTTTTATTACTTTTTATTGGATTTTTTTGTCCATCTTTAGCCCCAATTTTCTCAGTTTCCTTCCATGTCGTACAAATGTACATGTTGCAGTATAAAGTTTCAAATTTCAGTATTTTCAAATACTCTGACGATTTCCTCTATTCTGGCTCTGGCGTATACTCGTATGTAGTCAGACATGTTTTTAAGACATTTATTTTGCATGTCTCCCAGCAACACGTTTCGTGTTTCTTTTTTAGTCTAACTTTTTTTGTTTGATTTTTACTGAGTATTGTAAAGTGTGTGTGTATGGCTTTTATTCAGAATATCCTTGAGAAGAGATTTCAAAGTTTTTGCAATTAATTAATAAAATACATGAATACAAGAATTTTAATTTTTATAAATGAGTTCTATTGATAAAATAAAGTTTTAAGTTTCTTCAATAATTAATTAAAATAAATGAAGTATTTGGTCAAGAAAGTAAAATCGAAAGAATTTCTTAAAATACCTTTGACAAATGGAAAATGAAGCATAATTGAAAATAATTATGATTTAATGTTTGTATAGCACAAGGGTGCTTAAAAGTTTAGAACGTCAAAGAATTGATGGAAGTAGTAATGGAAAATTACCTTATCAGCACGGTGAGTGCCGGATATTGTATTCGTAGGCATAATATCACATAGTTTTTAGCCACCCAGGAAGCATTCAACGTCATTAACCCTTTGACGGTTACAGTCGTTCCAAATTGAAAAAAAATAAAAAATAATTAAAAGCCAAAAACTGGGAGCATATTATTTTGCTTTTCTTTTCAAAGTATTCTTAAACGTCTCTTATATCTATCTGGTCTTTCTTTAAAGATAGAAATTTAAATTTAAATAAAATTGTTTATTCGTTATAAAGGCATATTGATGTCATTGTTGCGATTTGTGGCTTATTCGCTTATATTTGCGCCTTAAAAAACCCGAAAAAAACGACCAAAGTCTCGGTGGCCAGTTCGCATCACCTTTTCGAGAGATGACCATGCCCGTATAGATGTCACATGCGCCAAGCAGCACCATCCGTTTGTGTCCAGATTGGACCAATATTGGCCTGACCAAAGAACTTTTCAGAGAAATATGGAAAGCTGACGCCTCCAGCCTACAATCGACGCCATATAATGCTTTGGACGTTCTTGTATCAACAAAATCAACAATGTTGTCTGTTCACATACCCTTTTAACTAGAAATGTAATTCATCGCTTAAGACAATTTTTCGATAAAAATTGAGGGCAGTGTCATATGTCAGTTAGTTGAATTTTGTATGGGTGCAGGCCCAAATCACAAAGAAAAATCATCGAATAGTGATCTTGTAAACGACGCCAAATCGACTGCCCCGGATTCTTCTACTCACTGATGTTTTCTAAACATTATGGGTTTCGTCGATGCTTGGATGTTAGTCGATTGTTTACTGAACCAGTGGATTCAAATTTTAGTTGCATCCTTTGTGGTTATGTAGGAATTCTGGGCAACGAAGCCAGAATCTTTTTGTGGATTGGAAAGAGATGAGTGAAGAGGTATACCACCAAAAATAAAGATAAAGAGAGGTGAAGGCTCTTCTTTCGCCAATAGGGTTAGAGATAATGGCTGTGCGGCACTAATTCATTGCAGAAAGAATCAACAGAGTGCATATCGAATACTTTACTGACAAATAGTGACATGTATACTGAAGCTCGTCAGAGCAATAGGACTGAGGGAGACGTTATTGTTCAATAGATCAAAATGAGGTGATTTTTGTGTCATACGAAACTAAAATTCTATATTAATAAGTATTTGACTAAAGAAATTGTCTAATTTTTCGTTGCGTAGAATCGAAGTCGCCGTAGTCTAGTAGGTAGTGTGTTAGCTTATTAGACGTAAAGCCAGGCTTCGAGCCCCAGGCCAGATATCAAAACAAAATACAAAAAGTATTTCTTCGGCGACTTTCTCTCAGCAGATTTCTGCCAAAAACTCTGAGAGTAAATAAAATTACCATGAAAAAGTTTCTCAAAAATCTGTCCTTCGGAGTCGATTTTAAACTGTACGTCCCGCCACCCATGTATAAAATTAACACACACAACATAAGTGGTGTGAGAAACTAGGACGTTGTACAATGGGTCAATTCGACCTCCGGGTACTGTACTTGTCTTAATTGATAAGTAAACGTCCTCTAACCTAACCTAACCTAACATTTTTTTCGTATTTCGCTTTGTTAGATGGGGTTTGAACCGCAAGCGCCTGTCTAATAAGGCAACAGATTTCCTACCCGACTACGACGACTTGACTTGAGAGAAAAGTCCTATGTAAAATCTTCGGTTCAGTGCGAGTTGGCGATGATTTCCGCATCCGATCTAACAGTGAGCTGTATGAACTCCTCAACGACATAAAAGTTGTGCAGCCTATTAACATCCAGTGGCTGCGCTGGGTCGGCCTTGTCGTTCGAATGGAGGAGGATGCTCCGGCGAGACGGGTATTTAATGCGGGGATCTGCGGAAGTCGGCGAAGAGGATGACCTTGTATCTGTTGGAAGGACCAAATCGAGGAAGCCCTGTCATCGATTGGTGTGACCAACTTGCGTAGGCGCGCAAGAAGCAGAGGCGCCTGGAAGGATGTCTTGCGGCAGGCCGAAATCGTTTAATCGGGTTGTTATGGCCAATTAAGTAAGTAAGTAAGTAAATTGAAATGGTAATTGTAGTGCAGAATATCAAATAACCTGATTTCAAGAAAAATTATAACCAGAACTTTCTCCCTACCTCCTATGAGACAATATCGTATAAATAAATAGATTTCCTACTTTCCTTTTGTAAGGCATTATAAGTTAATGCCTGCCAATGGTAAACCAAAATTTTATGCAATTCAATTGCAATGCAACAGGTAATACGACTGCTGAGTATTTATTTTCAAATTAAACTTTCAGTTCAATTCAATACAACTGCAGACAATATGGATTTCAATAGCGAAGAGAAATTTATTTTTAATTCATCAAAGTCAACAAAACCATCGTCAATGACTTGCACATTCAGGAAGCCATGTCTATAAATGTATACATATGTTTAATGTATTTGTTTATGAAAGAAAACAAAAATACACACAAGTTTGTTAATGTAAGTGTTCTTACTCATGCATCTCCTTCTACACTACGTGTGAACTTATGTGTGTTTTTGTGAGTCAAATTCACTTTAACTTGAATACAATATTTTTAATACGTGTCGTGAATACACATGCATACTTTAAGATAACATTACATAACATTATATATACACGTTACTTGTATGTGTATCCTTAGTGTACATAAACATACACTGACACACACACATACTCAACTAAATACACAATCAGTGGAGGAAACATGTTCATATCACATTCACAATCAAACGTGTAAAACTACGAAAAAGATCTCCTCTTTAAATCAGAATCAATATTCATTTCAATGGAAGGAAATTGAAATGCGTATATATGTATGTATATTTTTAAATTAAATCCCTATCTAAGGAATACTGTATCAAGTAACTTTACTTTGTTGTATTTTAAGCATTTATATTACATTTACAGCGTATTTAAAATGAGTGGCTTTGTGGTTTACTTCAGAGTCTTGAAGGCTGATGACAAAATTGTATACTTTGGTGAGAAGAATTAAAAAGTTTCACACACAAATTTTAATATAAGGTCATTGCTCATTACAACACATCAGTCAGGATTAAAACCTAGCTTTCAACCCCACCTGTGTTATATTATGTGTGTTAATTTTTTAAATGAGAGGCTGGACCTATAGTATAAAATCGACTCCAAACGACAGATTTTTGAGAACTTTTTCATGGAAATTTTAATTCCTCTCAGAGCTTTTGCCAAAAATCTGCTAAGAAGCAGTCGCCGAAGAAATATTTTTTCATATTTCGTTTTGTTGGAGATGTCTGACCTGCAACAACAAACACTACAAGAATAAATGTAAGCACAAATGCACAAATAACAATAATGAAACGACGATGTTTACATTTATAGAGATCTCGAGTAGGCGAAGCTATGAAGATTCGCTTTCAAAAACATTCATCAGGCTGTTTACGTTGCCATATAAAGGGCAAGTCAAAGCAGACAACTGGATCAGTAACAGTTCAGTCAGTCTTGTGTTAAGACGCGGTATGTTTGTAGAGAGTAATCGTGGTTTGAAGATCTCCGTTACAACAATCTATCGAACAGTTGTTATTGTTTCCGGAAAAGAGTGCAAAGAGGAATAACAAACTAAACAATTGTTGTCGTATACATCAAGTTGTGAACAGTGCCACACAGAATTGTGCGAATAATAAAGTATTTATAATTAAAACTAAACAAAAATTAATTTTTATTTTATATGCAATCTACGAGCTCATATTTTAAATGCTTTTAAAAGGTAAAAACGTAACAATATAATAATATAACATAAATCGAAACGACCTAATATCGTTTAACAATAAAAACGATAATCAAAAGCTACCAGCTACACCAACACAAAACCACACGATACAAACACACACTAACACTAAGAATATAATGAACGTGTTGGTTATCTAAAGCTGCACACATACATATGTACAACGAACATGGTTGCGCCTGGTACCAACAACAACATGTATTTGACAAAGAGGGATGACAACATAAGCAAAGTATACGAACAACAATGTATTAGCAATAGAGCTTTCTAGAAGGCGAGATCACGAACCTTCCACTTCAAGAATGTTCGTTAGACTGGTTGTATCGGACTATAAAAGGGCTGGACAAAGCAGGCAGGAGTCAGTTATAATTCAGTCAGTCTTGTGTGAAGACGCGTTGCTGTTTGAACCTACAAGTGGTATTGCTTGCAAAAAAGCTGTAAGCAGAGGAGATCTAACGTACAGTTGTTAGTGTTTACGCGGACAGATTTGTGAAATAGAATAGTGTACAAGTAAATTATTGTTGTATCACTAAGTTGTATACGGTGGCACACAAAAGTAGTTTAAAAATAAAGAGAGTTTAAGCGAAAATAAACACATATTTGTTTTTACTTGGTTTGCAATTAACGAACTCATATTTAAACGTGTTTAAAGACGTAAAAACGTAACAATATATTTTTACTATCCATTAAATGGGTCTCTTGGTCGGAATGAAATAAAGAACGACATCAGGAAATTAAAATAAGGCAGCAAAAAAGATGAAATAGTTAGAATTCTTTATAATATAATGGTAACTACAGCTATTATTCTATTATACCACTCTGGGAGAAAGAACTACGTTTTGCATGATTACTACTACTTAACGGCATATACAACATATTCGCATTCATATTCCGAGGAAGAAGGTAATCCTTGAGACGAGTAGGCAGATTACCAGTAAAATGTAGGTTCTTATAACTGCAGCTTCAGAACTTTGACAGTTGATTGAAGTTTCATCTGTCAAAATAGTTGTCATTTATTCAGTCTGTTTTGTCAAATCATCTTAAACGATCGTAGACAACGACGTGTGTTGTATGAGCTCCGAAAATGAAATGAAATGAAATGACCCTAATGGAGGACATAAGTTCAGTCTGATTTATGCGTGTCTTTGAAAAGTTAATATTTCGTATGCACACCAGCCAGAGAATGTTGTTATATTTCATACAAAGTGGTGCCAATAGAAGCCTACGCTACGTATAGAATTAATGGACAAAAATACCGACTATAGAGATTTTTCATTTTTTAATTCTGGTGTTTTTATGATAGAGATTCACAACACATATTCTCGTTTATTATTCTTATGCGAGCATATAGTTTTAATCACAACAAATCGTAACAAATTCCAGGTGTAAAATGACTACTGAGATAGATTTTATAACACTTATAGCAGAAACAACTTCGCATCAACGACAAGAGTACAGCTCTTGTCAATTGTTCATAATTGCAGTGGTAGTTTACACCCCAGGTATTGTCTGCACCAGATTTGTCAGTGTCTGGTCATCGGATAACTATTAAAATATGTATCGTATTGTAAAATGTTACAGTTCTGTGTATCTTATTCATTTTAAACAAAAGATTTCATATTTTTTTTTGTATTGTAATCAGAAAAGGAACCACATGAAGTTTTTCATTTTAATTTGCATGTTTCCTTTAAGCCCTTGTTACTACTAACCACAATTATGTGGTTTTTTGAATGGGTTTTCAGTACAACTTTATTTTTTTTAATAAAAATTTACAGAAAAAAGAATCGAAATACAATGAAAAGCGATGGAAAGGAAGACTTTTCCAATAAAAAGTTGCCAACAACAGCAGCAACAAAAACAATACCGAAAACAACCATTTTTCATTCGAAAAATTTTTGAAGCTTTAATTAATATTCTTCTCCTTTTTTCTGCATTTATTGCAATTCTCTTTGAAGTTTTTTTCTTCGTTTTGGTGTGCTTTGCATCAAAAATAAATGCTGAAGAGACTGTATAATAGAGTTTCTTTATTTAACGCAAAACGGAATAACAAAACATTCTATAGATTTTAGATATTTTGCAGCGTGAGTATTTAAATTACTGTTGCAAATATAAATATTAAAAAATGTGTAATTATGCTGGTTCCACCCTTTATTGTCTGATGTTTTATCACCATTAAGTATAAATTAAATTATCGTATCATAATATTTGAAATGAAAAATAAATCGTATTGAAATTAAAATGTAGGTGGGTTTAAATAAATTTTGGTTGCAAAACTATTGTAATTAGAAAATAAAAATCAAATGAAAAAACCTGAAAAGTTTCATTAGAGAAATTTTTTATTCGTTTAATTGTAAAGTAAATTTGTGGAAAGAATTCTAACAAAAAAAAAAAATGATTGCATTCCGATCGAATGACTCAGACCTCTTCGTCTTCTTAGTTTCCCAACAAAAGTTTCGATTGCCTTAAACCCATTTGTTTGGAGAAGTGTTTTTGCCTTTTTTAACTTCACTGAGTATGCTCTGGGATACTTTTCTAAACAAACCCTCCACAGAAGGGTTCTGGTCACATCAATGGCGTGGAAGCTTTCCTACTCGCATTGAAGTCTGCTTACTCATTCCTAAGACTTCCTGTATGACCTGGGATCCAGCAGAGGTTAATCGTGTTTTCCTTACCTAGCTAGTTCAGTTTCCCAAGAAGCCGCCCTGACTGTTGGATGGTACTGTTATGTCCTGTTTATTGTACGACCCTTCGAGGTTGAATTGACCACGTGTTTCGATGACATAAACTTCAACTTTGAAGATACAAGCTAGTTTCCGCATGGTCTCGGAATATTTTATTCTGGAACCAAAAATTATAGCTCCTGTCCCAAGATCCGTTTTGTTCCCATCTATAAACCATAAAAAGTCTTCTTTTTGAAAGACTATGCACTTTTCAGATATTTCCTTCATTCCTGCTCTTAAGTCCCGTTAGGCAGCACTCTGCTTTAAAGGTTCTATTCAGGGGATAGTTAGAGGCAGCTGTCAGCCAATCGATTTCGTTGGCTCTGAAATCCCTTAATGAATTTAGAAGTCGCCGTGGTGTACTAGATAGTGTGTTGGCTTATTAGACGCAAAGCCCGAGTTCAAACCTCAGGTCAGACATCAAAACGAAAATATGAAAAAATATTTCTTCGGCGACATCCTCTCAGCAGATTTCTGACAAAAACTCTGAGAATAAATAAAATTGCCAAGAAAAGTTTCTCAAAAAATTTGTCGTTCGGAGTCGACTTTAAACTGTAGGTCCCGCCACTCATTTATAAAATTAACACAGACAACATAAGTGGTGTGAGAAACTAAGTCGTAATCCTGACTAAAGGGTTGTAATGACCAATTATGTATGTAATGAATTTTATGTTAGACTTGTCTCCCGTCAAGCGAAACACAAACTCCAAATCTTTGGTCTGCACGACCATTTGCAAAGCACTTTAATCTAACAGAGCCTCCAGCGCTACTATAGGTCATGTTCGTATTGGCCCTTTTATACCAACACATGCTAGTCCTTGTAGCTTGTCCAACCCAATTTGAGATGTTTTAAAATTTGTTCTATCTGTCCAGGCAACTATTCTATCTGCTCCACAGATCACTATTGGTTTGACCATAATGGTATGCATTCAGTGTATAATTAATGAGTTCCATCCGCAGGAATATTCCTCCAAACCTTCTGCTTACTATTATGGCATGTCTGGCCTTTTCCGGGTTGCTCTCCATGTCAATTTATTATTCAGTCTTATTCTCAGATATTTTAGCATCATTTTCTGTGGTATTATTTCACCCAGGAGTTGAATATTCTTCGATTTAGGAAGTTTTCTGCTTCTTGTAAACGATAATATTATATATATATATTCCTCTTACTCCTCTAGGGAGTATTGGGCCCGGTTTAATTTGCAAGCCCACTGTCATGTACCAACGACTTAGGATCTCAAATTCACTTTTAATGATGTCGCAGAAAGTTTAAATTGTCTAATTTAGGACATCCTAACATCCATGGTCAAACAAAACAACGCACTCTCTGAATATCAAACGGGGTCCTCTGAACTTTAATAGACTAAAGGGGTCATATTGTTAAAGCTATATCTGCTGTCGTGACCACATCTTGACGAATTTTGCTTCGAAACTTCGCGTACATTCAACTGACCAGGAACTGATGGTAAGTAATCATAGACAACCACGTTTGTTCGCTGAATAAGGTCTACAACCGTTAGCAACTAAATCGAATTGTCATCAAATAATCATTTGCGCAATGAGGTCCATTTCCATATGAATGGGTTTGGTTCCTTCCTTTCATATGATTTCTGGCAGAAACTTTGAAAGTAAATAAAATTGTCATTAAAGGTTTTTCAAAATTATATCATTTGGAGTCGACTTTAAACTGTAGGTCCCGGAACCCGTATATAAAATTAACATAAACAACATTAGTGTGCAACAAGCTAGCACGTAATCCTGACTGAAGGGCAGTAATGACCAATTACTTATGTATGTATGTATAAAACCCGTGAATTTTCAGCTATAAACATGACTTCAATAATTTAAGAAAAACTTTAAAAATCGTCATTGTGTACAGCAAGAATTTTGTTAAACTTTTAATCAGTATTTTCATACACATAATTCCCGATTTAATTTAATTTAATGAAGATAATAATGCCACTGCGACATTGGTTTCGCGTCGTGCACATTAATTATAATCATGCTAAATGTTCTTAATTACATTCGGATGGAAGGGAAATCCTCTCATAAGTAATGACGTTTGACTGCTTATTAAGTGTGCTGCTTCTAAAATTCATTGTAAAGTGTGACACTCTATAACACCCTTAACACAGTTATTTATTACTGAGTGACTAATTGTTGTTAATAACACAATAACAACAACAACTGTAAGGCTAATATTTTGTACATATTGTGTTGAGTGATAAAAAAATTCAAAACATTTTCTTCTTGTATCGACCACTTGATATCCTGAGGGCATATTGGTTTTGCGCTGATGTTTGTAAATCCAATAAAAAAACGTTCCTAGAAAAGGATGATATTTTAAAAATAACTCGACAAGATTTATACAAATCACATCTCCTAATCAAACGGAAACCGCCCTGGTGGAACCAAGAGATCGGTGGTCTACACCGATCTCTTTAACAGGGCGAAGGCGACAGGCGAGTGGTCAATCTACAAGGCCAGGAAGAGGGAACTTAAATACGCTGTAAGGCGGGCGAAGAGGGCCTCGTGAAGGAACTACTGTGCGAGCGTGGAATCCTCTACCGAAACTGGCCGTCTTCGTAAAATTCTAAGTTCCACACACAAATTCCTTGACTGTATCCAACGACTTGACGGCTGCTGGACTACGTCCAGTTTGGAGACGCTTAAGCTTCTCCTTGACACTCACTTTCCAGGGAGTGTCATCCTCGGCGGTCAGGCCTTTTATCAGGTTAACGAACCACCGTCTGAAAACTACTCCCCCCTGACTCTTACCCTGGACCAAGTGCAGTGGGCTGTTAGATCTTTCAAACCATTCAAATCCCCAGGACCGGATGGTATTATCCCGGGTGACATTCAAACATGGGGAGGAGATAATTCTCCCTTGGTTGCTTGCCATCTACAACGCTAGTCTCAGGCTCCTTTATATTCCTTGGAGCTGGAGAATATCTACGGTGATCTTCATTCCCAATGCTGGCAAACCGTTCCACACTAAGGCGAATGATTATAGACCCATAAGTCTGTGTTCATTTCTTCTGAAGACACTGGAAAGAGTCCTTGATATTCATATTAGAGCCTCGCTTCTATTCGCTTCCCAACATGTGTACACGAGAAGTAAATCAGTGGAGACTACACTACACTCTCTTATCTCTTGGGTGGAAAGGTCTATGCACGTTAGGGAATACACTCTGGCCATTTTTTTGGACATTTAGGGTACATTTAATAACGTCGACACGGACGCCATAGTTAGGGTCCTGGTTCTCTGAACCTGGGACAGAATCTGGTCAGGTTCATCGAGCTTCTCCTCAAGTCGAGGATAGTAACCTCCACAGTGGGGGCCACAAATTGTCAGAGAATGGTTCGTAGGGGCACACCGCAAGGCGGTGTTCTGCCACCAGTCAGATTGCAGTCAACTCATTCTTGAGGGGGCTGGAACACTCTGGCAATGACGCCATTGCTTTCGCTGACGATATTGCCATTGCCGCGTCGGGTATTTGTCCGCAGACACTGTCGGACAAGTTGAACTTGGCGCTGTCAATTGTATTGGACTGGTGTAGGGATTTTGGACTGTCTATTAACCCCTCTAAGATCGATACGATTCTTTTCACGAGGAGATACAAAATTCCGACCTTCTCCCTTCCTAGTATATGCGGGACCAGACTGACGTTGAGTCCCGAGGTTAAATATCTGGGCCTGATCCTTGATCCCAAGCTCAGCTGGAGGGCGAATCTGGCTGCTAGGGCACGTAAGGCGGTGTGTACTGCTTACTGCTGTAGTACAGCGGTCGGGACCAGATGGGGTCTTCGCCCAAGGATCATGCGTTGTATATATTCCACGGTCATCGAACCCAACCTCTTATACAGTGTTGCTTTCTGGTGGACTGCTCTGGACAAACAACACAACGTCAGACTTCTTGACAACGTCAGAAGGTCTGCGGCCATTTACATAACTGGCGCTCTGCGCACCACCACCACGAAAGCTTTGTTCGCAATGCTCAACTGGCTTCCTACTATGCTTCCCGCTAAACAGGCGGCTAAGTTTGCTGCGACTAGACTTAATGCCCTGTCTCGTTGGCACATTGTACATTCTGGTCACTCTACTATTCTGGAGGCTGATCCAGTGGCCCCCGTGAACATCGTCTATATCCCTGCTGAATATTGTCTCGATCGGGGTTTCCACTCTTTGATTCCGAGTAGGGACGACTGGAATCATAATACGGTAGTCCCCCCAGAAGTCCTGGATATATACACCGATGGCTCTAAACACGATAATGGGGTTGGAAGTGGTGTCTACTCTGGGAAACTGGACCTGAACATTTCTCTCCGTCTGCCGGACTACTGCAGCGTGTTTCAGGCGGAGGTGACGGCAATTTACCGGGCCGCTCAATGGATCCTCGTTAACGGTGCTCCTTTCACTCGCGTCTCGGTCTTTTCTAATAGTCAGGCCGCGATAAGATCTCTATCGTGTTTCCTGAATAACTCTATGATCGTTAGGGTATGTCGCCGCTGTCTCGACCTTCTTTCTGGGTGCTTCACCAGTGTCTCACTGGTGTGGGTCCCCGTGCACAGTACCATTCCGGGAAACTGTAGGGCCGACGAGCTCACCAGAACTGGTGCGCTCCTTCTGGAATCCTCTTCAACAACTGGGCATGTCACCTGCCTCGGTCAAGTTGGACATTGCGCGGAAATTCTCTCGGGACGCCAACATATACTGCGTCAATGAGGAGTCCCGCTCCACAGCTAGACTCAGCTGGCCCTTGATGGATAGAAGGCCTAGCAACCAATTAGTTGGTCTTGGTCGTGACGTCATCTCAACCACAGTGGCCGTGCTTACAGGTCATTGCGTTATGGGTAGACACGCGGAGAGAATGAGGATCCCATTTAACGATTTCTGCCGTGGATGCAGATCCGCTGAGGAAGAGGAGATTGTTATCCACTTTCTTTGTCAGTGCCCGTCTCTTGCTGGGTGTAAATATAGGCTATTTGGCTCTCCATTTCTTGTCAGCTTGACGGAGCTATCATCTATTGATATCAAGGATATAGCTTCGTTCATCAAACTTTCTGGCTGGTCTTCCAGTATGGGGTAGTCGTGCTTTTGATGTGCAGCATTTGCGCTGACCAACTTCTTCCTCTTCCCTGATTTTGGTGGAACTTGGTCAGTACAGGGACTGCATTCACCCGTGGCGTCACAACGGGCCGCTATGCGTGCTCAAGTGAGCTTTGTGAAATCAGAGCTACCACTCAGACCTAACCTAGCCTAACATCTCCTAATACTTATGGCAGCCTTTTAACCGGAACAACATTCCGAGGGCAAAACATAGTATATGTAATCGACAAGTAGAGATGTGCGGCATATTAATTCACAGAATACGGCCGATAACTATAGTTTTGATACAGTCGAGGAATTTATTTATTTTGACTCCGCCATGACCACCAAAAATGGTGTCAGTCTGGAGATAAAGCGCAGGATCACTCTTGCCAACAGGTGCTACTATGGTCTCAATAGGCAATTGAGTAGCAAAGACCTCTCGCGTACGACAAAACTCATACTCTACAAGACGCTCATTCTACCCGTGCTTCTTTAGGGCGCGGAGACATGTACCGTATTAAGCACTGATGCAGCTGCCTTGAGAATACATACATAATTGGTCATTACAACCCTTTAGTCAGGATTACGACCTAGTTTCTCACACCACTTATGTTGTGTGCGTTAATTTTTATACTTGAGTGGCGGGTTCTACAGTTTAAAGTCGACTCCGAACGACAGATTTTTGAGAAACTTTTCATGGCAATTTTATTTACTCTCAGAGTTTTTGCCAGAAATCTGCTGAGAGAAAGTCGCCGAAGAAATATTATTTCATATTTCGTTGGAGACGCCTGACCTGGGGTTTGAACCGAGGCCTCACGTCTGATAAGGCAACACACTACTTACTAGACCACGGCGATTTCATCCTTTCAGCCTTAAGAATATTCGAGAGAAAAGTCCTACGTAAGATCTTCAGTCCAGTGCGAGTTGGCGATGATTTCCGCAGCCGATCCAACAGTGAGCTGCATGAGCTCCTCAACAACATAGACGTTGTGCAGCGTATTAATATCCAGCAGCTGCGCTGGCTCGGCCATGTCGTTCGAATGGAGGTGGATGCTCCGACGAGACGGGTGTTTGATGCGTGGATCTGCGGAAGTCGGCGAAGAAGACGACCTTCTATGCGTTTGAAGGACCAAATCGAGGAAGTCCTGTCATCTTTTGGTGTGACCAACTGGCGTAGGAGCGCAAAAAGCAGAGGCGCCTGGAAGCATGTGTTGCGGCAGGCCGAAATCGGTTAATCGGGTTGTTAATGGCCGATTAAGTAAGTAACAACATTCCTGAAATATTCGAAATAAGTGTGCTTTTAATACAAACAGTATACAAAACATACGACAGATAATGGAATGGAACTATGATTTTAGACTTCCACCATGCCTTTCATTGAAATTAATGAGTTTAATGTGATGCATTTAAGAAAACTGTGGGATAAATGACTGTAACAACTAAACGCTTAACGAGTAGTATGTTTATGGCGTTTCTAGCTCAATTATTTCATACAAATTTTGGAGCATGCATAGCTGTAAAAGAGTAAGAACATTGTAGAATTGTGAAATGAATTGTGTGCGATCGGTCTTTAGGTTTGTAACATGTATTATGAAAAGGTAATGCTTTTTAATGTGTATATGTGTGTTTGTGTATGTTAAAATTTGGGAGAATGCATATCTGGAAAAGAATTAAATCATTATAATTTTCAATTTTTCCCTACAAATTTGGAATCATACCTGCTTTTTGTTGGTCCTTTCATTTGTATTGCTTTGCAAACGAATGACTGGACGGACAGAATGAGTGCGTGCACGTTTCCTCATTTACATCCCAGAGTATAAGTAGACTGTGAAAATGTATATACGTATGTATGAATGTTTGGACGGACAGAATGAGTGTGTGCGTAACATATAATGTGGACCTACACCTATATAGTTGTTGTGTGTTTTTTATTTTTTTTTTGTATATTTAATTAGAAGGATCTTTAATTTTAAATGTGATAAGAAAGGGTAGGTTGGTTGTGCGGTTATTTTTTATTTTTTGTGTGATTTAATTAGAAGGATCTGTAATTTTAAGATGATAGTAAATTCTTGGCACGTATTGCTCATGATCACAGGTAGAAGAAATAGAAATATAAACTAATAAGAAAGGGTAGGTTGGTTGTGCAGTTGTTTTTAATTTGATGAGAAAGAAATGTATAGTTGTGCCTGTGCGTTTTTTTCACGTATAAGTATAAGTAATATCTGTTTTCACTAATTGAATTTACTGATTGATCTACAACACCCCAAAGTATAAATAGACTTGTTTTTAAGGATTTAGAATTTTTTAGTTTTACTGTTTTAAATAAATGAAATTATAGAATAAATGGATTAATTAAAACAAATTAGTTTTTTATTTTTTAAAAATTTTATTACATATTTCTTTTTTCAGATTTTTACAGATTCGAATTTAAAAATACGTTTATACAGATTAAATAACTTAAGTGTTAACAAATATTGTGTATAGAATGTTTGACATCGACAAATGTTGAAAGATTGTGAATAAGTATTTTCACAATAATACAAACGTATGACATATTAATACATACAAATGGATTACTTATTTTACTAATGTTACATATTCTAAGTTCATTTATAAGGTTCATAAATAAATCTATATGTCTTATTAATAGTTCTATCAATACAGCTGATGTTACCATTTTTGTTCCCCTTCTTTAAAAATTTAATAGTAGGTTGTGTTAGTGCGGGACGATGTACTCTGAATTATTTCATTTTAATTTATATTTATTGAATAAAAATTTTAAACACAAGTGCCCACAATTAAATGTATTAAATTTTTGGTTTCGTTCATAATTATATTCAATAGGAAATTTTAAGTAGTTGACAATCTCAAGTGGTGGTTGTAAGTTTCCAAAGCTATCAAAGTATTCCTTATAGTTGTGGTTTTTATAATATGCTACCCAATGTGTTCCCATACCATTTGAATCATCTAAATTAACAATGCCGCATTCTTGTTTGAATGGTTTTTCAGGTAAAGAATCACGCATGAAAACACCCCTAAAATGTTTGAGATGTCTTCCATATTTATTCAAATCCAAATCTGTTAATGGGCGATTGGGGAGGTTATCTAATAGTTTTTTGGAGCTGGACTATAGTAGAGACCATATCCAGTTTTATATGGTTTGAGGTACAACCCTTTACCCATTGCAATTGATTCCATATATCTATTATGACGGTTAGCTTCAGCCAATTGTTCTTTTCCATTTTTGATAGCATTTACTGCTTTGACAATAGCGGATCCTCCACTTGCCAAACCACCAAGCGCTGACAATGCTGTTAGTACGGGAATAAGTGGAAGAAATCCTCCAATTTTCGGTACAGGTATAACTCTCGGTATTATAATGTCTGCTCGCTTTTTCCCTTTAAAATTTGAATGAATAGCCTTTTGAGCTATTTTAACAGCATCATTTATATCAAGGGGTTTCTGTTCTTTCAATTGTTTTAAAGTTTTTCTCACAGTAGCTGTGAATAATTTCTTATTACACTTATTCATTTTTCCTTTTCTTTTCTTATGTCTCTGCTCCTTCAAACCTAATCCAAATTTCACTTTAGCTTTCATAGCGTTTGTCACAAACCACGCGTTAGCACGTTCTTTAATATCACTATCTTTAGATTTAATTCGTTGCCAGGCTTTTTCAGCTAATATTTGATCTGCTTGATGTCTTGTGTCTATATCTTTTGATTGTGAATATGCAATATCGTGCTCTCTACAAGCTGCGTCTAATAAATTTATACCCTTATCTCCTCTTGCTAAACGTTTTTCAAATTTTGTACCAGGTCCACAAAACTGATAACCAGGTAGATGTAATTCAACAGGTACTTTATTTATTAAGTTGTTTACAAATCCTCTTCTCATCTTACACTGACTGGGGTTTTGTTTTGACTGTAGATTATAACAAATTTTTTTTTCGTTACTTTTATACCTCTTCGCAAAAATAGCTGAAATCAAGACGATCTCTTATATATACAGCAATTTATATGATTTCAGTATGTTAATTTTTTGATATTGATTTTGATCTGCTTTGTATCTGATCACGATCTACTTTACATCTGATCACGATCTGCTTTGTATCTGCTCACGATCTATTTTATATCTGATAACGATCTACTTTTTTGGTTTTGTCTATTTTATTTTAATTTTTTTTATTTTTTTTTTTGACATTACCATGTTTTAGGTATACATGTTCTACCTCAATGTTTAAATTGTTTATTTGATCAGCTAGATCATCATGTATTTGTGTTATATGTTTTTCGATTACGATATTTTTGTTTTTATGGTTATATTTATTAAAACCTTCTCCAAATTTATTAATATAAGACATTTCTTTCACTCTTCTAATAAATTATGTTAGCTTCTTTAAGTTCTTCGATAATAGAGATTATTTCGTTTTGATGATTGTTGTGACCAGAACCTTCCGATGAAAGAAGTAAACGTAGTCTGTCAACTAGTTCATTAGGATCATCCCAATGTATGTAATTTGATCTCAGATTATTTTGTAATTTTAGCATTAAACCACTGCCTTTTGTTAAAATGTTTGTTGTTGTTTCGAATAAACGTTTAATTATTCGTATATATTTGAAGGCTCGTGTTCCTTTCACTTGTTCATTAGGTTCATAGCGACGTTTATGTGCATTGGTATTAATTAAAATCTCTTTATATTTTTTCAAATCATTTTTAGAATAATGGAGAGGTTTTTTATGAAATACTAGTTCAAATAATCCAGGCGTCATTTTCAATTTCATATTCCCTATCTGCATAGTATTATCTCTATTAAATATTAATTTTTCCTTGCCATATCTCCAACTACCGTCTACATCTTGATTAAAACCATAAATTTTATCCAATTGCTTATTATTAATAAGTGTTTGTATATTTTCAAATAATGGAGAGCTTTTCGTCAGCTTTAAACATTGTTTTCTTTCCAAGTTCTTGATACATGTACTTGATACAGGTCTATTATGGTCATAGTTTTTTTCAGCATCATTATCATCAGTTGAAATATTTTCATACTGAAAATCGTTATTATCACCGTTTACATCATCATAATCATCGTCATCATCAATAGTGTTGTCTATATCTTTATGCTTATCTTCAAGTTTTCCGATGATTTCATTATCACCATTTACGTCATAATAATCATCATCATCATCAATAGTGTTGTCTGTATCCGTATGCTTATCTTCGAGTTTTCCAATGATTTCATTATCACCATTTACGTCATAATAATCTTCGTCATCATCTATAGTGTTGTCTACATCCTTATGCTTATATGCAAGTTTTGGGATGTTTTCATTATCATCATTTACATCATCATGATCATCGTCATCATTAATAGTGTTGTCTATATCCTTATATTTATATTTAAGTTTTCCAATGATTTTTTTAAGTGGTTTTGTTATTGGTTGAAAGGTATCTTCTAATAAATTAACTCTATCTATTTGATTCAGTTTAATATTTTTTAACTTTTTCTTTAGAACAGCCCTTGTCTTTACAAGATCTTCCAACACTTTATTATGGTAATTTTTAGACATTATAATAATTTTTTTATTGAATTTGATCTGGTTATGATCTGCTCGCTATCTGATTATGATCTGCTTTGTATCTGATTACGATCTGCTTTATATCTGATCACGAACTGCTTGCTATCTGGTCACGATCTGATTTATACCTGATCACGATCTGCTTGATGGCTTGTGTCTATATCCATTGATTTTGAGTACGCTATATCGTGCTTTCTACAATCTACATCCAATAAATTATTCCTTTATTTCCTTTATTCTTGCTATTCGTTTTGAAGTTTTGTATCAGGTCCACAAAACTGATAAACAGGTGGATGTAATTCAACATATAATTTGTTTATTAAGTTGTCTACAAATCTTCTTCCAATCTTACACTGATTAGGTGTTTTTCTTTTGACTGTAGTTTATAACCATTTTTTTTCATTACTTTCATACCTCTTCGCATGAAACACTACACCAGCTATACCTGCTATACCAGCTATACCAGCTATATCAGCTATACCAGCTATACTAGCAAGCTGTACAATCTATACTAGCTATACTAGCAAGCTGTACAATCTGTGCTAGCTATACTAGCAAGCTGTACAATCTGTACTAGCTATACTAGCAAGCTGTACAAGCTATACTAGCAAGCTATACAATCTGTACTAGCTATACTAGCAAGCTGTACTAGCTATACTAGCAAGCTATACAATCTGTACTAGCTATACTAGCAAGCTGTACTAGCTATACTAGCAAGCTATACAATCTGTACTAGCTATACTAGCAAGCTATACAATCTGTACTAGCTATACTAGCAAGCTGTACTAGCTATACTAGCAAGCTATACAATCTGTACTAGCTATACCAGCAAGCTGTAGTAGCTATATCAGCTATACCAGCTATAACTGCTATACCAGCTATACCAGCTATACCTGCTATACCAGCTATACCAGCTATACCAGCTATACCTGCTATACCTGCTATACCTGCTATACTTGCTATATCAGCTATATCAGCTATATCAGCTATATCAGCTATACCAGCTATATAGCTATACCTGCTTGATATAGCTAGCATATAGCTATATCAGTATAGCTGATATAGCTGATATAGCTGATATAGCTGATATATCAAGTATAGCTGGTATATAGCTATATAGCTGGTATAGCTGGTATAGCTGATATAGCTGATATAGCTGATATAGCTGATATATCATATCATCAGATCATAATCAGATAGCGAGCAGATCATAACCAGATCAAATTCAATAAAAAATTTATTATAATGTCTAAAAATTACCATAATAAAGTGTTGGAAGATCTTGTAAAGACAAGGGCTGTTCTAAAGAAAAAGTTAAAAAATATTAAACTGAATCAAATAGATAGAGTTAATTTATTAGAAGATACCTTTCAACCAATAACAAAACCACTTAAAAAATCATTGGAAAACTTAAATATAAATATAAGGATATAGACAACACTATTAATGATGACGATGATCATGATGATGTAAATGATGATAATGAAAACATCCCAAAACTTGAATATAAGCATAAGGATGTAGACAACACTATAGATGATGACGAAGATTATTATGACGTAAATGGTGATAATGAAATCATTGGAAAACTCGAAGATAAGCATACGGATACAGACAACACTATTGATGATGATGATGATTATTATGACGTAAATGGTGATAATGAAATCATCGGAAAACTTGAAGATAAGCATAAAGATATAGACAACACTATTGATGATGACGATGATTATGATGATGTAAACGGTGATAATAACGATTTTCAGTATGAAAATATTTCAACTGATGATAATGATGGTGAAAAAAACTATGACCATAATAGACCTGTATCAAGTACATGTATCAAGAACTTGGAAAGAAAACAATGTTTAAAGCTGACGAAAAGCTCTCCATTATTTGAAAATATACAAACACTTATTAATAATAAGCAATTGGATAAAATTTATGGTTTTAATCAAGATGTAGACGGTAGTTGGAGATATGGCAAGGAAAAATTAATATTTAATAGAGATAATACTATGCAGATAGGGAATATGAAATTGAAAATGACGCCTGGATTATTTGAACTAGTATTTCGTAAAAAACCTCTCCATTATTCTAAAAATGATTTGAAAAAATATAAAGAGATTTTAATTAATACCAATGCACATAAACGTCGCTATGAACCTAATGAACAAGTGAAAGGAACACGAGCCTTCAAATATATACGAATAATTAAACGTTTATTCGAAACAACAACAAACATTTTAACAAAAGGCAGTGGTTTAATGCTAAAATTACAAAATAATCTGAGATCAAATTACATACATTGGGATGATCCTAATGAACTAGTTGACAGACTACGTTTACTTCTTTCATCGGAAGGTTCTGGTCACAACAATCATCAAAACGAAATAATCTCTATTATCGAAGAACTTAAAGAAGCTAACATAATTTATTAGAAGAGTGAAAGAAATGTCTTATATTAATAAATTTGGAGAAGGTTTTAATAAATATAACCATAAAAACAAAAATATCGTAATCGAAAAACATATAACACAAATACATGATGATCTAGCTGATCAAATAAACAATTTAAACATTGAGGTATAACATGTATACCTAAAACATGGTAATGTCAAAAAAAAAAAATAAAAAAAATTAAAATAAAATAGACAAAACCAAAAAAGTAGATCGTTATCAGATATAAAATAGATCGTGAGCAGATACAAAGCAGATCGTGATCAGATGTAAAGTAGATCGTGATCAGATACAAAGCAGATCAAAATCAATATCAAACAATTAACATACTGAAATCATATAAATTGCTGTATATATAAGAGATCGTCTTGATTTCAGCTATTTTTGCGAAGAGGTATAAAAGTAACGAAAAAAAAATTTGTTATAATCTACAGTCAAAACAAAACCCCAGTCAGTGTAAGATGAGAAGAGGATTTGTAAACAACTTAATAAATAAAGTACCTGTTGAATTACATCTACCTGGTTATCAGTTTTGTGGACCTGGTACAAAACTTGAAAAACGTTTAGCAAGAGGAGATAAGGGTATAAATTTATTAGACGCAGCTTGTAGAGAGCACGATATTGCATATTCACAATCAAAAGATATAGACACAAGACATCAAGCAGATCAAATATTAGCTGAAAAAGCCTGGCAACGAGTTAAATCTAAAGATAGTGATATTAAAGAACGTGCTAACGCGTGGTTTGTGACAAACGCTATGAAAGCTAAAGTGAAATTTGGATTAGGTTTGAAGGAGCAGAGACATAAGAAAAGAAAAGGAAAAATGAATAAGTGTAATAAGAAATTATTCACAGCTACTGTGAGAAAAACTTTAAAACAATTGAAAGAACAGAAACCCCTTGATATAAATGATGCTGTTAAAATAGCTCAAAAGGCTATTCATTCAAATTTTAAAGGGAAAAAGCGAGCAGACATTATAATACCGAGAGTTATACCTGTACCGAAAATTGGAGGATTTCTTCCACTTATTCCCGTACTAACAGCATTGTCAGCGCTTGGTGGTTTGGCAAGTGGAGGATCCGCTATTGTCAAAGCAGTAAATGCTATCAAAAATGGAAAAGAACAATTGGCTGAAGCTAACCGTCATAATAGATATATGGTATCAATTGCAATGGGTAAAGGGTTGTACCTCAAACCATATAAAACTGGATATGGTCTCTACTATAGTCCAGCTCCAAAAAACTATTAGATAACCTCCCCAATCGCCCATTAACAGATTTGGATTTGAATAAATATGGAAGACATCTCAAACATTTTAGGGGTGTTTTCATGCGTGATTCTTTACCTGAAAAACCATTCAAACAAGAATGCGGCATTGTTAATTTAGATGATTCAAATGGTATGGGAACACATTGGGTAGCATATTATAAAAACCACAACTATAAGGAATACTTTGATAGCTTTGGAAACTTACAACCACCACTTGAGATTGTCAACTACTTAAAATTTCCTATTGAATATAATTATGAACGAAACCAAAAATTTAATACATTTAATTGTGGGCACTTGTGTTTAAAATTTTTATTCAATAAATATAAATTAAAATGAAATAATTCAGAGTACATCGTCCCGCACTAACACAACCTACTATTAAATTTTTAAAGAAGGGGAACAAAAATGGTAACATCAGCTGTATTGAAAGAACTATTAATAAGACATATAGATTTATTTATGAAACTTATAAATGAACTAAGAATATGTAACATTAGTAAAATAAGTAATCCATTTGTATGTATTAATATGTCATACGTTTGTATTATTGTGAAAATACTTATTCACAATCTTTCAACATTTGTCGATGTCAAACATTCTATACACAATATTTGTTAACACTTAAGTTATTTAATCTGTATAAACGTATTTTTAAATTCGAATCTGTAAAAATCTGAAAAAAAGAAATATGTAATAAAATTTTTAAAAAATAAAAAACTAATTTGTTTTAATTAATCCCTTTATTCTATAATTTCATTTATTTAAAACAGTAAAACTAAAAAATTCTAAATCCTTAAAAACAAGTCTATTTATACTTTGGGGTGTTGTAGATCAATCAGTAAATTCAATTAGTGAAAACAGATATTACTTATACTTATACGTGAAAAAAACGCACAGGCACAACTATACATTTCTTTCTCATCAAATTAAAAACAACTGCACAACCAACCTACCCTTTCTTATTAGTTTATATTTCTATTTCTTCTACCTGTGATCATGAGCAATACGTGCCAAGAATTTACTATCATCTTAAAATTACAGATCCTTCTAATTAAATCACACAAAAAATAAAAAATAACCGCACAACCAACCTACCCTTTCTTATCACATTTAAAATTAAAGATCCTTCTAATTAAATATACAAAAAAAAAATAAAAAACACACAACAACTATATAGGTGTAGGTCGACATTATATGTTACGCACACACTCATTCTGTCCGTCCAAACATTCATACATACGTATATACATTTTCACAGTCTACTTATACTCTGGGATGTAAATGAGGAAACGTGCACGCACTCATTCTGTCCGTCCAGTCATTCGTTTGCAAAGCAATACAAATGAAAGGACCAACAAAAAGCAGGTATGATCCCAAATTTGTAGGGAAAAATTGAAAATTATAATGATTTAATTCTTTTCTCCCAAATTGCATTCTCCCAAATTTTAACATACACAAACACACATATACACATTAAAAAGCATTACCTTTTCATAATACATGTTACAAACCTAAAGACCGATCGCACACAATTCATTTCACAATTCTACAATGTTCTTACTCTTTTACAGCTATGCATGCTCCAAAATTTGTATGAAATAATTGAGCTAGAAACGCCATAAACATACTACTTTAACGAAAATAGTTGTAATAATAGACTCATGGGTCTTGTTTTGAGCCACACAATAAGAGTAAGACTTGAGGACAGTAGACTTTTATGTCAATGTCCACAAAAAAATACCTTTCCTCAGCAAATAGCAATACGAGAAGATTGGCGATTGCCAAGTAACACTTGCATTGTAATAAAGGCAGCAATCAGTCAAGATCTGTCGAAGTCATGTAGTCCACAAGCCAGTGTCTTGGCTTATTATATGACATCCCGAGGTTGAAAGTCCAACTCAAACATCTCGAAATAATTTCTTTTGGCAACGTCTCATCAGTCTTTTGTCAAAAATTCTAAGAGCAAATAAAATTCCATTAAAAATTTCTCGAATATGTCGTTTGTGTCGTACGACGTTAAGCTTTAGGTGGTGTGAGAAGCTAAGATTTAATTCTGACTAAAGCATTATAATGACTTATAAGTCCATAAAGTACTTGCTTATGGTCTGAAGAAACGAATCTTTGCATGATGTCCCCGAAGAAATAAATACAGAAATAAAGGCAATATAGCACAGCTGGAGTGGTATAATATATGGAGACTTCTGATAGCCTCACATAAAATATTGAAGTAAAAATATAAAACAATTAGGTGACCAATGGTCTGCATTAAAGAGTCAGATTAATTGCTAAGCTCGCCCCTCTTTTTCAAACGAAATACCCGCAAGGTTTAATATTTATATTTTAAACAAAAAAAAGTTAATAATCAACGCAATGTATTTTGCAGTATTTACCAATTTTCATTCTTCTTATGCTATAAGCACAATAAACGCAACGCAGCAATCACAACAGTTTTACAATTGCACACTAAGGTAAGCTGCATGCGCGTTAATTGTAATAAAGGTAGCGACAGCAAGTTATAAGCTAAACAAATAAAAAATTAACAGTTCATTAATTACACGGTGCGACAGTGAAAATACACCCGAGTAACTACATAGTCTAACTTATTCACTAGGATGAGTAGGACTTAAAAATTCTTTTTTTATTTTTCTCGATCAATCCAAACTTGTTTTATTTGACAAAAACGGTTTTTTTTTTTATCTTTTCAGACAAAATTATTGATAACAGAAATATGTCTGAACCTATTTTAAAAATCCAAAGTTTTTAGAAAGGGGAGTCTTTAGCACGGTATACATGAACGTTTTGTGCAAACTTATATGTTTTGCGTTTTGATGGGGTAAACTTCGAAAACATTATTTTTTTATTTTTTCAACATTAGCTGTTCTTAATTGCAAAATTTAATTAAAAAATACGAAGTAAGTGATAATATTCTGAAAGTGCATTATCTCGTGAAGAGATTGATGAATGAAATCTGTTTGATGAAATCGGACAAAAATTACCGTAGTTATTATTTAAATAGTATAACAGTCGTCTTATATTTTTTATATATCTAACCTTATCAAATGAACTTTCAGTTCAAAAATTTTCAAAAGTTTTGATGGATCTTGATTATTTATCGCAAAATACCACCTAGCACGTAACACCAATACAATAGAATTTCTATGTCAAAACAACAACAACAACAACAACAACATTAATGGAACATTGTTTTTCAGTTTTCAACTGCCGATTTGATTCCATTCATTGAATTTATTTTTTATTTCTTGTATCTTTTTATCCGTTGTCTCTTCGGCTAGCGTGTGTTATCGAAATTGTTTATTCAATCGTTTACTTTTGCATTTTTGTTCTTTTCTTATTTAATTTGCTTTGTAACTTTTTTTATCAGAAAAATCGTTTCTATTTATTTCTACTTTTTCCTCAATACATTCATTCACTCGTTCAGTGGGTTCAATATTGTTTGGATACGTTTTCTATTCTTCTTTATTTTTTTTTATCTTAAATGGATTTCGATTTTTGCTGTTTTCGTACCACAATGAAAATTATATCGATTCGATTCGATTACAAAAAAAGAAAAAAAAATTGTACTTTGGAAGTTTAAGGAAACAAATTAACAAAGCCTTTAGGAAGAAGCCTATAATGTGGAATTTATTTTGTATTGTTCAATAAATAAACGAACAGTTTGTTGTTGCATTTGTTTTAATCATTTTTTTAAAACCTTATTATCGCTTTATGCAATAAATTCTTTGAAATTTCCAATTGAGCCGAGGACGTCTCCCGTCCTTAAATTTAAATAAAAGAAAGTGGCCTGTGAGAAATCATAGAATTTTTTTTATTCGTCTGAATGATCTCTTGATGCCATTACATACATGCATACATAATTGGTTATAACAACTCTTTTAGTCAAGGTTACGACCTAGTTTCTCTCACTATTTATGTTGTGTGTATTAATTTCATACATGAGACATGAATGACAGAATTTTATTCACTGTCAGAGTTTTTTCCTGAAGACTGCTCACAGGAAGTCGCCGAAAGAAATATTTTTTCATATTTCACTTTGTTGGAGATATCCGACCAGGGGTTTGAGCTCTGACGTCACGTCTAATACGCAAACACGCTATCTACAAGACTAAGGCGACTACTTTAATATACATAACATAATTGGTCATTACAACCCTTTATTCAGAGTTACGACCTACTTTCTCACACCACTTATGTTGTGTGCGTTCATTTTTATGCATGAGTAGTTTAAAGTCGACTCCGAACTACAGATTTATGAGAAACCTTTAATGGCAATTTTATTTACTCTCAGAGTTTTTGCCAGAAATCAGCTGAGAGGTAGTCGTCGAAGAAATATTTTTTCATATTTCGTTCAGTTGGAAATGCCTGATCTGGGGTTTGAACCGAGGCCTCATGTCTAATAAGCCAAGACACTACCTATTAGACCACGGCGACTTTCTACTACTTTAATATGAAGTCCTTTATTAAGCGCTTTGCTTCCACAAATTTAAATAAAACAAAGTGTGTGGTAGAAATCATCGAAATTTTTGCTATTTGTCCGAAAGACCTATTGATGCCATTATGTGAGAATACAAGATCACTTAAATACACGCCACGGCTTCTCTGGGTAGAGAATTTTTCATGACTGTGGCACATAACTTAGGCCGATGACATGGGCTGTATTGGCTTTAAGAACCGCTGTAATTTGTAATTTATTCGTCTACATTTAAGGATTTAAGGAAATCCCTCAAGAAAAATCTAACGGCCCCAAACCCCTCTTTCTCGGCGGGGAGTTCACATTACCTCCACGTGAGATAACCATGTTCACAAATAGCTTATGTACAATATCCAATATGGCATAAGCTGTGTGGCACAAAGTGCCATCCTGTTGTAACTACATATCCTAGGTTTCAGATCAGCCGATGCAGGCCAAACGATGTTGGTAATCATAGAACTAAAGTGAGCGCCTTCACTTTGAATTTGTGCAAGGACACGAGCATTTTTTAAGAATGTAGGCATCGCCCTTACGGGTTTAGTTTCTCAAGATCCAGAAAGCCACATCCTGGCTCAATCCGAAGAGAAGTTACTGGTATAGATGTATTCAGAGACAATTTTCCCGGTATAGGCAAACTGCTTAAAGTGTAAATATGAGTGACATTATGTAATCAATTTATTGGCAACTTGGTCATTGGTAAGGCAATTGTGAATCATGAGAGCAATGTGAATTGATTAACGGATAGTCACGAGTTTCTTATGCATCCACCTAACGCGTGCATCTCTCTTAGGCGAACAAAAGTGTGTCTTAGTTTTATACATTAATGGCGGGACCTACTTTTTAAATTGCACTCCGAATGACAGATTTTTGAGAAACTCCCAGAGTTTTTGCCAGAAATCTGCTGAGAGGAAGTCGCCTAAGTAATATTTTCATATTTTCGTTTTGATGTCTGACCTGGCGTTTGAACCGAGGCCTCATGTCTAATAAGCCAACACACTACCTACTAGACTACGACGACTAGCCCGGATATTTAGCTAAAAATTGAAAGTAAATTGAGACAAGTAATTATCGACTTCAAAACCAATAAGTTTGGATGAGTTATGCACCATGCCATGCTCTCGCAAATACTTTGAAAGTGTTGGAGCAGCAACAATACTTTCACTAAATCGTTGGATAGAGAGGAACGCGAATCAGTGGACAGAAAAACGGTGCTTACAGAAACAGTACTGCCTATCGCTTTATCTGGTTCTGTCCATATTTCAGTATACCTATCCTGTAGGTTAGGTTAGGTTAGAGGACGTGTACTTGTCAATTAAGACAAGTACAGTATCCGGAGATCGAATTGACCCATTGTACAGCGTCCTAGTTTCTCACACCACTTATGTTGTGTATGTTAATTTTATTCATGAGTGGTGGGACCTACAGTTTAAAGTTGACTCCGAACGACAGATTTTTGAGAAAGTTTTCATGGCAATTTTATTTTAATTCCTAGAGATTTTGCTAGAAGACTGCTGAGAGAAAGTTGCCGAACAAATATGTTTTCGCATTTCCTTGTTACCTGGGGTTTGAACAGTGCCTCACGTCTAAAGAGCCCACACACTGTTTACTAGACCACGGAGAACAGAAGATTAGCTTGTGAAAATCCATTTTAATAACGTCAGATATTTTGTCAATGGATTTAGAGTGTCTTGTTTTTTTTTGTTCTATGCATACTAAATCCAATCTGTGCTATGAACCTATGCTGGAAAATGTATTAACTCTCGGTTTGCTGCATCTTAAATATGTAAGTAAATATGATTAGGAATGCAGTTAAAAACTTACGTATATTTTTACTTCATTAAGATTGAAGTGTATTCCAAATTTTAAATTTACAAACTTTTATTTACCTAAACATACGCATTCTAAAACAATTCTTCATGGCAAACATATTTATGGCTCGAGTACTGGCTACGCTTAACAAAAAACCAAAAAAAAAAATTGAAGCTACATAGACAAACTTTTTCCACTTTTGCTTGTGTACAAAAGCAGATGAGAAAATTTGTGAAAAAGTTGGGTAAAAAACTTCTGTGGTATAATATACCTTTTGCAGGTTGTTGTTTTTATTTTCGATTTTCATCAGACGTGCTACACAATTCAATTTTTTTTTATTAAAAGCTTAAACTGAAAATTTATTTGATTACCAACAAACCAAAATGTTTCTCCAAAAATATAAATTCATTTTTTTTTTCTTTTCTGAACGTGTTTTTCAATTTATTCAATATGGCGGATACGGGTAAAATGGAGAAATTAAATAAAAATTAAATCATCCGAGTGAGTAGAGGCAACAAGTTTAAATAAAAAAATAAGCTATTGGAAGTGGATTATGTTTTGAGCAAAAAATAAAAGAAAATATGTACGATGGCTTAAAAAGCTCATGAGTTGTTGAATAATATACATTTAACTGACGGCTGCTAATGGCTGTTACATAGTACAAAAGAACAAAAGTATTGTTCGAATGAAACATTTTTTATCATTAACTGATGGATTATTTCATGACATCTATTTTTTGATATACGTCCTCCTACGACCTACGTAGTTTGTTCAATCATTTAAATCTTCTTATTATGTATTCCAATAAACCTGGTCGTAGGAGGCGTGAATAATCAATTTCAATGCTTCAAGACTTACTGGTTTATTGGCATCCACCTAACAAAGCAGAGCATTTCTCTAAAGATACTTGTCACTAAACGGATTTTGCAATAAATCGATTGTTAAGTGCTCTGTGCAGTGAATTGCGTCGTCTTATTGGAACTAAGCGGCGGTAATGTTTAGCTGATTAACTTTGGGGAAAGCGTTTGTCATTCAACGTAAAAGGAACTAAAAGACTGTCTTCCATGGGTGTCCTGGTAGTCTTTTGGGTAGTGTGCTAGACTAGTAGCGTGAGAGTCGTTGGTTCGATTCCCACCAGAGATTCTGGTCTGTGACACTACACCGAGCATATTGTCAAAGTTACTCAGCTCGTATATAATTAAAATATAATTTGTAATTCTATTGTAATTAATAAATAAAAATAGTTTGTCTTCCAGACAATTCTGGGCAATTTTGCTTATTGGCGACTTTCTACATAACCGGAACATGTTAATCTTTGTTTTAACAGACCATAGCATGCCCTTTTTTAAACATTGTTTTGGAAGAATGTTTACGGATATTAGAAATGATAAGTGAAAGGAGATTCTTCTGCCGGAAGGGCGCATACTAATAGTGCGGCTAAAGAACGAATTCTTCCTATATGCATTGTTCAATCCACTGACCAAATGACTACGGACGGAGAACAACCATCAGTAGAAAAGCAAATCATTGAGACGACGTATTTATGAATGAAAAGAGTTGGATATCCTATTATCGTTAATAAGAATGTTCGTCCCCTCCTGTATGCGTTTGAAAGGCTTCAAAATAGAATTCGACGCATGGTAGTTGTATTCCCTACTTCCATTTTCTGTGGGATATAAGTGGAGCAAATAATGTGGATGGAGTAAAGTATTTCTTGCACCGCCTTAGCAAACCGAAGTACTTGAATGCATGTTTCGCAACTTAAAAAATATTTTGGTTTCAGCTAGTAGTGGATTATATTCACTGATGGACATCCATCCGATTTCGATGCATTTTATTCGGTGCTTCATCATCTAATATAAATATAAGTATAGCGCGCGATATGTAATCGATCCATAAATAAAGTGACACGTTTCGTAAATATATTTTTACAAACAGCTAAGATAGATTTGGTGTTTAAGGCATTACTATAGTCTGGCAATGAGAAACTGTCCCATAATAGCGCCGTAAGCTCTACTGGATTTAAGACAGTTGCATACGTTATATGCGGAAAATGCTTCGCAACGAGAATGAGTGAAATGTATAATTTGGTTGCTACACACTCTTTTAAGAGTAGTAAGCCATAAGTACACATACATAATAATTACAACCCTTCAGTCAGGATTACGACCTAGTTCCCACAGCACTTATGTTTTGTGTGCTAATTGTAAACATGAGTGACTGGGTCTGCGACAGGTTTTTGAGAAAATTTTCATGACAATTTTATTTACTCTCAGTGCTTTTGCCAGAAATCTGCTGAGAAGAAGTCGCTGAAGAATTTTTTTTTACGGTGGCTTCTATAAGCAATAAGTTCATTCTGTTATTTTTTTACATCAATTTTGCTACTGAAATCAATCGATGCATAGAAAACACTGATGTATTTTATGATAAAACGATGCAATATGAAATCTTCTTTGCGATATAAGGCACCAAAAAACAAACATCTATGTTAGCTTTTTATATCCAGTGAACATCACTCAAAATTTTCATTACCAGATCATCAACAGTTTCTGACCACTCAAACGTATTATTTCTATCGCGCTTAGAAGTCGCTGTAGTCTAGGTAATCTGCTTTAAAAAGTAGGTGGCTTTTTGGCAGGACTGTGCCTTCAGGAGTAAATTTTCTTTGATATTCTGGCAAAAATTCTGAGTATAAATAAAATTGTCATGAAAAAGTTTCTCAAGAATCTGTCGTTCAGAGTCGACTTTAAATTGTAGGCCTCACCATTCATGGCTAAAATTAACACACATAAGTGGTGTAAGAAGCAGTCGCAGTAGTTTAGCAGGTAGTGTTTTGGCTTATAGGACGTGAGGCCATTGTTCAAACTCCAGATTAGACATCTTGAGAAAAATATTCCTTTGGTAGCTTCCTCACAGCAGATTTCTGGCAAAAACTCTGAGAGTAAATAAAAGTTGCCATGAAAAGTTTTTCACAAATCACTGTCGCTCGGAATCGACTTTAAACTGTAGGTCCTGCACCTCATTTATAAAATTAACATATCGTTAGTCTCATTCGCAAATGTGCTAATTCCCTTTTTTCAAATTTTACAGGAGACACCAAAAACATTGCGGCTTCTTCAGTATTTAAAATTTTTAAACTTTTTAAACGCAATTATTTTTACAAAATAGCTCTCTTTAAATGACCTAGATCAAAAATTTAGAATAATTAATAATTAATATTCGTGGAGTTAGCACGTGCTGTTAATATTTTTCGTAGTTTTGTGGACTTAGCGGTTTTGCAAACCACAAAATTACAACAACTTTAAACTGCATAATGACATTTTTTTTGTTGTAAAATATGTATTTTGTATACTGTTAACGTTTTGCATTAAAATCTCAATTTTGGAAAAAAGTGGACTTAGCGTCTTTGCGAATTATACTAACGATATACAACATAAGTTGTGTGAGAATCTAGGGTGTAATCTTGATTGTAGGACTGCTTATGAGTTATCAAACAATATTGGATTTTGCACGCATTGAAGTTGAATCTATTCACAGGATTCCATTTGGAGATTGATTCATTCAGTTACATCTCTTCGCCTTAATCTCCAAAGAGATTATTATAGAGATCCAGTATGTACAATGATGGTGTTTCAATTGAGCTCCGTACCCATTAATCTATAGCATGTTATTGAAAAAAATGACTTTTTGTCCTTGATAAAGTTTAATAGAAAGGCATAAAATAAATTAAAAAAGGGTGGTAGTCTAGTGGTAGTCTAGTGGGTAGTGTGCTAGACTATTAGCGTGAGGGTCGTGGGTTTGATTCCCACCAGAGACTCTGGTCTGTGACACTACACCGAGCATATGGTCAGAGTTAATCAGCTCGTATATAATTTGAAATTGTATTGTAATTGATAAATAAATAAATAAATAAAATAAAGAAATATTTGTCGAATAAGACCATAAGCTTTATCGTTATTAATTTTTCCAATAGCTTTTGCGTTTACAATTTACAGTTTTTGTTTGATGACCATAGTAAAATCATATTTAATACTGAAACTATAATTATAGGCATAATCAGTATTAAATGAATATAAAAAAGAGTGCATTAATTTAATTATTTATATATGCGGGCAAACTGACTTCCAATAGCTTTACAACAACAGATGCATTTAATCTCTTAATATTATACAATATTTTTATATTTATGCCTTCTTTATTAACAATAAATAATTCTTTAATGTTTATTATTGTTTTATGTTCCTTGTCTTCTCGACCTTATTTATTGGAATACATATTTAATTAAAAATGTTTTGTAGCTGTGCACTTAATCTCAGACGATTAAATTAACTTAACACACTCTTACAGGCATATGTACATCCATACAAAAGACAGTTTGGGCAACATTTTAAAACAAGAATATGGATGATGTCTGCTACTCGTGTGTGTCACAACAACATTCATACCCACTTATGCTCGATGATGACACCATAAATTGCAAAAACAAAAGAGACTCATGATATTGAAAGGAAAAAAGGACTTAAACAAAGTAAATAAGAAATAATTAAACGGCACTTCATATTAAAATACTCCACAGTTGAATGAATTTTGGTGTCTTTTTATATGTAAAAATGTTACTTGCAAAACGCCATTACAATCACACAACAACAAACGACGATAACTGCAATAAACATTGTAAATACCACAGAGAAGGAGAGACAATAGTATGCGTAGGTATACGTACATGTAGAACTGATCATGACGATTAGGTACGTTGTGTCAAGAAAAAATCTTTAAAATCATTCGTCATCAGCCATCTTTAAAGAAAATGTAACAAAAGAAACCAAAAAAAAAAAAAAATCAACAAGAATGGATACTCGTTGTTAAATTAAACTAAACATGAACATGGTTTCTTATATTCTTATTTTTACATTTGTATGTGTACAAAGCATTTTCTTATGTATGTCTGTTAGTAAAGATCATAAATCGCAAGATTTTATGTTGCTCTGTCATTACTCCTGTCACTATTTAACCCATCATCGGTTTTTTATGGCATTTTCAACAGACATCCAAGGATTTGCAACTTTTTATGTGACGTGGTTTTTTCGTTCTTATTTTTTCTTTTTATGTTTCCATGCCGAATATTCGTTTCATTTTCTTTTTTCGTTGCAGAAGGGAAAATGCTTTTGGTGACAGCGAAATACTGAAGAAATCATTGAATATGAATATAATAAAAATGAATGAAAAGAAAATAGCAGACATAAAATAACTACCGGTCTTAAGAAGAGGAACAGCACATAAAAAAAAAAAAAAAAAAAAAATTAAACGGAATGCATACAGTATTGAAAGAAATTATAGAGACAATTGCTTTTTTCTCAATGAAATGTCATTGGTTTCCAAACGATCTATGCAGAGAAGATGAACGCGCTCCATTTGACAAGAACAAAGTGTCTAAAGGTTACCCCGGCTACATTTAGGGAATGACACAGTAGGTCTACAGGAGCATACATACATACAAAATTGGTCACTACAACCCTTCCGTCAGGATTACGACCTAGTTTCTCACACCACTTATATTGTGTGTGTTAATTCTATACATGAATGGTGGGACCTACAGTTTAAAGTCGACTCCGAACGACAGATTTTTGAGAAACTTTTCATGGCAATTTTATTTTACTCTCAGAGTTTTTGTCAGAAATCTGCTGAGAGGAAGTCGCCGAAGAAATATTTTTACATATTTTGTTTTGATGTCTGGCCTGTGGCTCAAACCCTGGCTTTACGTCTAATAAGCCAACAGACTACCTACTAGACTAAGGCGACTTCTACAGGAGCATAACATGACTTTTACTAACCTATTCGTCAATAGTGCGATGGCCATCGACATGCAGGAAAATCCAACTTTAAAATAAATGTGCTGTTTATTAAATAAGCGATGCGATGGGTACAAAACCTGCAAGTGTATTGTTGTGAAATAAAGCATATCATGCGCCATATCATCTTCAGACTATGTGAGAAGGCATTTCTCATAGTCACAAATCATATCAACAACATATAATTTAGATACTAGGCTCACATAAAGCGGAAGAATTTCGGATAGGCTGCCAAAAATATTTGTATAATTCTGATATCAAATCGACTTCTTTGGTTAAACGAAATCATGACACAGATGCCCATAGGGACTTGTCGCTAAACCAATACCCCTAAATATGGAAATGGTAATGAACCTCTGTATATAAGAACTAGAAAAAAACATGTCTTTGACTGCCAAACCATAGTGCGGCCTTCAAATTAAAAGTACAAACATATCCAAATATAAGTGTCAAATTTTGGTAGAGAATTTTGAGAATTTTTTTGAAACTTTTCGAAGAATACTAAACGTTAAGTCTTTAGGCTGCAAAATATTTTCCTTAAATTGGTTGTTTCGTACGGAATTTGTATTACAAAGGCAAACTTTAAGCCTTAATGCCTGTTTTATATTACACTGAAGTCCTTGTATGATGAAAAATCCATAAATTCTGTCTCGAGTTGTACAAGAAGAGAAATCTAACGTAGAATAAGAAGAGTTTTTGTTGCTTTGGCTTCCGAAGGCACTGTCTTTGGCTAAGACTGGGTTCATATGGGAAAACTTAACTTACTTAAGCTATTCTTAGCAACATCACTAGGGGCTTGCGCGATAACTCGGATCGAATATCTGCCTTCGCAGAATCTGACGGTATTGGGAATTCAATGAATATGTGTTGCATGATACCACACTAAAAAATTCTGAGCAAGTTCAATACGTCCATTTCGTACAAAGAGGAAGTAAATACATTATAAACGATTTTGCACAGAATCTACGTGAATGATTTAAGAAAGAATGAAACTGTATGTGTAGGCATCTGTTCCACCGGAAATCTTCCAGATGGAAGTGTCGGCCATATGCGATGAGGTGTGATAATTACGGATGATAATAATTCTAGACACACAATTAACGCAACGCAGCAAACACAACAATCTATCATTCAGGATTATGATCTAGATTCTCATACCACTTATGTTGTGAGTGTTAATTTTATACATGAGCGGCGAGACCGAAAGTACTTGCAATAAAAGAGCAATTTAGCAAACTTAATACGATAATCAAAGATAATCATGACAATAGAATCCACTGACACAATCACTAGGGTTTTGCTTGATAGTAAATGGACAATTAACAATTTCTTCCGACATGGCACGGTAGACAACTTACAGGTCATAAAAAGGCGAACGCAAATGACGAATCTCGAGTAATTTAGCTAATGGAAATAGGAAAATACAACATGTAAACCTAGATTACCTAACCTCTTTTAAAAAGCCAGGCAACAAACGTAGACGGAAATATCTGTATGAAGCAATGTGATAGTATGGGAATGGATCAGGAGATGATGATCCTGACACTGGTGAGTTTCCTTACGATAGACTAAAAATAAGAACGATTCTAAATGTATACTACACATACATACATAATTGGTTATTACAAAATTTTGGTCTGAATTACGATCTATCACTTATGTTGGGAATGTTAATTTTATATGTGAGTAGTAGGACTTATAGTTTTAAAGTCGACTTCGAGGGACATATTTTTGCGAAACCTTTTACGGCATTTTCAATTACTGTCAGAGTTTTTGCCAGAAATATGCTGAAAGAAAGTCGCCGAAGAAATATTTTTCATACTGCGTATTGTTGGAGATGTCTGAGATGGGGTTTGAACCGGGGCCTCATGTCTAATAAGGCACCACACTAAATTCTAGACTACGGCGACAAAAACAGTAAAATCCTGGTTTCATTAAAATTAAATATAACTTCTGCACTGGGTTTCTCAATCGCACAACATTGCAACAGAGCTGAGCAATGAAGCATCAAGCGAAAGATAATCTCCTATTCAGACCCACAGATCCTGCAGAAGTTATTTGACGGAGTGTCAAATTTATCGGCATGTATTCCAAAAGGCAGTGGCCCGAAAAAATTTGATTTAAGCATCGAAGTCTTTAGCTTATCTATACTTTTCTACCAGAGTATAACAGTATTGCACATATATTTCTGCTAAGGTTAAGCCCCCTTATGAAACAAATGGAAAGCACTCAGTTTAAGTAACATCATCGGAATACCTATGTCTTGTAATTTGTTAGAGATTGTAAGCTCTTCACGGGCTATGGCTAGTTCATAAGCAATGCAATTTTCAACGATGTGCCTGTGACCCGAAACCCATAGAAGGGTTAACTGTCCGAGTATGTTGGGTTAGGTTAGGTTAGAGGACGTGTACTTGTCAATTAAGACAAGTACAGTACTCGGAGGTCGAATTGATCCATTGTACAAAGCCCTAGTTTCTCACACCACTTATGTTGTGTGTCTTAATTTGGGTGGGACCTACAGTTTAAAGTCGACTCCGAACGACAGTTTTTTAAGAAACTTTTTCATTGCAATTTTATTTACTCTCAGAGTTTTTTCCAGAAATCTGCTGAGAGGAAGTCGCCGAAGAAATACTTTTAGTATTGTATTGTCTTAATGTCTGGCCTGGGGCTGGAACCCAGGCTTTACGTCTAATACGGCTTTACGTCTAATGCCAACACACTACCTACTAGACTACGGCGACAACTGTCCGAGTAAGTCAAGGTATTTTTAGAGAAAATCTTGTCACCCAGAAATGATTGCACCACTTTGAAAATTGCCATAACCTCCGCATGAAAAACATTACAGTGGGCATATAGCATATATGACGGAACCCATAATAAATATACCACAGCCTACCCTGTTATGCAACCTTGATATAAATCTCAAACATCCGATTGACAACCTCCGGATCTTTAGAAACTAATATAGGGACTTCTGCGTGTTCTGCACTCTACAATCTCCCACAGTGTTTTGTGTATCTCATGTGAATTCCTTCTTACAGGAATATGCGGTATTATATGGTAGATAATGAAGTTTATAGCGCTGGCATTTACTGACAAAAAAATGATATGACAAAAATAAATTCTATCTTTATAATACGGTAGCGCAAAGCTTGCTATCAAACACTGACAGATCCAAGGCTATGAGAAATCTTTCTGTCAAACTAAATTGGCCTAAATTGTATGAGAAGGGGACTAATTAGTTCTTTATACTACAGCGTATGGAAATTTATATCACTTTAAACAAACGTTTTATACTTCAGAAATATAATGTGCGTATTGTGTTGATATGTTAATAATTTTAATTCGTGTGTGCATGTGTGAATAAATGTGAAAAACTAAAGAGAACTTGGTAAAGAGGAAAATTTTGATATTTTTTAAAACATATTTATACCTCTCATACAAGGTTATTCTTACTGTTATATTTGCTGATGCCTGTTGACGTTATTGTTCTTTAATATGACAGGTGATGTTAACATTTTAAAAATGATTTTTATTTGCTTATGGGGATACGTGTGTATATTTGTAGGTAGGCGGATGGCTGTATTTTTTTTTGTGTTTCTCATTTAAATCTCATGTTATTTAAGATTTACCTTCAAAGTATATTTATATACGAATTTAAACATAAAATTCCTTTTCAAACATCAACAATGATGCTCGACAATAGCCTTAGTTTCTCATTCTATAAAGAAGAAGTATAGTCAAATATAAAAAAGAAAAATAAAATGTATTTTATTTCTCACTTGCCGCTGAAAGAATTTTTTATGAAATTGTCATGTGTAAGGGTATGTGGTCATAAATGTTGTCTGCCAAAAATAATTGTCAGATTTTGTAAGACAGTCGTCAGCGTATGATTAATTCTCAGATCAATATATGTAATGGAATAATGTTACTTTACCACACATTTTTCTAGTAGGATTAATTTATTAGAATTTAATAACTTCAAGATGATTTTTATTATACTCCGTTAAAAAAAGTGGATCCAATTAAGACAATTTTTTTTACTGTTTATTAAAAAACAAAAACAATAAAACTAAAAATAATTGTGAATTTATTAAATAAATTATTTAATAAATAAAATTTACGTAGTTTTGTACATATTTTATGATCGAAAACCAAGTGTGACTGATATACCATCCAAATTTTTTATACGCTTCTGATGCCAGGCTGAATGTGACCGATGGCATAGCTTATTTTAGCTTTGAGTGACTTATTAGCATACACTTGAGCCTTATGAAAACATGAGAGATTAAGTCTAAAGTACTCAAATCGCACGTTCTCGGTGGCCAGTTCATACCACCCCACGTGTGAAGCTCATGCCCTCAAAAAACACATGCAGAATATTTAATATGGCATACGCTGGTTGCATTCCAAAATGTATCACTACAAAGTTTGTATGCAGTTCTACTACTGTATATAAACTTTGTAGATATGCAAAGTAACCAAACAATGCATCAACTATAAATGCGATGCTGATTGCTTTTTGACTGCGTTAAAAATACACATTGACGACGTTTTGAAATAGAATACATTGTAAACATTTTGTACAGCGGCATTATGAAACACGATACTTTGTTCAAACACAAAGCAACTAACATTTTGGAAGGCAGCCGCTGTGTAGCTAACCTCTGACTCCAGGTCAGACATCAAAACGAAAAATAAAAAAATATTTCTTCGGCGACTTCCTCTCTGCAGATTTCTGGCAAAAACTCTGAGAGTAAATAAACCTGCCATGAAAAAGTTTCTCAAAAATCTGCTGTTCGGTGTCGACTTTAAACTGTGTGTCCCGCCACTCATGTATAAAAAATTAAAACACACAACATAAGTGGCGTTAGAAACTAGATCGTAATCCTTACTGAAGAGTTGTAATGGCCATTTGTGTTGTATGTATGTATACGCTGTGTAGCACTTAAAAATTGGTAACCATCGACCTATAGTGCTTGTCGTTGATGGTCTGACCAAAATCGTTCACAAAAAAATTGGCCGATTACTTCGCCAGCTCAAAACATAACTTTAGCGTGATATATTGAACGCTTTTGGTTCCATTTTCCCAAATTCGGCATCTTCGTGTAGGTAACTTTTCAATGCAAACTTAGGGGCAATTGCCAACTCCAGGATCCGGAAAGGATCATACCAAAGCTGATAATACGAATTCAAAACTTGTAAAGCTGCTAACATCCAAATTAATGCCAACCATCCGTCAAAAAATTTGGCTTCAAAAGGGAATACAGCACTATTGTACAAACGTTCGAGAAAAATAACTCTTACTCTTTAAATTTTATTCACGTCTCCCAAGCAGGCTGGAGAATCTATTTTATTTTTACAGTTTTTTCTCTTACTGTCTCAAATGTCCTCCTACATTCTGTATGTAAAATGAACATAAAAACAGAAAGGATAGTTAACATACGTCTAAACGAAATTGACAGTATATTGTTTATATAAGTATATATATAAGTTTTTGACAGCGTTTTTGCTTGAAGTTTCCTTGAATTTTCCACTTATTTGCCAAGCTGTTAACTAGTCTTAACTTTATTGTTTGCATTTTGCATTTACTCGCTCTCTTATTGCTTAATTCTACACCGATGCCGCAATGGTCCTAATGTTTGCTTCATCGATTTTTATTACTTTAACGGTTTTCATTAAATTTATCTCCAGTATTGTTATTCTAGTTGTGCTTTATTTTAAGTTTTTCAGAATTTTTTCCCTCCTTTAATTGTTTTAATTTTATTTTACCATATATTCCCCTTCGATACGTTTTATTGACAACATTTACATTACGCTGCCTGTGTTATTATTTTTGTTTCTTTTTCTCACACCCATGTTCTTTAATAATAAAAATAATGTTTCATAGACAAAAAAGAGTGCCAATTCAACATTTTAAAAGGACTTTGTTTTTTTTTTTTCTTAGGTCTTTCTTTCTGTCTTAAATTACGTATCATATCGAATTGCCAGTACATGCACACACGTATTTATATACCTATTTCACTATATATAAAGGGTGTTTTTTATAGAGGTATAGAACTTTAAGTTGCAATAAAACAACGATGGATTATTCGATTGACATGAATTTTATTTATCCGAAAGATAATCTTGTGGCATTACATTTTAAATATGATTTCTGGCATATGACCGCCACGGCTGGCGCGGATGTAGACCAATCTCGACGTCCAATTTTCGATGACTTTTTCCAACATTTGTGGCCGTATATCGGCAATAATACGGCGAATGTTGTCTTCCAAATGGTCAAGCGTTTGTGGCTTTACCGCATAGACTAATGACTTTACATAGCCCCACAGAAAGTAGTCTAGCGGTGTTAAATCACAAGATCTTGGAGGCCAATTCATAGGTCCAAAACGTGAAATTAGGCGGTCACCAAACGTGTCTTTCAATAAATCTATTGTGGCACGAGCTGTGTGACATGTTGCGCTGTCTTGTTGAAACCACATCTCCTGGACATCATGGTTATTCAATTCAGGAATGAAAAAGTTAGTAATCATGGCTCTATACCGATCACCATTGACTGTAACGTTCTGGCCACCATCGTTTTTGAAAAAGTACGGACCAATGATTCCACCAGCCCATAAAGCGCACCAAACAGTCAGTTTTTCTGGATGTAACGGTGTTTCCACATACGCTTGAGGATTACCTTCAGTCCAAATGTGGCAGTTTTGTTTGTTGACGTAGCCATTCAACCAGAAGTGCGCTTCATCGCTAAACAAAATTCGCTTATGAAAATCGGGAACAACGGTAATCTCGTTTTGGGCCCATTCGACGAATCTACGCCTTACTTGATGATCGTTTGGCTTCAATTCTTGCACGAGTTGGATTTTGTAGGCACGCAAACCAAGATCCTTCCGCAAAATCTTCCATAAAGTGGATGGACACAGATCCAATTCCTGTGCTCGATAGCAGCAATAGCTTCTTCTGTACGCACCGTACAGCGTCTCTGGGGATGCGAGTTATCAATAAGAGTAAACGTGGTGCGAAAACGTTCCATGGTTAATCGAATTAACTGATCTGATGGACGATTTTGTCGACGATAAAATGGACGTAGTGCGCGATACGTTTTCCGCACAGAACCATTATTTTCGAAATAAAATTGCCCAATTTGCAAGCGTTGTTCAGGCGTGAGTCTATTCATGATGAATTGCCAAACCAAACTGAGAATAAATCACTTGACAGTTGTTAAATCGGTTGCCATCTTGAAAAGTAATGCCAACTTAAAGTTCTAGACCTCTACAAAAAACACCCTTTACCATTTATATGTGTAAGTTTTCTCCTTATTTATTTCAATTCTTAATAAAAATCAAATATTTGTTTGTTTCTAAAACTTTGAATTATTTTTCTTTTTCTTTCAGTTTCGCTTTTAATTTGTATCCTTGCCAGCCTTGTTATCCATTCAACATTGGAGCGGAAACTAAAATTTATTTCCTTAAAATACTCGAAAAGAGAGTAAATTTTGCTATTTTCTACTTTGTTTGTATGTGTTATTATCTTATTGTGAACTTAATATTGCAACTTAAAACGTGTCCCTAAGTAGCCACATGCATTTTCACTGTATGTAAACCGTATTGTCTCAACAGGTCATATCCTATAAATATATTTTCAAAATTTCCTCTCTTTTTGTGAAAAAATTTTATTTTATACACTTTCGTGAGTGCTAATCAACGTTTTAATCTCTCGATTTACATCTCAACGAAAGCAAATATTTATAAACACCGCAAATGATGCTGCGACATGTTTAGAGCAATGCGCACTAAGTGCCGGAGCATCCACAGGCATGTGCCGTAGTAAAAAATTTACTAGAGGAAAAACATATACGGTCGATAAACTCAAAATGTTGAAAAAACATTTTAAGCAACATGTTGTTTACTGATACATGTATATACATGTCAGAGATCAGCAATGAATATTCAAAAAGATGAGTGGAATTGAATCATACTCATAATTTCATAGTACTTATTTTAATATCATGGAATATCTACTCGTATTCAAAGTTAGAAGTACTCATCATATTCATACTTAACAACACGTATTATTGTTGATTTCGACTCTCCATGGCTCAACATTTACTAGAATCACAAAATAAGTATGATTCGCGTTCGAACACTACAATACTCACTAGAAGGTTTTGTGTTTGCTTTGCTTGCTGGTTATGTCTTTTTAGCTAATGTGTCTTTTTTCTTTTTTTGTAAATGCAACAACAACTAAAACTGTAAATTTTGATGAATGATTCGAATCAATAATAAGTATAAGTATTTATGAATCTGAATGAGAAGGTGTATGAATCAAACATATTTCGAATGGTATGAGTTTGATATCAACGTGGTACTCATACTCATTGCAACCTGTACTTATAAATCAACGTTGTAGTGAGTACGAATGAATCAGAGTTGTTGAATTTCAATATTGTTGACTCACTTATATTCAAAATTTCAAGAGTGCTTATGAGTAGCGAAAAAACGATGCATTGATGATCTCGGATACATACGTATGCACAGATAACAGAAAGCTGCCAAGTTTAGAATACACATGTTTATATGAAAACGATTATATTGAAGGCAGAACAGAAAAACCAAGATAACAACCTAAGCAGTTTCTGCCCAAAATAAACTATTTTCTATTTTTGTGAGCAGCTAAAAGCAAATTAGTGATGCCAATGAAATATAAAATCATAATAAAACACAGCTAAAAATACTTATATTATTGAAGAAAAAGAACAATTCTAAAATTAAGAAATTAAAAGCAATCCATGTATTCATAATAAAAAAAAAGAGAATTATAGATTAAATTTTGTATCTGAATTCATTTGATAAATGTTTTGTGTGTGCGGTTTTTTCATAAGTGAGTTTCTTTTTGCATACAAAAAACCTGATAGTGACGACACGACAATATATTTAAATTCAATTGTTTTGATTTTGTGTCAGTCGTTTTTTCTGCTCTGCTTTCAAAAAATTTAAGCAGTCGGTATACGGCAGAAGAAACTGTTGGCAGAATTTTCTCTCGAACTGCCGAACTATTGTCTGTTGTCTAGTTGTTTATACCTTAAGACAAAACCCTATAATAATGGATTTGAATGAGTATCTTTTACATTTGAAAGGAAAACACAGAATTTGTTTGTTAAATAACATTACGCAGGATGCAAATATACAAATAGCAGTATTATATTATTCCAAAGTTCTGCTGATTATGAAGTCTAAAAAACACTCAACTTTTTTCGGCAAATATTTATTGATCTTCGAAATACAAAATACTTGAATTAACAAAAAGTATTCAAAACTTATTTCTTGGAAAATTTAAATTTTTTAAATTTTGCCAGGGGTTAAATTCGGTTTTCATTGTTATTTATATTGGGACAGATATTACTCATACGCAACGTTATTTATATTCGTAGATATCAAGATATCACTCATACGCAACGTTGAATTTTATTATTTAAGTTTGAAGCCATTAATAAACATTTACACGCTAATACAAGAGGCAACAGTTAGATTAGAGTTTATTATACTCAAAACATTACATATGCACAAACACATTTAAATGTTTAAAGCATAATTGGTAAAGCATAATTGGTGAACTGTCAAATTTGTCACTTAAAAGGTTCGCCTCTAAGTGCCAATATGATTTATTTTGTGTGTTTACAAAACACTAAAGGTAGAGACAAAAAAACAGAGTAAACGCCTGTCTGTTTGTGTTTTAAACGAGGCAAAAAATAATTGGTTGACACCGAAACACTTGCCCACACATAAAAACGTATGCGTGCACGTATGTAACAATTAATCGTTTTAAAATTACAAAAAAATTCTTTTTAAGCCTCGTTTCACTTATAAATTCCGGCAAATAATTTAAGTTTTAAACATGAAGAAAATAAAGTTGAAACATCAGTATTATTAGTAAGTCATAATAATGACACTGGAGCAGAATGGTCAAGGTTCAAGAAGTAGAGGTTAACGAAAGGACTAGAAGAGGACAACATTACATGGAAACTGGATTGACTAGGAAACCCTGTAAAAATAAAACGTTGTAGACATAATTACGCTATTGATTGAAGAACGATTCATATCGGCAAGCATTCAAGAAGATTTACTGCCCAAGAGGGTTTCGGCTATTCTACACATTGTATAAGAAAGGTGGGTTTCATTCCTTAAGGCTTACCCTTGCTCATGGCTCCAGTGTACAATACAAGTACAATGCGTTTGGCGTATTTATTCAAATGCTTTACTAATGTCATCGATTGGTTTACCACTAAGTAAAGTAATTGGTAATTGGTAATTGGTTTTCAACATTAAAGGGCAATAACCACGGCTAGTAGGACATGTATATAGCAAATGTGAGTTAAAGTTGATCATGGATACACCTTACAGACAGAACCAAGCGGACTAGGAATTTGTCAAGTTAAGTTAAGTTAAGTTCCAGTAGTAAAATAGAAAAATAAGAAAATATTAGAGGCACACTTGTTTGTTTTTAGATTTCTCTAAGATTTCTCTAAAAAAATGGTAAACAAGTAAACAAAAATATACCAACAACACTACAATAATGAAAATATTTACATTAATGGAGATTTCAAGAAGGCAAAGACATAACCGTTCGCATTCAAGAACATTCATCAGACTGTTTACGTTGCCATATAAAAGGCAAGGCAAAGCAGACGACTGAGTCAGTGAAGTTCAAATAACCTTTTTTTGTTTTTTTTTTTTCGAATTATTTTGTAAATTGTATCCTCTCTTTTGTATATTTGAATTTATTTATTTTTCTTATTATTATTATAAAATTTTCTAAACATTAGATGACCTTTTCTGACATTTGCCTTATGCAGGCAGCAATGGCTACAATTTATGTTGATTTTCTTGTCGAAACTATTATGTATCTTTCGTCTGTCTGGCTGTATATTTCCTGTTTTTTCTTTCAACCTAAATAAAGAAAAGGACCACAAACCACAAACTCTAACCGACAAAAGGCAAAAAAGAGAGAAGAAAAACCGTCAACAAACTATTAAAACACGCAGAATACATAAACAGAACTATCCTTGAGGCCGGTATTCCTCGCACCAACAAAGTGCAGTTTCTGTTTGGCTAATTTTTTAAGCTTAATGGATCTCCTTAACATTGCCGTCAACATTGCTTGTCATTCTTCTTTTTCCATCTAACTCTACTCACAATATCTTCTCATAATGTTTTTTCGTATGTGGGGCTTTTGCTGATGCCTTTTACACCACGTGTTCATTAGTCATTCAAATATTCAATACTATTCCGGTCTTCATTGACCTCATTGATACATACTGATTTAAGTGGTCAAATTATGAGCTCCGATTTTTTATTCTCTACAAGTTAGTATTTGTTGTTAAGTACATTCCATTGATGATTTGTATAATTTTAATATTTAGCGTAATTGCTAAGAAAGAAAATACATTTAAAACGTTGCTAAACAACAGTACATTTCGGTTCTCTGATTAAGCGTTTCCTATCTTAAATAAATAAATAAAATAAAAATAAAACAAAGTGCTTGTGAGATATTAGAAGTTGCGTTAGTCTAGTAAGTAGTGTGTTGGCTTATTAGATGTGAGGCCACACGATTCAAATCCCAGGTCACGTATCACCAATAAGAAAAATGAAAAAAAAAACTAAAAGTATTTCTTCGGTGACTTCCTATCTCAGCAGATTTCTGGCAATACCTCTGAGAGTAAGTAAGAAATTTGCCATGAAAAGTTTTTCCAAAAATCTATCGTTCACATCAGTGATGTGAAAAGCTAGGTCGTAATTTTGACTAAAGGGATGTAATGACCAATCATGCATGTATGTACGATAAAATACTTGTATTTTTATCTGGAACTTCTTTTACGCCCTTTGCGTAAACATAACAATTACTAGACAATTGTTCGACAGATCTCTGTAACGGATATCTACAAACCACGATTACTCTCTTCAAACGCACCGCGTCTTCACATAAGAAAGACTGAACTTTTAGTAACTTAGTTGCCTACTTTGCCTTGCCTTTTATATGGCAACATAAACAGTCTGATGAATTTTTTTGTGCATTTTGTTTACGTTTATTCCTGTAGTGTTTGTTGGTATATTTTTGTTTAATTGTTCATCAGTTTTTTATTCTGGTGTTTGTTATTAAATATGTATAATAAATGCTTAATAAAGTAATAAGATAATTTGTTAACAAGTTCTTTGTTTTGTTTTTGTAGCTTTTGTTTATAATTTTAATGTTAAACGATGTAAAAGCAAAACACCAGTATCTAGATTTTTTTTCCATTTGCGTAACAACACTTGTATACGCTAATGATTTCACATAAGCCTTCTCAATTTTTAAATCTTATTAAAGACAAACCAAAAATAAAATTGAACAATACTTGCTTAATGTTAAACTTTTTGGTTTTAACCTATTAATCAGTCATACTCGAAAGAATTTTAATTTGCTAATATGCTCCTGATTTTGTTTCCCTTCGTCGTAATAGCGGTTAAAATATGGTTTTATATGATATGGTTTTATATGGTTTCATATGAAAGTGTAAATAATAGATGGATATGTGGGTGGTAGCTGTTCTGATAGAATCATGATCTCGATTACATTTATGATATTAATTAACAGTGAAATATGTGGTCTTAGTTGCAATGCACTCACACATATGCACACAATTAAAAACTAAAGTACACATAAGGAAAATTAAAGCGAATCAAACCATTAAATGCACTGACATTTAGATATGCAAATACGATGGATGTCAAGGGAACAGTTAGAATAACCAATAGGAGTCTCATGATAACAAAATCAATAAAATTACCTCTTGACATAGTCTGATTCGAGTACTTTAATATTGGATACTACTTTGTTTTTTTGGAAGTCGCCGTTGTCTATTAGGTAGTGTGTTGGCTTATTAGACGTGAAGCCAGGGTTCAAACCCCAGGTCAGACATCAAAACAAATTACAAAAAGTATTTCTGCGGCGACTTCCTCTCAGCAGATTACTGGCAAAAACTCTGAGAGTAAATAAAATTGCCATGAAAAGTTTCTCACAAATCTGTCGCTCGGAGTCGACTTTAAACTGCAGGTCCCACCACTCATGTATAATATTAACACACACAACATAAGTAGTGTGAGAAACTAGGTCGTAATCCTGACTGAAGGGTTATAATGACCAATTATATTTGTATGTATGTATGTATTTCGTTAGTTGTATTATGTGCTTTCCACACCACCCTCCTATTATAGATTGCATCAGCGCACATACGATAAAGGCTGCTCACGTTGTCGTAGACAAAAATCAATAGCCATAATTCATTTGCAATTCGCTGTAATTCGTAACAGACGAGTTATTTGCGGATTGAAATTCATTCGGTTTTCTCAGTTTGCAAAATGATTCGTGGCAGAATTTGTTTCGAAAAGTGCAATACAATTAAGATGTTCTTATACTACCCACTTAATTATATTTGAAAGAGAAATGAATACCGAAAACATAATCATAAACGATGAAAGGTAAAATGTTTTGTGGAGTTCTAAAGAAGGAATTGTACAAATAAGCCAACATTTGGTTCCAGTTCGTAGGGAGCAGTTTACGTTAGGAAACCATGTGGTCCTGTTTATATTCGATCTAGTTACTCTGTATTTGAGATTTAAGAAAAAGAAACACTTATAGCAGCAGTACCTTAAAAGGTCCCAATTGAAACTGAAGCTCTACAATAAATTAAAGTTCTTAAAAATTACAAGGAAAATTAAAATCAAAGGAAATTTGAATCGTTAGCAAAAAATTATATTTTATTTCTCCAGAGTCCTATAAACAAGATGTCCGTATGAAACGCGTTGTTTGAAGAATTGAAATATAATCCGTATGGACACATTTCATTAAAACAAACTAACATATGTTGATGGCTGAATAAGTGAAACATGTAGCAATATTTTCTATCGAGTACACACTCAACGTATCTTCTTATATCGCACAATCTGCTTTCGAAATGCAGCATTCCGTTCACAATGTTGTCTGTTATTCCATCAACGTATTGTTCTCATCTTAACATTTGCTGCAGTGAAAAAATGGGTTTTTAGAGTCGTAACACATTTCTTCGCACTAAATGCAGCCAGGATCGCTTCAAGTTTAAATGGAACAAAGTGTGTTTGTGAGATATATCATCAAACGTTTTTATTCCTTTGATGCCTTTAAGTCTGGAATATAACATCGTTGATGTGTCCACTATGGCTTCTATGTGTAGAACACATCCGCAATGTTCAATTTCCCAAGGCTCTGAAGCATAAATGAGATTGAATTTTACCGCTAACATCTGTTGTTTGGCTTTGAAGACCGCTGTTAAACCACAAAGGTTTCGGTCGTCTTCCAAGAAAAAGTCTAACGCCTCCCGCCATTTACAATAATGATCTGACGATTATTTTCAAAGAAATATGGACAAATGACGCAAACAGCTCAAAATTCAATTCAAAAAATGACATTTTCGTAATACATTGGACTCTTTTGAATCTTATGTGGATAGGCATACATAGAACCCTTCAGTCAGGATTACGGCCTTGCTTCTCACACCACTCATGTTGTGTGCGTTAATTTTATACGTGAGTAGCGGGACCTACGATTTAACGTTGTCTCAGAATGACAGACTTTTTGAGAAAGTTTTCATGGCTTTTACTCTCAGAGTTTTTGCCAGAAATATGCTGAGAGGAAGTCGCCGAAGAAATACTTTTTGTATTCTATTTTGATGTCTGGTCTGGGGCTCGAACCCTGGCTTTACGTCTAATAATCCAGCACTCTACCTCCTAGACTACGTCGTTTTCAAACCATGACCATTATGGCGTCGTAAAATGGAGGGAGCGTTCAGTATATTTTCTACATTGAACAACCTTTTTGATCAAATAATTTCATTATTTCTACGAGTTTGTTAAATGCTTCAACCCTTCGGAGGTGACCCGATATGTTCCTTGTTAACTTATGTAGCACAGTTTGTTGCGTCTTCCATTTAGATTTCTAAGTAGTTTAGTTTTAGTAGGCTTCAAATGCTACTGGATACGAATAAATCGTAACAAATTATTCTTCAAATATTGGGCAATAGTTTCAATATATTCTCCCATGAACTCAATGATCATTTGGCGTGTAATGGCTATACGAAACTGACATTAAACAATACTCGTGCGTAACATTACATATTTGCAGTTCAACTCCATTACTAAACATTCGAAAGTAAATACATGCATCATTGGCTTGCTTATACTCAAGCAATATCATTCAACAAATTGTGATTGTGTGGAATAACTTCCACATCATCATCATTTAAATTGTTAATCTTTAAAGGCGATTATGATTTATTTTGTGTCTGAAAATACAAACATTGAAGCAGATACACGCCTGTCATCAGTTTGCTTGTTTATTTTGCTGTGTGTGTTTGTGAAACAAAGCTGATCATCGATATTTATTTAATCTGCCACACAAATTCACACAAAGTCAACTTAAAATTTAAATTAATCTTGGCTTTTGAAAATTGCAAAATTAATTTATTTTTACGAAACTAAATTTTGTTTAACTGAAATTAAAAGCTACGTAAAAAATATTATACAATCACACATACACATACATACATTTACAGTGGTGGCCTTATAATTAGAAACGATGTTTCGGGAACAGAGAACTCTGAAGTGAGGAATCTAAGTTTAATTTGTCCCAATCTGATGGAAAAACGTATCTAAGATGTCCTCCAAACAAAGGCTTTTATCCCAGGTATACAGTGAAAACTGTTATAACAAATTAACAAGCATACATGTTGCTAAATCGTTTAAAATAGGCCACCACTGTATAAACGCAATTAATTTAATTGTAAAATATGTGAGTTTTCTTTAGAAAATGCCTGTGATTTAACACCTGAGGGAATAATGAATGCAAGCAAAATCTTGGTGGAATATTTATAAATCAAATAAATAGCTTGGGAAAGCAAAGAAATTTACACTTAATTTAAGCTTAATGGATAACACTTAAATACTTGCTATAAACAATGATTTACAAAACCACAAATAAATTACAGAATACATATATAATTGGTCATTATAACCCTTCAGTCAGCATTACGGCATAGCTTCTCACACCGCTTATATTGCGTGTGTTAATTGTACATAAGAGCGGCAGGACCTACAGTTTTAAAGTCGACTCCGAACTACAGATTTTTGAGAAACTTTTCATGGCAATTTTATTTGCTCTCAGAGTTTTTGCCAGAAATCTGCTAAGATGAGGTCGCCCAAGAAATATTTCTTCATATTTTCGTTTTGATGTCTGGCCTGCGTAACGAACCCTGGTTTTACGTCTCATAAGCCAACACACTACTTACTAGACTATGGCGACTTCTTAAATTACAGAATATTTCTTCTTAAATGAGTGCGAGTATTCTTCACAATTTAAAGAGATTTGAAATAACAACAACAACAATGTAACTGATATTCTTTTCTTACCTTGATTTCGAATACTATTACAAAGTAATTTATTTTTACTTACCCCGCTCAATAGTGTATGTTTTGTCGACACTTATGTATACGTACATATGTATATGGTTATTGTTTATAATTATTTTTTGTATAATTTATAATTTTTAATGTTAAAATATTTTATTTTCTTTAACGAGAGACTCTTTCAACGCATAGCATATGTATGTGGTACAATAAAGGATGCAGTAAATATTAATCCATTATGTTGACATCAAATTGAAACAACCAAATTTATAAAATATATGCTTTCTCGTTTTCATACTGATATCTTTCTCTCATAGAAAGTCTAATCACCAATGGCAGTTTATTCTTGTAAAGCATTATTGATACAAATTTAGCAACAACAAAATCTTTCTCCAATAGAGCGAAATAAGGAATACTTAGTGCGGAATGTGAACTATAAGCCGGATAGATAAGAATATTCCTATCTCGATACGTGTGGTCTGCCGGTAACCCCCCTTGAACGAAGTTCCTCTTTTCTTTGCCAAAGTAGGACGATTGCTAACGATTGCTTTCTTCACGCAATGTGTTGTTGAAAGTAATGGGTCGTATTAAGAGATAAGTCGCAAATCGTTGCTGGTCGTTAAGTGTCAACGACTACTCAAATCAAATTTCGCTTCTAGTAATTTCACTTGATTTTGTGGTAAGTGGTATAGTTATCGTCTAAAGTCACTGTTCGCTTTTAAAACTTTTAAAACACACAATTTAATTTTTGCATCTCTCGAGTTACATCAATATCTATATAACCCTGTCTTTTGACAGTGCACTCTAGACTGAAAGTACACTTAGAATATGGATTGTCTCGAACCATATTTGTAAATTTTGTAATGCGAGAATGAATCATCAGAACAGATTCTTGGAAACTGCGAGAGGCATTAATGCATACCAAAAGTAGAAGCATCCTGTAGTTTGACAGGTCAATATGCTTGTAGATAAAATTATAGGGAAAACGTTTATAGATTGATGACATTGCAATATACCCCATGGCCACAATACTATGCTGCCTTTTCTCTACTATAATAATAATACAATAATACCAACCCTTTTCTTATCGATCACTTAAAACAATGTCGAAAGTAAGTGGTTGTGGTTGAATGGCAATGGACCGGCACAAATATTTGATTTCAAATTTGTTATCAATTAAATTTTTTGCAAAAAGCGAGCTGCCAAATCGTGCTTAATAGAACAATTAAAGGATCCGCCAAATAACTTTTTTTTTGAAATGATTTAAAAAAAACTACGGAATATTTTCCGAAATTTCTTTTTTTATTTGAAAGTATAATCCTTCCGGTTAATAATGGAAAATAATTTCATTCAAATGGCTGCTTCGACTGGCCATGCAGTAGCCTACACGATCGGTCCAGTTTTTAAGCATATTATCGATTGTGTGCAGCTGTATTTCACCAATGTCAATTGTCTCTGGCTTGTCGGCGTAACACTTATCTTTGACGGCACCCCACAAATAATATTCCAACGGTGTCAAATCGCAGCTCTGCTATGATAATGCGATCTTCAAAAACAGGGCGTAGCGCCGTCCTGTAAAACCAAATGTTGCCAATATCCTCCTCTTCAATTTTTGTGAACAAAAATTCGTTCAACGTGGCCCGATGACGATCGCCATTGACTGTAACGGCCACTCCTTGCTCATTTTCGAAGAAAAATGACAAAATTATGCCTCTGGACCAAAATCCGCACCAAAAAGTGACTCGTTTTGGGTGCGTCGGCTTTTCAATGTATGCGTGCGGGTTTTCTGTGCCCCAAATTCGACAATTTTGCTTGTTTATATACCCGCCAAGATCAAAATGAGCTTCATCCGAAAAGATGATTTTTTTGCCAAAATCGGCATCTTCTGTAAGTTGATCACAGGCCCACTTAGCGAGGCGAAAACGCATTGGATGGTCAATTGGCTTCAACTCCTGGACCAAATGGACTTTGTATGGCGTCATACCAAGGTCTTTATGCAAAACTCGTCTCAATGATGTCTCCGAAATGTTCAATTGTTGAGAACGACGGTGAATAAATGTTGATGGCGCTACACGCACACTTCCTGCCACAGCAGCAATATTCTCGGGTGTACGCACTGTTTTTGGCTTTTCACGCTTTGGTTTATCGATGAGAATGCCAGTTTCTTTCACTTTTTTCACAAGATAACGAACATACGGAGCTTACGGTGCTTCTCTTCTTCCAAAATCCGTACGCAATTTTCGCACACATTCTGCAACATTACCATGATTTTCAAAGTAATGTCGCAATATTTCCCAGCGTTGTTCAAGCGTATACACAACCATATTCGTTCAGCGGAAGGATAAAACTAATTATCTGTGAAATCAGACATGAGCTAAGTGTTACCATTCACGAAATAAGCACTAGTTGTAAAAAAAAAACATTAGATGGCGGACCCGATATTGAACTTAAACTTAATTTATTGATCATAACTTTGAAAATCATCTTTTCGAATCCCAGAAATATTTCTAAAATTAAAATCTGTTTCTAGACTATACGTGTGGACATTATGTACTTAAGTCTTTTATTGCTTTTTTCAATTATCCGTTTTTTGCCAACAATTTATTAAATACCAAAACTTTCTTGTAAAAACACCATAAAAAAAGAAGAAGAAACTGATTGCATGCACTGATGGTGCAACGACTCCAGTTTCTATTATTTTCTTTTTATTATACTCAGATTTTTTTTATTTATTTGGTTATTTAAAGCAGTTAATTAAAATATCCAACTATAAACAACAGCAATTTCTTAAATACCAACATTATCGATACGATGGTACTAAAGTTTACGTGGAGGTTTTAAGAAATATTTCCTGCTTAAGAGTTAATTGAAATTCTTCTTCATTGGCCTTTACAACCATTCAGTCAGTTTCTCATACCATTTATGTTGTCTGCATTTTTTTATACATAAATAGCGCGACCTACAGTTTAAAGTCGACTCCGAACGATAGATTTTTGAGGAACTTTTCATGGCTATTTTATTTGTTCTCAGAGTTCTTGCCAGAAATCTGCTGAGGAATTAAAATTATTTTGTTTTCAACTTCGAACTATTAGCGATATTGTAGAAAAACTTTGTAGTATAATTCGTATTCAATAACGATAAAGTTGTTTCAGACAGTGGATTATTTTAATCAATGGATAAGAGGAAATTTTCACACCAAAAACCGATATGTTGGTTTATTAACCCTGGACGGTTACTCCTCATTTTTGTACATTAAGGTTACTCTTCGTTGAATCGACGAACAATTTAACCCTGAATGGTTACTGTTCGTCGAATCGACGAAGCTCATTTACTATTTATCATAAAATTTTTTATGTTTGACCAAATTTCGCTCTGAGTGTACTCAAGTATGAAATTAACAACGTAAGTGGTGGTAGAAGATAGGTCGTAATACTGACTGAAAGGTTGTAATTGCCAATTATGTACGGGTATGTATGTGTATTTGTATTGTACTCGTATATTAAAAGTTTTTACGGTTTATAAACTATTTTTCAACAAATTTATTGTACTTTGACATCCAGAAGACATAAACTGAGTATAGATACATATTTTAAATATATTATTAGTTTTAAGAGATAAATAAATCAATATTATTATCTGTTTGTATTTTTCTTTAATACTGTCTAATTGCATTCTTTATTCACTTTTTGTTGAAGCGATAAAGATCCTTTCTAGTATAGTGCCTTGAACATAAATATTTCAAATAAGAAATTGCAAAAGAAACATAAAAAGAAGAAGAAATTGTTTAATGCTTTTTATAATAATTTTTTTAGGATCTAAAAAATCCATTATTTTTATGTTATTTTCCAGAACCAACAAGTGGCTGTTAATGCTTTTAAGAAAACATTACACCATTTTCGAGCATAAAATTTTATTTAATTTATTCTCTCTTTGGAAAAGTTAAATTATTTAAGCAGGTTTTCATGAATTCGTTTTTTTTAATAAAAACAAACTGGAATCTTAAAAATATTAGAATTTAGTCAGATTTCTCAATGGCAACAGTGTAACCTCTTTAGTTGCATTTATACTTTCTTTTTTTAAAGCCATTCTCTGCAAATGATTGGCAATGATAAAAACCAGACAAAATTTTATTATGAAAACGTGTTCCTATGTGGGTTTGTATGTGTGTGGTAGCAGTTGCACTTGAGAGTGCTACTATAATAACGAGAACACTCAAAATATGCAACAGTTATACGAGTGCAAAGCATGAAATGGAAGACATTCGAATACCAGCAAAACTACACTCAAAAAGTAGAAAAGGGGATAAATTTTGATTCAATAAACAGCAATGAATTCAACATACATATAAAATTATTAAACGATTATTTTTTTTAATTACATAATTTCTGTTTTTTGACTAAAGCCATCACTCACAGCATGATGCCTACTCATGTCCTTGTCATATACAAATTAATAGCACACATTAAATTTCTTTCAGTGTCTACCCATTATGATAAATTCAAAATAAATGCATCCAGCTGATGTTCAGTTGTCATATCTATTTGAATAATGCCTGTTAAATGCTTGTAATTTATATTTAAATTAATTCTTGGAATTTTTAACAACTCTCTTAAAATTCTTATAAGATTTTAAAATTCATTACCCGCTGCCATAAATACAAAATGAATTTTAAGTTGGAATTTCATAAATCACATCACATTTCATTTAAATTATAAAAGCTCTTAAGTGACTGAAACAAAAAACTAAACTAAAACTAAACTAACTAAAAAAAAAAAAAAACAAATTTACTTTACAGCGAGTAACTTTAAATTAAAGTTTAAACCAGTTGTGGGCAGTTTCGAAACTATTAAAAAAATAGTGGTTAAGAGAGAGTATTTAAACAAATACTGAAGCGGCCGCCGTCTAGTAGGTAGTGTGTTGGCTTTTGAGACGTGAGACCACACTCCAAATCAGACATCATTATGTTTCATTATTGTTGCAACACTACAATAATAAATGCAAACAACGATGTTTGCATTTATAGAGATTTGAGGGGGCGAAGTCATGAACGTTCGCCTTCAAGAACATTCATCAGACTGTTTCTGTTCCCATATAAAAAGCAAGGCAAAGCAGGCAACTGGGTGAGGAAACGTTCAGTCAGTCTTGTGTGAAAACGTGGTGTGTTTGAAGAGAGTAATTGTGGTTTAAAGATCTCCGTTACAAAGATTTGTCGAATAATTGCCTAGTAATTGTTATTGCATATGCAAAGGGTATAAACAGAGGAATAAGAAACAAAGCAATTGCTGTTGTTTACATAAAGTTGTGAACAGTGGCATACAGAATTGTGTGAATAATAAAGAATTTTTAATTAAAACTAAATACAAATTTATTTTTATTTTATTTGCAATCTACGAGCTCATATTTTAAACGTTTTTTATATTATATAATATAATATAATATATAATATATACTTATAATAATAATAATAATATATAATATATACTTATATAAATAAAAGAAAGTGTGTGAAGATTTGTCAAAAAATTTTTTCTTTTAAAAATCTATTGACATCGCCTTATATATATAATATAACATTGTAAAAACTTTTGCCACGATTTTTCCTGTAGTGCATCCGAAATGTCTAATTTTCTGTGACTCTGCTCTTGCTCCATTTCGATCAGTTCCACACTTTGTAATAGTCTTACCAGGATATTCTTATTATAATTTTCGAACGTGATCCCTTTGTTCTTTTCTCGAACAGTAGCACTGCTATTCTAGAATTTTAAGTCTTTTCTACTGTTTTTATCAATTTACACAAGGCACAAAAATGTTTATTGGTTTATAAGTATGGCATAATTGTAACCATTGATTTGAGATTTAGTTTCTGCGTTTAGTATGCCGTAACATTACTTACACTTATGTAGGAATACTTTATATATCAAATCTCCACATTAGTTATTCATGCCGAAATCTTTTTCATAACCTATTCTGCTAATTCTATAACTACTTCGAGAAAAAGTATTGATAAAAAAATTTGTAAAACATTTAAAATTTTATTCACTCAGATAAGTAAACTAATTTCTGACGTAACAGCAACACTGAAAGTTTACTTTAGTTAGAGGAACGTAAGCAATTGTGAGAGGGAGCACATCATGGGCGGTTTATGTATTTTAATTTTTTTATGTGCGAAAGTTTTTAAATTATAAGTCTTAAACGACTACTAGTTAAAGTTACTTTAATCAGAAATTTTTTTGCCTTTTGGTTAATTTTTAGACCCAATAAAAGTTTCCGTGTGATGGGTGTCCAACACATAAAACACTGAAAACCAAAATAAACTACTACAAAAATAAAATCGTTAAAATTAGATTCCACCGGTAGCAAAAGAAACAACTGGAGAGTTGAGATAAAACTAAATTTTATTTTTAATTTACGGTTTAATTTTGATTTAATAAATAAAATAATTAAAGTAGGCCCAAATTGTAAGTAACGACAAATTCTAAATAATCATTATCACAATCATCTAAATATAGCTTCAATAAACATACTATCCTTAGAATAGAACAATTTGCGTAATAACAATATAAAAAATGTATTTTTTTCAGAGTCGGTAGTATATATCAACAGCTAACAATGTATTTTTTTTTTTAATTGTTATTTAATCTTTTATTGTTCTCAATTCGAAAAAAAATATTTGTACTTCAATATTTTAAATTTTAATTTCATTAACATTCCATGTTTTTACATGCATTTACAGTTCGTTGTCTGGACAACATGACATATGAAAATATTTAGTTTTGTTTAAATAACACTCATACGTCAAGGTGACCCAGTGGTCTTTGTACATAACTTGTATTTGTATTCATACATTTTTTAGAACATAGAATTTGTTAAATTTAATTACAGTTTTTTAAATTTAATTTTAAATATTATAAGGCACAAAGGCAACAAAATAAATTGTAAAATGCGTAAGTTGCTGCAATAAAAAGGCTGTGATATAACACCTCAAAATACAATGAGAAAATCTGCGGTCGTAAAGGCTAAAGAATAATGACACAAGTAAAATGTATAAGTTATCTAAGAAGAAAGACAAATAAGTCTGTGTTTATTTTATTATTTTTTTATTATAACAAGCTAACAGCCATAGCTGCCAGATTTGACGATTTATCGTCATATTGAAGATTTTGAGTTCCAAAAATATCGTATTAACGATTTGACGATTTATGCCCTTATTTTGACGATTTTTAGAAATTAAAAATTTACATCATATTCTTTATATTAAAAGCCACTTTAATCTTCCTATTTACTTTCCAATTGTTACTATTGGGAATTTATGTTAGTAAAAACAAGGAGTAAAGTAGTATATTTTTAAGTTACTTAAGAATACTTGTGAAGATTTTTCTGTATTTTTCTCCTTTTTAACCCCTTAAAAGCCAAAAACTTATCACTCCTAAATAACCTCATAGTTGAGAATTATTTATTACTTGTCGTTGCAGACAATTTTAACAATTCGAGTATAGCTTCTAATATCACCACCGGAAGAACAAAGACAATCGCCGTTATTTTGTTTCGTTCGACCAACACTCAGCGGATCGATGTGCTTGGAACTATGAAAATATGTTATGTGAAGAAGGAAAGCGAGAACAGTGTTTATGGACACTAGGCTTGTGTATGTATATTTATACCATAAGTAACAGGAAAGGCCTCTGCACTGAATGAGTTCCACATACGAATAGTCCGATTAAAAGACGTATTTTTACTGTAATGCAAAGTGCGATCCACTGGCCAATTGACCACATACGGAAGTGGTGGCCGACAAGGACCTTTGTCGAAGCAATAGAACAGTGAAACACAAACCACATTGGAACGATGCTTCAATGATTCAATGGAGTTGGATACACTACCGTCATTAACGAGTTACTACGGCCTCTCCTGTACACGATGGAGAAACCTCAAAATAGACGTTGAGGCACCGACCCATACATGAGAGTTGTATTCCAGTCTCCGTCGGTTACAAATGGTGTAAATAGAAAGATCTGAAGATCTTAAGAAGGAGGGTGCCCTGGTTGTCTAGGGGGTAGTGTGCTAGACTATTAGCGTGAGGGTCGTGGGTTCGATTCCCACCAGAGACTCTGATCTGTGACCCTACACCGAGAATACGATCAAGATACTCCGCTCGTATATAATTAGAATATAATTTGTAATTTTATTGTAATAAATATATAAATAAATAAATAAAAACGAACCGAAAGAACTGAAAAATGCGTCGGTTGAAGCCAACATTACACTGAATACACAGAATGCTCAGAATGTCAAGAGCTTCTGACTCCTTAATATTTATACCACCCATAGATTAAGATGATGCAATATTATTGCTGCGCTTATGTGCCAATAAACAACACTGGAATATATTGTTTAATTCCTAAACAATTTATTCTTGAAAATTTCTCCATTTTTGGAAAAAAATTAATAAATGAAGATGAGGCACGCTAGTTTTTAATTTCCAATAAATTTTTTGTTAAATGTTTTATTTTTGAACTCAGAAATGTACATAAAATGAATTTATATGTTTTACTACAACAGAAATAATTTTGGTTTTTAAAAACTTTTAATTTATTTATTCATTTTTTCTGACGATTTTTTACGATTTTAATAAAAGTCTTTGACGATTTTGACGATTTTTTCTCAAATATTTGACGATTTGATGCCCCATTTATCTGGCAGCTATGCTAACAGCTCTACTTAATTAAATGCAAAAACATTTATCTCACACCACAAGAGCGTCAGACACACACTTAGACTCGAAGTATGTGCGTTTAGAAAAGCGAGAGAGAAAAATAATCAAATACTTACAATCAACAAAACGTTCAGATAAATTATAAGAAGTTTTTCAACACATAAACGAATACATTTAAAAACACAATTTTAATTAGAGTGAATTTATTTATTTTTAGATGTGCATAGTAATCTTTACGACTCATGGTATATTAATACAAATACACTTTCGTATATTTTTTTAATGCACTGACAATTAATTTAAACATTGCCTCGACTACCATCCTCCAAGTCCATAATTATTTACATGCACATGTATTTATAATATTAATTTTGCATTCGTTTACATTTGCTCATACTCATATGGTAATAATTTTACAAAATACAGACCCATCCTTCGGATCCATCATTGAATGGAAAAAAGTGGAAAAATAAAATTTCTTGGATTTCAAGATCTATGTTGATACATTTGGTGCGGATATTATGAAAGAAAAAATATGGGACTACATTATCGAAAAAATTGTAGTACAGTTAACTTAATAGAAGCAGTGACAGATTTTGCACAAGCCGGAAGAAGTTTGACTATAAGCGATAAGAGCCTTGTCTATTTTTTTTTGTTTTTGTTTTTGTTCTGTTTATGATAAATTGTTGGGTATTGCATATACTCTGCTATGTGTTCCTGATGCAGTCACCGAAAGATAGATTTGGTTTACTAGAATACTGATTGTATATAGGCAAAGCTATAATAAAGTATGAGTTCACCAAAATTGTTTAAACAATTTGTCAAAATCTTTAATTCCAATAACTTTAGTGTTCCGATCAACTTCTTGCAAAGAAACATTGTTCGGTACACAACAAACGTAGAATGGATAATACAGGTCATGTATTACTATATATAGAAGTCACCGTTGCCTCAACGTTCTCTTGAGGTGCTTCATGTGGCCCACTTGTCTGAATTCCTGGGCACAGGGTTATTCCAGCCAAATGTATAGCCGATGAGATAGACACTTCTTTCGCAAACCTCGCCAATTAGGTATGTCACTTACCAAAAATTCTTCCGGACGCCAGCCAAACCTGGGTCAATGGTAATCAGTTATAGCAGAAAATGCAATCTAAAGTCACATAGTCTGATCTTCGTACTAAAAGGATTGTATATTAAAATCTATTTTTAAATTTAAATAAATAAAGAATTTATTTAAACAAATAATGGACAATAAACAATGTTTTTAATTTTAAATTGCATACCCTAAGTCCACGGGAAATACTCGTCTGTAAAAACGTAAAAGTATAATAGTATGTTTCCGAGACCCATATGATCCAAACATTTTGTTGATCAGCTTTTTCATTAAGAGGCAAGACACAGTGCTTGACTGACAGATTTTCAAGAATTTTCATATCTAAAACAAAGCAAAGGAAATACCGAAGCAATGAAAGTAAAAAAATTTAACACAAAAGTGTATATAAGTAATATTGCGTTAATAAATGATTATTAAAGATCTTAGAATTCTATTGGTGGAAAACTGAATACTTAATTCCAATCTGTAGTTTTTATTGCTTTGACTTGATTAAATAATATTTTACCTTTTCAATTGTAACGCCATCACCTCTTCAGAGAAAACACCTGTGTTTATGGTATTTTAGAATATTTTCTTTGAGGTTTTATAACTTTTTCTGTCTTCGGCATTCAGCATTTATTTGTTCGCTATTACATCCTGCTAAAATGTTTGTTAAAAAAACAACAATAAAGAGAAAAACAAACCTGAGGGAATGGAATATTGAAAGTTAATAAATCATCTTATTGCCACCGAAATTCATATCCACCTGAGTTCCAATAGTAAACAGTAGTAAAAGAAAATTTAATTTAAATAAATTTTTGTTATTCTTTATTATTGTTGTTGTCTTTGCTTTTCCTGATTATGTATCGGCTTGGAAAAACTGCAGTTTATCATAACTTTTCATAAATTTAAATATTATTCGCGAGTTAATTTAGTGTCAGAAACAAATGCCTTCTTAGATATTCCAAGTAAAACGGAGGTTAAGAAGTAGTTTCAGAGGTAATTTCAAAAATGAAAAAACTAAATGTGAATAACAACATGGATATCACAACGTAGACTATAAGGTAATAAAAAGCTTCTTCTAGTATTTCTCATAATTTTATTTTACTAAACTAAAACTGAAGAAGTTGGAACATTATATGGACTAATATAGCTCCAAATTCTGGCAATTATTTAAAAAAAAATTTCATTTTTATTTTCATTGAATATGAGAGCAGCAATGAGTATTCGAAAAGATGAGTAGATTCGAATCATACTCATAACTTCAGATACTTATACGCATTCATACTTATTTTAATATCATACTCATACTACTCATATTCAAAGTTTGAAGTACTCATCGTACTCATACTTAACAATACGCATGATGTTACTGACTTCGACTCTCCTATACTCATCGTATACACGAATCACAAAATAAGTATGATTCGCATACGAACAATACAATACTCTCTAGAAGGTTGTGTGTTTGCTTTGCTTGCAGTCTTTTTCTTTTTCATTTTTCTTTTTTTGTAAATGCAACAACAACTAAGACTGTAAATTTTGATGAATGATCCGAATCACTCGAATCATTTATGAGTATTATAAGTATTTTTCTAAAGTTATGAATCTGTATGAGTAGGCATATGAATCAAACATATTTCGAATGTTATGAGTTTGATGTCAACGTTGTACTCATACTCATTGCAACCTGTGCTTATAAATCAAAGTTGTAGTGAGTACGAATGAATCAGAGTAGTTAAATTTTAATATTGTGGACACATTTATATTAAAAATTTCATGAGTACTAATAAGCGAAAAAACGATTCATTGCTGATCTCTGGTATGAATCGCATATACAACCCCCCCTTTAATAGTCTAGCACAATATCTACTAGACAGCCAGGGCAAAATTACTTAACAAACTTATTAAAAAACGGTTGTCTCCGATTTTCAAATTTTTTACTCGATCACCAGTTTATCTTTTGGCATAATGGCGGGACGCTTGAATAATGTCGCAGAGTTATTAAAACAGCAAATGATGAGTTGGAAAATCAGAAATATTGCTCTTCGGTATTTCTTGATATTAAGCAAGTTTTGAATGAGTCGTAATGGCTATGCTATATAAAATAAAATATCTACTGCCCGTAACTTTTTAACTTTTGTTGATGACAACTTTAAATGAATAAAATTTTTACGTAAACATCTATGATATCAGCATTATAAAATCTGGTACACCAGAGGGACGCCAGCTAAGTGTAACCATATATGCAGTATTTTTTGCAGACATACCTACGAATGGAGATGTTATGATTGCCACATATGTAGATAATACTGCTATATTAACGGCCAAATGATCAACATCTAAAGCTTCAACGTTGGTAAGATAACAACTCGACTTAATAAACACAGGGTTAAAAAAGTGAAATATTTACTTACATACATACATAATTGGTCATTACACCCCTTCAGTCAGGATTACGGCCAATTTTATTTACTCTCAGAGAGGAATTCGATGTTCTTTTTGTGTCTGGCCTATGGTTTGAACCCTGGCTTTACTTCTAATAAGCCAACACACTACCTACTAGACTACGGCGAAGTGAAATGTTTACATGAATTTAAATTAGTCAACTCTGGTTACTTAAACCACTAAAAATGATGTCCTCCTGTTTAAAAATCTTGGTATGAATATTGATAGAGGGAGAGAGGGACCAATTTCAAATTCACAACTGAATTTAAACAACAACTTACTACTTGTCCAGTAGGTAGTGTGTTAATAGTATGTTGGTTTGACAGACGTGAGGCCGTGATTCAAATCCCGGGTCAGACATCTTGAACAAAACGAAATATGAAAAACTTCGGCGACTTCCTCTCAGCAGATTTCTGACAAAAACTCTGAGAGTAAATAAAATTGCCAAGAAAAGTTTCTCAAAATCCTTCATTCAGAGTCGACTTTAAACTGTAGGTCCCGCCACTGATTTATAAAATTAACACACACAACATAAGTGGTGTGAGACGATAGATAGATAGATAATCTCGACTGAAGGGTTGTAATGAACAATTATGTATGTATGTCTGTACTATGAACGGACAAACTTGAAAAATATAAAAAGTACGCATATGTATTGTGTGTCAATCTTTTCACAAGATAATGCACATTCAGAATGTCATCACTTATCTTACCTTTTTTTAATTAAATTTTGCAAGAGAATAGCTAAACTTGAAAAATAATCGTATTTTCTAAGTTTAAAACTCATAACATGTAAGTTTGAACAATATGTTTATGTATAAGATATTAAAGGCTCATCGGTCCACTTTTCAAAAAAAATTGAATTTTAAAATAGTTTAACAAATATTTGGGTAATCAATAATTTTGTGTGAAAAGATAAAAGAATATCGTTTTTGTCAAATAAAACAATTTTGGAGGGTTTGAGAAATATAAAAAATAGCATTTTTGATTTCTACTCAACAAAGCTCACAAAACTACACTATTGCATTAGCTGAGTGTATTTTGACTGTCGTACCTTGTAATCTGTTAACAGAATTAAAAAAAAGAAAAAAGAAAAACAAATACTTCAATATTTTAAATTTTAATTTCATTTTATTTTTTATGAGAAATGGCTACATTAAATAAGCATTTACAGTTCGTTGTCCGGTTTTCCTTTTTCTATGGTCGACTAGACGTATGAATTTAATTCTGTTTAAATAACACTAATACGTCAAGGTGGATAGTGGGCTTTATACATTATTTGTCTGTATTAACATTATAAGGCATATTTTGTAAGTGAACTGAAATAAAATTAAAACATCTGTTTTCGCAAAAATTTAGTTAAAAATAATTTTCATTAAAATTAAAGGGCAGGAGCTTATAGGCGACAAAATAAATTGCAAAATACAGACGTTGCTGCAAAAAAATTACTCTGATTTAGCACCTTAAAATACAATGAGAAATACAATGATAAGCTGAAATTCTAAAGACTAAAAAATAATGACGCAAATAAAATGAATAACTTGGTCAAGCAAAACAAAAGAAAAAATCAGACTATTTTTTTGACTGCCAGTCTCAAATTATTGTAGCAAACTAACAGCTGTACTTAATTAAATGCAAATAAATTTATCTTACACCATAAAAGCGTCAGAAAGTCACACACAGATTTGCTTCATGTGTTTTTAGAAAATAGAGGGAGAGCAAAAAATCTCAAATACTTTCCGTCGTCAAAATAGTCAGAAGAACTATAAGAAGTTCTTGCACACACAAACGATTGCAATTAAAAATCAAAATAAATTACAGAGCATTTGCTTTTAGATGCGGTTAGTAATCTTTAGAACTCATGAAGTTGCAATTTCATCTATTTAATGTAGTTACAATTAATTTACAAGTTTTACTCTCCAACTCCATAATTATTTACATGCACATGTGTTTACAATGTCCACACTCAGTACTACAGCAATACTTTTAAATGTAGATAAATAAAGAATTCACTTGAACAAAGAAAAAACAATAGTTTAAAGTAAACAATGGCTTTAATATTAAATTATATGAATAATAATAATATTAAATTACCTGAATTCACTCGCTTATTCTTCTCTTCAGTATGTTGTTACAAACAAGGATAACAATGAGGATAACTTCTCCTTTCTATTCTTGTGTTAAAAATTTTTAACACAAAAATACAACATCAACATCAACATCAATCATCAAAATACGACATCAAAATATAACTGTGATAACGTTTAAGAAAAACGATAACGGCGATAACAACAGCTACAAAATCCAATAACATATCAACAGGCAATAATTTATATTCCAGCTCCTATTTATGGTTGAATAATGACGAAAAGAAAAGGGAACCATTGGCTCCAGTCTTCTCTTTTACAAACAGTAAACGGAAGTATGTGGCAAAATTATTTGGTAGAATGAGGGATTGAATGCTAAAAATCATTGTATTTGGGGAAAGAAAAAGATTTTCCTTCCGTCTTTATTGCTGAGCACATCATAAATCCTTCAGTAATTTTCATTGAAAAACCGCTGACATTTGCATTAGCAATCGTTAAACAAGGCACAGGAGGCATAAGTTGTTGTTTTTGGTTTTTGTTTAAAAGAAAAGAAAATTTTTTATGATATCATTACACATGAAACACAACGAACATTTACTCTTGGTATTAGGAGGTTCAGGCGGTGGCCTTTAGACCTGTCTAAATTACTACTTTAGCCATAACTTGGATTATGTTGACTTTGTAGTCGTCATAGCCTAGTAAGTAATATATTGGTTTATTAGACGTGAGGCCACGTTTCAAACCCCAGGTCAGACATTTCTAACAAAACGAAATAAAAAATATTTCTTCGGCCACTTCCCATCAGCAGCTCTCAGGAAACAACTCTGAGAGTAAAATAAAATTGCCATGAAAAGTTTCTCAAAAATTTGTCGCTCGGAGCCGACTTTAAACTGTAGATCCCGCCGCTCATGTATAAAATTAACACACACAACACAAGTGGTGGAAGAAGTTAGGTTTTAATCCTGACTGAAGGGACGAATTATGTATATATGTTCTAGTACGTGCACTCTGTGGCCTTTAGGTCTACATTAGTACTTTTACGATAACTGTACTTGACTGATGGGGTGGGGTATGTTGGCCTTGAGGACCGCTGAGGTTTATGACTTACTTGGATACAATCCTATACAAAAAATAAAAAGTGTTCATTTTTGGAAGTCAATATGAATGGGAAAAATATGTTTAGTGCCACTACTTTTGCTTCTCTCAATAAATGGCCAATTCACACGACTTTGTGTCGTGTATGTTGTATTAAATACACTCGGTTGTTTGTGAACGCTCAATGCTATGCTATATTGTGTATGTCGTATTCTTCTTCATAATTTTTGGCATTCAAATAATTTGATAGCACGAAACCAACACAACTTATTAAAAACATATGAAAAAACTGTGTATAAGTGTATCGGATTTTTACATGCAAATTATCAACAACAAACATATACTGTTGTATAGTTGTCCAACAATACAATGAATACAACGATACAACGGCTTGTGTGAATTGACCAAATATTTTCAAGTTTTTTATATTGTGACATGTGTCTGAATAAGTGTTCAAATTTGTAAATAAAAATGCCTTTGGGACTACAGCTGAAAAACTGAAAAATAGCGAACATCATATATCCCTTGTGTGTATATGTTTAAGTCCTTATAAAAAAATATTATTTTTTGTTGGTTTTTCTCTAAAGGCTTTGGATACGTTTTGTGGGAGCATTTATTAGAGTAAGTGTGCCTGTAATTTGCTGTGAAAACACATTTCATCTCAAAAGGGTCAAGACGATATGAGAAAGCCTTTAAAATGACGAGGCAGCATTAAAAAAAAGGCTGTGAATGACAGACAAATAAACGTCATACAGGTTCTAAGCATGTTTAGTATTATTTTTCGTTTTATCAGGTATGAAATATTTTTAAAAATTCGCTGGTTGAAGTGATGGCTTGTTGATGTATTTGTTTTTGGTATTTTTTATTGCAACTCTTTATTCGTATTTTAGCTCTTTATCAAATACATATACCAGGTGTGCTGGTACGAAGTGAGCGTTATGATAGAAATGTTTCCTTACGGAACATTTATTGTGAATTAAACTTCATTTTTTCTTTGACATTGCAATGACATCTGTCACACATATTCGGTACACATGAAATCAGTGAATAAACAACATACAAACATATTTTTTCATCGCTTTAAAGATGGCGAATATTGTACCACAAAATTATGATTTGCCGAAGGTAATAATTTTTTGTTTTCATTTGAAGAAAAGTGTCAAAGAGACACTCCGAATGCTTGTGGAGGCATATGGTGATCATGCTCCGTTAGAAGCAACATGCAGAATATGGTTTCTATGGTTCCGAGATAGCGATTTTGATCTGAGAAGAATGCAGAATGTGGAAGTCCAGCAAAAAAATGTAAGACACCGAATTGCGAACAATATTGGCGAATGATGAAACATTCGACTAGCAAGCAACTTTCAGAAATTTGAAATACTGAAAGTTTAACTAACTATGAGAAAGAACCACAAGTCTGGAGAACGGGTGCCATATGAATTGAATGACAGTCAGATGAAAAACTGTCTATTCCTTTCGCAGTCGCCGAAGTTTTGTAGGTAGTCTGAGACGTGAGGCCACGGCTCAAACACCAGGTCAAACATCTCTAACAAAACAAAATATGAAGTAATATCTCTTCAGATTTCTCACTAAATCTCTGAGAGGAAATAAAATTGCCATGCAAAGTTTTTAGAAAATCTGTCGTTCGGAGTCGATTTTAAACTGTAGGTCCCCTCCACTTATATATAAAATCAACACACACAACATAAGTGGTGTGGGAAGATAGGTCTTAATCCTGACTGAAGGGATGGCCAATACGCCAATTATGTATGTATGTGTGTATATTTATCTTTTGAAGTTAGTAAGGAGCCGCTGGAGTAAGGCTGCCTCTAAACAAAAATTTATCAGTTAAACATAAACGATATTTGATTCCAAACTGACAACGCAACTAGCCAGGTACCAAGATTAACCATCGATTTACTGCAAAACAAATTTGGTGTCTTTTTTCTGTCCAAAAGTGGAATTTTTTGTTGCTCGTGTGAATTAACGCCTTTGGGTTACTTTTTATGGGCCTGTGTTAAGACAGATAAACCAGCAACTGTTGAAGTATAATTACAAATTTAATGGACAAAGTATTTCAAAATTGAAGTGATCGAATGGGCAATATAAGTCGTAATCACTGCGCACATGTGTTTTAATTCAATCAAACACCATGGAATTTTCCGGCAGACAGTATTTAAAAAAATTCATCCCAGCAACATTTTAGTCTTGTGTTATCACTTTCAGCTCCCAAGCACTCCATCCCAACCATCCAGTCGCACAAAAACCGTCTGAAATCCCTTTTCCACACAATTTAATTTTTTGGAAACCAACACTCAGGAGGTGACCCCTATTCATGCAGTGCATTCTGTTGGAATGCAGAAGAGATATTTTTAGGAGAAAGAAAAGAGGGGGTAGTGTTCGACAATTGTTTTAATGACCAGTGTATACCCTTCGTCACTTTTTTCGAGAATTGCTTTTTAGTCATAATTCTCACTTTCTTTTTTCTATTGTGAACAAATCATATATGATGTTAGACAATCAAAACAGCCACAATCTCTGGTGGGGATCAAACACACCCTCTCGGCCCTTGAAGTTCAGCACACTGCCAAATAACCATCGGAGTACCCTAATCATCCCGTAGAATTATTGGACTTTGACTTCAGGCCTGATACCAAATTTAGCCCATGTAGAGTATAGATGAAGGAAGTAGTTGAAGGCAGTAGTCTGGAAAAACTCAGTTTGTTGAATAGTGACAATCTTATTAAACTTTTTGATTCTTTTTTTGGCGCAAATTATTCACATTGAAAAAATTGGCACCATTGCATGCAATTACATCACATATATAACATAACATATAATTGGTCATTACAACTCTTTAACCCTGGACGGTTACTGTTCGTCCAATCGACGAAGCTCATTTACTCTCTATCATATAACTCTTTTATGTTTGACCAAATTCCTCTCTTTTTGTCAACAATGTTGGTTGATAACGAAAGCTTGTAGTGAGTAAACGTACCCTGGCCACCCATTTTTAATCCTGGATGGACAATTTTGTACAGTAAGGTTACTCTTCGTTGAAAAATTTTTTTTCGTCTACTGACTGCAAGTTTTCATTAACGCTGTTGAGGGTCAAAATGTTCATCGATTCAACGAAGAGTAACCTTAATGTACAAAAATGAAAAGCAACCGTCCAGGGTTAATCAGGATTCCAACCGAGCTTCTCATATTACCCATGTTGTGCGTGTTAATTTTATATATGAGTGGCGGGACCTATAGTTTAAAGTCGTCTCCGAATGACAGATATTTTGAGAAAATTTCATAACAATTACACTCAGCGTTTTTGCTAGAAATCTGCTGAGATAGGAAGTCTCTAAAGAAATATTTTTTCATATTTCGTGTTAATGCCTGACTTGAGGTTTTTGACCGTGTCCTCATGTCTAATAAGCCAACAGGCTACCTACTAGACTACGGTTGTAATTACAAATTTTTTTTGAAATGTCTCATTCTAACCAATATTCAAGTCGATATAGATCCTGCTATGTAGTAGTTTGTTCCTTTACTCCATACACTGATGATGTCCATTTATTTCTGCTTTTTACTGGGTTTGCGAGTATTGATCAACATTTTTGTACCATAATGTTCATAATTTTATCATTTTTTTTTTGGAAAAATCTTTGTTTTGCTCCATTTGTTTTCATTCGTTGTTATCGTGCTTTATTCTTTACACGCACACATACAAAATTCATAATCTTCGCTATTCACTTGTATACCATCCAGTTTTCCTCATATAAACTGATTACATTTTCATTGTTTCCTTATGATTGTTTAATTTTATAATTTCAACGCTTTTAATGTGCATGTTGATGCTCGTTCGTATATGGTGTTGATGTAATTGATGCTTAAAAAAATTTAATGCAACAAGGATAGTGATGGTGATGATGATAACGCTGTTTAATGATGCAATAATTTTTTGCTACCTGAAAATGCAATTAAATTTTGTTTTTACTCTTCTTGTGACTCTAACCATGATTTTTAGAACAGTATTTTGTACCACAAAAATCTCTTAAGCATTTATGAGAATATAATGACTTCTTATGCCGTGATAGGTAAGCTCTTTAAATGGTGAAAATGTTTGATTTTATTTCTCTAATCTTTAACTTTATAGTTCCAGAAAAACTGAAACCCAACCACACATTAATTCATTTTGTAAGAATCCAAAAGAAATTACTGCGTAATGTAGGAAAAATAGGTTCAGTAGTCATCTTTCATTTAGGAAAGAAGTATCGCATCTTTCATTATGTGATTCCTATCTTTAAATTAAAATAAAACAAGAAGTGTGAGAGATATAAACGAAATTTCTCATTTCTTTGAAAGATTGATGCCATTATGTGTGAAATATAATATCATTCAAACATCCCATAAGATTTCTCTAGGTGGAGAGCAGCCGAAATGTCCAAATTCCCACGACGCATAAATTAGGCTGAATTCGACCGACAGCATGTGTTTATGTTGACTTTGAGAGACGCTGGGATTTGAGGTGGTGTATGGGATTATATTATATTGTTACGTTTTTACCTTTTTAAAAATGTTTAGAATATGAGTTCGTTGATTGCAAACAAAGTAAAAACAAATATGTGTTTAGTTTCTCGTAAACTCTCTTTATTGTTTACACTACTTTTGTGTGACACCGTATGCAACTTGCACACAACAATAATTGCTTTATTCACTTTACTAATTCACACAACTATTCCCTACTCTTCTTACACTTCTGCTCGCGTAAACACTAACAACTGTTCGGTCGATCTTCAAGCCACGACTTTTTCACACGCAACTTCACACAACTTCTTACTGCCTGAATGTCTGCTTTGTCTTGCCCTTTTATATCCGCAAGCTTCAGTCTGATGAATGTTCTTGATGTCGAAGGTTCGGGTTCTCGCCTTCTCGAGAATTCTATCGCTATTTCATTGTTCTTTGTGTATCTTGCTTATGTTGTTTGTTGTTGCTTTACTTGGAACGTGTTCGATGTATTTGTTAGTGTGTATTTGTGTCGTGTATATTGTGTACACATTGCCTCTTGCTGCGATTTCGTTACCTATCTCTTTCATACTCATGGTCCTTGTTTTTGTAGCTGTTGCTTATTGTTTTCGTGTGTAATGATATTAGGTCGTTTCCACTTGTTTAAAAATATATATTGAACGGGAGTCTACTGAGATGGGTCCGTCAGTAAATGAGGGCAAAACAAAGTATATGTTATCGACAAGTAGAGACGTGCGGCGTATTGGATCTCAGATCACGGCCTATAACTATACTTTCGAGACAATCAAAAAATTTATTTATCTTGGCTCCGTTACCACCAAAACTGATGTCACTCTGGAGATCAAGCGCAGGATAACTCTTGCCAACAGGTGCTACTATGGTCTCAATAGGCAATTGAGTAGCAGAGACCTCTCCCGTACGACAAAACTAATCATCTACAAGGCGCTTATTCTACCCGTGCTTCTTTATGGCGCAGAGGCATGGACCCTATTAAGCATCGATGCAGCAGCCTTAAGAGTGTTCGAGAGAAAGTAATGCGTAAGATCTTCGGTTCAGTGCAAGTTGACGATGATTTCCACATCCGATCGAACAGTGAGCTGTATGAGCTGCTCAACGACATAGCATATTTACATCCAGCGGCTGCGCTGGCTCGGCCATGTCGTTCGAATGAAGGGGGATGCTCCGGCGAGACGGGTATTTGATGCGGGAGTCTGCGGAAATCGGCGAAGAGGACGACCTTGTCTGCGTTGGAGGGACCAAATCGAGGAAGCCCTGTCATCGATTGATGTGAGCAGCTGGCGTAGATGCGCAAAAAGCAGAGGTCCGTTAATCGGGTTCTTAATGGCCAATTACGTAAGTAAGTAAGTGTGTTGTTATATTGCGCAGTGTGATAGTTTGTAAACAAGTTTATTGTTTTGTTTTTGTAGCTTTTGTTTATAATTGTAATGTATCTAGATTCCTTTCATTTTCGTAGCAATACATTTTATAGTTGATGCATATTTATCGAACGTATATCTAACTCACTTAAGTTATAAACATGATTTTTAAAATCCTTTGAAAGATTTCTAGTCTCGTTTATTTCGATGGTAATGTTTTAAAATTAATAAAAGTCATCAGAAGCTTTGTTAAATCTGTGCCTGTTTTCATTTCCTTCAAAAAGTTGATTTCTTTCAAGAAAAAAAGACTGAAACAATTAATCACATACTCGTTCTCATACAAAGAGGAGTAAATCATTACGATTTCTGTTTCAAATTATATTTCAATTATTTCTCAGATATTCATTTCTACTTTATTTTGATGCTCAAGTTTAATTATTTCATATGAGTATAGTTTGTTGTAGTTTTCATTTGTAATTTTTTTCTTCACGAAGCACTTAAGGCCTTTTTTGTTGTTTTTCAAATCAAAAGATTTCCTAGATTATTGTTTCCGTTTTAAGAAACTGTATTTAAAAGTTAAGAATGACATGAAAAACAATTGAAAAATTCTCAAAATAAAGATAAAAATAAAGAGTACAAAAGGCCTCCAGCTTATTATGGTACAATGGAGAATATCTCTGTAAATAAAAAGACTACAGAAGATAACAGAAGACAATGATGAAAGAAACACTTTAGAATTTGAAAGTGAATCAGAAGTTACTAACGAATTAATTCTAATTTTGCTGCATTCATACAAAATCGTTCCCATTTATTGAAATAATTTTGAAAATTAGAAAAGAAGTAACGCATCTGTTAATAGACGCCTATGGTATGGAAGTAATTAAGATTCGCAGAACTAAAGAAATCATCAGAAATTTTTATTTTTTACTTTGAAGTTGTTTTTCTTTCAAATTGTGTCTTTTCGTTTGCTTAATTAAATTTATTTACCCTCCTTATTATTATTCTGAAAATTTCTAAACATTAGATGAACATTTTCTTAACATTTGCCCTTGGCAGGCATGAATAGACAAAATTTATGTTTGACTACATTGTTTTCAGGCCTTTCTAATACTAAATACTGAAAAGGGTCACAGTAATAAACCCAAACCTACAGAAGGCAAAAAACGAGAGGAAAAAAGTGTCAAAAAACTTGAAAAATATATTCACCAGAATACATAATAACAACTATCTCCCCCCCTTTCACATTTTACAGTTACTGACTGACTAATCTTTTAAGCTAAAGGGAACTCCTTAAAGTTGACATGCAGTCATCGTTGTTGCTATTGTTGTCATCCTTGTAAATACCAAATCCAAGCTAGAAAGAACGTTTAATAGGGAGTGCATAAATAAAGGTCAGTATTACCCTCTTTACGTTCGTTTGTATGGCTCTTGGTGATGTGTGGAACATTTTAATATTCACCGGTCATTCAAATAATCTCCTCATTGACCCTAATTTTCGACACATTTTTTTATTTTGTGTCATTATATTGTATTTCGAATTAAAATTGTTTACATACAGTTATTCACAATTTTTGCGCCTTTCTTGTGCCAGATAATAATAAAAAGCCAAGTTTGGCTTACAAAAAATTTTTTGCTGTAAACGCAACGCAGCAATCACAACAGTTTTGCAATTGCAACCTAAGCGTAAACTGCATGTGTATTAATTATAATAAAGGCAGCAGCGGTAAATCATAAGCAAAACAGATAAAAAAACGTTCTTTCGCGTTATATTTCATACATCTCTTTTGTAAAGCTTTTATTTAATGCATGTTATTGTGTATTAACAGCATTAATCTTCGCATTGTCAGCACATCTTCGCACTGTGAACACTAATTCTCTCATTGCTGCAAATAAAAATATAAACTAGCCTAAAAGCAAAGCAGCAGAATCTATGGTTGGTGTCGCGCTGCCTTTAAAATAATCACTTTCATATACGCCCATGTATTCTATTTTTGAGAGCTTGGTGAGTTTTCTATGTCGCGTGTATTGTGTTTGTAGCATATGTAGTTAGAGGTTTGCAGATAATCAAACAAAATGAAGTCAATAATCGTGGATGTCAATAATAATTAAAATTTAAACAGAATTAGGTCTAATCTAAACTAAAAATCAGTTGTTTTATAGTATTTTATTACTTTAGTTTATCCGAATCCTATTGGAGATGGCATTGGTCTCTACGGGAAATTCTATTCGATCAGAATACTTCTCATTCTCTCATTTTTGCAAACAACGTTTTTCAAATTGTTGCAGTGACTTTGTAACGCTTAAAACATAATTCTAGGAAGCACGATCGCCCAAAGTCTCAGAGTTAAACATTTGACCATACGTGGTGATTTTAACATCTGATGAAGTATGAAAAATACTCTAGCAATTGGATGTATACCAGGAAGGTAGAGCCAAACAGACCTAATTTTAAAACTGCTTAGCTGAAGTTGAATAAGACACACAGTCTGGAACACGTCTCAATGCGGTACTAGATTTAATATCGTATAGTAATGAAGACAATAGCGAGACTATACTTTTGGTTACAGCAGGCAGGTATAATACAAGATTCAATGAGCAGCTTGACTGAGCCAGTAAGAACACGTCTCACTGCGGCGCTAGATATATGTAAGATCGTATAGTAATGAAGACAAGACGTAAGGAGACTATGACTTGGGTATAACACGAAGTTCTATGTGAATATGGAATAGTTAACACCTTTACGTTAAATATCTCCCAGACGGGACAAAAAACCCTATAACCTAAGCTATTTCAAGAATTTGCTTCTATAAGGTTGAAAGAAAAAGGAAGGCAGATATGCTCAATGAAACAGAAGATAGATAGATAGCGATAAGCATATATCTGTGTAGTAATTGTGGGAACCATGTGCCTGTCTCCACTATAGAACCAAGGAACATTTTATTAAAAGTTAAAGCGCTCCAAGCCTGAAATGTATGCCGTGATAACAAAATTGAATCACGATAACACATATTTGATTAACGCATATCAGAAGAAAATACATGGGTGTCTATAAAGTTCTAGGCATGAATTTATATTTACTGATCCCAATGGTAGTCGTGGTGTTAATTAGGATAACAGCATTGGGAGAGACGATGTAGTACAGCGCAGTATTGTCTCCATCAAATATAGTTTGAATACAGTGAGGATTTGATGGGATGAACATGTTTTAAGTTTTGTAGGCGAGTAGCAAAACGTCATTGGTAATGGATAGATCTGGCCTGCTATTCTGGCAGAAGATGTTACACAATAATGCCGGTAAAAAGCACCTCTTTCGTACTCCTGTGTTTATTCTAATAGGCTCACTCAGCAACCGCCACCGGCTTGTAAGACATCGATGGAGATCCTTAATATTGCTGATTAGGTCACCCAAAATTTTCTGGGATTAAAGTGCGTTTCAAATACAAAACCAATAAAGACGAGATATCCGAAGACCAGAAACTCAATGCTTTAAAACATACACTTTTTAAGAAGTCACGGCAGCCATGGCTTCTATATCAGGCTGAATTTGACCGATGGCATTAGTTATGTTAGCTTTGAATGCCGCTGTGGTTTATGCTTTATTCGCACACACCTATGACTTCAGAACACCCCTTAAGAAGAAGTCTAACTTGATCTAAACGCACAATCTCAGTGGTTATCTCCGTGTGAGATAGCCATGCCGTCAAATCACCCGTGCCTGCATATTCTCACGGACAACGGCGATGTTTACACTTCATCGACGTACGGGTGAAGAAATAAGAGTCAGTTGCTAACAGCTGTAAAGCTTATTCAGTGAAGACATGTCACGTAAAATGGATGAAGCATGTGGTACACCCATTTTGATAAAACAATTTTATTATTTGCACGTGCTGTTGAATCCGTCAATGGTGATTTGGCATTACAGAATGAATAACCGACATCTAATTTAAAAATTTGTTAAAATTTTGTCATTCCATGTTGTTTGTTTTCTGTCATTATTTTGTTGAAGCTACCATTCCACAAAGAAAAAGTGTGATTAGAGTCCTCAAAGAATTCCAGTTTATATTTTGTGATATTTTGTTCTTCCTTAATTCATTTTTAATTGATTTTTTAGATTTCAGTTTTTATTCCATTCATTTTCGAGTTGTAGTGCTTTTATTGCTGTTGTTGTTTCAAGTTTATGACAAAGTTCCATATTTTTTGCTTCTAAGTCCCCCTCTAAATATGTATTGAATTTTAGAAGTGGGACAGTGTAGTCCACCTGTCCCTCGTTTTGCACGATAGATAGGTTCCTGAGAAAATCGTGTAAATCGAATTCAAAAAAATTTGTATGGCAAATCTTGTAAATCGAAAAAATTACAAAAACTGGTATATGTATATAGTATTTTTTTAATATAATTTTATTTGTTTTAATGTGAATAACGTAACAAAGCAAACAAAAGAAAACAATTGCATATTATTTAACAACCAAAATAGTTATAAAATTCATAATATTTAAAAATTAAATGCAGTACAAATAAGAGAAAACACAAAAATATACATATAAAAATGTTATTTGCAAAAAATCAATACTTTAACTGTTAAGCAAAAAAATAAGTTATATTCAACCAATTTCAGTATGTATATGTACCTACATATATTTATTCGACATCACTTTCTTCGACAACTAATCGGTTCTTCGGTTGGTGACGAATCATCGCTCGATACCTCAATATTTTCTGGTTCGATGTGGGAACGTGGGGATTTTGATATATATTTAGTTAAAAGTATTTGTGAGGAATTTTTGTTTAATTCTTTATATACCTCCCGATATTGGGCCAAGCCTTGAGAAATTTATTTTTAAGACTTAAGAGCTCTTTCAACATTTGGATCATATTGTAGAAAATGATTTCCTAATTTTCGGCCTAATTCAAGACCTTCAGAAATATTTTGTGATGTCATTTCAACGATTTTGAGCCATCTTCATCAGACTCATTATTTTCATCAGTCATAGTTCATCTATATCCAATTCTTTGTCAACCATTAGTTCAAAAATATCTCCCTCAGCAAAGTCAACAAAACCTTCACCTTCAATTGTTCGTGCTAAATCAATTATTTGTGTTCGTTCATGTTCTAAAAGATCACCAGAATTATTATTCTCACATATTCCGATTCATAATTTTGTCCAGCATCCCTTAAGCAGAATCATTACTACTACTACAGAAAATTGTTATACGATCTTTAGCAGCTTTATGACCACTTTCAACTTTTTGAGCTTTTGATAAAAAGGTTCTTTCAGGCATTTTTTCCCAAAATAGACCCGTTTCGTTTGCATTAAAGACTTGGTCAGGAGTGTAAAAATTAACAGTAATAATTTCAGAAAATTTTGCGGGATATTCTTTTGCAGCATGAATATGTATCTGCCGATGCTTGTGCACCTTTTAATTTTTAATTCCCTTTTTAATGCCATTATTAATGTTGCCAGATTAATATTTATTATCCGTATTTTTAATAAAATAGTTAAATATCAGTAAATAAATGTTGTTTTAGTTATTTGCTTACTATAAATTGTGTCAAAAGCTTGTTTTCATTTAAATAAAAAATCGTGCAAAACGACGTATTTTTCATCCCTCGATTTGCACGAGAAATAAAAAAATCGTGTGAAATCGATATCGTGCAAAATAAGTATCGTGCAAAACGAGGGATAGCTGTACATCAAATAATCATTTTGAAAACAAAAGTATATTTGAATGTAAATTGTAGTAAAAATGTATTCCTTTTTGTGTGTCCAATAAATTTGTATTTCTTTGTTTATATTTTTGATTTGAATTCTAAATACGAAAAAAAAAATTTTAAATTTTTGTTAAGAGTTTTCACAGGATGTGGTACTAATTCCTTATCAATCAAAGGCTTTCTATAAAAGTATTGGTAAAAGACATTTTTCTAAAGGGAACACAAAATTGATAGACATTGAAAATAATTCTTGAATTCTTTTAACATACATACTTACATGCATACATAATTGGTCAATAAAGGGTCATAGGCCCTTCAGTCAAGATTACGACCCAGATTCTCTTACCACTTATGTTGTGTGTGTTAATTTTATACATGAGTGGTGGGACCTACAATATATTTCTTCGGCGACTTCCTCTCAGCAGATTTGTGGCAAAAACTCTGTGAGCAAATAAAATTGCCATTAAAAGTTTCTCAAAAATCTGTCGTTCGGAGTCGACTTTAAACTGTAGGTTCCACCACTCACGTATAAAATTAACACACCCAACATTGTAGTGTGTTAGACTAGTCGAAATTACCATACCCTTTGTATGTAACTTAATATCAACACATTCTTGTTGATATTGTCCACACTGCATAAATGTTGGGTCAGCGTGTATTATGCTGTCTCAGCATATTCCCACCAAATACATAGTGTGTTACAACTAAAGATATTTAGCATACATTTAGTTTTTTTTAGTAGAAGTCGCCGTGGTCTAGCAGGTAGTGTGTTGGCTTATTAGACGAAAAGCCAGGGTTCGAGACCCAGGCCAGACATCAAAATCAAATACAAAAAGTATTTTTTCGGCGTCTTCCTATCAGCAGATTTCTGGCAAAAACTTTGAGAGTAAATAAAATTGCCATGAAAAGTTTCTCAAAAATCTTTCGTTCGGAGTCGACTTTAAACTGTAGGTCCCGCCACTCATGTATAAAATTAACACACACAACATAAGTGGTGTGAGAAACTAGGTCGTAATCCTGACTGAAGGGTTGTAATGACCAATTATGTATGTATGTTAGTTTTTAGTAATTAAGTATAATTATGACCGAAGAAGGTAACAGCCGCTTGAGCGAAAGTGAAATAAAATTAATAGTAACTGAAGTATGTGTTTTTTATTATTTTTTTTTTATTTATTTTATTTTATTTATTTATTTTATTGCATATCACATACAATAAGAAATTAATCTTTTAAATTACAGTATGTGATTACATAATATATTATTATTACAACATAAGTGGTGTGACTGAACGGTTGTAATGACCAATTATGTATATATGTATGTATAAAAACATCTCCTTCATGCATATTTTGACAATGGATGACCATGGATGAAATATTTTTCCATTATTTCACACCAGAATCAGAAAAGTTGTCATCTGAGTGGACTGTACGTAAGGTTTGATATGTATGTCCATTGACTTTCTTGAAAAGGGAAAAACCATCTTATTATTGGAGCAATGGAGCTTCGTTAACCTACAAACTTTTTACTTTAACTGCTAAATATTCCTTTCGGCCTACATTCTAAAGCCATGCTTGCTTTACTGACTTTCTATTGCCTTTCATAGGATATGTCTTAATCATTGCATTTTCTGCATTTTATTTATTTATTTTCTCTTTGAATAGTTACGATATAAAGTTAAAATATACTACATACACTGCGAATGCCTAGGTTAGGTTTAGGTCGGAGTGGTAGCTGTGATATCACAAAGCTCACTTCAGCACGCATATCGGCCCGTTGTGACGCCACTGGTAAACGCAGTCCCTTTACTGACCAAGTTCCACTAAAGTCAGGAACGAGGAAGAAGTTGGTTAGCACAAGGGCTGCACATCAAAAGCAAGACTACCCTACACTGGAAAACCAGCCAGAAAGTATGATGAACGAAGCAATATCCTTGATGTCAATAGATGATAGCTCCGTCAAACTGACAAGAAATGGGGAGCTAAATAACCTATATCTACACCTAGCAAGAGACGGGCACTGACAGAGAAAGTGGATAACGGATCTGCATCCACGGCAGAAGTCGTTAAATAGGAGCCTCATTCTTTCCGCGTGTCTACCCATAACGCAATGACCTATAAGCATGGCAACTGCGACTGAGGTGACGTTACGACCAAGACCAAGTAATTGGTTGGTACGCCTTCTATCCATCAAGGGCCAAGGGAGTCTAGCGCTGGAGCAGGACTCCTCATTGATCGAGGATAGGTTGGCGAAAGAATTTCAGCGCAATATACTTGACCGAGGCAAGTGGCATATCCAATTCAATTGAAGAGGAATGTTCCTGTGCCCTGGGACTCACACCAGTGAGGCACTGGTGAAGCGCCCAGAAAGAAGGTCGAGACAGCGCGACATTCCCTAACGATCCTAGAGTTATTCACGAAACCCGATAGAGATTTTATCGCGGCCTGACTATCAGAAAAAACCGAGACGCGAGTGAAAGGAGCACCGTTGATGATGATCCATTGAGCGGCCGGGTAAATTGCCGTCACCTCCGCCTGAAACACGCTGTAGTAGTCCGGCAGATTGAGAAGTTGCATGTTGAGGAGGCCAAATGAGCAGCGTGGACGTTGCATGTGATGCCAGGGTTGTTATCAACAAAAACGATGTAATAAACATTGATAAACATTGATTTTCTTGAAAAGGAAAAACCATCCTATTATTAGATTGATATGATTAACCTACAAACTTTTCACTCTACATGCTAAATATTTCTCTCGTTCTACATTCTAGATCTATGCTTGGTCGACTGACCTTCATTCGTCATTCTTAGTATATGTCTTATTCATAGCACTTTCTATGCTTCATTTATTTATTTTCTCTTTTACTTAACTCCGGTAGTTTTCATAGGTTACGGTATAAAGTCCCAATATGTTACATACACTGCGAAGACTTTTATTTATAAATACATGAACCGCTGGGCGATTCATTGTAGAGCAATGTTTTAGTTCTATACAAAAGACTGAGTCTTTTCGTGACATACAACCAGCTTTACAAAAATATTTTTTTATTAGTGTTATCAGTAACTGCCAACTTTCGAAATAGTCTAGTAGGTAGATTGTTGGCTTATTAGACGTGAGGCCACGGTTCAAACCCCAGGTCTGACATCAAAACGAAATATGAAAAATATTTCTTAGGCGACTTCCTTTCAGCAGATTTCTGACAAAAACTCTGAAAGTAAATAAAATTGCCATGAAAAGCTTCTCAAAAATCTGTAGTTCCTAGTCAACTTTAAACTGTAGGAAGTAGAATGCTGTGTGGAATGTGTATCGGCGTGACAGTTTGGAACTTATTGAGGAAATAATGAATAAGAGAGAATACTTAAACATACCTTAACTTAAGTGCAGAAGAATTAGGGATTTGTAATTGTTATTACTGTTATCATATTAATGAACCCAATCATACTGTAGCTAATGTGAAAATGTGAAGTATTTAATACTCTTCCACAAAGCCACAATATGACTCCAAGAGAGTTTTTAAAGAATCCTTTAGAAAATGGGATGCGTAGTCGCTAAATCTCAAACAAAAGTCAACTGAAGAACTTACTTAAGAATAAGTGACAGCAAATATGAACGGAAAAGACATAAAAAACTGATGTATTTAATGCCAAATAGGTTAAATGGAGTGCTTGACCTTAAGGGATATTGGGTATAACATTTTAATACAATGGATCTTTGAATATCAAATTTAATTTCTTTACTTCCTGGGGGTAGTTACAAAGTTTATTTTTGCTTCTTTATAATGTAAATACAAGAACTTTAGTGTTACTCAAAATTTAAAAAATTGTTAAAATATATCGGGGTATCTTAATGTATGCCGTACACTGTAAATGTATTAATGGCAGTGCTTTAAAAAGCATTGGATTCGGAGCAAATGAGTTTTTCCCAATTATTTTGATGTTACTAAATAAATTTTTATTTAAATTTAAGTTAATTTAACTAATTTAATAAAATCCACCCTCGTATTCACAGCTAACGTTTTAATTTATCCAGTGAATGAATCATGATTCATTTCTGGTTGCAATTTCATTACCAAAAATCTGCTTCAATAATTTATAAGCCGCTTGCTGTAATCCATCACAGAAGAATGCGTGATAAATATTCACACCTTCCACCCTTTCGGTTTGCAGAACAATTCATGAAAGAATTACGAGTGAAAAGTACACGAAATTCAATCAAATTAATATAATTAAGCTCTTCTTACACCACATAAGTAATTAAAATTTGGGTTGAAATGGACATCGACAATGAAGTGAAGAACAATTGAGAGGGTTTCGAGTAAAACAAAAAATATTTTGTGAGGCTTGTGTGCAGCAATAAACCATAATTTGCTGTCAGTTCTGTTTATTGTGTTTAAAGCATTAACGTTAACAAATAGTTCCAATTGTATTATATCCGCTCAGGCATTTGAAATTAAAAATTTTAGGGATTGCAATTCAACTAAATTCTCTGCGAATAAATCGATCGATAGTAATCGAATTAATAGAAAATGGAAACAACACTAAATATTTTTGTTCAATGCGTAGTGTAATATAATTTTGTATATATACATATATATACTTACATATTGCATAATAAATCTATCAATTACATTTATTTATTTATATGCAATAAACTTACCTACACTGAGCACCAAAAGTGAGTAAACACCACTGAAATAATTCATTTTCTTAGGATAGCAAGAAAAGTAAATGAGAATAGTCGAATAAATTTCCAAAAATAAAAACGTTTATTTATTACTTATAAAATGTTAAAACAAAAACAACAATTCATGATAATCTATCTTTTTTTATACTTAAGAACAAAACTGTTTTATACTTAAGAACAAAAGTGTTGACTCACTTATGGTGCTCAGTGTATGTATTATATACATATTGCGACTATGAAATATATATGTACATGCATAATTTTAATATACGTAAAAGTATCTATTAAAATACAATTTGGATGTAATAGATATTAATTTATGTTGAATTCAATTCAACATTTTAGTCCATAAGTCCATAAATAAATACACGATTATTTAAGTAAATATGTATGCTCTCACATGCATATAGTATGTACATATGTATTTTTGTATAAATATGAAATACTCTTAATTCGGAATGATTTTTAAACGTTGCATTTACATTTAAAATCATATTAAATTTCATAATATTATCGAACATATTGCACAAAAGAACTAAAAATTTAATTCATTGCATTGAATGTTATAAGGGAGTTCTGTTTAACCCTTATGTCAACAGATACATACCCAGATATGTTTTGTGTTTTAAATCGCCGTATCTTAGGAAATAATAACTGTATTAACCTGAAATTTCCTGATATCCTCTCTAGTAGTGTTTTCTATCTTATTCCTAGACTTGAGTAAAAATGGCGGATGGGGGTCAAAGATGTCGCAATTTTTTGATGCCTATCTCTTACGTCAACAGTTGCATACATGGGTATGTATAATGGAATATATGAAAATATTTTGATATTAATTTTCAAGCTCTTAATAATAAGATTAAAATTCAATCAAATATAGGAAGACATAAAAAATATTAAATGCTAATTCTTCCTAAATGTATTTATTACATTGCGGCATATAACTTGAATTAGCGGCACACACGTGCTTGTTGCATAACGTGCAGGATTTGCTGGTTGGCCGACGTTTTGTACATAAGTGGCAATTACCTTCTACTTTCATTCGACCAGTGTTGTCAGGTTCTTCCACGTTTTTATCTGCAGCACCTCTTACGCTCTAAGATTCCCCACATATGGCTTCAATAGCATTGCGTATGGAAAATATTTTTGTAAAATGTTTATTTTTATCTCCGTTTTCTCTTTCCGGCTTCACCAGTTGTTCGCTGAGGCTGTGTAGGAACATTCTACGGCAGCTTGTGGAAACTTTCAACATTGGGTTATTCGCAACGTAAATTATGGACAACGAGGTCTAGTATATTGTAGAATAAAGCCAAGGGCCATCTATTTGTTCGTCTGCTTGTTCAATATTCTATCCATACTATCGACGCCACCTTTATATTTGTTGTAATCTCGCTTTTTCTTTGGTCCTTGCACTTCGTATGAATAACGCAAGAAATATAACAGACCTTTTTTTGGTGTGAGAGCATAAGAGAATATTGTTACTGAAAATGTAGTTAACTCTACTTCCCGTCCTTTAGATAAAGTGAAATATAGTGGTAAAAACACTCGTCTTCTTTTCACTGTACCTAACATTGATAAACTGCTGTCCATCATTAAACTTTTCGCTACGTTATATGTTGTGAAGAAATTATCACAAACAATATTCCGTCCAGTTCCACGAAAATGATTGACGAACAAGTCCTCCACTACCCTCTTGCCTACGTTTTTTTCCCCGGATGCCAGCAATCCAGTATAAATTTGTCCCTTCATTGGATAGGATGAAACGGAGTCAAATACCTGCCATACTTTAATTCCGTAATGGGCGGATTTCGATGGTATGTATTGGGTAAATCCGGTACCACGTTTGGACCTGCTACGTAATTGCTGCGTAGATTATCATTCAGTATTAAAAATAAGTTCGTTATTGCTGCAGCTTTGTCGGTTTTTACGCTGTTGACGTGTGTTTCCGTTGTCGAAAAGTATAAAGCGGCTTATATCCCAAAAACGCCGCACGCTCATGGGAGATCGATATAAGGGATGTGAGGTCGTTATCCATAAGTCTTTAGTATGTACGTAACCAGAGGGCGTAACACCACCCAACAAGTAAGTAAAACCAAATCAACACAAAATACGCAACAAAATAAATTCCATATAAAATGTATTAATATACCCGGGTATGCTTCTGTTGACGTAAGTATATTTTTTTATTTGTTGACATAAAGGTTAATAGGAAACATTCGTTAGAATAATGAGTTGATTCGCACTTCGATTTTATGCTAATGCTTATAACAAATAGGAATTAAGACCAAAAATGCCAGAATCGATCTTAATTTAACCTTTTTGTCTTACATGTTACTTTCTTATTTAATTGATCATTACAAGCTTTTAGTCAGGATTATGACCTAGCTTCTCATATGCTTGTGTTAATATTATGAATGAGTGGCGGTATCTACAGTTTAAAGTTGACAACGAACGAAAAGATTTTAAGAAAATTTGCATTGCAATCTTATTAACTCACCGAGTTGTTGCCAGAAATCTACTGAAAGGAAGTTGCCGAAAAAATATTTTTTTATAATTCGATATATTCGAAAAGTCTTAGCTGGGGCTTAAACCGCGGCCTCATCCCTTATAAGCTAACACTCTACTTAATAGAATAAACACGGTTTTCACAAAAGCCCAAAGAAAAAAACCACACGACGTTAATTAACATGATATTGGTGACCAATTTGTAGCCGCCGTAGTAAAGTAGGTAGTGTGTTGGCTTATTAGACATAGTTCGAGCCCCAGGCCAGACATAAAACAAAAAGTATTTCTTTGTCAACTCCTCTCAGCAGATTTCTCGCATAAACTCTGAGAGTAAATAAGATTCCCCTGAAAAGTTTCTCAAAAAATTCTGTCTTTCGGAGTCAACTTTAAACTGCAGGTCCCGCCACTCATGTATAAAATTAAAAGACACAATATAAGTGGTGTGAGAAACTAGGTCGTAATCCTGAATGAAGGGTTGTAATGACCAATTATACATATATGATGACCGGTTGACATTAGAATGTCAGGATAGAATTTGAATGTAAAACATGCGGTGAGGCAGGTGATCCGCTTTACTGAAACCACAGTAGGTTAGGTTATTAAGGTGTCGTCTCATTATATCCACAGTCCTACGGCTACGCGTACTGGTACATTGTGACTCTTCATAAAGAACAAAGGAAACTAATGAAGAAGCCAAAACAGAAAAACCACAAAATTCATTCAAGTTCCTGCTAAAGATATCCCTTTAGTTAGTTAATCCCCGTCTAGAAACACAATTCCTGAACAAATCGATTACCTAATCATCTCTGCCTACATACGTACCTGCATAAAAGGACACTGTCATAAAATATAATCCACCGTTTCCTTTGCTCGTTCTGCATTTTTAATAATCAAAGTAAACATGTGTGGCAGCTGCCAACTTACACAAAAAATTATTCTGCTACTGATACACTGTTTATTATGCTATTCTGTAGTATTAGTTAGATAATTCGTCTGGAGTCGCTCATTTCGATTGTGTTTTGCACAAAACTTAAATGTGTTTAATTTTATTTGTTGGAAGAAATTGATGGTTGTAGTACAAAAGAAAACTAAATAACTCTTACTGGCTTAACTTTATTTAGAAAATTATTTTCAAACAATATTATCTCCTGAGATTGAAACATAAACAAAAACAAACGACAATAATAGAAACAAAGAAAAGCAAAATGTTTATAGCCATCACTGGGATTAAAGAAAAGTTTTGATTTTGTTTTCCTTTTTTGTGTCCGGGTTTAAGAGAAATAAAAACTGTCAACATCATCAATAAACCGTCAACAGAAATACAAAAAAACACACAAAATATTAAAAGGAAAAGAATATTTCCTCATCACCGACCTTGTTATCATCTTCATTATTGATTTATCCTTCAAGATAAGCATGGAATATGAAACTTAAATATATATGGAGAAAAGGACCATAAGTCCCTTTGTATTCATGTGGCGAAAATACTTACACTTCTGTATGTATGACTATAGTAATTAGGTCAGTTTCTAATGAAAATTTTTGACGAAAAATAATCTATCAGGGATGTTAAATTTAAAAAATGAGTGACGAACTAAAATAAAAATAACTTTGTGTATAGTTTTAGATAAATTCTTTATTGTTCGCACAATTCCGTGTGCCACTGTTCACAACTTGATGTAAACAACAACAATTGTGGCGTTTGTTATTCTTCTTTACACTCTTTTGCGTAAACAATAACAATTGCTCGACAGATCTTTATAACAGATATCTTTAAACCACGATTATTCTCTTTAAATACTGCTCGTCTTTACTCAAGACTGACTGAACTTTTACTGACTCAGTTGCCTGTTTGGTCTTGCATTTTATATGGCAACGTAAACAATCTGATGAATGTTCTTCAAGGCACAAAATACACAGAATGGAAACTAGAGTTTGACAGTTAACCTTCCATTGAGAAAGAGACAGCAAATATTACCAAAAAGTATTTCAGTCCCTCTCTGTTTATTTATGTTTTTTTAGTTTTCGGGGTGGGTTTTTTATTTTGGCGAGAGTTAATAAAAATGTAATTTTTGTCTAAAACTATTAATAAATAATTTATTTTATTGATTTATTATTATAATGATTGTTTTTCTGATGCAACAAGACAAGACAAATTATCTTATAAATTACAGCACCAGAATCAAATAAGTTACATAATACATTGAAATTATATTAATCAAAAAAAATTATATTAATCAAAAAAATAAACAAAAGAATAAATAAGAGGTAATATAACAAAGTCAAATGAAAATTGAAACGATAAATTTATGAATTTTTGTAATAATTCCTTAACAAGCTTTTAAATCGCACTGCGGTGCTAGTAAATTGAATATTTGGGGGGAGATGGTTCCAGAGATAAATGGTATATATATAAAACTGGTGAAAAGAAGCACTCTTTCGGTATTTGAATAATAAAAACAACTAACAACAATAACAACTTTTTCTTTCAAGAAATTAAAAAATATTGGCAACTTTCAGCAAGAAAAATTTTTTATGAGTAGTACGTCTTATTTTGATCACGATATATTCAGCTTCTTACTTACCTTTTGCACAAGAAACTATATTCATTGTGACCAAAAACTACACACATTTCGATTAATAATTAAATATTGAAGAATCTTTAAACTTTTCATTGAAGAAATTAAAAAATATTCCAAATTTTCCCTTTTTTAACACAAAATAAATGTTTATTTACATTTAGTTTTTCTACTTTAACCGCTAGTTTTCACTCTGTATATCTGTTGCTACTTGATTCGCAAAACATTAAAATATTTTTTTTCTCCCTCTACGCTTTGAGCGTTTTTTAAACGTCAAAGGTTTCGATTCTGTGTGTTTTGTGCGTCAAGGTGAATGTTCGGCGAAGTCACGAATCTCTCGTGATCTCTGTAAATGTGAACATCGTTGTCTCATTATTGTTGTTTGTGTATTTTTGTTTACATTTATTCTTGTTTTTCAATGTTTGTTGTTGCATTTTTGTTTACTTGTTTATCACTTTTTTATACTGGTGTTCCGTTGGTGTATTTTTGTTTACTTGTTTATCATGCAAACAAGTTCATTGTTTTGGTTTTTGTAGCTTTTGTTTACAATTTAAACGATGTGAAAGCAAAACACCATTTCCATTTTCGTAACAATATACTGTGTGAACTGACTGGTGATTATCTACTAACTTTCATTAGAAGGAAAGTTATGCAAGAATGTTATACGATTTATCAAAAGTTATCAAGTAATGAAAGTAAATTTGCGAGTGTTTCCCAGCTTCCTTCAGCTACTGCGTCGCAGTGTCTCTATTAAATGATATAAAATATAAAATTTTCACGAAACAATACTACTATTACCCTAATATATGTACATATATACATTGGACAACAAAAGTCTATGCCCCCAATATATGCATGCGATTTCATGAATTTTACACAATAATTGATGTTTTATATTTATTTCATTAGGAGTCCATTAGAAAGGGTTACGTAGTAGCTAAACCTAAAACAGAAACTAACTAAAAAACTTGCTCCTGACTGCATGCTGTCAATTATTTTGCTGTATACTGTACGTATACCATATTTTTATATTTCGCAACAAATACCAACATAATATACATACAAATAAAAGAGAGAAATTCATAATGTAACCATTAAAGTCATCAGTATGGTGTGTAAAAAAAGAGCGAAATTTGGTCAAACATAAAAGAATTACATGATAAAGAGTAAATGAGCTTCGTCGATTCGACAAACAGTAACCATTCAGGGTTAAAGTGTTCGTCGATTCAACGAAGAGTAACTTTAATGTATAAAAATGAAGAGTAACCGTCCAGGGTTAAGCGATATATACAAGGAGACTTTGTCTTGTGATTCAAAATTTGTCTGAAGTGCTTTCTACTCTTAAATGAATAGCGAGTTTATGCTGAATTAATATTTATTCGAGTTCTGATTACTAAACTGGTTAAGGTCTTACAAAATGGTTTTAAGTCCTCTTGAGTCTCTGAATCTTCTAAGGAATGAGAAACTAACATATGGCAATTTAGATTCTGTGAAGCTCTGTATATCCAGTAGTTTCTGAAGATTAATTTTCTAAATTTCTTTTGAAAAATAAGTTTCAGGACTTAATGGCTACCAAGAGAAGTATTTTATTAGTATGGTAGGGGGAAAAGTTATTGTAATTTTTATAAGCCTTGGAATCATTTAAAAATGTGAAGTACTTTTAACAGTAAGAAAAATTACAAGACTTTAAAAAATCTTAAACTTTAGAAAAATGCGAATGTCATTTTCTGCAATTGTGAGAAATTTTAAGAGGCTTGAATGAAGGCTACTTTACACACCATTTAACTCCGAAAATATGTTTCTCTTTAACCAAATGTCTCCAACTTAGTAAACAATTATATTTTTACAAATTGTTGTAATAATATTGGAGATAATAAATCGATAATATTGTTTCAAATTGTTTCTTGTAGCGTGTTAATTTACTTTTATAAAGCACTATACGTTTGGTAAAGATATTACGAACAGAGTTGATATGCAAAATTTTTTGAAAAAGAATTTGTGAAGTATTAAAAACATAATTAAAAATAAAACAATTTTGTAAGATAAGGAAGAATCTATTGGAACATATGTATGTACATCCCAATGTGATTTAACGTTCGTCGATCTCTGAACAAATTATGTACTTCCAATCGCTATTTGCTAATTTATTTAAATAAATCCTTGATTTGCCATGTGTACCGATATGAAGTAAGAGTTTTTTTTTTATAACTAAGGAGTATTCTTAAATGAGAAATTAAAAACATGTTATTCTAAATAATGGTCATTGCAGGCTACTTACATACTTAATTGGCCATTAACAACCCGATTAACGGATTTCGGCCTGCCGCAACACATCCATCCAGGCGCATCTGCTTCTTGCGCGCCTACGCAAGTTGGCGCTTGCCTTTGTTCTTCCGATGGCAATACTAGAAGCTATACTCGAATTTTTAAAATAGTCTGAAACGACAAGTGATATATTATCCTCAACTACGAGATTATTTAGGAGTTGTAATTTTTCAACTTTTAAGTGGTTAAAAAGGAATAAAATACAGAAAAATCATCACAGGTATTCGAAAGTAACTTAAAAATATAATAATTTACTCCTTGTTTTTACTAACATACATTTCCAATAGAAGCAATTGCAATGTAAATACTAAGCTTAAAGTGGCTTATAATTTAGTAAAGTAAAGAATATGATGTAAATTTATAATTTTTAAAAATCGCCAAAATATGGGCATAAATCCACAGCAGCCATATAAATGAAATAAAAATCCATTTCCAACCAGAGCAGTTGTAGTTCACAGCAAAACAATAAATTTATCAAAATTTTAAAATATCTTTGTTTTATAACATTTTTAAATTTAAACTTTTAGATCGTCAACCCACTATATTTGCTCACATTATGCTCATATCTAATACAATGTAAAATTCATAATGCAGAGAACATATGTGACGTATGAGTTATATTTAATTCCATTAATTTCATACATGACAAAATCGAAGTTTTTTTACTGCATACTTTTCAGGGTCTCTATTCTAGTACATGTAATATGATGCGTATGAGTAATATATTTCAAATACAATTAAAAAGAAAGTATACCCCATAAAATTGGAATTAAGCTACATACATGATTTTTCGATTCTAAGCTATAATCTAGTAGGTAATAAATACATCATGACCTTTATCTTCATAGTCTGTATCTTAAATATCTTCACCGTTTTTGTTTTATTGCTTTTTTAAATTTAAATTTTAAATGGCCCAGCGCGTCTAAATGTCTCCTGCCAGAAGTGAATATGCTGCCGGTGACTATCCATCTCCCAATCTAATAAATATTCACTCACAAAGCTATAAAGTCTCAAACGCTCCAAACGCTTCCTATTTAGTTTAAATAAAGGAAAGTGTGTGTTAGATATCACTGATATTTTTTATTCATTTGAAAAAGCAATTATGTGTTTCGTTTAAAGTCCATGACAGAGTTTTTTCTGGGTGGATCAAATTCAAAACGTCTAATTTTCCATGATATCAGGTCAAGTTTTATTGATGGCATGGGTTATGTTAGGTTTGATAACATCTGTAGTTTGGTGGCTTATTCGCATACAACTGCAACTCAAGAAAACCCCTCAAGCTAGCTAAGGTCGCCTGCGCGTGTGATTAACATGCCTTCAAATCGCTTGTGCATGATATCCAACGTGGCATGAGCTGTGCGACATATAGCGTCGTTCTGTTGAAACCATTTGCCGCTGGTGGCCAGATCATATAATTCAAGCCAAATAAATTTTGTAATCATTGGCTTATAGTGCTCACCGCTTTCTCATAGAAATATGGACCAACCCAAAATACAAACCAAACTGTAAGTTTTTCGAGATTTATTTATTTATTTATTATATTTATTATTTATTTATTATAAATGTATTTTTCAATGAATACGTGAACTATTTTTGAATGTTCCAGAATTGCACACATATGGCAATAATCTGATAAGAATGTTTTTGCGAAGTATTTGCTTTTCATTACAATATATTTTGTTGCTTTTTTTTAAATTGAACGATTTGATATTTGTTTTCATACGTGTGGTACCACTAGCATAGAAATAATGTGCTGCCAGAACAAAAAAATCCAAAAGTCGTCAAAATAAGGGCATAAATCGTCAAATCGTCAATATGATATTTTTGAAGCTCAAAATCGTCAAAACGACGATAAATCGTCAAATCTGGCAGCTATTCTCTTGACACCGAACACATTTCAATTGATAACACTGTGAAATCAATTTTAATCCTGATTCTTATTAACAAAGATGAATTCCAGTATGCTTATCATGAAGTTTTTATTTCAAGTTTCTATTATTCATTACATATTCACATGTCATTACTGAGCCACAACTCGTTGCTCCCTCTATTTATACTGCCTTTAGTCTTTTAGTCGGAAAATGTTTGCTGGGTTACAACTATTTCGAGCTGTTTTTTTCTTTCTCTCTTTTTAGATTCATTTGTATCATTGATTCTGTTCTAAGGACGAATACATTAATCACTTTTAGTATGTGTCATGGTCTCAGTATTGTAGCAATTCGGTCAATTAGCATGAAACCATTTGCTGCATAACTTTTAACACTTCATTAAATTTTATCAGTTGTTGTATCAAACAAGATGAAGGTCATTTTTTGTTAATAATAAAATATTTATTGCAATCATAGAATCCTTTATGTAATATCCATTTGATTAAAATAAAAATTAAAACAACAATATTTTATTCAATTAAAAAGTAATTTTTTAATTTAATTAAATTCAATTAAAAGTAATTTTATAATTAAATTAAATTTGATGTTTAATTTTAAAAATGAAAAAAATCGATTTTTTTAAATAAACAACAAAACTAACAGAATGTTTTTATTTTGAAATTCAAAAATATTTCATATAAACTGAATTCTTCTTAATTTAATATGAATAAAAAAAGTGCAAATCAAAAGAAATTTTTGTTTAAATTTATTAATAAAATTGTCCTCTATAATTTTATAAAAAATAAAAATTCTGTAATTGTTCCAAAGTAATATTTTTGCAATAACATTATGGAATGGTTATAGGCTAAACAGTAACCAGAATCTTGAACTATCATCATCGATGTTGGATTATTGGGACGAACCAAAATATTGAATATTCTCTGCAGAGCTCAGAAATCTTCGGATGAGCTTCCGGGCTACCAAGGAGGTGATGCGAATACAGTAAACCTTACGTAAAGATATTACAATTTAACATATGCAAAGGGAAGTTGGCATTCTATCAAGTCTACCTATTTCTTTATTTTAAATAAATTGAAGTGTGCGGAAATAGTCTGGCCGATGGCCAAATGGGGATCGCTGTAGTTTCTGGCTTAATTGCATACATCTGCAACTTAAGAAAACCCCACAAGAAAAAGTTTAACATGATCACGGTCTCGATGGATAGTTCACATTAACCCACACATGAGATGACACCTACATACATACAGTGTTGGACAATTCAATGGAAACTTTTTTTGAAATTTACTTTTCTATTGTTAGAAGTCGAAAACCAAAAACCATTTCTGAAAAAACTAAAAAATTATTTGGGATTTTGTTTTACACATTCTGTTTGATGTATTAAGAAACAAAAAAATTACATAAAAATAATATTTTTCTAAAATTATAAAGAAAAGTAATGGTACACAATTTTGAGGTATTGACAAAGCAATGGAAACCTTATAATTTTAGAACAATGTTATTTTTGTGCAATTCTTTTTTGTTTGTTAATACATCAAACAGAATGTTTGAAATAAAACTCCTAAAGAACTGTTAAATTCTTCAGAAATTGATTTTGGTTTTCGACTTCTAACAATGAAAAAGAATATTTTAAGAAAAGTTTCCACTGAATTGTCCAGCATTGTCTGTACATCCAAACATAATTGGTCATTACAACCCTTCAGTCAGGATTACGACCTAGTTTCTCACACCACTTATGTTGTGTGTGTTAATTTTATACATGAGTGGCGGGACCTACAGTTTAAAGTTGACTCCGAATAACAGATTTTTGAGAAACTTTTCATTGCAATTTTTATTTACTCTCAGAGTTTTTGCCAGAAATCTGCTGAGAGGAAGTCGCCGAAGAAATACTTTTTGTATTTTGTTTAGATGTCTGGCATGGGGCTCGAACCCTGGTTTTACGTCTAATATGCCAACACACTACCTACAAGGCTACGGCGACTTCAGCCCGTCTTTTATAATCATATAACTGGGGAAGAATGTATCTTTTATAAGCAAAGTTTTACATCACTACAACTAATATAGAATACGTTGTTCTGAGCAATGACAGACGGCAACCCTACTATCCTTGAACTGGCGGAAAATCGCTGAAAAAATATTTTGTCGTATTCCGTTTTGTTGGAGTTGCCTGACCTGGGGTTTGGGTCGTGGCCGTACATATGCATATGTGGCAAGAGCCGTGAGGTATATAGTGGCCTCTTTTAAAAACCAATGTCGCTGGCCTCCAGATCATCCAATTCAGGCCAAAAGAAGTTTTGTAATCCTGGACATAAAGAACTCGCCGTTGACAGTGAAGACTTGAAATCATTCTGACAGAAATGTGAACCAATGGCCTTCTTCCTTACGCGATGGGGGCCGTATATATACGGCGGTCACTTGGTGCATGACCGCGGTTGACGTCATGTAAATACGGCAGTTACTTATTGGCCCACATATACTTATGATGCATACACACAGAGTCATATATTAACTTGCGTCTTCGCGCGCCGCCGTACAAAATTGCAATGTGTGGTACATTCACCAAACCAAACATTGAACGCTCTTGAACCTCATGTGGATGGTTATAGGTTCATGGTTATATAGCAAAGCAGACTGTATAAATGACAACTATTGTGACAGATGTAGCTTCAACAAGGGGACCGTTGTCAAATGTGAAAGTTAGGAATTCTTTGCTGCACAAGTCTGTCACTCTGGTGAGAAGTGAATAAGTCGATTACCATTTCGAAAATTCGATTAAAAAATGTCATTAAATCTTACAAAAGAAAACCAAATTTGACGTTTTTAACAGCTAAAGTTTAGTTTGTGATATAAATGGCATTAATATTGAAGCTATTCACTTAGCTTTAAATAGCTTTTAAATGATAAGCTTAAATTTTATGAAATATTTGTTTGTGACATTATTTTAATCTTAATGCTGTCACGGTAGGTAGTATGTTGGCTTATTAGACGTGAGGTCACGGTTCAAACCCCAGATCAAATATCTCCAATAAAACAAAATATAAAGAAAATATTTCTTTGGCGTCTGTCTCTTAACAGGTTTCTGGCAAAAACCCTGTGAGTAATTGAAATTGCCATGAAAAGTTACTCAAAAATCTATTGTGCGGTATCGATTAAAAGTGTAAGTCCCACCAGTCATGTATAAAAATTAACGAACACAACATAATTTATGTGAGAAGGTAGGCCGTAATCCTGACTTAAGGGATGTAATGGCCAATTATGTATATATGGCTGTATGTATGTGTGTATGTTGTCAAATTTTAATCATGTTTTAAGATATTTCTAATAAAAACTGCTGTAGTATGTATATGAGGACAGTATAGAGAACGATCTTAATTAATTTCGATGAATCTTTCCTTATGTTTTCTTTAAATATTTGATTTTAAATTAGCTCATACAGCCGTTTTGCTAGAAATTTTGCTTGAAACATAATTTTAAATGGAATCTGGCAACAAGACGAGAAAATAAATAAAATTTTTCAAATATTTTACTAATATTTCCTTAAACCTAAAGTATCTACAACAACTACAATAACAAAAAGCAAACAGAAACAACTGTAATGGTATGGTGGATACTACGTATTTTAAGAAAATATTGTCTTCCATTATTTTCTGTTAACAGTTCAAGAATTCCTCTCTGCTTCTGCTTTGTGTCTCTTGTAAAACAGATGTTTTGTATTCAACATACAGACGTTCGTTCAATGCATTTATCATAATGTGTTTGTGTGGGTGTATGGGGAAAAGTAAATGGAGCTTGTCAAAGTTATCCTTGTTGACGTTATGGTATTGTTGTTTTTATTTCTGGCAGATTATATCAACAATAAATTCTTATTTTTCGAAATGTGTGTTCTGATTAAATGTGCCCAAATCTGTGTTTTTTTGCTATGGACTATTTTTTTTACTATTAGGAAATAAAAACAAAATTCCAGAAAATTTATAGAACAGAATGTCATGTTTATTAAAGCGGTTGATTCGTGAACTTCTAATCTGGCATACTTTCAGCATTTTTGGCTGTATCTCACGAATGGTAACAGTAATGTTTTCGCCCAAGATTGGAACTGTGATTGACATGATTATATATGTTCCTCTTACTCCTCTAGGTAGCATAGGACAGCAATAAGTTGGTTCCAATGAGCTCAATCGTCAGCGCGGCGTTTAACTTCGTTCCACTGTAGACGTAATTTGGATAATTCGATTGTGATTTGGCGTTTCCCGGTGTGTGATGGTCGTCCGATGCGCCTGCTTCCCTGGGGGTTCCAATCTATGGCTTTCCTTGTGATGTCATCAAATGGCTTACGAAGAGTGTGCCCAAGCCAACCCCACTTGCGTCATCTTATTTCCATCTCTATTGGTTGCTGGTTTGTATCTGACCAGAGCTGGGCGTTGGATATTATGCAGGGCCAGTAAACACGCATGATTCTACGCAGGCATTTGTTAACAAATACCTGAAGAGACTGGGAATCGCGAGATGCCATATATTTCGCAACCGTAAAGTAATGTGGATATAACGTTGGAGTTGAAAATTTTAATTTCGGTGCGTCTCGATATGATATATGATTTTAACACAGGGTTAAGGTGGGCAAAAGCATTGCGTGCCTTATTAATGCCGCTGGCAATATCTGTTGATGAACCACCGGATTTATCGATTATACTGCCTAGATAGTAGAAGGACTTCACTTCATCAATTTCCTTGCCGTATATTAGGAATTGCCCTGTTGCGTTAGCATTCATTCTGAGTGATTTGGTTTTGTTGACACTCATCTTTAGTCCAGCTTACGTTGCGGTTTAGCCAACTAGATCCAGTTTCGACTGCATGTCGGAGAACGAGTGGCTTAATAAGCATATATAATCCGCATAGTCCATGTTTTCTAATCTGTCTTGTAAACCCCATGTAGTCCCTCTCCTGTGGCTTTTTGACTTTTGCATCACTACATCGAGGATGCAGTTAAAGAGGAGTGGTGACAGCACACAACCTTGACGGACTCCGGTTTTTAATTTGATGCTCTTACCTAGAAGTTTCTCATGTAGTATGTGGCCTGTTGCGTTGTGGCATGATTATATATACTTCACGTATCCCTAAAGAATACTCAATAACATGAGATTATTTGCACCTAAAAATCACATTTTCTATCCTGTTACCATCTTTCTTTACATTGCTACATTGACTGCAGCGCTCCAATACTTATTATTCTTAAAGAGGTACAGATCAAAGAGGCTACCGATCCTCAAACCTCAATAAGCAGAGAACCTTTTGCACATTATCTGCTTTTCAAATCAAATTCGGAAATTTTTTTGTTGGTGCCATCATTGCGCCAAAAATGTCCTTCGTCGGTCTTTCCTTAGAAACACAATTCTCACTCCGTACGAATTTTGTTAATAAAGTTCAATGATTTGTAACCCTTGTGCGTTTGCTAAGCATTCGTAGTGAAATGGCAAAACTTATTGAGCATTTTTGTTATAGTCACATGTCACGAATCAACTTTTTTATAACTGTAACATAAAATGTACAAAACTTTGAAATTACGTAGACTGAATTTTATTAATTGAGGACTCAGCTTGAGTTATACTACAGTAGTAGAGGCCTCTAGTGTTCGTGTACAAGATACAGTGGCGCTATTTAAAAAAAATAATTTTTAAATTTTTTATTGAAAATTTCTGACTAAATTATTATCTCACTTACTTACTTAATTGGCCACTTGGTCACACCAATCGATGGCAGAGTTTCTTCGTTTTGGTCCATCCAACGCAAACATGTTCGTGCGTTACGCTGACTACCACTAATTCCCGCACCAAATACTTGTCTCTCCGGAGCAGCCTATTCCATTTACAAGATGTGGCTGAGCTAACGCATTCGCTGGACGTTAATGCGTAACGTCCGTATTTCATTGTTGCATCAGATTCGGAAACCATCGCCAACTAGCACTAAACCGAAAACCGTACGTAGGACTCTTCGCGCTAATACTCTTAAGACTGCTTCACCGGAGCGTAACAGCATCCTTGCTTCTGCGCCATACAGAAGCACGGGGAGAATGAACAACTTAGAGAGCATTAGTTTCGACGCACTCGACTGCTACTCAACGACGTATTGAGACCATAGTAACAACTGTTGGTAAGAGTCATACCAGGCTTGAACTCCAGACTGACATCATTTTTGATGGTGACGGTTGTGTCAAGATTAAAAAATTGGTAGTTTCTATGATGTACTCCAGCTGCTGGACATATTTGTGTAAAATAGTACCATGGCGATGCACTCCCTCCTTTCGAAAAACACTTTCCCTGGTAAGTTGAAAAGACAATTTCACCTTATTGGCTTGTCTGAAACCGCATACGATATCAAAAGGCTCGGAGAGGTTCATCCCTACCTTAACAGACCTCCACTCGTCATTCTTCATACATACATAACTGGCCTAGCTTCTCACATCACTTATGTTCTGTGAGTTAATTTTTTTAAACGAATGGCAGGACCTACAGTTTAAGGTCGACTACTAATGACAGATTTTTTTGAGAAACTTTTCATGGCAATTTTATTTAGTCTTATAGTTTTTGCCAGAAATCTGCTGACGGGAAGCCGCCGAAGAAAATTTTCATTTTCATACTACGTTTTATTCGAAATGTCGGACCTTGATTTATTTTGCATAGCCTTACCAGTTTCGCAGAAATACCGACCTGAGACACGATTTCTTACAGCAGAGTTTTCAAGTCAGAGGCCTCACTGCTATGGTCGTTAACACAATACACTCGTAAGAAGCTTGTATGCGGTATGGAGAAGGCTTACACCCATGTAGTTTGCTAACATTAAGCGATCTCTCTATTTTAAAACAGGACAGAGTACACCGAGAAAATTGTGCGGAAATTCTCTCGGGACGGCAACCTATCCTGGGTCAATGAGGAGTCCTGCTCCACCGCTAGACTCACCTGGCCCTTGATGGATAGAAGGCGTACCAACTACTTGGTCTTGGTCGTGACATCATCTCAACCATAGTGGCCGCCCTTAGAGGTCATTGCGTTATGGGTAGACACGCGGAAAGAATGAGACTCCCATTTAACGACTTCTGCCGTGGATGCAGATCCGCTGAGGAAGAGGAGACTTACTTTGTCAGTGCCCGTCTCTTGCTAGATCATTTCTTGTCAGCTTGACGGAGCTATCATCTATTGATATCAAGGATATAGCTTCGTTCATCAAACTTTCTGACTGGTTTTCCAGTGTAGGGTAGTCGTGCTTTTGATGTGCAGCCCTTGCATTGACCAACTTATTCCTCTTCCCTGATTTTGGTGGAACTTGGTCAGTACAGGGGCTGCTTTCACCCGTGGCATCACATCGGGTCGCTATGCGTGCTCAAGTGAGCTTAGTGATATCAAAGCTACCACTCCGAACTAAACCTAAACCTAAACACCAAGGTTCCAATCGTTGGGCATCCTCGAAGGAGTAAATTTTATTATCGAAACTCACATGTAATTGTAAAAGACTTTTAAAATAAATCACTTTTTAATTTTTAATTTTAATTACTAAAAACAACAACAGCTACCGACTGACTATTTTCTATTGTTGAATTAGAGTTAGTTAAGCAAGGAAATAGAAAAGGACTTCCATTTAAATCTTCTCTTTCACAATAATAATCAACTTGTTGGTTTTATTTGATGTTATTTTAGGGAGAAATTCAAATATATTTCCTGCATTTTTAGCTTCTCTTTTAACAATGCAGAAGAATTTTAATTAACTCTTAAAGCTGAAAATATTTTTACAAATCTCCTTGTAAACTCTATTATCATCGTACCATTAATGTTGTTACAGATGGAGTTGCTCTTTTTACTTGGATATTTTAATTAACTGATAAAAGCAGAGAAAAATAAACAAAATAGTCTGAATATCCCAAAAAAGAAAAATAATAGAAACTGCAGTCGTTGCAATATCAGTCTGTACTTTAAATTTTTTTGTGTGGTTAGTTTACAAGAAACTTTTGGATTTTAAGAAATTGTTGCCATAAAAAGGATAATTGAATAAGGAATGAGAAAATTCGAATACAAAATGCCTGTTTATATAATGTCTAATAACATGCCGTAATTTTAGAAATAGTAGGTAGTGCCTAGTATGTTATTTGTTGGCTTATTGGGCGTGAGGCCATGGTTCATACCCCAGGTCAGACATCTCCAACCAAAATGAAATATGAAAAAATATTTCTTCGGCGATTTCCACTCTGCGCCACACAAGAGATCAAGATCCGCCTCACCATCAAGGAATAAGAAACCCCGTTAAACTAAAACCAGCTAGCACTAAGGGGCAAGTGCTGGCTCCCACAAGCGAGGTCCTCACAGGCTTAAAATCAGTGATGTAACAAAACAACAACAACCTTACGGCGTGCGGGTACATAAATGGCAGACAACACACCTTCACTATAGACACCGGTGCGACGCAGTCTATCATCAGATCAGATGTAGTGAAGGCAAAGTTTGAGGCACTTAGCAATGTAAGACCTCAGACAGCTACTGGAGAGTCTACCACCGTCCACGGAAAAACAGAGGCGAAGGTGACGATAGCCAACATCCGTGTAAGCCACGATTTTATTGTTGCCGATATTGTGGACGAGGTTATCATTGGTGCCGACTTTATGATAGCTCATGGCATCAATTTGAATATGGGGCAACAGATTATGAGTTGGCGAAATGTAGAGATACCTCTAGACGTGGGGTACAAGCATCAAGTGCACGCCAGAAGGATAGTTGCGGTCGAACAACTCAAATTGCCACCTCAGAGTGAATCACTGATATGGGCGCGTATGGATGGAGATTGTGTGGAAAATCGATTTGTTATTTGCAAAGTCCCTCGTTAAATGCAACGAACAGAGAATAGTCCCAGTAAAAGTGCTAAATTTATCATGCCACAAAAAAGTCATCTGTAAAAACTCTGATGTGGGCCAATGTACTCCAGTAGAGGCGGTAATAAACAGCGAACAATCGCCGGAACCTGCCGAAATGTCAGCCACGGATCAAAAGGAATTTGGTGAAAATATGGTGCAGGTTTAGCAGCTCCAGAGAGAAATAAAGCCAAAAAGCTGCTAAAAAGGTATGCTTTCGCTTTTGCAACGAACAATAGAAGACAAGGAAGAACAGCAATGGTCAAGCATAAAATTGATACCGGCGAAGTGAGACCGATAAAACAGTCACAACAGAAGCATACCGCAAAAACTCTGAGAGAAAACAAAATTGCCATGAAAAGTTTATCAAAAATCTGTCGTTTTTGCGCTCTTGCCCGATATGACTCCAAGCGAGTGGGACTATATGGAAGAACGGGTACTTGATCGCTAAACTTCAAACAAAAATTAAGTGAAATACTTCTTCAAAAGTGAATGGCGGCAAATGTCAGCCGACAAATATCAACAAACAACAAAATTGGTACATTCAATACCAAATGGGTTAAATGGAATACTTGACCAATAAGGAATCCTGCTAAATATTGGGTACAATATTTGAATACATTGGGTATTTAAATTTTAAATTTACTCTGACTTTTTTTGGGGTACCTACACTTTTGCTGTGCAAAAAGTTTCATTAGTAAGTTTCCCTAATTTTTCTTATTGTTTCTGAGAAACCTTAAATATTTGTTTTGTTTCATGATAAAAGAGAAATAAAATACATAAAATAAATATAAAAGGCAATTATTTTTTCAAAGTATTACTTAAAATTGATCAAATTGCTTAAACATATTGTGGAACCTGGACTTCTGCTGTCTGCTGTACATATGTATGTCTTGGTTAGCGTAGTGAAATTTTTAGGATATCACAATGGACTACAGGACTTTCGTGTTCGTAAAATTTGTAATTACCGCATTTAACCTAACCTTATATTATTCTGCATGGAACTCGCAATCTAATACATATTACAGGGCACAGGTATTCCAAATTTCTCAGTTAATTTGGATATGCACACTTACTACATGAAAGCTCAATCTCGTTGACAGCAGCAGGATAAATGCAATAAAACTAGACTCTGCAGGATACGTACAGATATGAAATGGGCCCATTTACTTCTGTCCTGTTTTGTCGCATGGCCAACCATCGCATATCTATTCTCACGTCTCACTGCCCTTTTGGTAGGCATGCACTTCATGCGTCAGTGCCCTGATTTTGTTGTAAGCAGGCGGAGTTCTCTTAACTCAACTCTATAATATAAAGATTGCAGCAACAGTATCATTTATTTTGGACAGGGATTGGTATCCTCTAAATAGGATCTTTTCTAACCTAATCTTACATTATAATGTATGAACCCTTCATTCGAGCCACTTGAATAGTATGATTACATGCATACATAATTGGTCATTACAAAACTTTAGTCAGGATTACGACCTAGTTTATTATACCACTTACATATGTGGTGTGTGTTAATTTTGTACATGAGTGACAGAACCTACAGTTTAAAGTCGACTCCGAACAACAGATTTTTGAGAAACTTTTTCATGGCAATTTTATTTACTCTCAGAGTTTTTGCCAGAAATCTTTTGAGAGGCAGTCGCCGAAGAAATACTTTTTTCATATTTTCGTTTTGATGCCTGACCTGGGATACGAACCCGGGCTTTACGTCTAATAAGCCAACACACTACCTACTAGACTACGGCGACTTCGTAAAACGATTACTTATTTTTATTATTTTATTTTTATTTATACTGAAAGTAGTAGCGCTTATGCGTTGGAACAGAATCAACTAAATACCATCCGCGCCAACAAACATATCAATGGTTAATGGATAGAGCAACAGTGTTATGTCCTGACTATCGTCAAATGCAAGTTTATTGGATAATTTAGTGAGTAACCTCATAGAAATATGTATCATTTTGTTCTTGCTTGTTTTCCAAATTGTTACAGTATTTCAATGCCTTCTTTATTCAATACAAAAAAGTATTAATTTTATTTGATTTGACGACATATGCCCTTATTTTGACGATTTTTAAAAATTAAAAATTTACATCATATTCATAACTTTAGAACATTACTACTGGAAATTTATGTTAGTAATAACAAGAAGTAAAGTATTACATTTTTAAGTAACTTTCGAATACCTGATTTTTCTGTATTTTATTTCTTTTTATCTACTTAAAAGCCAAAAATTGCAATAATTTATCACTTGTCGATGCAAACAATTTTAAAAATTCGAGTATAGCTTCTAATATTACCACCGGAAGAACAAAGGGGATTGATGACATTGTTTCTGGAACTATGAACATATGTACTGGGAAGAAGGAAAGAGAATACAGTGTTTATGGACAATAGACTTGAATATTTTTATACCATAAGTATCAGGAAAGACCTCTGCAGGAATTGAGTTCCACATACGAATAGTCAGACTAAAAAACGTACCTGTTCTTTAATGCAGTGTGCGATCCACTGGCCAATCGACCACATACCCATGTGCTGGCCGGAAAAGACGTGTGATTTTCGAGAACAAGTCCCCTTATTTCGTTCGAGCAAAATCAGTTTTTAGTAGCGATATAATAGTGAAACACACACCTCATTGCTCCAATGATTCAATGGAGTTGGATACACTACCGTCCTTAACGAGCTACTACGGCCTCTGTTGTGCACGATCGAGAAACTTCAAAATATACGCTGAGGCACCGACCCATACGTGGGAGTTGTATTCCATTCTCGGTCGGTTATAAATGGCGTAAATAGTAAGATCAGATCATGAGATAGTAAGAGAAGATCATGATCATGACATGATAAGATCATGTCAAGAGCTTCTGACTCCTTATTATTTACACCACCCATAGATTAAGATGATGACATATTATTGCTGCGCTTATGTGTCAATAAACAACACTGGCATAGATTGTTTAAACCTTAAAAACTTTTTCCCTGAATATGATATAAAATTTCCCCTTTTTTGGGAAAAAATTAATAAATGAAGATAAGGGACGCTAGCTTTTAATTTCTAACAAATTTTCTTTAAATGTTTTATTTTTGAACTCAGATATTAACATACATTGACTTTATATGTATGTTTCACTACAATAGAGATAATTTTGGTTTTTAAAAACTTTTAATTTATTTATTTATTTTTTCTGACGATTTTTTGAAGATTTCAACAAACGACTTTGACGATTTTGACGATTTTTTCTCAAATATTTGATGATTTGGTGCCTCACTTATCTGGCAGCTATGTTTGGATATCCTGTACAAATGACATTAAAAAGAGATGAAGATTTTAATTTTTTTTTTTTTTGAATATTTTTTTTTGTACAAAATGGCGTTTTAGTAAAAATGTTTGAAAAACGACGAAACATTAAATCCAATGAAAATCCTAAATAGCGTTTTCTAACATGATGACAACAAGAATTTATACGTTTGAAACATTTTCAAAATTTTTTATATCAATTTTTTTCAAAATATTCCGCATTTATTGCAATTTTTTTCCAATTTTTTCCCATTTTTTTATACTCTCTTTCGGAAAAAACTAAACAAAAACTTGATAAAAAATACTCTAAAACAGTTTTTCTCATTTTCATCCAAAAACAAAGCAATAAATTTGTGTAGTTTTCGGATATGTTGCAGGTTAAGTTTTTAACATTTTTTTGTAAAAATAAAAAAAAAATTGTGTGTGTATTTGGCAAATTAAAAAACACTGTGACTATACTTGTTCCACCCTTAGCTCTGAAGTTTTATTTATTGAAACAGCAAATATTGTTTTTATATTCACTGTTTTCAATCATAAATTCTACAGTACATGTTGGAAATGAAAAATAAATTACTCTGGAAAATATTTTTTAGTCCGCAGAGATTCGAATGCTCATACCGAATGATGTTTTTGCTATTCGACTTTCTAGAATTTTTTTATTTTGTTTTTCTGTGTAAAAAGTGATTAAAATCATGTGGCAAGTCTTGCAGTCGAAAAAGTAAAGTAGCATACATTGCTGTTAGAGTTTTTTTAAGAATTGATCTTGGTTAACATATTATTACGAAAATGGTAAAAATGATATTGGTGCCTTGCTTTTACATCGTTTAACGTTAAAACAAAAACTATGAAGTTTGTTTACAAATTATCGCACTGCGTTTAATAACAACAAATACCAGCATAAAAAAATATAAACTAGTAAACAAAAATACAACAACAAACACCAGCATGAGAAAATGGTAAACAAGTAAACAAAAATACAACAATAAACACTATAAGAATAAATGTAAACAAAATACACAAACAACATTAATGAAACAACATTACATTTATAGAGATCTCGAGAAGGCGAAGCCACGAAACTTCGACTTTAAGAACATTCATCAGACTGTTTACGTTGCCATATAAAAGACAAAAAAAGCAGGCAACTGAGTTAATAAAAATTCAGTCTGTCTTGTGTGAAGACGCGGTGTGTTTGAAGAGAGTAATCGTGGTTTGAAGATCTCCGTTACAAAGATCAGTCGAACAATTGTCTAGTAATTGTTATTGTTTATGCAAAGGGTGTAAACAGAGGAATAACAAACGAAGCAATTGTTGTTGATTACATCAAGTGTGAACAGTGACACACAGAATTGTGCGAATAATGAAGAATTTTAATTAAAACTAAACATAAATTTATTTTATTTGCAATCTACGTGGTGCCATGTTTTACACGGCAAACAAGAAAAGAATCATCAGTTAAGTTGACTTATTTTCAACACCCAATTTCCGTTGAGAAACGAAGTATAAGGAGTTAACCGTAAAGTTATGAGAGGCAAAGTTATAATTTTTTCTATTTGTGATGATTCATTAGAAGTCAAAGGAACATATTTTAAAGACAAATTACCAAAATCAATAGTGAGTTGTCCGTTTTTTCTTGGGGCATATGTGTCCCTATGGTCGTATAGTATAGTATTTGCTGCAATAAAGTAATGCAATTTTTGAATTTTAGTGCCGCTGATAGTTTGTTCACCTGTCTGAATCCCCATTAGGCAGGCTTATTTTTTGCGTATTGGTTCATTACATTGTTCTTTAAAATTTTTTCATTTGATTATTCGTATATTGTCGTTCACTGTTTTTGAGAGGATCTTGCACCTCTTCATTGTTTCAAAAATGCAGGTTTCAAAGTATATTTTCCGGCCGAAGCTTTGACGTAACGTCTGATATACAAGGTATTCCCATTATTTCTGTAGACCAGTCATCTTTAAATTATACCAAAATATGATATCCCGTGAGGATTTCCGACTATTTTAATGCGATTATCGAATTAATTTTCCTAACCAAGCTATAAAACCTTACCTGAAAAGAATACATCTGTAACAGCAAAGACATTCGAAATGTATGCTCTCTAGCCTTATTTAAAATCACTTTAATCGTTACTAAGTGGGATAGAAGGCTCGCACAATTTTTGCTGTTAGAATACCATATTTTAATTGCGTTCTGAAAATAAAATGTTTTCAGTAAAATCTAAAAATTTGAGACATAAACATACAATTGACAATTTGCAATTTAATTTGCAAAGTTGTTAAAAATATGTTGCTTCCTATGGATTACAATAAAAAAGGTGGTAATATTTTTAAATTACAAAATTTAAAAACAAATGAATACAAATTGACACATCGCTGGATCGATTGACTATCGCTGTAATAAGCTCTTTTGAAATTGAAGACTTTGGATTAAAATTTCAATTGCACTTTATACTCAATTATCGATAAATTTGTCAATTTTTTTTGTGGTTTCCTAATATTCGAACGACTATAGAAAAAATCAAAAGCCATTTAGAAAAATATTTCGGAGTGCGTATGAGTAATTTTTAATACATCATTGGAATATATTACTCATACGATCTGTAGACAGTTGCTCAAATAGCTTCGTAAACATTTTGCAGAAGTATCAAAACTAATTAAAAAATCTACTAAAATTGTAGAATATATAAATATTGCGGATTTATAAGAAACCATTAATATAAGAATGGTAAAATGATATGATATGATATGATAAATCATATCACCATTTTTTCTCCAAAATAAATTCTGTCTCTATAACATCTGATGATGGGGATGTCAGAAGAACTACACACAGATGAGAAAAACTGATGTCTGAGGATGAAAAATTAGCCCTAATGATTGATCGTTCAATTATTTCCAGATTAATAATTAAATAAATTCCTTTAAAATGTTGTCAACAACTTAACACAATGATGTTCATGGTCTCTATTTTTTGGGTACTAGATTCTTGCAATACCACAAGACAACGGTAGGACGCCTTATTTTAAAATTATTGAAAACTCTAAATGGAATTTGAAACAATGATTGCTTAAATTCTAAGTACCTAGATAAGCTAGTTAATAAACTGTGTGTTACAGTGGAGAACACATTTATAAGACAAACAAAGAGGGTAAATTCACAGTATAAGAGAATTAAGACACTCCATATTTTTTGAAGCAGTTATTAAAGAATAACAAGAATAACAATGCCGTTCTTAAATTATTAATATTTTATAGAAGCTCTGGTGTTTTTTAAAAATGGTAGATATACTTTTATACATACAAGCATATCATATGGTTAAGAAGGTTTTTACACACCGTATATCCTGTATATCATACCACACAGCCTGAATTAATTCCCAAGTCTTAACATTTATTGTTGTTTTTAATATTTTCTACAAGCTCACGAACGGAATTGGATCTCAAGGCAGTAGGGACCAGTATATATTAATATATTTAATTTTTCACCTCCAAACCGCTTCTTAGTATAATTTGCAGTATATTTAGGGTCCTTATCCTTATGGAAGTGACATATTTTTATTCAACATAATGTAGCATGAAATTTCGAAGAACCACAACATAATCCATTACTTTCTGTTTTGGCCTAACTTCACGGTAGCAAAATTCTCTACAAACAATAATAATTATAAAAGCTGTACTGGAATAAGATATTGACCCAATAGAAAGTAGGCTTGACATCATGTAATGTTGAGCGCACAACAAGTCTTTCCCATACAAAAACAAGTCTACTTAGGTATATACCTATAAGCATGAGAATTTCCGCCTATCTCCTGCAAGAAATCAAAATTTCGTTTAAGAATTTCACATTCTGATGTAAATATTCTTAAAATTTTGGAAAAAAGTAATCCGAAAATGTTTAAATTTTTAATAGTTTATTCTTAGAAATAGAAAATTTTTGAAAACGAGAAGTATCGTTTCCTGATGTTCTTGAAAGTTTTTTAAAATCGAGAAATCTTAATTCTTGATAGGAATCTTTTAAGGACTACTATTATGTTTATGTGTAAAACTTTTGTTACTGTGTGTCTATATTTTGAAAAACCTATTTATTTGATCCTGCCAAACAGCTGTGGTCAGTTTCTCCGAGTCAAATTTTGTTGTAAATTGCATATACGAGAGAGCGAAGCTACTTAATGATTGCAGTAGGTTATCTAAATTCTATTGATTTATTGAGGATCGTAGCTTGTGTTTGATTATTTCAGTTCAACTTTTACGGTATTACATCTTTAATTTCAATTTATATAATTTATGCAATTGCAAATGTACAGAAAACTGCTGCTGTTGTATTTCTTTATTGTACTTCTTAAGTTCTTATTACTTTTCATATCTCTAGAACATGTAGTTACAAAACTACCAGAAAAACAAGTATATGCACAAATAAAAATTCAACTACGCCAACCAAACTTTTAGCAGACAAAGAACTCTGTGTGGGGAGAAAAGGAAACAGCTACAATTTAAGGATATTTCTTGCTGTGCTCTGACCATATAGTATGTGTGTAAGAAAATTTTTAGTGGAGTACGCAGCGAAGATTACAATTAAGAATACGCAAGTCTTCTTGCATGAGTTAACGTATAATTGTGGGGAATTATGAAAATACTTAAAGCTATAAATACAATAAACGCAACACAGCAATCTCTCAAAAATGAAATACATGGGTGTATATGAAAGTGATTATTTTAAAAGCAGCGCGACAGCAAGAAAAGATACTGCTGTTAATTTCTATTTTTATTATAGCAGTGAGAGAATTAGTGCTCACAGTGAGAGGATTTATGCTGGCAATACAATAACATGTCTGATGCATCTGTTGTAAAACGTTTTAAAAACGCGATGTATGAAATAAAACGTGAAAGAAAATTTTAGCGGCACCAATAATAGAGAATTAATGAATTGTTTATTTTTTATATGTTTTACTTATGCTTTGCTCCTCTGTATTTACTATAATTAATCCGCATGCGGCTTACCTTAGGCTGCAATAGCAAAATTGTTGTACTTGCTGCGTTGCGTTGCATCACGCTCGTCGTCTTACCGCATTATCTTTAACATTTCACTTTTTACTCTAACATTTTAGGAACTTTTCTCATGTCTGTTTCTCTCTCTCCCTCCCTCATTCTTAAATTTATTTTTATTTCAAGCTGATCGTTGACTTGTATGTAGTGATGTTTAATGTGCTGTCGTTCACAAATTATTTCGTGTAGTTGCAAAACTTTTCAAGTGTTTAGAATGTAATAGTAATATACATATCTTTTGTTAGTTTCTCTTTGTAAAAATAAAAAGTGAAAGACAGAATAAACATTGAAGATTTAAAAATACGTAAATTAGAAAAATCTAGAAATAAACCAAAAAATATTTGAAAAAGACTTAAAAGTTGGAGAAGAGGAAAAATAACAGTAACAATAACAAATCAACAGTGAATTTTGTAAAAGTTGCCAGACTTGCATGTACACCTAGATTTTGTATATTTTATAGTTTTAAAGAATTTATTTAAATATGGAAATAATAACAAACAAAAGTAAGCAATTTCTCTCAAAATTTTAATATTCAAATCCACAACAAATACTTGTTTTTAAACGGTGGCAAACGTCACAACATTTTTATTTGCAAATAATTTTCTTTAATAGCTTTGGCACACTATTTTCAAAGATGAGTCTACGTATTTTTAGAAGAACGTGAGCTGGTGTTATGTATTTTTAATACAAGGTAAAGGCTAGTATAAAAAGCTGAGATGACGTAACTTAGCAAAATAAGTATATAAAAATTGAATAGATGATAAGGATTTTATAAAATTTGTGTTGCAATTTGATATAAATGAAAATTCAATAATCGTGATACAAATTTAAAATAAAAAGAGCAAAGACTTTGTTCTAAAATAATGTATTATGTTATAAACACAACACACAGAACACAACACACAGAAAGCAAAACAGCTTTGCAATTACATAGCTAAGCTGCATGTGCGTCGCAATAAAAATAATAAAGAGCTTCAGATTGCGACCTAGCTTCTCACATCATTTATGCTGTGCGTATTAATTTTGCTCGTAAAGTCGAATTCGAACGACAGATTTCTAAGCAACTTTTTATGGCAATTTCAAAAGATTTTGCTAAAAATCTGTTGAGAGGAATTCGCAGAAGAAATATTTTTTTATATTTCATTTTGTTGGAAATGTGTGATCTGGGGTTTGAACCGTAGCCATACGTCTAAAGAGCCAACACGCTACCTACTAGACAACGGCGACTTCATACCATCAGTGATGATTAATTCAACTCTCTAAGAGCTGAGTGACTGGCAACTTTGCCTTTTGCTTATTATTTTCGGGATGTTCCTTTTAATTCCCTCTTTCGTTGTATTTCTATGTACTGTTGTTCTAGTAATTAGATCTCTATTACTCTTACTTTCTTAAGTGTACTGTTTAGGTTATTTTTGTGCCGTATGTTTCTAAAACTCAATTGTTTATTCTATTTCTTCAAACTACCGCTACCCCATATAAAGGAAATTTATCACCATTGCAATTATTCAACAATTGGTATAAGTGTACCACTTTTAGTCCTAATATCAAACTGTAATGCTTTTGAATATAATTCGTTCGTACAAAATTGTGTAATTCGTTAAGTTCTTAGTTTATTAGTTAGTTATTAGTCCTTAGTTTATTTCCGAAGATAAACTTGGAAAACATTTTCTCTTTAAATGCTATGCACTTCGTTTATTAAACAAAAAAAGAAAAATAAATTTATAAACACTTAAAATTTTTATCAAATCAAATAAAATAGTCAATTCATTACGGAATTAAGAACGACTTAAATTTATTTTAATTTTCAAATGTTACAAAATATTTATAGAAAATGTATTATTATGCCAATCTCAAATGCTTTTCGCGTTAATACGTAAACATTTGGGTCAATTGGTTGTTTATTTCTTTTCCTTTCTATTGTATTATTTTTATTTTTCTATACCCAGTTTATTGTACTTTTGTTTTCCATTTCATTTCATTTCATTGTATTCAATTTCAATTCACTTCTTTTTTTATTTGCTTTAATCTTCTATTCATTTACACTTTGTTGTTCTGTTAAATTTATTGTTAAAATGTTGCTAAGTTCTGTAGATTATTTGTTAAATCCCTTTCCGATGAACTTTGTGCTCAACTAAATTGTTTTTCATGATGGGAAACTTTCAAACTGCCAGAAAAAAGAGCTTTTGTAGAGACAGTTTTTTTCAGAAAAGAAACTCTACGAATTCACACATGCCATTTTTAAAGTGTAGAATTATAGGGTGAGCCACCTCCATCAAAAGCATAGTTAATCGAGTGGTTTCCCTACTACAAAAATGGTTTGGATTTTGATATTCGGGACAGTCTTAAAAGTTTACACACATACATACATAATTGGCCATAACCATCCTTCAGTCAGGATTATGACCTAACTTCTCACAACACTTATATTACGTGTGTTATTTTTATGTCTAACCTACATTTTTCTATATTTTTGAGATATTTTTCATGTTAATTTTTATTATTGTATACTTTGTTTTGCCCTCATTTACTGCCAAACCCATCTTAGTAGACTCCCGTTCAATAGCACTAAAGGTAGCAGTGACATCTCGCTTGGTAAGACGTATGATGTTAACGTCGTCAGCGTACTCAAGCAACTGGACAATTTTTTAAAAAATAGTTCCATTGCTATGCACTCCTGCCTTTCGTAGAACAATCTCCATTACGAAGTTGAAGAGGTCGCATGATAAGGGGTCGCCTTGTTTGAAACCTCGCACGGTATCAAAAGGTTCGGAGAGGTCCATTCCTACCTTGACGGAGCTACAGGAATTGTTCAACGTCATTCTGCATAGCTTTGTTTTTTAACGCTCTAAAATGGCTGCTAACGAAATTGGCCGCCACACGACCTGAAACCGAAAACCATTGAAAGACTATCATTCACCTCATTTATCAATGCCCTGCTCCAATCATTATCTGACATCGTTGACCGAGCTCTCTGATAAAAAGATTGCTGCAATAGTAAGATTTATTTTTAACTTGGATTGTTTTTCTCTAGCTAATGTTTGATTACCGTGTAGACTGTGGGACCTCTTCCTTTAGTGGGCTCCGCGATCTTACCTAACCTAACGTACACTAATGGTGAAGAACAAGCTTTACAAATAAATTTGTTAATTAGGGAATTGAAGCAGTAAAAGTAAATATTGTAACGAAAATGGATAAATCTAGATACTGGTGTTTTGCGTTTACATCGCTTAACATTAAAATTACAAACAAAAGCTACATGAACAAAAAAATGCAGTAAACAAACCTGTTTACAAATTATCGTACTGCTTAATATAACAACAAACACCAGCATAGAAAATGGTAAACAAGTAAAGAAAAATACAACAACAGATAATAATGAATGTAAACAACGGTGTTTACATTTATAGAGATCTCGAGAAGGCGAAGTCACGAACATTCGCCTTCAAGAATATTCATCAGACTATTTACCCTGCTATATAAAAGACAATGCAAAACAGGCTAGTGAGTTAGTGAAGTTCAGTCAGTCTTGTGTGAAGACGTGGTGCGTTTGAAGAGAGTAATCGTGGTTTGAAGATCTCTGTTACAAAGATCTGTCGCATAATTGCCTAGTAATTGTTATTATTTATGCAAAAGAGTGCAAAGAGGAATAACAAAGAGGAATGTTGTTGTTTACATCAAGTTGTAAACAGTGGCACAGAAAATTGTGTGGATAATAAAGAACTTTCATTAAAACTAAACACAATTTATTTTTAGTTTATTTGCAATCTACGAGCTCATATTTTAAATGGTTTTAAAAGGTAAAAATGTAGTTTAAAGGCAATTCAATTATTCCGATGGAGTGGATATGTCTTATGCTTATTTAGATTTTCAAAAGCTTTTTTAAATCTAGATCCGTACCCACTTAGATTCTATATCTTATCCGATATTTTTATGTCTTTTTACTATTGTCTATCGAAAATTTATTGAATATATAACAATTTCTTGAAGCTATTAATTCCAAACTTTTACTCTTACTCTCATACCAAGAGAATGAGCATTATCACGTTACAATGATTCAAACTATTTGTTAGATTTGTATTCTTTCTATCCTGATGCTTAAGTTAAAGTACTTCATTTGAATGTATTTTGTAAAAGTTTTCTTTTCGATTTCTTTGGCAACTTTTTCACTTTCTTTTCTGCATGAAAGTCTAAAAACTTATTTTCGTTGTATTTCAAGACACAAATTTTCATAGATTTTTGTTGCCGTTTGTACAAACGGAATTTAAAAGTAACGAATGAAAAGAACAACAAATAGAGAAGAAGAAGCATAATGAATCAAAAGTATGACAGCTAGTTTGCTAGAGACCCTTGAATGTTGACAGTTGGTGGCTAACAATAGTTGATTATTATACTTCTTCTTCTGTTGTTTTCTTATTAATGACAACAACAGCCAATGCTCATTAAAATCTCTTTGTATAGGACTAGAGGACATAAGACAATAAAGAATGGAGAGTCTCTTCTAAATGAGTAACACTTTAGAGGTTTAAAGAGGATAAAAAGTTTTTATGGAGATCGTGGTTCCTATAGAATTAATTATAGTTGCGTTGCATTGATACGCAATGCACTAACTTTTATAATGAGAAAAAAAAACGTGGCATCTATTTATAGGTGCCAATTAAATGAAATAATTTTAAGGGCCTTTATTACATCTTGCCGTTAAACTTGGGTTTAGTTAAAGGTAACTTTAGCTAAAGTGAACTTTAAAGTCAACTTTAACTCCTTTTCTTTATTACGACTTACAGATAAAATAAAGTTAACTTTTTCAAAAATATGGCAGTGGCGCAGCAATGTCGATAACACTTTTCAAATTAAACAAGTTTTATTTAAACGCAGTGGCAACAACTAGCTTCTTTTTTGTTTTGTTTTGAAGTTGCCATATTGAAAATAATACATAATATTTGCAAGTTCAAACATAAACTTTACTTTAAAAGTTACCAATAGGATGATCTTCCCTTTAGCTTAATGTTCACTTCTACCTTATTGTGCACTTACAGTAATGAATAAAAATTATCTGCCCGTTAAATCCTCCCTTTAGTTAACGGCTAGTTGTAATAAAGGCCTTAAGAGTCATAAAAGTCAACGAAGTGGATTCACAATTGTGAGAAATAATGGCCACTACAAAACTATTTTAGTCGGTAAGAATTCAATTTTTTGATAAAAATGTGTGCGGCAACTAAAAGTAATGCTAAAAACACAATAAACGCAACGCAGCAAACACAGCAATTTCTCAAAAATAGAATAATAACCAAATAACTTTTTTTTTGAAAATGCTTTAAAAAAAACTACTGAATATTTTCTCAAATTTCTTTTTTTATTTGAAAGTACAATCCTTCCGGTTAATAATGGAAAATAATTTCATTCAGATGGCTGCCTCGGCTGGCCATGCAGTAGGCTACGCGATCGGTCCAATTTTTAAGCACATTATCGATTGTGTGCAGCTGTATTTCACCAATGGCTTCACGAATATTGTCCTTTAAAGCGTCAATTGTCTCTGGCTTGTCGGCGTAACACTTATCTTTGACGGTGTTTCGAGCCTGTAATATTTTTTACAAGCTAAAAGCTACTTTTTAACTATAAATATTTCAAATATTTGTTCCCGATTGGAACTTCTTTATTGTAATGCAAATTTAAGACTAACTAAATTTATGTTTCAAAATGTAAAGCAAAGTTACAATAATTATTATTGATCTTGTTTAATGTAATGTACTTACATACACGCATACATACTTATTTACTAAGTAAGAAGACACTTTCGAACATAAGTCTCCAACTTCGAACATTTACATGTATGAACAGTATTGTGGAGATCGTAAGTATGTATGTGTGTATGCCTGTATGTAAATATAAATCGAACTGTCGCTAAGCAAGAACTAAAGAACATTAAATATGAAAACAATTTAAAGTAAAATAAGAAAATAAAAAATAACTGAAGTTAAGCAGGGGCGTATCAGCATTTAACATCCTCCCCCCGTTGGAGGTTTATAGCCTTCAACAGATGATTCTATGGGTAAAACAGCAAGGTTAGTAACCGCGCGTTTAATTAAGCCATTATTTGTGCGAACAACTGCGACACGAGCAACTCCGTCTTCACCAGTTATAACTTCAGAAATACGTCCAATTTGCCACTTCAGGGGTGGTTGATTTTCATCCTTGAGAAGAACCATTGCGCCGCAAGTTATATTTGTACCTTTTTGTTGCCATTTCTTTCGTTCTTGAAGAAGAGATAAGTAAGAACTGCTCCATTTTCGCCAAAAGATTTGTTGCAATTGGGTTACTCTTTGCCACCTGTTCAGACGGCTAGTATCCATTTCGGTGATATTAGGCTCAATTATAGAGACTAGGGGACCTCCAACTAAAAAATGCCCGGGTGTTAGCACCTCAAGGTCATTACAATTTTCAGAAATAGGAAACAGTGGTCGAGAGTTTAAAATTGCAGAAATTTGATATACCAAAGTTTGTAGCTCATCCAATGTAAGAGTGTTTAGTCCAACTGTGCGATAAAAATGCTGCTTAGCTGATTTCACAGCTGCCTCCCACAATCCGCCAAAATGGGGTGACCTTGGAGGGATGAACTTCCACTCTATTTCATCTTCTAGGCATTGCTGTTGCAGTGACCTCTGATGCGACTCACTTAAAAACATTTGTTTTAAATCGAATAACTCATTTTTAGCACCAACGAAGTTAGTTGCATTATCAGACCAAATAGTTCTGGGCTTTCCTCTAATAGCGATAAAGCGATGAAAAGTGTTGATAAGTCTTGTACTACTTCCATGTGACTAGCCTTGGTTGAGAAGCATATAAAAATCGAAATATAGCATTTGACAGGTGGGCGATTTCTCACTTCAGACTTATAATAAAATGGGCCGCAAAAATCCACGCCAGTAGTGTGAAAAGCTCTGTTTGGGCGTACTCGATCTGCAGGCAAGTTTCCCATCACTTGCTGACTTAACACCGGTTTCATTCTGAAGCACTGGAGACATTTTGAGATAATAGAGCTTACCAATTTACGGCCTCCAATGGGCCAATATTGCTGCCGAATTGTAGCTAGTAAAACCTGAGGACCAGCATGCAACAACTTTTGATGAAAATGTATTATTAAAGACGATGTCAATGGATGATGTTTAGGCAAAATAATAGGGTGTTGAGCATCGAATTCGAGACAAGAGTTTTGAAGACGACCGCCGACACGAATTAATCCAAATGAGTCAATTATAGGCATCAGTGAGTAAAGTTTGCTGGATGAAGGTAAATTTTGATTTGATTTGAGGGCCTTATACTCAGCTGCAAAATGAATTAACTGTATGTTTTTTATTAAAAGATATGTTCCGTTTTTTAAGTCTGTTGGCGTAAGCCTTTCATCTTGGGTCTTCAATTTAGGGTACGCAAATTTAAAAACATATGCAAATATACGTTGCATTTTTGGAAAAGAATTGTGGTACTTACAATGCAATGCAAAATCAGTTAAAGAAGCTGTAGCTAGTATATTTCGACGTCTTTCAGGTAACTCCGTCAAAAATTCCATATTGGAAGGCCATTTTGAAGATTCAAGACACAGAAAATCAGGACCATTGCTCCATAATGTAGAATTGAGTAATTCCTTAGGTGATGAGCCTCTTGACAGTATATCTGCAGGATTAAGGTTTGTTGGAACATAGTGGCACTTCATCTTATTTGTGATTGTTTGTATTTGAGAGATCCTATTGGAAACGAAAATATTATAATTTGAAGGCTGCTCCTGAAGCCAAGAAAGTACGACCATTGAATCTGACCAGCAATGTACATCACAATCATAAGGTAGTGTTTTTACAACTTCATCCACAAGTTCTGCTAGGAGACACGCCGCAGAAAGCTCAAGTTTCGGAATCGTTAAAGATTTAAGGGGTGCAACTCTAGACTTAGAGCATAACAATGATGCTTTAACAATATTTTCAGATTGTGATCTTATATAAACACATGCCCCATATGCTACCAGACTGGCATCACAAAAGGCATGTACTTGGACATTTTTGTTTGACTTCAAAACATATCGAGAAAATTTAAAATACTCAATGGAATCAAACTGCGAAATATATTCGAGCCATGATGAATGTAAAAACTGGGGAAGGCTTTCGTCCCACTGTAGCCCCAACTTCCATAAATGTTGCATAAATATTTTTGCTCTAGTTATAATTGGACCAATTAAACCTAGTGGGTCATACAAACGGGCAATGGACGATAATATAGAGCGCTTCGTAACAACTTTGCAATCATCAACCGAATTAAATGAAAAAATAAAATTGTCCGCTTTGGGATGATAAATCAGGCCAAGTGTTTTAGTGATATCAGTACCATCACTAAATTTTAAAAGTGTCTCGCATTGTTCTGGCGGCCTGTCCTCTAAAACGGCTGCAACGTTTGAGCACCACTTTCTAATTACAAAATTTCCACGCTTTAGCAAGGCTGCGACCTGCTTTTGAATTATTCGCACCTCCTCAACAGAATCACCACCGGACAGCATATCGTCCACATAAAAATCACGCTTTATGACCTTTGCACCCACGGGAAAATTTGTTTCCTCTTCATGTGCCAATTGATGCATTGCTCGAATAGCCAGGAATGCTGCAGGACGTGTACCATACGTAACTGTATCCAATGAATACGTTTTGATTTCATCTTCTTCGTTTTCTCTCCATAGAATACATTGTAGATAATTATCTGGATAAGAGACACGAACACACCTATACATCTTGCAGATGTCTCCACTAAGAACAACTTTGAAGCATCGAAAACGTAGAAGTGTACTGAACAATCTTGGCTGTATAGTTGGACCTGTATACAGAATATCATTAAGAGACAACCCAGTTGTTGTTTTTGCAGAACCATCAAAAACAACTCTTAATTTGGTTATACACACAATGGTGTGGGAGAAAATATGTCTTCTGGGAAACCTGTGAAGAAATTAAAGACATATGGTTCAACGTTATATACTCAGCCATAAATTTTGCATATTGCGTCTTCATATCGGGATTTCTTCTGAATTTTCTTTCTAAACCTTTAAAACGTTGTAAAGCACGCTGATAAGAGTCACCAAGTTTATGCCTACCACTTCCATCTATTTCAGGCAAACGAACGGATAATGAACCACAATCGAGGCGAACCGTATTTTTTAGGAAATGATTTTCACAGAAAATTTCCTCCTCAGAAAACGAGCTACAGCTGCCAAAATTATTCTCCACTTCCCAAAAGCTTTTTACTACAGAGCACAATTCATCATCATGTTTTGCTTTGGAACTAACTGCTAATGACCAGGAATGATTAGAACGAATATTACCGCCAGCAACTACCCAACCTAATAATGTTTTTTGTAACATAGGCAAGTTTTCAGCCAATTTAATTTGTCCAACTGACATTAACTCAAAAAACAATTCGGCGCCAATTAAAATATCGATACGACCACATCTATCAAATGAGGGATCAGCGAGCTCTATATTGTTAGGGATTTTCCACTCTGACCTGTTGGAAATAATGCTGGGCTGATAATCAGTAATGCTGGGAATCACCATAGCCGTCAATGATGTTGAATAATTTCCGTTCCTGGACTTGATTAATATATCAACTGATTTATCAATAGTTAAATTACCATCACCGATTCCAGAGATACTTGCGAATGTGCTTTCACACTTCAAATTTAAAAAGTTTGCAAATCGGTTTGTTATTAGATTAAGTTGGGATGCCGAGTCGAGTATTGCGCGACAAGGTGCAAAACTTCCAAAACTATTTTTGACCATCACTACTGCTGTTGCGAGGAAAACGGTTGTAGTGGACGCTGATGTTATTTTTGCTTGTGCATCATTGGACGAAATAAGCACCGTTTGAGCAGGGCTGGTAACCATGGATGAAGCGACGAGATTATCTATGGGAGTACTATCAATGTGTAACAATGTATGGTGCTTTGAGGAACACTGACGGCAGCAACCAGAAGTACAACTTTTAAGCATATGACCTTTCCGCAAACAATTAAGGCATAATTTTAAATTTTTTACTTCTTTAAAACGTAGAGAGGGGGATAAATTCAAAAATCTCGAACAATTACTGATGAAATGATTTTTAGAGTCACAGAAAAAGCACAATTTATTTTGAGATGCAACATGAACATGCCGATTGATTTGGTTAGATTTTTTCAAAATATGCGGTTTCGAAGGGTTAATTATTCCCGAATTTTCACAGTTTTCTGCCATGCGACACCTTTTGTCTAAAAATGCTGCCATTGAGTCCCAAGTTGGCAAGTCATTTATTGGTAGCCCTTCTTCCCATTTTATATGCGATTTGGCATCCATTTTTGTTGTTACCAAATGGATCAATAAACCATCGGTAATTTGCTGTTGATTTCCAATAGTTTGCATTGCACGCAAATGTGCATTGAAACTGTCACTAAATCGACGCAAATCAGCAGCAGACCCACTTTCAGCACTGCTTAATGCAAAGAGCCCCTTTATATGCGTTTGAAAATTTAGCAGCTTATTGTCAAAACGATTTTTCAACAATACCATGGCTTCGTCGTAGTTAGCATCTTTCAATTCAAGCGACGCAATTGTGTCTAGGGCGACACCTTCCAAATTTGCACGCAGGTAATGAAACTTTTCCAATTTACTCAAGTTACTATTATCATTTATAATAGTCGAGAACAATGCGAAGAAATTAGGCCACTCTGTGTATGAACCACGGAATTTCGGCAATTGGATTTCTGGAACCTTGGTTTTACGCGATGTTGCGTGAGACGGTGACTCATCGAGAGAAAATTGGCGAAATGTTGACGAACGTTGGTTGAAATCAGTTCTGCGAACCTCAGCGATTTGACGGGTTAACTTAGCTTTCACTTCGAAATACAATGACATAAAAACCATGCTGTCACTGGTATCCGATGCACTGCATTCATACTGCTCTATCATACCTTGTGCCTCTTCGTAGACAGCTCGGACAGACAGCTCTGCATCATCATATTCCTTAAGCCGTGATTGCGTAAGGTTTTTATTTAGGTCTTCTAGTTTTTTCAGCGAAACAGCAATCTTGGAAAAATAGGGCAACAAATTCACCGACTTATCTGCTTCACCAGAATTAGAAGATCCTTCACCATTATTTTTTGACATTTTTCCTTTAACCGAAAAAACAAGACAAACTAGTATCCGAATTGATACTAATTTTTTAAAAATTATTTAAATATGCCGACGGCAAACGAATTATCAATATTCGAATTAATATTGATCTTCAAGAAAGATTACGCGGTACCTATCAATATACTGATATTGATCTTTTAAAGTATCACGTCGGGATCACCAATGTTTCGAGCCTGTAATATTTTTTACAAGCTAAAAGCTACTTTTTAACTATAAATATTTCAAATATTTGTTCCCGATTGGAACTTCTTTATTGTAATGCAAATTTAAGACTAACTAAATTTATGTTTCAAAATGTAAAGCAAAGTTACAATAATTATTATTGATCTTGTTTAATGTAATGTACTTACATACACGCATACATACTTATTTACTAAGTAAGAAGACACTTTCGAACATAAGTCTCCAACTTCGAACATTTACATGTATGAACAGTATTGTGGAGATCGTAAGTATGTATGTGTGTATGCCTGTATGTAAATATAAATCGAACTGTTGCTAAGCAAGAACTAAAGAACATTAAATATGAAAACAATTTAAAGTAAAATAAGAAAATAAAAAATAACTGAAGTTAAGCAGGGGCGTATCAGCATTTAACAGACGGCACCCCACAAATAATTGTCCAACGGTGTCAAATCGCAGCTCCGAGGTGGCCAAACGACATCAGCTCTGTGGCTAATAATGCGATTTTCAAAAACAGGGCGCAAAACATCGAGTATAGCTTCGGCTGTGTGGCACGTAGCGTCGTCCTGTTGAAACCAAATGTTGCCAATATCCTCCTCTTAAATTTTTGTGAACAAAAATTCGTTCAACATGGCCCGATAACGATCGCCATTAACTGTAACGGCCACTCCTTGCTCATTTTCGAAGAAAAATGGCCCAATTATGCCTCTGGACCAAAATCCGCACCAAACAGTGACTAGTTTTGGGTGCGTCGGCTTTTAAATGTATGCGTGCGGATTTTCTGTGCCCCAAATGCGACATGAGCTTCATCTGAAAATATGATTTTTTTTGCCAAAATCGGCATCTTCTGCTGTAGGCTACTGCAGGGCCAGCCGAGGCAGCCATTTGATTGAAATTATTTTAAATTATTAACCGGAAGGATTGTACTTTCAAATAATTTGAGAAAATATTCAGTAGCTTTTTTTTAAAACATTTTCAAAAAAAAAGTTATTTGGCGGAGCCTTTACATGTTTGCATATGGAAATGAAGTATATGGAAGGCAGCGCGACACAAGTAAAGATTTTGCTGCTTTGGTTTGAGGCTAATTTCTAATTTCATTCGTTTGTGCTGGCAATGTGAAGATTAATGCTGTCTATACGATAACATGCATGAAATACGTAAAGGTTTTACAAACGCGATATTTGAAATACAACGCGAAAGTACTTCTTATGGGCACCATTGATAAAGATTTAATAAATAATTTATTTTTTATTCGTTCTACTACTGCTCTTATTATAATTAATACGCATGCATCTTATCTTGTTGTGCTTGCTGTGTTGCGTTTATTATGTTTATGACATAAGTATGAGGTAATGCTTCCCAGGAAAATACAATTCCAAGTCATGTCTAATGAAAACTTTTCTCTGTAATGCTTTGTAAATTTTAGTTGTCAGTGGAAAACAAATGGATAATGCATGTGCAAAAGGGTACATAATGCGTTAAGATTATTTATTTATTTATTTATTTATTTATTTTATTTATTATTAATCATAGCACAACAAGATAATAATCTTATAAATGAAAGTGCTATGGGAGTACATCAAAGAGGAAAAAGTAATAACAAATCGCTCATTATAGGAGTAATGAATTGTTTGAAGTACAGTATAAATAAAAATGAATAAGAATAAGAACATGATTTAACCTCAGGAAATAGCAATCGATACAAAAAAAATTAGGATAAGAAAATGATTATATGTAAAAAACAAAATTAGGAAAGATACAAATATAAAGAAAAATACAAACAATGAAATATATTCATTTAATGAGATACAATGAAACTTAAATAATAAATTAGAAAAATGAAAATAATTAATTACTAATAAAAATGAAGAATAAAAATGTATAAAACAATCAAAATATATTACAAACTACTTAAACAGAATGTATAGCTCCTTTTTGAAATTAGTTGCATTGCCTATGTTCTGAATATGATTAGGTAGTGTATTCCAAAGACTGATGGTGTGTATAAAGAACTGTAGTTTCGACAAAAGAGTCCTATGCCTTAATTGGATAATTTTCCTACCGCGGTTGGATCTAGCAAATCTAATCCTGCTAAATAAGTATACTGGCTGTTTCAAAGTAATAATTTTATGGAGGATAATTAGGCACTTAATATTCAATAGATTATCAAAATGAATACCACATATCTGGTAAGAAAATTGTGATATATGGTCCCGACGTCCCTTAATAAATACATATCTGGCTATGTTATTATAAGCCAAGTTGAGTTTCCGCCTATCATCCGCATCACAGTTAGCGAAAATTTCCGATCCGTATAAAAGAACAGGGATCAAAAACGTTTTTGCCAGTTGCAGGCGTATAGCAAAAGGAGTCGAATCTATAACAGCCCATAAGTTCCTAAGCATACCGTAAACTTTACCAACGATGACATTAATGTGGTTAGACCACGTTAGCCGACCATTAAAGATAACACCCAGATTAGATGCCGATTCAACAAAATCAATTTTATTCCCCCTGATAATAATATCCGGCACATCAAACGCTCTCTTAGACCTGGAGAGCAATAAACATTTCGATTTAGAGGGATTTATACAAAGTCCATTAGCACTAGCCCAGTTGTCAATTTTCCGTAAATTATCGTTAATCGTATCTACATATAGTCGGATATTATCAATACAAGCGCTCCTATAGAGCTGAACGTCATCAGCGTACATATGTACGCTACAATTATCCAAAACATCAGGTAGGTCATTAATGTATATATAGAACAAAAGGGGCCCGAAAATTGATCCCTGAGGAATACCTCTTTCAACGCTTAGCGAATTCGAGATCTTGCCGTTTAGATAAACTCGTTGTGATCTGTTCACAAGATAAGAACGTATGAGATTACAAGCTGAGTTAGAAAAATGAAAGAGGGTCTGTAGCTTCTTCAATAATATTTTGTGGTCAACCGTATCAAAAGCCTTGGTGTGATCCAAAAGAACTAAAAACGCTATGTAATTTTCATCTAGTTCCAACCTAAGATCATCAACTACATTGACTAAAGCAGTAGTGCAGCTCCTAGCTTTCATAAATCCCGACTGTTTATCAGATAAAAAATTATTACTCGTGAGATAATCGTTCATTTGTCTAGCTATGAGGTTTTCCATAACTTTGGACAGGAACGGAAGAATGGCAATTGGCCCGAATTCATTGTTAGATTTAGGAATTGGGATGATTTTCGACCGTTTCCATTCATCAGGGAAAGAGGACATAGTTAAGACTGAATTGAATACATGAATAAAATACGGTAAAAGTCTAGGTGACAGGAACGGAAGAATGGCAATTGGCAAAATTCTCTACAAACAATAATAATTATAAAAGCTGTACTGGAATAAGATATTGACCCAATAGAAAGTAGGCTTGACATCATGTAATGTTGAGCGCACAACAAGTCTTTCCCATACAAAAACAAGTCTACTTAGGTATATACCTATAAGCATGAGAATTTCCGTCTATCTCCTGCAAGAAATCAAAATTTCGTTTAAGAATTTCACATTCTGATGTAAATATTCTTAAAATTTTGGAAAAAAGTAATCCGAAAATGTTTAAATTTTTAATAGTTTATTCTTAGAAATAGAAAATTTTTGAAAACGAGAAGTATCGTTTCCTGATGTTCTTGAAAGTTTTTTAAAATCGAGAAATCTTAATTCTTGATAGGAATCTTTTAAGGACTACTATTATGTTTATGTGTAAAACTTTTGTTACTGTGTGTCTATATTTTGAAAAACCTATTAATTTGATCCTGCCAAACAGCTGTGGTCAGTTTCTCCGAGTCAAATTTTGTTGTAAATTGCATATACGAGAGAGCGAAGCTACTTAATGATTGCAGTAGGTTATCTAAATTCTATTGATTTATTGAGGATCGTAGCTTGTGTTTGATTATTTCAGTTCAACTTTTACGGTATTACATCTTTAATTTCAATTTATATAATTTATGCAATTGCAAATGTACAGAAAACTGCTGCTGTTGTATTTCTTTATTGTACTTCTTAAGTTCTTATTACTTTTCATATCTCTAGAACATGTAGTTACAAAACTACCAGCAAAACAAGTATATGCACAAATAAAAATTCAACTACGCCAACCAAACTTTTAGCAGACAAAGAACTCTGTGTGGGGAGAAAAGGAAACAGCTACAATTTAAGGATATTTCTTGCTGTGCTCTGACCATATAGTATGTGTGTAAGAAAATTTTTAGTGGAGTACGCAGCGAAGATTACAATTAAGAATACGCAAGTCTTCTTGCATGAGTTAACGTATAATTGTGGGGAATTATGAAAATACTTAAAGCTATAAATACAATAAACGCAACACAGCAATCTCTCAAAAATGAAATACATGGGTGTATATGAAAGTGATTATTTTAAAAGCAGCGCGACAGCAAGAAAAGATACTGCTGTTAATTTCTATTTTTATTATAGCAGTGAGAGAATTAGTGCTCACAGTGAGAGGATTTATGCTGGCAATACAATAACATGTCTGATGCATCTGTTGTAAAACGTTTTAAAAACGCGATGTATGAAATATAACGTGAAAGAAAATTTTAGCGGCACCAATAATAGAGAATTAATGAATTGTTTATTTTTTATATGTTTTACTTATGCTTTGCTCCTCTGTATTTACTATAATTAATCCGCATGCGGCTTACCTTAGGCTGCAATAGCAAAATTGTTGTACTTGCTGCGTTGCGTTGCATCACGCTCGTCGTCTTACCGCATTATCTTTAACATTTCACTTTTTACTCTAACATTTTAGGAACTTTTCTCATGTCTGTTTCTCTCTCTCCCTCCCTCATTCTTAAATTTATTTTTATTTCAAGCTGATCGTTGACTTGTATGTAGTGATGTTTAATGTGCTGTCGTTCACAAATTATTTCGTGTAGTTGCAAAACTTTTCAAGTGTTTAGAATGTAATAGTAGTATACATATCTTTTGTTAGTTTCTCTTTGTAAAAATAAAAAGTGAAAGACAGAATAAACATTGAAGATTTAAAAATACGTAAATTAGAAAAATCTAGAAATAAACCAAAAAATATTTGAAAAAGACTTAAAAGTTGGAGAAGAGGAAAAATAACAGTAACAATAACAAATCAACAGTGAATTTTGTAAAAGTTGCCAGACTTGCATGTACACCTAGATTTTGTATATTTTATAGTTTTAAAGAATTTATTTAAATATGGAAATAATAACAAACAAAAGTAAGCAATTTCTCTCAAAATTTTAATATTCAAATCCACAACAAATACTTGTTTTTAAACGGTGGCAAACGTCACAACATTTTTATTTGCAAATAATTTTCTTTAATAGCTTTGGCACACTATTTTCAAAGATGAGTCTACGTATTTTTAGAAGAACGTGAGCTGGTGTTATGTATTTTTAATACAAGGTAAAGGCTAGTATAAAAAGCTGAGATGACGTAACTTAGCAAAATAAGTATATAAAAATTGAATAGATGATAAGGATTTTATAAAATTTGTGTTGCAATTTGATATAAATGAAAATTCAATAATCGTGATACAAATTTAAAATAAAAAGAGCAAAGACTTTGTTCTAAAATACACAAAACACAGAAAGCAAAACAGCTTTGCAATTACATAGCTAAGCTGCATGTGCGTCGCAATAAAAATAATAAAGAGCTTCAGATTGCGACCTAGCTTCTCACATCATTTATGCTGTGCGTATTAATTTTGCTCGTAAAGTCGAATTCGAACGACAGATTTCTAAGCAACTTTTTATGGCAATTTCAAAAGATTTTGCTAAAAATCTGTTGAGAGGAATTCGCAGAAGAAATATTTTTTTATATTTCATTTTGTTGGAAATGTGTGACCTGGGGTTTGAACCGTAGCCATACGTCTAAAGAGCCAACACGCTACCTACTAGACAACGGCGACTTCATACCATCAGTGATGATTAATTCAACTCTCTAAGAGCTGAGTGACTGGCAACTTTGCCTTTTGCTTATTATTTTCGGGATGTTCCTTTTAATTCCCTCTTTCATTGTATTTCTATGTAGTGTTGTTCTAGTAATTAGATCTCTATTACTCTTACTTTCTTAAGTGTACTGTTTAGGTTATTTTTGTGCCGTATGTTTCTAAAACTCAATTGTTTATTCTATTTCTTCAAACTACCGCTACCCCATATAAAGGAAATTTATCACCATTGCAATTATTCAACAATTGGTATAAGTGTACCACTTTTAGTCCTAATATCAAACTGTAATGCTTTTGAATATAATTCGTTCGTACAAAATTGTGTAATTCGTTAAGTTCTTAGTTTATTAGTTAGTTATTAGTCCTTAGTTTATTTCCGAAGATAAACTTGGAAAACATTTTCTCTTTAAATGCTAAGCACTTCGTTTATTAAACAAAAAAAGAAAAATAAATTTATAAACACTTAAAATTTTTATCAAATCAAATAAAATAGTCAATTCATTACGGAATTAAGAACGACTTAAATTTATTTTAATTTTCAAATGTTACAAAATATTTATAGAAAATGTATTATTATGCCAATCTCAAATGCTTTTCGCGTTAATACGTAAACATTTGGGTCAATTGGTTGTTTATTTCTTTTCCTTTCTATTGTATTATTTTTATTTTTCTATACCCAGTTTATTGTACTTTTGTTTTCCATTTCATTTCATTTCATTGTATTCAATTTCAATTCACTTCTTTTTTTATTTGCTTTAATCTTCTATTCATTTACACTTTGTTGTTCTGTTAAATTTATTGTTAAAATGTTGCTAAGTTCTGTAGATTATTTGTTAAATCCCTTTCCGATGAACTTTGTGCTCAACTAAATTGTTTTTCATGATGGGAAACTTTCAAACTGCCAGAAAAAAGAGCTTTTGTAGAGACAGTTTTTTTCAGAAAAGAAACTCTACGAATTCACACATGCCATTTTTAAAGTGTAGAATTATAGGGTGAGCCACCTCCATCAAAAGCATAGTTAATCGAGTGGTTTCCCTACTACAAAAATGGTTTGGATTTTGATATTCGGGACAGTCTTAAAAGTTTACACACATACATACATAATTGGCCATAACCATCCTTCAGTCAGGATTATGACCTAACTTCTCACAACACTTATATTACGTGTGTTATTTTTATGTCTAACCTACATTTTTCTATATTTTTGAGATATTTTTCATGTTAATTTTTATTATTGTATACTTTGTTTTGCCCTCATTTACTGCCAAACCCATCTTAGTAGACTCCCGTTCAATAGCACTAAAGGTAGCAGTGACATCTCGCTTGGTAAGACGTATGATGTTAACGTCGTCAGCGTACTCAAGCAACTGGACAATTTTTTAAAAAATAGTTCCATTGCTATGCACTCCTGCCTTTCGTAGAACAATCTCCATTACGAAGTTGAAGAGGTCGCATGATAAGGGGTCGCCTTGTTTGAAACCTCGCACGGTATCAAAAGGTTCGGAGAGGTCCATTCCTACCTTGACGGAGCTACAGGAATTGTTCAACGTCATTCTGCATAGCTTTGTTTTTTAACGCTCTAAAATGGCTGCTAACGAAATTGGCCGCCACACGACCTGAAACCGAAAACCATTGAAAGACTATCATTCACCTCATTTATCAATGCCCTGCTCCAATCATTATCTGACATCGTTGACCGAGCTCTCTGATAAAAAGATTGCTGCAATAGTAAGATTTATTTTTAACTTGGATTGTTTTTCTCTAGCTAATGTTTGATTACCGTGTAGACTGTGGGACCTCTTCCTTTAGTGGGCTCCGCGATCTTACCTAACCTAACGTACACTAATGGTGAAGAACAAGCTTTACAAATAAATTTGTTAATTAGGGAATTGAAGCAGTAAAAGTAAATATTGTAACGAAAATGGATAAATCTAGATACTGGTGTTTTGCGTTTACATCGCTTAACATTAAAATTACAAACAAAAGCTACATGAACAAAAAAATGCAGTAAACAAACCTGTTTACAAATTATCGTACTGCTTAATATAACAACAAACACCAGCATAGAAAATGGTAAACAAGTAAAGAAAAATACAACAACAGATAATAATGAATGTAAACAACGGTGTTTACATTTATAGAGATCTCGAGAAGGCGAAGTCACGAACATTCGCCTTCAAGAACATTAATCAGACTCTTTACCCTGCTATATAAAAGACAATGCAAAACAGGCTAGTGAGTTAGTGAAGTTCAGTCAGTCTTGTGTGAAGACGTGGTGCGTTTGAAGAGAGTAATCGTGGTTTGAAGATCTCTGTTACAAAGATCTGTCGCATAATTGCCTAGTAATTGTTATTATTTATGCAAAAGAGTGCAAAGAGGAATAACAAAGAGGAATGTTGTTGTTTACATCAAGTTGTAAACAGTGGCACAGAAAATTGTGTGGATAATAAAGAACTTTCATTAAAACTAAACACAATTTATTTTTAGTTTATTTGCAATCTACGAGCTCATATTTTAAATGTTTTTAAAAGGTAAAAATGTAGTTTAAAGGCAATTCAATTATTCCGATGGAGTGGATATGTCTTATGCTTATTTAGATTTTCAAAAGCTTTTTTAAATCTAGATCCGTACCCACTTAGATTCTATATCTTATCCGATATTTTTATGTCTTTTTACTATTGTCTATCGAAAATTTATTGAATATATAACAATTTCTTGAAGCTATTAATTCCAAACTTTTACTCTTACTCTCATACCAAGAGAATGAGCATTATCACGTTACAATGATTCAAACTATTTGTTAGATTTGTATTCTTTCTATCCTGATGCTTAAGTTAAAGTACTTCATTTGAATGTATTTTGTAAAAGTTTTCTTTTCGATTTCTTTGGCAACTTTTTCACTTTCTTTTCTGCATGAAAGTCTAAAAACTTATTTTCGTTGTATTTCAAGACACAAATTTTCATAGATTTTTGTTGCCGTTTGTACAAACGGAATTTAAAAGTAACGAATGAAAAGAACAACAAATAGAGAAGAAGAAGCATAAAGAATCAAAAGTATGACAGCTAGTTTGCTAGAGACCCTTGAATGTTGACAGTTGGTGGCTAACAATAGTTGATTATTATACTTCTTCTTCTGTTGTTTTCTTATTAATGACAACAACAGCCAATGCTCATTAAAATCTCTTTGTATAGGACAAGAGGACATAAGACAATAAAGAATGGAGAGTCTCTTCTAAATGAGTAACACTTTAGAGGTTTAAAGAGGATAAAAAGTTTTTATGGAGATCGTGGTTCCTATAGAATTAATTATAGTTGCGTTGCATTGATACGCAATGCACTAACTTTTATAATGAAAAAAAAAACGTGGCATCTATTTATAGGTGCCAATTAAATGAAATAATTTTAAGGGCCTTTATTACATCTTGCCGTTAAACTTGGGTTTAGTTAAAGGTAACTTTAGCTAAAGTGAACTTTAAAGTCAACTTTAACTCCTTTTCTTTATTACGACTTACAGATAAAATAAAGTTAACTTTTTCAAAAATATGGCAGTGGCGCAGCAATGTCGATAACACTTTTCAAATTAAACAAGTTTTATTTAAACGCAGTGGCAACAACTAGCTTCTTTTTTTTTTGTTTTGAAGTTGCCATATTGAAAATAATACATAATATTTGCAAGTTCAAACATAAACTTTACTTTAAAAGTTACCAATAGGATGATCTTCCCTTTAGCTTAATGTTCACTTCTACCTTATTGTGCACTTACAGTAATGAATAAAAATTATCTGCCCGTTAAATCCTCCCTTTAGTTAACGGCTAGTTGTAATAAAGGCCTTAAGAGTCATAAAAGTCAACGAAGTGGATTCACAATTGTGAGAAATAATGGCCACTACAAAACTATTTTAGTCGGTAAGAATTCAATTTTTTGATAAAAATGTGTGCGGCAACTAAAAGTAATGCTAAAAACACAATAAACGCAACGCAGCAAACACAGCAATTTCTCAAAAATAGAATAATAACCAAATAACTTTTTTTTTGAAAATGCTTTAAAAAAAACTACTGAATATTTTCTCAAATTTCTTTTTTTATTTGAAAGTACAATCCTTCCGGTTAATAATGGAAAATAATTTCATTCAGATGGCTGCCTCGGCTGGCCATGCAGTAGGCTACGCGATCGGTCCAATTTTTAAGCACATTATCGATTGTGTGCAGCTGTATTTCACCAATGGCTTCACGAATATTGTCCTTTAAAGCGTCAATTGTCTCTGGCTTGTCGGCGTAACACTTATCTTTGACGGCACCCCACAAATAATTGTCCAACGGTGTCAAATCGCAGCTCCGAGGTGGCCAAACGACATCAGCTCTGTGGCTCAGGGCGCAAAACATCAGTATAGATTCGGCTGTGTGGCACGTAGCGTCGTCCTGTTGAAACCAAATGTTGCCAATATCCTCCTCTTAAATTTTTGTGAACAAAAATTCGTTCAACATGGCCCGATAACGATCGCCATTAACTGTAACGGCCACTCCTTGCTCATTTTCGAAGAAAAATGGCCCAATTATGCCTCTGGACCAAAATCCGCACCAAACAGTGACTAGTTTTGGGTGCGTCGGCTTTTAAATGTATGCGTGCGGGTTTTCTGTGCCCCAAATGCGACATGAGCTTCATCTGAAAATATGATTTTTTTTGCCAAAATCGGCATCTTCTGCTGTAGGCTACTGCAGGGCCAGCCGAGGCAGCCATTTGATTGAAATTATTTTAAATTATTAACCGGAAGGATTGTACTTTCAAATAATTTGAGAAAATATTCAGTAGCTTTTTTTTAAAACATTTTCAAAAAAAAAGTTATTTGGCGGAGCCTTTACATGTTTGCATATGGAAATGAAGTATATGGAAGGCAGCGCGACACAAGTAAAGATTTTGCTGCTTTGGTTTGAGGCTAATTTCTAATTTCATTCGTTTGTGCTGGCAATGTGAAGATTAATGCTGTCTATACGATAACATGCATGAAATACGTAAAGGTTTTACAAACGCGATATTTGAAATACAACGCGAAAGAACTTCTTATGGGCACCATTGATAAAGATTTAATAAATAATTTATTTTTTATTCGTTCTACTACTGCTCTTATTATAATTAATACGCATGCATCTTATCTTGTTGTGCTTGCTGTGTTGCGTTTATTATGTTTATGACATAAGTATGAGGTAATGCTTCCCAGGAAAATACAATTCCAAGTCATGTCTAATGAAAACTTTTCTCTGTAATGCTTTGTAAATTTTAGTTGTCAGTGGAAAACAAATGGATAATGCATGTGCAAAAGGGTACATAATGCGTTAAGATTATTTATTTATTTATTTATTTATTTATTTTATTTATTATTAATCATAGCACAACAAGATAATAATCTTATAAATGAAAGTGCTATGGGAGTACATCAAAGAGGAAAAAGTAATAACAAATCGCTCATTATAGGAGTAATGAATTGTTTGAAGTACAGTATAAATAAAAATGAATAAGAATAAGAACATGATTTAACCTCAGGAAATAGCAATCGATACAAAAAAAATTAGGATAAGAAAATGATTATATGTAAAAAACAAAATTAGGAAAGATACAAATATAAAGAAAAATACAAACAATGAAATATATTCATTTAATGAGATACAATGAAACTTAAATAATAAATTAGAAAAATGAAAATAATTAATTACTAATAAAAATGAAGAGTAAAAATGTATAAAACAATCAAAATATATTACAAACTACTTAAACAGAATGTATAGCTCCTTTTTGAAATTAGTTGCATTGCCTATGTTCTGAATATGATTAGGTAGTGTATTCCAAAGACTGATGGTGTGTATAAAGAACTGTAGTTTCGACAAAAGAGTCCTATGCCTTAATTGGATAATTTTCCTACCGCGGTTGGATCTAGCAAATCTAATCCTGCTAAATAAGTATACTGGCTGTTTCAAAGTAATAATTTTATGGAGGATAATTAGGCACTTAATATTCAATAGATTATCAAAATGAATACCACATATCTGGTAAGAAAATTGTGATATATGGTCCCGACGTCCCTTAATAAATACATATCTGGCTATGTTATTATAAGCCAAGTTGAGTTTCCGCCTATCATCCGCATCACAGTTAGCAAAAATTTCCGATCCGTATAAAAGAACAGGAATCAAAAACGTTTTTGCCAGTTGCAGGCGTATAGCAAAAGGAGTCGAATCTATAACAGCCCATAAGTTCCTAAGCATACCGTAAACTTTACCAACGATGACATTAATGTGGTTAGACCACGTTAGCCGACCATTAAAGATAACACCCAGATTAGATGCCGATTCAACAAAATCAATTTTATTCCCCCTGATAATAATATCCGGCACATCAAACGCTCTCTTAGACCTGGAGAGCAATAAACATTTCGATTTAGAGGGATTTATACAAAGTCCATTAGCACTAGCCCAGTTGTCAATTTTCCGTAAATTATCGTTAATCGTATCTACATATAGTCGGATATTATCAATACAAGCGCTCCTATAGAGCTGAACGTCATCAGCGTACATATGTACGCTACAATTATCCAAAACATCAGGTAGGTCATTAATGTATATATAGAACAAAAGGGGCCCGAAAATTGATCCCTGAGGAATACCTCTTTCAACGCTTAGCGAATTCGAGATCTTGCCGTTTAGATAAACTCGTTGTGATCTGTTCACAAGATAAGAACGTATGAGATTACAAGCTGAGTTAGAAAAATGAAAGAGGGTCTGTAGCTTCTTCAATAATATTTTGTGGTCAACCGTATCAAAAGCCTTGGTGTGATCCAAAAGAACTAAAAACGCTATGTAATTTTCATCTAGTTCCAACCTAAGATCATCAACTACATTGACTAAAGCAGTAGTGCAGCTCCTAGCTTTCATAAATCCCGACTGTTTATCAGATAAAAAATTATTACTCGTGAGATAATCGTTCATTTGTCTAGCTATGAGGTTTTCCATAACTTTGGACAGGAACGGAAGAATGGCAATTGGCCCGAATTCATTGTTAGATTTAGGAATTGGGATGATTTTCGACCGTTTCCATTCATCAGGGAAAGAGGACATAGTTAAGACTGAATTGAATACATGAATAAAATACGGTAAAAGTCTAGGTGACAAAGCTTTTAAAAACAGAGGATCTAAGTTATCAGAACCAATCGCATTCGATTTCACAGAAGATAAGCATTCCAAAACCTCGAGCTGACTAACACAACGAAAACTAAAGGGGTTTTCTAGCGGAACAAAACAAAGGTCATCATATATGTTACTGTCAGGTGTAGGAACATTAATATTAACAAATTTGTCATTCAGACTGTTTACATCGACATCAGGAGAAGTATTATGGCATTTTTGTCCAATACCAATATTGCGGATTACCTTCCATTTAGCTCTATTATCTAATGCGGAAGCGAACTTCCTGCCGTAAAACAATGTTTTTGCAATTTTAATGTATTTGGTAACCACACTACGAGCGGCTTTATGAACGGCGTTCAGATCATCCGTTCTTAACCTCTTCCATCGCCGATAGGCAATGTCGCGCTTATCAATTAATGCTCTAATTTCAGCATTAAACCACGGTTGGTGTTTGGCTTTAACAAGTTTTGTTTTGACAGGAACACAACTGTCATATAGCAGACGCACATTTTCCTGAATTAGTGCCACCTGGTCGTTTACATTACCCAGTGAGTAGATGTGATCCCAATAGATATCGTCAACACTTCTGTTCAAAAGTGTAAAATCGATATTTTTAAAATCACGGTATGTAATATACCTGTCCTCATGACTCGTAGACAAATTATAAGTTAAGAAGAGAAGATCATGATTTGAAAAGCAAGAGGCTGAAATTTGATCATATAACAGTACCTTAGTCATATCGTTAACAAATACTAGATCGATTAGACTACTGGAAGAAGAATGGAAGTGAGTTGGCAAGGACACGTTCACAGGATTAAGATGGAGAGATAACATTGAATCAGATAGCGCATTATCTAGTAAGAGATTATTATTAAAGTCACCAATAATAATAATGTCATCATATGGAATAGAAATTTCCTCAAGAACAGAAATAAAGGGATCAAAGTTTATATTAGAATTCGGTCTATAGACACTACCTAATAAAACCTTCTTCTTATTGGTGGATGAAATATCAAGAAATAAATATTCTATTTGACTACCAATTTCTGTTAATAATTTTACCTTGCACGGAATACCGTTTCGAACATAAATTGCAACTCCGCCACCTTTTGCCCTGGTTGCCATATTGTTAACTAAGATCTTCCTGTCTGACTGGAAAAGCATAAAGCCCTGTAGATTGCACACCGAATCCTGAACTTCCAGAGGAAACCAAGTTTCGGAAACGCAAATAATATCGATTCCTGCTGCCACAAATAAACGCCTAAATTCATCAATTTTATTGTTCAGACTCTGTGCATTTATATGAACAATGTTGAGACCAGTTCTTTTTTTGGCTAAAACTCTAATCATGTTGTACACACAGTCTCTGGAATAAGGACTGTTAGAGTTCATCAGATTGTACGTAAGTTATGGCAATGCAATCAATTGCAATTATTTCGAACAAATATTGTATATCATCGTCAAACAGAATCACAACAGAGCAAACAGTTTTACCTTGTAGGACTTACATTGAATAGAAGAAAAACCCTGTTTTTGTCAGATGATTATTTTCTGACAAACATTTATATGAACAACATTCATTTTTGTTCGTGTTTTCCTATGCAAACAGAGCTGGCATGAAGATGTTCGCCTTACAGAAAAAATATTTTGGAATTGGCTGTAATATACGGCAACTTTGTGGCTTTTTGTGATTGCCCGGACAATTCTAAGTAAAAAAATTACAAAATGGCCAGAAACTGTTTTTTTTTGTAGGTTGAACCATATCAGGCCAGCACTACCTAAACTGAAATAATTGGATCGTCATTTCATGACTGCACTGATGTTTTAGTTGGTAGTGTGCAGAACATCAATGGTCAAGACCGTGAGTCCGATTCGCACCAAAGACTCTGGGTGTTTGTGAAAAAAATTGTCGCACACTATTCCTCTTTCCTTCCTCATATTACTATTTTTCTTCCTATTCATGCACCAATTCATTCCACATCATGAATAGTTTCCTCAGTGTTAGTCTCAATATAAATAATCTGAGGCTTTGGTGTAAAGCAATTGTCAACAATGTTTCACCAAAGCTTGTCAATTCCGGGACATCGCCTTATGTGCTACTGCAACAGGCCTCTATGAGTGATCTAATGAGCTTCCTTCTATACTATCCCAACTTATTATTATAATTTCCTTGAAAACTTATTGTCAGTTAATTTTTTTTATGTTCTGTTTTGGTTGAAGTTTATTATTTTTTATTTATTTCTTTTGCGTTATTTTTTTATGCTGTTGGAAGTTTAAATATTTTGTTGCCGACCTATTAAACACGTAAAAAGAAGTAAAATATACCAAAGGAAAGGAAATCTAGTAGCGTTTTCAATAATTTGGCACGAGTTAAAAACAAAGTATATAAAATAAAACTTTATGTTCGGTTTTGCATCAGTGGAGCAAAACAAAAATTCAAAATAAAAAAGCATAAAAAATATTGTTGCATACACGCTGCTGCAATGTTGCACATAATTATAAAAATTTTTGAAAAGTTTTAATTTTAAGCGTATAAAAGTCAGCAAACTTTTCTATTTTCAAGCTTGTAAGGTTTTAATATTGGGTCTTACAACGGGGACATCTGAACTCTAAAAGTTTATAACGGTCATCTTGTTGAAGCTACACCTGTCGAATTAGTTGTCATTTATCCAGTCTGTTTGAACAACTTACCATGAATGAATACAGCATTCAACAATACGTTCAAAGCGTAAAATTGTTTTATCAAAATTAGTATTCTGTTCGGCCAACGTGATGATAAAAATAAAAACAACGACCAAATATAATGGAGACCGCCAAATGTATTGAGTATATTGACAATATCCGATTGATCTTACCAATCAGCCGTATGATACCGCTCCAATTTCAGTAAAATTCAGTAATAATCTGCTTTTTGGATGGTTTTTAAAGAGTTATATTATCCAATGTAAAGTCTTAAACGCTTAGCTTCTAAATTTACCACGATAATTAGACTAGGCGTCGTAAGAGCATGAAAGTACAATAGCTTTGGTAATGTCATAATCTTGGGTATGATGGGTCTGAATATATCTATCGACTACGCGATACCCTACCTGCTTTTGACCGGGTTTTACGGCGGATAACTGATAGAACCTTTTCTGATAATGGTTTACGAATTTCAGAAAACGTCATGGAAGTTTTCACTTAAAAATTCAAATCACGCAGCAAAGCCGGATGTAAAATCTTTTCAGAACAACTGAACATTAGACCTCCGCTTGGCGCTACCAGAATATTGTAATACTTGCGGTCTGAAATAATGGCAATTATTTATCGTATGGGGATATACGCATATTTACCGACAATAGCGATCATTAAAATTCTACCTTTCGATGTGGTAAAGCTTGAAATTCAAATGAATTCCTACATGAGATTAGCGTTCCTCTCTAGAGAGACAAACAAATGGTTGCACAAAAACTCGCTTAGTTGGCAAAGATAAGATAGGATAATGAACCCACTTATAGAGACACCAGACATGGCCCTACATGGATATATGTCGAACAGAATTTGCATTAAACATATCAAGACTCCATCTTAAGAAACTGTGCTGGCCTCATAACGAGTTCTGCAGAAGCTGCAATGACAAGGAAAAAGATCATAGAACATCTTTTTTGCCATTGTTCGGCGCTTATAGACCTAAGAAGAAGAATTCTGGGGTATCCGGCATTTAGTGGTAAAACATAAGCGATTTAAGAAAAATCCACAACTTCATAGGACTCTCATGATCGTAGAGAGATGCCAGCAAGGAGCTGTAATTATATGATGGAATACGTTATATCGGTCTTACAACTAGGACTTCATAGCACCCAAGTATGTTGTCCATATTAAGGTGGCCACTAGCTTAACCTTACCTAATCTAATTTAAATTTACCTTTATAATCATATTAACCTAAACAAAGCAAATCATAGTCTAAAGCATTTAGAAAGAATTGCATGGGCTGTGTTATGTTTTTTTCACACGAATGTCTGCATATCAGAATTTATTTGTTTTCTTTCATGATTTCTCAAAGAAAATTTGCAATAAGAGTCCCATTGAATTTTGTGCATTATTTTTCTGTTAATTTACAGATTTTCTTTTCCTAAGTTTTTTTTTTATATTATAATGTTATGAAAATGGAATAATTTAGTGTTCCTGGTGTTTTACTTTTATACCGTTTAGCACTAAATTATAAACAAAAGCTACAAAAACAAAAACAATAGACTTGTTTACAGATTATCGCACTGCGTAATATAACAACAAACACCACCGTAAAGAAAATGGTAAACAAGTAAACAAACACTACGAGAATAAATGTAAACAAAATACACAAACAACAGTAATGAATTTAAACAACGATGTCTACATTTATAGAGATCTTGAGAAGGCGAAGCCACTAACATTCGCCTTCTGAACAGTAATCAGACTGTTTGTGTTGCTATATAAAAGCCAAGGCAAAGCAGGCAACAAAGTTCAGTCAGTCTTGTGTGAAGTTGCGGTGTGTTTGAAGAGAGTAATCCTGGTTTGGAGATCTCTGTTATAAAGATCAGTCGAACAATTGTCTAGTAATTGTTATTGTTAATGCAAAGGGTGCAAACAGAGCAATTGTTGTTGTTTACATAAAGTTGTGAACAGTGGCACACAGAATTATGCGAATAATACATAAATACATACATAATTGGTCATTACAATTAGAATCAGAATTACGACCTAGCTTTTCACGTAAACATAAAATGAAATCGAATAGTTTGTTTTATGATTTCCTTTAATTTTTTTCATATTGATGTTACAGTTCTCACTCAGTTTGTTGTCATATAACTTTAAGGTTTTTAGTTTTTGTATAATCATTTGTGAGCTTTATTCTTTACATTGTCGGTGTTTTATATTCTTTATCACATCGAATTGCTGAGGGCAGTCTTTTAACTATCCCCTACGTAGTCAGCTCATAATTTTGGAAAATTTTGTGGCAACGAGAATGAGAATAGGGAAAGAATAAGTTGCTTCATTTAAGAGAGGGTTCTTACTATGGTATACGAATGTGTTTTATCTTTGGCTCATAAAATGCTACATATTTTTGATTGTTTTCTTTCTCCTCCACTAGGACTCAACATCAACATCATGGTAACATAATAAAATTATTTAAATGTTATGTTGTGCTTACCCATAATGTATCATGCAAATACGTATTCATATTAAAATATCTGGTGTTTGAATATTTATTGTGGTAAAAATGTGTTATTCTTGATTGTGTGTATGTGTGACTATTGGATTTGAATTTGTGTTTTTGATTTGAATTCTAAGTTGGAAAAAAAGATTATTTGTTAGCAAATTTCTACAGGATGTGGTACTAAATTGATTGTGTCCAATCAGAGGCTTTTTATAATAGTTTTTCATTATCTAACTTGATTTTTTAAAAGGCAATAAAACATTTATAGACTTTGAACCGATTGCTTGAATTCTTTTAAGCATTAAGGAAAGAAAGACGGTAATCAGTCCTTCTAGTCAAGCCATTAAATAAAAATTATTTGGAGTATATTGTAGTACGACCAACATGACAAATTTGAAAGTAATTTATCTCTTTGGGATGTCAACTTGCGTGTAACAAAAGTTGGTAAACCCTTTTATGTGGATTTTAAAATTTTATTAAAAATATACTTTTTTATAGTTGATAGCTGAAGTGTGCCTAAAGTCTTTCCAAATGCACGTCTTGCTTTAGTAAATCTATTTGTGGCATTCATCCAGCCGTTGGAAGATCTTCTACTTCTCAATTAAAATGAAAAAGTTGAAAAAAGTTTAAAATTAAAAGTTTAATTTTATAAATACAGTCGCCGTAGTCTATTAGGTAGTGTGTAGGCTTATTAGACCTAAGGCCAGGGTTCGAATCCCAGGTCAGACAATAAAACGAAAATATGGAAAAATATTTCTTCGGTGTCTGCCTCTCAGCAGATTTCTGGCAAAAACTCTGAGAGTAAATAAAATTGCCATGAAAAGTTTCTCAAATCTGTCGTTCGGAGTCAACTTTAAACTGTAGGTCAGCGCCACTCATGTATAAAATTAACACACAACACAATATAAGTGTTGTGAGAAACTTGGTCGTAATTCTGACTAAAGGGTTGCTATGACCAATTATGTACGTACTTATAAATGTAACATAACAAAAACGGCTGGCCTCACAGTACCTCAATCGATCGGAACAATTTTCCTGCACTTCTTCGAGTTTATGGGGTCGTATTTCTCCATTGGCATCACGAATGTTGGTCTTCAAATGCTCAATTGTCTCTGGTTTGTCGGCATAACACTTTTATTTGACGGCGCCCCACAGAAAATACTCCAACGGTGTCAAATCACATCTTCTTAGCGGCCAATTGACATCATCATTTCGGTTAATTAAACGGATATCAAACTTTTGACGCAATAAATCGATTGTGGCATGTGATGTGTGGCAAGTTGCACCACCCTGTTGAAACCAAATATCGTTCACATCAATTCCATGAACAGTGGGTACAAAGAAATCGTTTATCCTGATGCGATAGGTACCTCCATTGACCGTAATGGTTGCGATGTCCTCATTTTCAAAGAAACATGGGCCAATTACCCACACTTTCAGCCATAGCTTCAATATTTTCAGCTATACGCACTGTAAGAGCATGCTCACGTCTTTCACGCGCTTTCAACAATGGAACCAGTTTCATAAACTTGCTTATTCCGCGCACTGTTGGTTGTTCTCTGCGACCAAATTTTCTACGACATTTTCGTTCAATATCCGGCCAATTGTCTTTGTTTTGGAAGTAAATGTGCTATAAATCCCAACGTTGCTTAAGCGTAAATCGATTCGTTACTTTCAGTGGACATAATATACTGAATTTTGTGACAGAATAGAGCGACGTAAGTATTGCCAGATTCGAAATAACCGATGGTTTAAATTGAAACCGATAGTTGGCCCACCAGAGGGTAATAATACATACTTAACACCAGATTCATCAGGTAGCATTGTGGCCTAACACATAGAATTGCTGAGGGTAGTCTTTTAACTATCCCCTACGCAATAAACTCACAATTTTGGAAGATTTTGTGGCAACAAGAATGAGTCATAAGAGTGAAAAGAATAATTTGGTTCATTTAAGAGAGGGTCCCTACTATGGTATACGAATGGGTCAATTATATACATTGGAATAGATGTGGTTGTGCTCGGCCTGGAGTGCAATGTTCTGAGCCTATGGGAACACGTGAAGGTTTACATCATTGAAAGATGTGCTCTATTAATCTGAACAGGAAAACAACTTGAATGAAAAGCTTAATCAACAAGGTCACGTTAGAATCAGCGGCAATATGTAGGCAGATGAGTTTGAGAGGATGGTAGTTTCAACGCAACTGATAAAACTAGAATCGTTTCGTGTAGTAGTAAGAGGTGTTTAGAAGGGAGTATTAGGTAAAAATAGATGAGGAAAAGCGGTACATACATACATACATACATACATAATTTGTCATTACAACCCTTCAGTCAGGATTACGACCTAGCTTCTCACACTACTTATGTTGTGTGTTTTAATTTTATACAGGAGTGGCGGAACCTGCAGTTTAAAAACGACTCTGAACGATAGATGTTTTAAAAAGTTGTTCGTGGCAATTTTACTTACTGTCAGATTTTTTGCCAGAAATCTGCAAAGAGGAAGTCGCCGAAGAAATATTTCTTTTCATATTTCGTTTTTGTTGCAAATGTCCGACCTGGTGTTTGAACAGTGGCATCACTTTTAATAAGCGCACTACCTATTAGCCTACGGCGAGAAAAAGTGATAACTCTAGTCTATTAAAAAGAGTTTGAGACAATGAGATGTGACTGGAGTTATGCATCGTACTATTGAGGAGCAGACTGAGAATAGCAATCGGAATTTTTAAGGTAGCCGTAAAGTCAAAGAACACTGGTTTTACAATAGGTATGCATGCAAGCCTAATACTAAACATGTACTTGAAACCCATATACACATACATAATCGGTCATTATAACCCTTCAGTCATTATAAGCATTCAGTCAAAATTACGACCTACCTTCTCATACCACTGATGTTGTATGTGTGGGAGCTACAGTTCCAAATCGATTCCAAACGATTGAATTGTGAGAAACTGTTCATAACAATTTTATTTATTCCCCGAGTTTGTAGCAGAAATCTGCTGAGAGAAAGTCGCCAAAGAAATATTTTTCATTGCATTCTGTTGGAGATGTCTGACCTGATATAATAAGCTAACACACTACGTACTATACTACGGCTACTTCATATGCTTGAAACCTATGCGGTGTTAATGCAGTCGATGTATAGAAAACATAGATGTAACTTTTATGCTTTTTCACTTTCTATGCCTACTACCTAATAGACTACGGCGAGTTTTTTTTAAACAAATTTATTATATAAAATTTTAATTAAAACCCACCCTCGTATATTACCCTGTTAATGTCATAACTTATTCGATGAATGAAGCATAAAGCCAGGTTACAATTTCGCAAATGAAAATCTGTGAATAATTCATATTCATATGCCACATGCTGGAAATCATTACAGAAGAATTATTTGGGGATAAAAAAGCATTTCTTTGCTCCCAGCTTGCATTCGTAACATAAGAGAATTACTGGTGAAAAGTACATGAAATGCAAATAAATGAATACAATTAATCTGTTCTTATGCCACACGCCTAATTAAATGTTGAAGTGAGAAATGGATATCGACAATACAAAAACAATAAAAAAATGGATTTCGCGATGAGGTTATTGTGCAGCAATTGCACAAATAAGCCACAATTTACTGGCAATTCAAAAGACACACGATATATCGTGCCAACATGTAGTCGTATCGACAATACAAAAACAATAAAAAAATGGATTTCGCGATGAGGTTATTGTGCAGCAATTGCACAAATAAGCCACAATTTACTGGCAATTCAAAAGACACACGATATATCGTGCCAACATGTAGTCGTGGTTGAAGACGATGTAATTAAACTTCAAGAGACATTTTTAAATCCTTTTTTGTAGTAAAATTGTTCAATGCTTTGGATTGAAAAATTAAAATTTCATATGCCATCAGCATCGAACTTGAACTTCTCAAGTACAATCAAGACCAACCAAAAACACCCAACATTCTGAATAAATGGGACAAGAATGTCTGTAACAAGAAATTGATAAAAAAATCGGTTTGAGCAATGCTATGCCATACGTTTAAACATGCTTTAATTAATAAAAAACCAACAGAAAATTGCTTTAAAAACCATGAAAAGAAGGAGAAACTTATTGATGGCTAAACAACTTAATTTAATTAAAAGAAAAAAATAAAATCTTTGTAAAACCAAACTCTAGGGTTTCATTTGCCAGCTGACGTTAACAATAAGCGAATAAGTTCGCTGCAATAGTAAAACGGTTTCTACAAATAAAAGATGATTTATATTGACAATAATTAAGAATTTTCAGCGGCCTTACATAGTAAAAAATAAATCTTATCCTATGACTGTAAAGAAATGTTTCTGGATTCCATGACTTTAACAAATTTATGGTTAGTCGCCGTGGTCTAGTAAGTAGTGTGTTGAATTATTAGACGTGAGGCCTGTCAAACCCCAGAGCAGGAATCTCCAAACGAAATATGAAAAGAAATATTTCTTCGGCGACTTCCTCTCAGCAGATTTCTGACAAAAGCTGAGGGAGTAAATAAAATTGCCATGAAGAGTTTCTCAAAAAATCTGTCATTCAGAGTCGACTTTAAAATGTAGGTCCCACACAATATAAGTGGTGTGAGAGTTGTAATGATCAATTATGTATGTATGTATGTATGTATGTATGTATGTTCATCTCCTACAACCTGGTAAAGTGACTGAATTCTGATCCTATTTCAAGAATTCGCGATATTGAAGCCAGCAATTTAATTAAAATGTTTGTTATTTAAGAATATTATGACTGTGCCAGATCTAAGCCATTTTTTAAGTTCCTGCATAGATTGAGATAATCTTGGCTGCAAGGTCAGACCTTGCATTTTCAGATTATCATTTCGATTTCTGCAGAGAACTCAAATTTGAATTTCATTAGAACGCAGTTAAATCAGTTTTCCGCTTAGAAGGCGTTCACTGAGTGAATATTGAGCGTACCTCTTTAAAGTTACCCTTCTCTGATACAAATTTGTATAAAATTGTATCCAATCCGCTTCTGGGTGTCAGTTGCAAAATGAACAGCCTGGTTGCGTCTTTATCGAACATGTACTCGTATATGCCCAAGATATAGTTTCTGTGCAATGAGGGCTGAACTTTTTATTTAAATTTTAGGAGATTAAAACGTTCAGTCATTCAGTGGGTCCTTACAATCCTTTGTTAGTGTTCTTGATTTGTAGATTGCATGAGTGAAAACGTGTCGAAAGATGGAATGCAGAGAAGAGGTGTTGATTTGCACAACAACATTAAAAACTTTTTAAACAAAATTTTTGTGCTATTGCTCCCAAAACTAATTTCGTTTTATTTCACTGCCAAATTATATTCATCAACACAGATTTTTTTCCTCTTTTTTATTTCAAAGATAATTTCCTTTCACTTTGGAAAGAGAAAAACAAAAAAAAAATTAACGATAAAGAACAAAGAAACTGAAATAAATAAGAAATTTTGCTGATTTTTATATTCTTTTGTGGTTGCCTGTGGTTTTTCTATTCATAAAAGATTCAAGTTCCTCTCAAGAAAAGGAATTCACCCAGCGAGCAGCATAATTACAAATTTGCTAATAATTAGCAAAGATTTCATTGTTTATTTTTTTTTTATTTTTTAACGAATAAGAAAATAAAAATACTTGATTTTCTTGTTATAACTTAATAATGTTAAAAAGAATTAAGACTTCCGATAAAAAATATTTTTAGTTGCAAAAACAAATATATTCCAAGAGTTCATTAAAAGATGGTTGATGAAATGTTAAGTACGTATTTTTAAATAAAATAAAATTATCCCAAACTTGTGCAAGATATCATCGGCAAAGACTTTATTGCACTCCAAGTTCAAAGAAGAATACTTCATTCATTGTTACTAAGTACCATTGCGAAGCACTTTTTAAAATCAAAGAGTCTTCTTATTCTGCCCAGAGGATAGTGAAGCACAAAGCTATCAGCCATTCCTTAGTTCACGAAACCCTCCCCCCATTGAATTCCGTGTAAGTTGTAACGATGATCTCCAAAGTACTGGTCTTCAATACCATGTTATTCCAACACACGGTAGTCTGTGAAAATTGTTCAACTCCATTTGAGCTGTTTTCGGATTTGGTTTGTTTGCCCAGATAATTGGGCCACCGGTCACAACCATTCAGTCAGGAGTACGGCCTAGCTTCTCACAGCACTCATGTTGTGTGCGTTAATTTCATACATGAGTGGCGGGACCTTTTGAGAAACTTTTTCATGGCAGGTTTATTTACTCTCAGAGTTTTTACCAGAAATCTGCTGAAAAAAGTTTTCATTTTATAAAATTAAAATTATACCTCAATTTTGGACATCCTTTATATATTTTTTGTTGCATTATCATAGTAAAAATACTACATTTTTTTATGTTATAATTAATTGTTATAAACTTAATTGTTTAAACTAATGTATCGTAGTATTTATTACTAAAACTAAAATTTGATATCACAACTTCAATAATTAATTTAATTGTCAACTTTTAACTCGAACATAACAAAATTATCACATAAATTAACACACACAGACAGATACATGCACACATTAGAATAATTTAAATCGTTTTAAAGGTTTTTAGATAAAATTTATGAATTTTTTATTTAAATTATGTTGTGTGTACACAAATTTCATTTGATTTAATTGCTGTGTCATTAATACTGGGTAATTGATATATAAGTGTACATATATACACATATAAAAACAAAACCAAAAACAACAACATTTTATCAAAAGTAAATGGTGCGCCATTAAAAGGTTTAAATTAAAAAATATTATATAACAAAAACGGTTTAAAATTTTGCCAAATTTATGAATTAAATTTGATTCGGTTAGATGTGAATTGTGTCGCCGTGGTCTAGTAGGTAGTGTGTTGGCTTATTAGACGAAAAGCCAGGGTTCGAGCCCCAGTCCAGACATCAAATAAAATACAAAAAGTATTTCTTCGGCGACTTCCTCTCAGCAGATTTCTGGTAAAAACTCTGAGAGTAAATAAAATTGCCATGAAAAGTTTCTCAAAAATCTGTCGTTCGGAGTCGACTTTAAACTGTAGGTCCCGCCACTCATGTATAAAATTAACACACACAACATAAGTGGTGTGAGAAACTAGGTCGTAATCCTGACTGAAAGATTGTAATGACCAATTATGTATGTATGTAGATGTGAATTATCGTTTCATTCATATGGCTGCCGCGGCAGATCGTATCTTCGTAATGTCATCACGAATGTTGGCCTTCAAATGCTCAATTGCTTCTCTTTTGTAGACATAAAGCTTTCCTCTAATGGCTTCTCACAGAAAATAGTCCAACGGTGTCAAATCGCAGCTAATTGGCGGTCAATTGAAATTGCGATTCCGGCTAATTAAACGGCCATTAAGCGTTTGACACAATAAATCGATGGTGACATGATATGTGTAGCAAGTTGCACCATCCTGTTGAAACCAAACATCGTTCACATCAATTCCGAGCGGGTACAAAAAATCGATTATAATGGTGTGATGGATACCTCCAGTAACACTAATGTATTACCAAGATGAAAATGTACTTACCAAGATGAAAATGTGCTTCATCCAAAAAGATAATTTTTTTGGCAAAATAATCAGTATCGTACAGTTTATCATTGACCCATCTAACGAAGTGATAACAAAGCGGCTTCCACTCTTGAACCAATTGAATACGTCGCCTCGATTAACGTTGTTTCGATGTACGTCGTAAAATTTTTTATTCCCTCTAACTTCCATTTGCGTCGTCATTCGATTTACGTCGCCTTTTTTTGGAACAAGCTGCGACGTAAATCGAGGGATTCTGTAACTTCTTTAAGTTCCTTGTTAAAAACATACTACTTTGTAGTATGAGCAATATGAAATTCGATTTATGCCGTTTCGTTTTCGATTTTTTTGGAACCAACTGTGACGTCAATCGAGGGATTACTGTAAGCAAAAGCTATAAAAACAAGGACCATGAGTATGAAAGAGATAGATAACAAAAACGCAACAAGAGGCAATGTGTACACAATACACACGACACAAATACACACTAACAAATACATCGAACACGTTCCAAGTAAAGCAACAACATAAGCAAAGTACACAAACAACAATGAAATAGCCGTAGAATTCTCGAGAAATCGAGAACAAGAACCTTCCACATCGATAACGTTCATCATACTGATAACGTGCGTATATAAAAGGGCAAGACAAGGCAAGCAACCAGTCAGTTATAATTCAGTCAGTCTTGTGTGAGGACACGTTGGGTGCGAAGTCGTAGTTTGAAGACCGCTATTATGTGAAGATCTACGGAAGAGTTGTTGGTATTTGCGCTGACAGAAGTGTTAACTAGTAAAGTGAACAAGCAATTATTGTTGTATCAGTTAAGTGTAAACAGTGGCACAAAAGTAGTGTGAACAATAAAGAGAGTTTAAGAGAAACTAAACACATACATATTTGTTTTTACTTGGTTTGCAATAAACGAACTTATATTCTAAACGTTTTTAAAAAGGTAAAAGCGTATACTGTACATAGGTATATACTGAATTTTTTGACAGAAAACAATTTTGTAAGATTTGCCAGATTCGAAATTACCGATGATTCAAATGTAAACCGATATTTGGCGCACCCGATGTTTGCTTTTATTTACAATAGCAAAACGCCATAAATATAGTACATTTTGATGATAAAAAGGTTGTGAAACATATACACGCACATTAAAATTAAAACATCGCATACTATATCCAAAACTGGTGTTGTATAAATAAATGTGATTTGTTCAATTAATGTTTATTTAATAATTACAACAACAATATGTATTCAAATTATTATTTCCATAATGAAAATATTTTGTTCACAATCAACGTCAGGAATACATATGTCCAGCTTCTGTTGAGAACAGAACCGCAGTTTTTCTATTTTCGAGACAAATGACACCACTGGACTGCAGGATATTGCGAACATAGGAATTTAGGTGAATTCAATATCTGCTTTGCATTTGCATTTTTAACAAAGAATCAAATTGAATGGAAATTTTTACGTTCATAACGTGAACGATATATTAACCATTTGAAAATTTTGTTTCTGTCAATGTCGAGATTCTTCGTTAAGTTTCCCAGCATTCTTATAAAAGCAGTATCGCCAGCAAATGATGAAGAATGCATATACATATATTCTCCCTAGTGCTATGTTTTTGTCGAAAGCCAAATTGATGGTTTGTAATACACTTGTATACATTTAAAATTGATGTTAGTTGTCGGCATAGTCTTTAGATTTCTAGCAAAAACTCTGAGAGAAAATAAAAATTTGTCATGAAAAATTTCTCAAAAATCTGTCGGTCACATCACTTATGTACGAAATTAACATACACTAAATAAGTGGTATGAGAACCTAGGTCGTAATCCTGCCTGAAAAGTAAATTGAAAGAGCTCAAAGAAATAGTAAAAAATATTATTAACAAAATAATAATAAATTTATTCATACGATACTAAAAAGGTTTTCAATAAACTTATTTATGTACTAAAGCAACAAAGCCTAACTCTTAAAGACTAAGTCTCCGAATTCTTAAAACAATAGTTCAAACTATTTTACATCATTTAAGCTTTAAACTTTAATAACTGAAATTGTACTAAATTCTCTACAAACCAATCATATTGAAATAATCGAAGGAATAGAAAGGCAAACAACACCAAATATACACATTCAATCCTTGGTGTAATATTATACCCATAGGCACATTTGTATACATGTATATACACTATATTGTAATGTTTTTACCTTTTAAAAACGTTTAAAATACGAGCTCGTATATTGCAAATTAAATAAAAATAAATTTGTGTTAGTTTTAATTAAAATTCTTTCTGCGTGCCACTGTTCACAACTTGATGTTAACAACAACAATTGCTTTGTTTGTTATTCCTCCGTTTACACCCTTTGCATAAACAATTATTGTGGTGTTTGTTGGTATATTTTTGTTCACTGGTTTGTCATTTTTTATCCTGGTGTTTGTTGCTATATTAAGCAGTGCGATAATTTGTAAACAAGTTCAATGTTTTTTTTTCATTTTTGTAACAATAACTATACATCAAATAAAATCGAATAAATTTCTGGAATACATTAATTTCATATTATACAATACACATACATATATTATATTCAAATATACATTATATTCAAAGATATGCTTAAATTCAAATATACATAATGAGAATAAATCTGTTAAAATAGAATTCAGAGATAATAAAAAATGCTTTAATGTGCTGTTTAATTTAATATTTTAATCAAATACCAAATCATTTATGAAATACATACATATATACATACTTATGTATGTATATAAATATGACATACTCAGATTTTGAAATTATTTATAAACATTTCGTATCGTTTATAAATCATATTAAATTCAATAATATTGTCGAAAGCTTTACACAAAAGAAGTCAAATTGAATTCATAGCATTCAATATACATAATAGGAAATGCTTTATAGGTTGGTACATTCTTTGATTGTTTGTTAATATTTATAACGAACAGAAATTCAGTCTCAGAACTATTAATAATTGAAATTAAATTATATATGTATATACTTATGTAAATATATATACATACATATAGGGTCTTCCACAAGTACTTCCGAACTTTTACAGTTAATAACAGCGAACTTGTTGAAATTATATCTGTCATTTACTTAGTCTGTTTTGTTTTCACCACGGACGGATATAGCATTGGACAATACGCCTAATTTTTTTATTAAAATGTTTCTCCTGTCAGAGACTAACTGTCATCGAAAAATCATCTTCAGGGATGAGGCTGATTGAATGGGTGCCTGAACTAACAAAATTTTTAAATTTAAGACGATATGAATCCATATTTTTGGGGTGGATTTTGGTTCGTGGCGTCGTCGATCTTGACCAGACCATCACTGCCAACGACGAGCACTATAGGTCGATGATTAATTTATTTATTAATTACAATATAATTACAAATTATATTTAATTATTGCGAGATGATGTAGCATCGACCATATGCTGTGGTTGGAATCGAAGCCACGACCCTGATGCTATTAGTGTAGCACATTACCCACTGGACTACCAGGGCACCCAACGTCGATGATTATGCTTTTTACCTGAATTGGTCTGGATACAATAGATATGTGCATTCATCGGTAAAGTGCTATGTGCCACACATCTCATGGCACATATGTTATTATGTACAAGCGATTTGAGGATATGGCCATCTCACATGGAACTGATGTGAAATATTATGATTTGACCGCGTTACACTTCTCCTTTCAATATAATTGAAAATTGCACCTGCTGGATGCGCTCCAGTCTAGTAGGTAGTGTGCCGGCTTATTAGACGATAAGCAAGGGTTCAAATATGAGGCCAGACATCAAAACAAAATACAAAAAGTATTTTTTCGGCGACTTCCTCTCAGCAGATTTCTGGCAAAAACTCTGAGAGTTAATAAAATTGCCATGAAAAGTGTCTCAAAAATCTGTCTTTCGGAGTCGACTTTAGACTGTAGGTTCCACCACTCATGTATAAAATTAACACACCCAACATGAGTGGTGTGAAAAGCTAGGCCGTAATCCTGACTGAGGGTTGTAATGGCCAATTATGTATGTATGTATGGATGCGCTCCACCTAGAGAAACCCTGACGGAGAGTTGTATTCCACACATAGTGGTACTAATAGGCCTTTAAAACGATTATTTTATTTTATTTTTTGTTTTTTTTATTTAAATTTATGGATAATGAAAGACTCCATATCATCTTCTGAGATTGAATCAAAAACATAAGGAAGCAATAGTCACAACGATGAGGAAGGAAAAAATTGTTTACAATCATCACTATTACTACTGCAGTGATACTCTAGTAGGAAGAGTGTTGGCTTTTTAGACGTGGGGCCACGGTTCAAACATGAGTTCAATTATATTGAATGAAACGAAATACGAAAAAATATTTCTTCGTCGACTTCCTCTCAGCAGATTTCTGGCAAATACCCTAAGAGTAAATAACATTTCCATTAAAAGTTTCACAAAAATCTATCGTTCGGAGTCGAATTTAAGCTGTAGGTCCCGACACTTGTGTATAGAGTTAACACACACAACATAAGTGGTGTGAGAAACTAGGTCGTAATCTTGACTGAAATGTTGTAATGACGAATTATGTATGTATGTATCACTATTGGAATTAAACGAAACTTATGATTTCGGTTTCCTTTTGTTTACGTCACTTTGTTTTATTTAAGTTTAAAAATATTAAGCACTTAATGAAAGACCCGGTAGTTGTTGCATCATGTATGTTAGCATGACGTTATTTTGTGCTTATTTTATGTATTGTATTGGTAGGTTACCGCTGTCACTTGTAATTAATGAAAAAATTGTAAAATTTCCTTCCATTGAGCTTCAGTTATAAATTTTGGTTTAATAATTTGACATCCTTTTTAAGAAAATAAAGAAAATGGTTTATGTGTAGTCCACCTCATAATAATTTAAAGTTTTTTGTTTAAATGTTCTTTCAGCAAATGATACCAAAAACTAATGCTCTTGTCAACTTAACTTTATTTATGAAATTATTTCCAAGCGGTGTTATTTATCTCCTGAGATTAAAAACAAAAACATAAGAAAACAACAGCGACAACAACAAAGAAAAGACAAATTGTTTATCGCCATCAGCACCAGTAGTGGGATTAATGAAAAGTTTTGATTTTGATTTTGTTCTTCTTTTTTCTGTGTCGAGTTTAAGAGAAACGAAAAGACTGTCAACATTATCAATAATTCATCGTAATTTTTACTGAGTTTATGAGAAATACAAGCAAAAAAAGAAAATAGTAGAGTGGTGGTAAATAATACATCATTATTACCGCCCTTATTATATCATCCTCATTATGGATTATTTTAAGGAAAAAGCAAATGATGTCGAATTAAGCTATTTAGAGAAATTGGATTATACGTGTGTATGGTTAAATGGTATGTTATTCTTGTGGAAAACTTATTTATATTTCATATACATACGTAAAGTATATACGTATAGTGGCAGTAATAAACTTATTTTCCTTAAATATAATAGCGTTGTAGGGAAAAATGTCTTTTAAAGGAAGTTTAGTTTACAAAATAGTTGGTGAAAGCATTACAGCCTCGTAATCAATTACAGTATTTTCTTGTGGTAATACAAACACAATAATTAATACTCCAAACATGCTATTTTGCGAGGTTTTTAAAGAAATTTAATAAATTATTCTATTTGAATGGGGAAAGTAAGATCAGTAATTAAATTGTGGAATCAAAAATATATTCAAGCACTACAATTGCGGACAACACTGTTCAGAAATATCTGTAAAATTTTTTTCAAAATAAATCTACAAATAAAAGTTATAACCCTTTTGTTTTAGCACTCTAGCAGCATATCTCACCATATTGAGAATGGCCGTTTCCAGTTTTTGCAAATTTCTTGAGAGTCTTGCCAATCCTTGATTGACGAATGTATCATTACTTAATTTCAAAACATTTCAACTATTTTTATGCCTTTTTCAATTTTTAAACGATGCATATTCGTAAAAGCAAATCTTTCAATATATAAATTTAAAATATACAATGCACAGCAAAAGTCTAGGTACCCCAATATGAATAAGAAATTTTTGAATTTTAAGCAATAATTTGTAGAAAAAAGGTCAAGCATCTCCAACAAAACGAAATATGACAAAACATTTTTTCGGCGACTTCCTCTCAGCAGATTTCTGGCAAAAACTCTGAAAGTAAATAAAATTACCATGAAAAGTTTCTCAAGAATCTGTTGTTTGGGTTCGACTTTGAACTGTAGGTCCCACCACTCATGTATAAAAATTAACGCACACAACATAAGTGGTGTTAGAAACTAGGTCGTAATCCTATATAAAGGGTTGTAATGACCAATTATGTATGTACATACATATGTATGTATGTAATTTGTGGAAAAAAATTTAAATAGCCATAATCTAGCAGGGAGTGTGTTGGCTTATTAGACGTGAGGCCACGGTTCAAAACCCAAGTCAGACATCTGCAAAAAAAGAAATATGAATATATATGTCTCCGGCGACTTCCTCTCAACAGATTACTGTCAAAAATCTGAGAGTAAATTAAGTTAATTAAATCGATTATCCTGGTGCGATAAGTCTCTCCATTGCGCTGTCCTCATTTTCAAAGAAATATGGGCCAATTATGCCTTCTCTCCACAAGCCGCACCAAGCGATTACCAGTAATGGGTGCATTAGCTTCTGTAAGCCCTCGTGTGAGCTTTCTGAGCCCCAAATGAAACAATTTTGGTTATTAACGAACCCACCAAGGTGAAAATTAATTTCATCCGAAAAGATAATTTTATTTTTTTTTTTAGCAAAATCGACATCATCGCGTAGTTCTTTGTTGGCCCAAATTTCCAATAAGTTCCAATGTTGCTCAAATCGATTCATTACGTTTATGTGGCAGAATAGAATGACTAAGTATTGCCAGATTCGAAATAACAGATAGTTCAAATTTAACCCGATAAATTGACCACCCAATTTTCTATTTCAAAAATAATATTTTTTTCCTTTTAACACACTTTGACTTTGTCTAATGAAATGGTAGAAATTTGATACTATGAATGAATCTATTAAATTAAGTGAAAATGTGAATTCGAAAGCTCGAGAATTTGAATCAACTGTGATGAAAAGATGTGAATTTGAAAACCGCAAAGAGAAAGTAATAATTTTAATTTAAATTTTTAAAGAAATTTTTTAAAAGCAATTTTAATTCATGCTCTAGAAAATTGTAATTCAAAAAATAAATTTAAATAAAAAAAAAATGTTCTTAGAAATAATGACAAATAAAGGAAATTTTTAAAGTTTAACTGATATTTCCTGAACTTAAAAAAATGGCAACCATAACAACAATAATAATAGCAATAGCAACAGATAGAATGGCAAATAATTTGTCTTTAAAAGAATAATTTTTCTTCTGCTGTTTTCATATTATTACTCTTGTCCTTTCTTATTCGTTCACTGGCTCTGTTTCTCTGTTTGAATGATTTGGCTATTGTAAAACGGATGGTTTGTATTCCATATACATACATGTGTATGTGTGCATGTATGAATATACGAGGACGGTTTAATAAACCCTTGATATTTCTAATGAATAAACAATAATTTCATTCTTTCTCTTTCTTTCAATATACTCGTATACATAATTGGTCTTTACAACCCTTCAGTTAGGATTACGATATAGCTTCTCACAGCACTTATGTTGTGTGTTTGATTTTATACATGAGTGGCGGGACCTCCAATTCAAATATTAAGGAGATAGATGCTCTTGATGTTCTGACAATGAAAATTCAGAGTGACATTCACTGGAACCAGCACTTTTTCAAGCGTCGAAAGAAGAATTCAGATACTTCGGGTTCTTAAGACAGTGCAAGAAATACTTTACTTTATCTTATCTTTATCTCCTAACTATTTACATCACTTTTATTCCTCGCAGGAAGGAATACAACTCTCTTGTATAGGCCGGTGCCTCGAAATCTATTTGGAGGCTTCTCAACTGCATACAGGAGAGAGCGAAGGTGTTTAATAATGACGGCAAGGTATCCAACTCAGTTCATTGGAGCATAGTCGCAGTGTGGCTTATGTTTCTCTGTTCTATCGCTACTACAACTGATTTCGCTCTAGCGAGATAAGCGGACTTGTTCCTGAATATTTATTTTTATATATTTTACGCAGCACTTGTCTTTCTCTCATTGCGTTTGTGGACGATTGGACTGTAGATTGCACACTGCGTAATAGATAGACTTAAACCGGGCAAACACTACTCCCTCAGTCCTCCTCTCCATAAAATATTTACCTGCTTCCAACACAATGCACTGCTTAAGTGTATTGGTACCCATGCCCTGAGTATTGGTCTTATGAAAATAAAAAAAAAATAAAAAAAAACTATACTTAGCGAGAAAAAATGTAGCGAAGGCGGAGGCTCTTTTCTAAATGTATGCTACGTACTTATAGTAGGGTGAAAGTAGAGTCTTGCATCAAACTATTGAGGAGTAGCCTGAAACTAATAATCGGGCATCTGACTAGTCATTGTAAACTTACAGAGCACTTAGTCAAAGAAGGAAACATTTATTCTGCGATGAAGAGAACGAATCTCTAGGACACGTATTTGTTTATAGTGCGGCTTAAATGAGTTTTAGAAAATAGCCGCATGCTTATGAAGTTATATGCAGAGAGTTGTTCTTCTTACAGCATCCTAAGGATTATACTCACAATAAGTGTTAAGGGAAAATTATAAGGTAACCCTATATAGAATGATAATATTACAGGAGAACATCTGGTTGCATAACATAATTGGTCATTACAAACCTTCAGTCAGGATTACGACCTAGTTTCTCACACCACTTATATTGTGTGTGTTAATTTTCTTATACATGAGTGGCGGGACCTACAGTTTAAAGTCGACTCCGAACGACAGATTTTTTTTTTTTGAGAAACTTTTCAAGGCACTTTTATTTAGTCTCAGAGAGGAAGTTGCCGATGAAATAATTTTTGTATTTTGTTCTGATATCTGGCCTGGGGTTTGAATCCTGGCTTTACGTCTAATAAGCCAAAACAGTACCTACTATACTACGGCGACATCTGGTTGCTGTACTTCAGTACTTCTACAGAACAATGCAATGTAACTTTACGTAACAAATGTTACAAAAAGATGAAAAAGTTTCAAATTATGTTGACAGCTTTTCAACTTTTGAACAAATTTAGTCAAACGTTTATGAGTGACAACCGGGAAAAAAATGTTGATTTGCTTAATTCATTTCTTTATAATTTTTGTTTGTTTTTGTTTTTCTTTTTTATACAATTCTTTTTAAAATTATAATCATATTCACATTCTCGAGCTGACAATCTCAGGTTGAATAAAATTTTAATCCGACATTTAGTTTTGTGTGAAGCACTAATTACGTACGCTTTTGGAGGTAGAGCAGCTTCCCGTATGTTTTAAAAGTTAATGATAAAAGCTTTTTGCAAATTTCAGTCGAGATTTGTTTACGTTCAACATAATTTTTTATTGATCGCAGACGTCAAGTGGATAGAAAGAATTGAAGAAGTTTAAAATAAAAATTAGGTGCCATGGTAGTCTAGTGGGTAGTGTGCTATACTATTAGCGTGAGGGTCGTGGGTTCGATTCCCAGCAGAGACTCTGGTCTGTGACACTACACCGAGCATATAGTCAAAGTTACTCAGCTTGTATATAATTAAAATATAATTTGTAATTGTATTGTAATAAATAAATAAATAAAATTAAAATTAAATTAAATTAATTAAATTAATTAAAACGACAGCTTTTCCGCGAAACTTTTTATTACAATTTTATTTGCTCTCAGAGTTTTTGCCAGAAATCTGCTGAGAGGAAGTCACCGAAGAAAATAATTTCGTTTTGATGTCTGAGCTGGGGTTTGAACCAAGCCCTTACGTCTGATAAGCTAACATACTACCTACTAGTCTATGACGACTGTCATGAACAATGTTTTCTCTATATTTTATTGCATTGTTCTAATGAAGTTTAGGAAACACGTATCCTATTAATACATTTTGCTATGCAGTATTTGTATTTTTTATAATGGATAACGGATATCCCTATGATTTGCAATGAAAATTCGTGCATTAATTTTCAAACACCCATTCAGTTCAAAACTAACCTTTCATTCGTGCTGGATTCTGTTAAGTAGGGGTTTCAACAACGAAGTTATTCGACGTAAGAGAAAAATCACTTCTTTCTAGATAAAAATTATTATAAAATTGCTTAATAATATGTTCAGATATGCACTTTTATTGCGTCAATATTTTCATATAAAATAGTTAATTGAGTACAATATTAACCAACATTGTTGATAAAAAGAGCGAAATTTGGTCAAACATAAAAGAATTACATGAGAAAGAGTAAATGAGCTTCGTCGATTCGACGAACAGTAACCAATTAGGGTTAAAGTGTTCGTCGATTCAACGAAGAGTAAGCTTAATGTACAAAAAATGAAGAGTAACCGTCCAGGGTTAAACAAGTCAGGCAGCATACTCCTAATAAAACTGATGACTTTATTGTGAAATAACTAGAAGAAGCCTAATATTTACACAAATACATACATAACTGGTCCTTACAACCCTTCCGTCAGGACTACGACCAAGCTTCTCACAACACTTACAGTTTATAGTCGATACCGAACGACAGAGAAACTCTTTGAGAAACTCTTTCATGGCAATTTTATTTACTCTCAGAGTTTTTGCCAGAAAATGTTGTTTGATTGAATAAAAAAATTGCCATAAAAAGTTTATCAAAAAAAATCTGTCGCTCGGAGTCGACTTTAAATTGTAGGACACGCCAGACGCAGACAACATGAGTGGTGTGAGAAGCTAGGCCGTAATCTTGAGTGAAGGGTTGTAATGGTTGTAATTATTTGGAAGAAGAATGGTAATAAAAATAGAAAATGAATAAAAAAATATCAAAAGTACACGGTCCAACAATATAATTTTCCTCAACTAGCTGCGGTAAGAATTTACTATTTAATCTTCGATAAGAATTTCATACATTCTTTAAATATAAAAAAAAATTAAAAAAAAATTTATTTCATATAAAGCACAACCACGAAATTGCCATTCACTGTGGGTTGATTATAAATTTTTAATGCCCAAATATTTTGGAAAATTTAATAAATTTTTCAAAGTAATTAATTTTAGTGTAATTTTACCAGAATATCATATTAAGGACTAATAACGACATCTCTATAGCCTTAGGTAATAAAAATTTCATTTATTTGAACGTCAATTTAATTTTGTGAACATAAAATGGGTCATTGATACTGAAAATCAATAAATTTCTTTTAACAAAATCAAGTTAACTCAAAAAAAATTGTACCAAAAACAACAACAAAAATTATAAAATATAAAAATATTTATACGTCATTAAACACAATCTTTGGATGTTTTAATTTTCCCTGACAGAGGCTGAAACGGATGTAAAATAAAAACAAATAAACAGATTTACGTGAGACGTGAGAAAAAATAAGACCATCAATGCAAAACACAGAGTTTTAAAGAGAAGACTGCTAAAGTAAATGCACTTCATTTCAGTTTATTTATAACAGAATCAAATTTCATTACAGTTTTATACATAACACTATGCGACAAAATACAAAAATTTAAATACACCTGAGTAACTACCTACCGAACCCTCCAAACTTGTTTTATTTGAAAAAACCTGTTTTTTTTTTTGGACTTTACGCACAAATTTATTGATAACACAAGCATTTCCAATGTCCAATGTCCAAAATTTAAACCTTATTAGAAAGGAGAGAGCCTTTAAAACAATGTACACGTATATATAATTACACTTAATATGATATGACGTTTGATGTGGTAAACTTGGCAATTGCGAATTTTTTTCATATTTTATCAAGTTTGACCATTCATAAAAAAATATGAAATAAGTGATGACATTCTGAGAGTGCATTATCCTGTGAAGAAATTAACATTTTGTTTGATAAAATTGTAGAAAAATTACCGTAGTTATTATTTAAAAATTATAACAGTCGTGTTATATTTTTTACATATATGTGTCATCTTATTAATGTTATTAAGTCACGTCATTTTGTTACTTATTTTGCATTTAATTGTCGGTAAGTCATGCGCTCAGTATGCCATGCGAAGTCTAGGGCCCCTTGCCAATGTTTTCTGGAGCAGCTGCATAGATGTAGAAGAGACTGAGACTGTTCTTTACCTACTGGGATCATATCCGGCAATATGCCAAAGAAGAAACAGAAGCCTTGATGCTGGATGATATGGAGGAAGTGTCAATCATACGAAGGCTGAGTAGTTTCATCAAAAGCTCCGAGTGCTTGCAAGTCTTGGAGATAATGAAAAAACTGCCAAAGTGTGTTCATATTACTTCCTTACAAAAGTAAGTGAAGACAAATAAAAAGCGACCAATCCCTCAATGTATTGTTGCGAAAATAGTAAAATATAGATACTGTTGCTTCGATTTTACATCATTCAACATTAAAATTATAAACCAAATCTACAAAAACAAGTAAACAATAATATACTAACAAACACCAGCATAAAAATGATAAACATGTAAACAAAAATACAACAACAAACACTACAAGAATAAATGTAAACAAAATACACAAACAACAATAATGAAACAACGGTGTTTACATTTATATATATCTCGAAAAGGTGAAACCACGAACATTTGCCTTCAAGAACATTCATCAAACTGCTGCCATATAAAATGCAAGGCAAAGCTGGTGACTGAGTTAGTAAAAGTTCAGTCAGTCTTGTACGAAGACGCGGTGCGTTCGAAGACAGTAATCGTGGTTTGAAGATATCCGTTACAAAGATCTGTCGAACAATTGTCTAGTAATTGTTACTGTCTATGCAAAGGGTGTAAACAGAGGAATAACAAACAAAGCAATTGTTGTTGTTTACATCAAGTTGTGAACAGTGGCACACAGAATTGTGCGAACAATAAAGAATTTAATTAAAACTAAACAGAAATTTATTTTTATTTTGTTGACAATCTACGAACTAATATTTTAAACGTTTTTAAAAGGTAAAAACGTAACAATAGTGTCTGACATTATCTTATATTGTCTTAATGTTTACCAACGAAAACCTCCTTAAGCATTACTCACCTTTCTTTGAATCTAAAAATCGAAACAAAGTTCTTCAACTGACAATAATTCTTTTTCCAGTTGAAAAACAACAAAATTCCTTTGATTCCATTTTGAGATATTTTACAGAATATTTATGCTACACATTCGTCTTCTCAGTGTCTAGGCAGTAAAATGAAAAAATTTTCTAAGAGTAGCAAAATTTTAAAAGAAATATTACTGGGCTGATGATTTATGCTCCAATAATTTATTGTGTAAACATAAAAGACATAAAGAGTAGCATGGTAATGCCAAAAAAGCATAAAGAAAATGGAAATTGTTCAAACAAAAATTTTACAACGAAGGCAATTAAACCCGAAAGAAAAATTTTTCAGGCAGAAGAATAAAAAATTCTATTTTGTTGTTAACATAATTGGTTTAAAAGTAAATTAAAAAAGTAAGATAAAAACATATTAAAAGATTTATGAAAACATTGTCCCATTATAACTTGCAATGAATAAATTTTTACAAACTTTTGGGTCTCACACAGAAATTGTTTAAAACATACTTGTTTAGTTAGGGCCTTTATAAATGATATAATTTTGATAATTATTGAATTAAAAATTCATTTTAAAAAATATATATATGAAATATATAACACGAGTTAAATAATAACTACCGTGTTTTTTGTTCGATTTTATCAAATGAAAAGTCAATCTCTTCACAGGATAATGCACTTTTAGAATGTCACCAATTATTTTATATTTTTTAAATAAAGTTTGCTACTATAAATGGTCAAACTTGGAAAAATATGAAAAAAATCGCATTTGCCAAGTTTACGTCATCAAACCTCATAGAATATTAAGTCAATTAATATATAAATGCATATCGTTTTAAAGGCCCTTATCTCCCCTTTCTAAGAAAGTTCAAATTTTGGACATCGTTTCAGAAAGGATAGTGTAATCAATAAATTTGTGCGTAAAGTCCAAAAAACAGTTTTTGTCAAATAAAAGAAGTTTGGAGAGTTCAAGAAATATAAAAAAAATATTTTCGACTTCTACTAAACAAAACTTGCAACCTACATTCTATCATTAGCTGGGTGTAAATACTGAAATTATATTTTTGCTTTAAAGGTAAAATTTTACAACCTAAAAAAACCTTAAAAAACACACATATTAACTCCTTACATCTTAATTAACTTGTATTAAACAATGTTGCATTTACATGATAAATCGTTTTCATTTTACGTCGTCTCATTTTTTATCACTGCTTACATATTTCTAAAGACTGTATGAAATATTATGTTCCATTAAATCAAAACCACCATGAAATAAAATTTAATTCTACACCTACACCTCTACCGTTTGTGTTGAAACGAAAAAAAATATTTTGAATGCTTTTGTTATTGTTTAATCTGTTTATGGCGTTTCGCGTGCTGAAAAATCATCAAAACATTAAAAGAAAAAAATGTTAATCAAAACAAAGTCTGGCATTCTAAACATAGCATTTCATTAATGAGTAGTCATTTACGGAAACCCTAAATTCCACACACATACTTTAGCAAAGCTTTTAATTTAAATATTTTCGCACACTCTTACGAACATAAAAGAAAAATATATTTTAAGCAAATAAACGTTACAACATAGGCGTCTTTTTTATCCAATTTTATATTTTCCTTCAAACTCACACTCGCAGTTGTTTAATTTACACGTTAGCGGTTTACATACGTAAAGCCGGAAAGAAAACATTTCCCAATTCCGTCAGCTATTTTCAAAAGGCGAGTAAAAATTCTACGACAGATTTACACGTTTACATACATAATATGTCATTACAACACTTCAGTCAGGATTGCGACCTAGCTTCTCGACTCCGAATGACAGATTTTTGAGAAACTTTTCATGGCTCTCAGAGTTTTTGCCAGAAATCTGCTGAGAGGAAGTCGCCAAAGAAATATTTTTTCATATTTCGTTTTGTTGAAGTTATCTGACCTGGAGTTTGAACCGAGGCTTCACGTCTAATAAGCCAACACACTACTTATTAGACTACGGCGATACGTCTACGCGATTAGTAAAAGACCAAAGCAAATAAAAATAGTAAGGCACTCCTATTCGGATACAATGGTTTTTGAAAAACGAAGATTGTCGTACGGCTACCTAATGTTATAAACACAATAAATGCAACGCAGCAAACGCAGCAATCTGTGTATATATGGAAGTGATTATTTTAAATGCAGAGCGACAACAAGCAACGATTCTGCTGGTTTGGCTTTTAGGCGAGTTTCTATTTTCATTCGCAGCAATGAGAGAATTAGTGTTAATAGTGAAAGGATTTCTGCTGGCAATGAGAAAATTAGTGCTGTCAATACAATAAAATGCATGAAATTGAGAATTTAAAAACACGATGTATGAAATATAACGTGAAAAACGTCTTTGTGGCTTCATTGACAAATCATTAATGAATTGTGCATTTTTTATTTGTTTTGCTTATGCTTTGCTGCTGCTATCAGCTTACCTGAGGCTGCAATTGCAAAATTTTTGTATTTGCATTGCGTCTATTGTGTTTATAAGCATAATTCCCATACATGTTTTATCTCAATGTATTACACTCTCATTATATTGATCGGGTGGGCGGTTTGGTCGAATCTGGCAATATTTATGTCATCCTATTCTGTCACAAAATTCAGTTTATTATCGCCACTGAACGTAATGAATCGATTTACGCTTGCGCAACGTCGGGATTTGTTGGAAACGAAAATAATTGGTCGGACATTGCACGAAAATGTCGTACAAAATATGGTCGCACAGAAGGACCAACAGTGATCGGTATACGCAAGTTTATTGGTAAAGTTCGTGAAACTGGCTTCATTGTTGATACGCCAAGACTTGAGCGTGTTCGTACAGTGCGTTCACCTGAAAATATCGAAGCTGTGGCTAAGAGTGTGCCTGAGACATTAACTCGTTATTCTTCTCCCGTCGAATTTTTGGAAAAGATCTCATTATGAACTCAATTGGTTCAAGAGTTGAAGCCATCCGCTTCGTTTTCGCTTCGCTAGATAGGCAAACGAGAAACAGTCGATTTTGCCCAAAAGAAAATCATCTTTTCGGATGAAGCTAATTTTCATTTTGGTGGGTACGTTAATAAGCAAAATTGCTATATTTGGGCTCAGAAAACCCACACGCGGTTTTACAGAAGCCAATATACCCATTATGAGGGACTGTTTGATGTGGCTTCTGGAGTGGAGGCATCATTGGCCCATATTTCTTTGAAAATGAGGACGGCGCAACCATTACGGTCAATGGAGACACCTATTGCACCATGATAACCGATTTTTTTGTACGCGCTCTTCATAGTATTAAGTAAACGATGTATAGTTTCAATAGAATGAACTTGCCACATATCTCATGCCACAAACGATTTATTGCGACAAACGTTTGATGGCCGTCTACTTAGCCAAAATGGTGATGTCAATTGGCCGCCAAGAAACTGCAATTTGACACCGTTTGATAACTTTCTATGAGGAAAAAGAAAAGTGTTATGCGGGCAAACTAGAGACAATTGAGCATTTGAAGGTCAACATTCGTGATGCCATTGCCGAAGAACGAAAAAAAAGTGCACAAAAATTGGTCCGATCGAAGGAGGTACTGTGAGGTCAGCCGCGACAGCCATATAAATGAAAAAATATCCCATTTCTAACCGGAACAATTGTACTGCACAACAAAAAAAAAAATTTTGCCAAATTTTAAACTGTTTTTGTTTCATTGCATTTTTAAATTAAAATTTTGAATGGCCCACCCATTTTTTGTTATTCACATTAAGCTCATATGTGACGTATGAGTGATATTTAATTCCATTGCTTTCATTCATGTCAAAATCAAAGATTTTTTATTGCATACTTTTGCAGTACATGTAATATAGTAGGGTGCGTATGAGTAATAGATTTCAAATTCAATTAAATAGAAAGTATACGATTAATTTGGATTTAAAAATTTACAAGCTATGATGATATGACAATTCTAGTGGATTCTAACCTAAAAATATAAAAACCACAATTCGAGTATATATTGTAGTGAGTACTTTACAACAAAAAAATTTAATTTTGCAAAATTTAAATTTCTAAATTGCCCACCCATTATCGCTCTCTTCTTCATAAAAACTTGATATTTCTTATGATATAATTTATGTTTAAAATTTAAAATATATAGTCGTGGAGTTTTTATAATTTAAGGCAAATATTAAAACAAAATGTACCCAAGAACAATTTGATATCAAACGCAACACATACTGCCTCACATATAATTTAATGGAGTACGTTTTTTTAGTATGAATACCATATTAGGCCTGATTATATAGCAGACGTGTGCGTCCATGAATAATACGGAGTTCATTAAATTCAATCTTTTTATTTCACTTTTTGGTACTTTTTTCCACCTCAGATGAATATTTAATAAAGTGTGACGACAGGGTAACAGGCTACTAAGGAATTTTTTTTTTGCTGGATGTGATTCTCGGGTTACATGTGAATTTAAAATGAAATATTGTGCCATCAAGCAATTGTATTTTTTTTCGATGTCAGTACATAATGTTGATGAAGGATTTAAAAGGATTTAAAGATTTAAAAGTCACGTAAAAAATCGTAAAAAATCTGTTGTGATAGAAATTTTGTGGCAAGAAAATAAAATTAAAACGATTTTATTGAATAATAATCAAATTTCATGAGTTTGCATATACTTTTTGAAAATTCTAGAGTGTAAAATTAATTTACCAATAAGTGGTAGTCTGTACATTTGAATAGATTTGTATGTAAGTATATTACTCAAAGTAGTCTAGTAGGTAGTGTGTTGGCTTATTAGACGTAAAGCCAGAGTTCAAACCACAGACATCAAACAGAATACAAAAAGTATTTCTTCGGCGACTTCCTCTCAGCAGATCTCTGGCAAAAACTCTGAGAGTAAATAAAAATTGCCATGAAAAGTTTCTCAAAATCTGTAGTTCGGAATCGAATTTAAACTGTAGGTCCCGCCACTCACGTATAAAATTAACACACACAACATAAGTGGTGTGAGAAACTAGGTTGTAATCCTGACTGAAGGGTTATAATGACCAATTACACTATGCGACAAAACAGAAAAAATTAAATAAACCCGAGTAACTACCTAGCCTAAGTTATTCACTAGGTTGAGTAGAACTCAAAAATACTTTTTAATTTTTCTCGAACCCTCCAAACTTGTTTTATTTGACAAAAACTGTTTTTTGAACTTTACGCACAAATTTATTGATTACACAAATATTTCTGATCCATTGTTCAAAACCTTATTAGAAAGCCTTTAAAACAATGTACATATGTATATATATTATTTGACTTGCTATACTATGGGCTTTGATGAGGTAAACTTAACAAATGTGAATTTTTTATATTGTTTCAAGTTCGTCAGTTTATAGTAGCAAAATTTAATTAAAAACTATAAAATAAGTGATAACATTCTGAAAGTGCATTAACTTGTGTAGAGATTGACTCTTCCAAGTTTACCCCATCAATGCTCAAAACATATAAGTTTGAACAAAACGTTTATATAATGTTTTAAAGGCTAATCCCTCTCTCTTCTAAAAAACATTGGATTTTTAAAATAGGTTCAAACATATTTGGGTAATCAATAATTTTGTGTGAAAATATCAAAAAAAAAAACCAAATTACACATAACATAAGTTTGGAGGTTTCGAGAAATATAAAAAAGTATTTTTGAGTTTTACTCAACCTAGTGAATAACTTAGACTATGTAGTTACTCGGGTGTATTTTCACCGTCGCACCGTGTTATGTATGTATATTAATCAAAGTAATAAAAATACGATAAACATGATGACTTTGAAACCAAACTACACTAAAAAATTATTTATCCTGGAAGAAATAAATTTTCGTATTGAATTTTATTAGAATTTTATTCACCAGTTGAGTTATTAACTGCTACACGGTTTTTATTATTCAAATTGTTTCTGTAATTATTTTACAGCTAATTGCAGATTACTCCATAATGAGATTATATCTTATATCCTGTAGCTATAACTGTACATTTTATTAAACTATTCAAATGGGACTCTATCCATTCGAGTGTAAATAAAACATGTCTTTACTTTTTATCCAAAATGCCCTCATTACATTTATTTATTCTATTCAAGAGGAATGTAAATTTGTCATTATCCTTAATTTGGAATAAAACGTAACATTGTATTCTACACTAACCGAAGAATACTAACATAACCGTAGATCGAGCTTTGTATCAAAAATGATACATTTCAATTTTTCAGATCATATAACTATAATTCAGAAAAAGTTAGATGCCTGATATTTTTTTAATTCGTGAGTACTGTTATCGCCATTATTTTAAACTAAATAAAAATAACTTCATAATTCTGGTTTATATATCATTTTTGATAATTACGTCTTTTCTAGGGATTCTTTGGTATTTTGTACGTAATTTGTTTAAGTTTTCAAACATTTTTAACGTATATAATACATTATTTATGGTATTTGAGAAGGAATTGAAACTTAAGTGTTGGTTGAATTTTCTGTTCTGCACAAATTTTTCACATTGATTGAAGTAGTCGTAGTATGTACTGTGTCAACCTATTAGACGTCAGACCAAGTTTCAAACCCCAGATCAGACATTCCCAGTTTACAATGAAAGGTTGTAATGACCGATTAATTATGTACATATATATGTAATATTCCTACTACTGAAGATCCTGAAAAAGAAAAAACCGGAAACTCCTCTTATGAATTGACGCAAGTATTCACAGCTGTAAACATGGCAATAAGACGCTAATTGAAAAAGTTGGTACTACTTGGAATAGAGATCCGTATTAGTAGATTGGGAAGAGGAAAAATTAGCAGTTTTCACGCAGATTGCTAGCAGCTGGGTTATAGAGTCTTTCTTGGTGCTCTTCTCATATTTATCTTTCGTGACAGACAAACATTAGAAAAAGAGTGTTTCGTCCTATGTTTTAGTTCATAAATATTACAGATGATAGTATTTCGGTCAACTATGCACGTATGAGGTAACAGAATTATTCGCTTTGATAACGTGCTACTCGGAAGTGATGATAAATTTACACCTATTTAGCTTCTTCGAAAACTGAGGTGAAACTTTTTCAGCTTTTAATAATCCTAATAATTTTGTCGCTATAGATTAGTAACTAATTGAATTTTATGGTCGTTATAAATTTGGTGGTCCATCGGAATCGAATTGACAGTTTCAGATTCAATTACATGCCACGTGCGAAGCAACTACTTACAGCCGTATTTGGGGAAACTTGTATCCGGGACACCAAAGAGGAAAGAAAGAGAGAACATTGTTATTGACATAATCGATGTTCCATTGCAACAGGAAACTTTTTTACCTCACATAACGATTACAACAAATGTTGCTAGCGAAATATAACAATGGTTTGTGGCATCAGGTTTCAGCTAGCCCTCGATTGGGAGCGTTACTAATAGGAGTGACAATAAACTGCCCCATCTAAACATTTGGAAACTTATAAATCGCCACAAAGCAAGGCTTCTAGATGTCAAATTATTACCATTTAGAAAAAAATAAAACCAAGCTGACATGGAGTGTTTGATTTTTAAGTGAAAAACCATACTACAACGTACATCATGTCAAAAATTTTAGCGTAAATTTCATAAAAGTGGTAATAAAATGTAATAATGTAAAATAGTTTTATTAAAATGAACTAAAATAAATAAAAACATTTAAATCTTGTAACAAAATCTATCAATAATTGCGAAAATTCCATGTTACTACAAGTAAGTATAAAAAGTGATACATAGCTAGAATTATGAAGTTTTTTTAAGGATCGATCTACGGTTAAGAATACACGGTAAGAAGAAAAGAAAAAATTTAGTTTTCAATCCTTTTAAATGCATAATTTATGTACTTTTAGCCAGGATTATTGCCTAGCTTCACACACCACCCATGACGCGCGGGATATCAGTTTTATAATGAGTAATAGAGCCTCTAGTTTAATACCAGCTGCTAACGACAAATTTGAAAATCTCTTTTATTGCAGTTAATTAACCTTAATACTTTTACCAGAAGGATATTGAGAGCGGTGAGTCTAAAGTAAGTTTTCTTCATGTTTTATTCTAAATTTCATAGATTTTTTGTAGTCGGAGTTTTCGTCTACTAAATCACTCTACCGACTAGACTATGGCGATCACAATGGATTCTAATTATATTGGTAATTAAACTGAGATATTGCCGGTATCAAATAGTAATACCAACACTTTTCCAATGTAATGTTGTCACAAAAGAAAGAAACAAGTGAAGCACCCAGTATTAATTTTAATCGCATTTAAGTTTCTACTAATAGTTTGTAGCAAATAATATCCAGCTTTATGTCTAACACGAGCTGTTTGATGCAGAATATGCTAAGAATGCCGTAAGTGTCAATAGAGAAAAGAGGAATTATAGTGAAATTATAATTTATACTTTCTTTTATTTCATTTTAATATTATTTTTTAAATTTCCTCTTTGTAAATATAATCGTATTAACTTATTAAACATGTGCATGTTTGTGCTTAAGACACAATTGAAAATAGTTTTATAATGAAACGTTTACACTAAACGCAACTCAACTCAACTGAAAAAAAGTGGACTCTGCTATTAGCTACAGTTTTACATACATACATAATTGGCCATTACAACCCTTCAGTCAGGATTACGGCCTAGCTTCTCACACCACTCATGTTGTGTGCGTTAATTTTATACGTGAGTGGCGGGACCTACAGTTTAACGTCGACTCCGAACGACAGAATTTTGAGAAACTTTTCATGGCAATTCTATTTACTCTCAGAGTTTTTGCCAGAAATCTGCTGAGAGGAAGTCGCCGAAGAAATATTTTTTTTTTTTTTTCATATTTCATTTTTGATGTCTGACCTGGGATACGAACCCGGGCTTTACGAATAGTAAGCCAACACACTACCTACTACACCACGGCGACTACAGTTTTATTCCTTTTTATTTTCATCGTATTTTTGTTTTAAATTTAAATCTTTGGGTATGCATAACGCACTTCCATATGGAAATTAATTTTGGTCTTCCTTGTATCAAATAGTCTAAAGGGAGATTGGACACGATAATTACCATCTGAAATCATTTCAGATTTCGCCTGATGCCAATTAAAATGTCTTAATGTTGCAACATAATCACATTCATGCTGAATTTTATTAGCATGAAATGCATTTCCATTAAACCAGGCAGTCAGAACAAATGACAACATGTTGGAGGTACTTGTGTTCACTATACCACTACACTATCAGCCATTGAATATTAATAATGAATTAATTATTTTACACAAAGTTTTTTTAAACCTACTTGTCCTAAATTTCGATACTTAATTAGTTTGAAATTAGTATTTAATCAATTAATTGGATATCCCAACATTATAAAATAATTGAAGAAAAGTTAAGAATGGTGTGCACAATGGCAAAAGAAAACTTTATAATATAAGATCTAGTAGGTGGTGTGTTGGCTTATTAGACGTAAAGCCAGGGTTCGAGCCCCAGGCCAGTCATCAAAACAAAATACAAAAAGTATTTCTTCTTCGGATTTCTGGCAAAAACTCTGAGAGTAAATAAAATTGCCATGGAAAGTTTTTCAAATATCTGTCCACTCATAAAAAAATTAACGCACACGACCTTAGAGTGGGCAAAACATCTTTTTAACAATTTTATGAATAATTAAATTTTTAGGTTTCAATCTTCCATGCCGTAACTTCTTTTTTCTAGTTGCAGCAGAATACACTTTAAGGGTAAGGGCCAGCCCCTCAGTCGGGTTATACAAATTAAAGGAAAAAGTCAAAATTAGTATCGTTGATATTCAGTTTACAAATAAAGAACAAAAGCGATTATATTCCAGTAGTAAGAAGTTTTCACATGTGCCTGCAGTTATATACGATTATTAAACGTCTAAAAATAAACATTTCGAAAGATCTGCTCTTTCTTATTTTGTTATCTTATTTTTCCAACCAAAATGACAAAAAAAAGTTTTCCGAGAATTATCTCAATATTCTTTTATTGTGATCTATGAAGCCACGTCTTCGATAACAGAGCTTTATCCCAATTTCAATATCGTTATTATGCCGAATGATCTCATCCTCAGTCTCTTGAATTGTTCCTGCCTTATTGGCGTATACTCTTTCTTTTAAACATATCCAAAGAAAGAATTCCAACGATGTCAAATCAAATGATCATGAAGTCTAATTATCATTGAATTTCTAGTGCAAAAATGCATTGCCTAGTTGGCTGTATGGCAAGTGTTACCATTCTGTTGGAACCACATATCGTCCACTTCCATATCCTCTATTTATGGCCACAAAAATTCCGTTATCATCACGGTAACCACTTGGTTGGTCTTATTTTCGAAGAAGTACGACCCATTAATCGCATCTCAATCACTCTTTTTGCATGTATCGGCTTTTTAACAATCACTCGTGGATTCTCATTTGACCAGAAGCTGAAAATTCTGTACAATTCTCCCGATTGTGAACACATTTGGTCAATTATGTCCAACAAAACAATCGCGAAGTGCACGAAATGCATTTTGATTTGAACCCCCATTCCCAGAAAAGGCTTCAACGATTTGAGCGCACTGCTTTTCTCCATGATTGAATTTGCCAAACATTGAAGCAAAGAAATGCTAAATTAATTTGGGTAAACAACTTGTCGTCAAGATATGACTTTTGACAATTATTATCGTGTTTTATAGTTGGGCCAGCCTTATAAAGAATTATTATACCATTTTACATCATCTTTCAAAATTCATCCGAAAACATCAAATACATCAAAAACTAAAGTACGGTTCATTAAAATCATATTATGATGAGCAAATACTATAATGCGACCGAAAACGCCATGGAATATAAAAAAACCTGGCTGTAGACAGTCGTTAAATCAATTATCGTATTTGAATTGATTTTATGTTATGATTACTGTGTACCATAATATTTCAATGCTATGCATCTGCAACGTTTATGGTGCAATTAATAATCGTCCTCAGCCATAGGATATGTATGTATGTTCCTGTGTATTTTTTTATTTTTCTTCCTATAGTATCGTATTTTTAAATAAAAATTAATTAAAATTACATTTTTGTGTACTCTTGCATAGCGTTAACCCATTGACGGCTGCCGTGGTAATTTGCTCACCGAATTATTTCGAGCGTATACAAAATTGTTGACATTAAATAAAAAAATTATGCATTATTATGTATTGGAAAGACCAATGGGAACAAAAAATAAATGGGAACAAACGAAATATTGTTCTTAAAGTGGCCGTAGTCTAGTAGACAATGGCTGCCTTCCAAAATGTATCAATACAAAGTTTGTATGCAGTTCAACTACATAAACAATGTAGATATGCAAAGTAACCAAAAAATTCATCAACTATAAATCCGCTGCCTGATTGCTTTTTGACTGCGTTAAAAATACACATTGACGACGTTTTGAAATAGAATACATTGTATATATTTTGTACAGCGGCATTATGAAGCACGATACTTAGTTCAAATACAAAGCAACTAACATTTTGGAAGGCAGCCAATGTGTTGGCTTATTTGACGTGAGGTCACGCTTCAAACATCAGATCTGACATCTCCAACGCAATGAAATATGAACAAATACTTCTTAGGCGACTAACCCTCAGCAGATTTCTGATATAAACCCTGAGAGTAAATAAGAATTGCCACGAAAAGTTTCTTAAAAAATCTGTCTTTCGGAGTCAACTTTAAATTTTAGGTCCCTCCACATTGTGTATTCAAAATTAACACTCACAACATAAGTGGTGTTATAAGCTAGGTCGTAATGCTGACTGGAGTGTTGTAATGAGCAATCAAGTAAGTTAAGTAAGTCATAATAATTGAATTAATTCCATCAAAAATACAAATTTGGCAGATGGTTAAATTTTATACCAAATTGAGCTGCAGCAAGCTGATCTGGAGGTTGCTATCCTTTTAATATTTACTGTGCGCCGCTCTACTAATTCTTTTTTTAATCCATTTTTCACTAGAATTGTCTAAATGCCAATTTCAAAGTATATTTCTATAGCTTTTATTCCCAGAAGTGATTTGCAAACTGGTTTCCATAATTTCGGGTACCTTGCTACGAGAACAATAAGAGATAATCCTCTTAAAAAATGACTCCTGATAAATGTGAAGAAGATGCTGAAAATCCAAGAGCAGAATTTGATTGTAGGTTTGATAAAAAACAACTAGATATTATTGGTCCACTGTGTCATGATAATGATTCGATCATGATTCTTATCAGCTCGCAGAAATATTGGTCGCCATAGTCTAGTAGGTAGTGTGTTTGCTTGTTAGAAACAGTGGTTCGCTGGTTCAGACATCACGAACAAAATGATACATAAAGAAATGTTTCTTTGGGCGAGTCCCCCTCTGCTAAAAACTATGAGAGTCAATAAAACTGCCACGAAAACTTTCTTAACCTGTAGGTCGGAGTTACATTTAAACAGTAGGACCCGCAACTCATCGATAAAATTAACACACATTACATGAGTGGTGTGAGACGCTAGGTTGTTAGTGTTAAGTGTTCCCAACGGCTTACAATGTATATGTGCGCCGATCAAGTTCCCGGAAAGCTTTCAAATAATATACGTTATGTCTTCCGCTGTGGTCGCCGTAGTCGTTGGTGGTAGTGTGTTGGCTTCTTAGACGTAAAGCCAGTCACTAATAAGTGGCCACTGTGCCAATTTGGTTACACCCCTTTTATTGCCTTTATTTTCCTGCTTTTTTTGTACTCCTAATTTTATACAAAAAAATTTTGAATTTTTTAAAGTTTTCCCTGTCGTTTTGGTTTGGCTTTCAATGGGTTAAGTTACGCTCAACTAATGTCCTGCCTATGTAGTTGTCGTTAATTATATTGTTATTGTTATTAGTTCGTGTAAAATTATATTTTTTTTTTAATACATTTTGTTATTTTTATTGATGTTTTACGATAATTTATATGAATGCAACAAATAATATGAACGCTTAACAGACATTTATGGGATGTTTTTTACTGATTATAATAATTTATTATTTTAATTATAAACAATAACAATAACAATACTGCTGATTGGAAATCATTTCGATTTTTATAGCCACTGAGTAACTGCATTTTAAAATGTTCAGTTGAAATCCTGATTTCATTTATTTTATGCCGAGTTATTCGCTTTACTTAACTTACTGGTTTCAGAAAAAAATTATTTTTTTATTAAATTAATAACAACGAATTAAAATATTGAATTTGCTACCAATAATTTGTTAAAGTTAAAAGTATAAGATATTAAAAAATTTAAAACGTCTTACTACAGAAAAAAATAATTCAGCATCAGCAGTAGATAAAGATTGTCTTCTCTGCTGATTGGTTAAGAAAAATGTACATATGTTTCCTCAAGTATATTTTTCCATTTCTGCCTGGTTTCCGCTTCTTTAATCTATTTTACTAAGCAAGTGAATGGTCTGCTGTAGCAAGTCCTAGTATAATGGGGGCTGCCATCAATCGTTGCTTAGAAACAACGCCCTCCGAGAATTAGGTTTAGTGGTAGGGAATCTAGCTCATTATTGATACCTATTTCTTCTTCCCACTAGGTGGGGGTTGTTATATTTTTCCAATTTCCAGGTGGCTTCTAAGGTGGTGGGAGGGGGGGTTCGTAACATTTTTCTCCATTGGGAGTTTAGAACCTGGACTTCTCGACTTTGATACAAGCTGTTTTGACCACTACATCACACCGCCTGCAGTATATATATACAAGATTAATGAAATGAAAGTTTTTACTGAGTGAATCGATTAAAACACATTCAAGCTTTTTATTGACACAATTTTTAGTTCATATTTCACACTTAAACCCTGGCGGAGGCTAATAAATGTTCATCATGGTTTGCGATTTTATATAATTAAATAATCCGTCTAGAAATCCATCTAGAAAACATCCGAACCCTTTGCCCACCATATTTGTTTATATTCCCGTTCCTGGTGCACTTAAGAAGTATGCTTAGTTCTTACTTCGTCCTGTGTACCACGGATTGATGATATTCATTATATTGATGTTAAAATATGTTTGCTGGCCGGAAGAACACTAGCTTGAATTTTTATACAGGACAAAAATTTGTCTTTCTATTTTAAAATATGGCTGCTGGCCGGAAGAACACTAGCATGAACTTTTATACAGGATAACAATTTCTTTTTCTTACCAAAGATCTGCAACCAAACCCAAATTTCGTGCCACTGCAGCTGCAGTACAAGATTTCAGTATTAGGTATCTCCATGAATCTATGCTCAGTCTATCATATTTCCTTCGATAAATACACCTACTACACACAGTATGTGAACATTTCAGGGGCAGATTGTTAGATCACGTTCCTTGCATCGCTTTTGATATGTGGCGTCTTTGTTAAGGGTCCTGACTTTAAACTTTCTTAAAGCCTGCTTGACCACTGCAGTATTTTCCAAGCAGAGCTCATGGCAATTTTCAAAACGGCACAATGCTTGCTGAGTGGCGAGATTTTCAATGAAAATCTCTTGATTTACTCGGATAGCCAAGTTGCAATTGAGTCCCTAACGAAAGCAATTTCAACGTCTGTCTATGAAAGCGAAGGATTTTTCAAAGAAATTTCGGATCATTGAAAGATAACTCCTATATGGGTTCCGGAACTGGATATCGTTGAAAATTGCTTTGCTGATGAGCTGCCCTGGGCTGGCAATCCTGACGTATTACAGGGTATAGGTATTGACATTGCCTCGGTTAATTTAGCTTAATCCCGTTGGCACCAGGAGAGTACATACAATATTACCAGACTCTACCGGACACGGTAAATCACATCATCATCTATCGCACAATAGCGAATGTTACGGACCAGTGTCCTTTTGCCTCGGTATTCCGACTAATTACTTCTGCAGAAGCTGTGGGTCTAACTAGAAGGAGACTGTATATAAACTGTGTCAGTGCCCTACTCTTGTCATAAAGAAACTGAGGTTTTTGACCTCTTATTTTATGATATATTTGACCTTTGACCTTATATTTGATTTATTTTGCACTCGGCATGGTTTTCTTTAGGAAATGGTTGTCTACCGAGTATCATAAATTGTGCACCACAATAGGCCCAAATGCTGGCCTTCTAGGGCCAATCAATCACATTCACATAGAATGTGTTTTGAAACTAATTATTAACTAACTAATTATTAACTAATTATTATTAACTAATTATTATAATCTCTTATCACACGATTATGTGTATAAATAATTGTAAACGTGGCTTATACACAAATATATGTATAGTATTGAGGATATAAAAATAAGTTATCCTGCAAATTCATTCGAAGGCAAGGAGAGATATAAACTCTGTTAAATTTTTGTTGTTGATACAATATTTTTAGAAGAAATATTTATCATTCGAATTTCTTGTTCACTGCAAGTATTTAAGAATTATTCATTCAGCTCTCTAAACTAATATTCATTCTCTATCTGTAGCACAGTTCAAGATAAATTGCTTTGCATTTACTTTACAGTGTTTTTGGTACGTAACAACCACTTGTGTCTGGGCCTTAGAAAAATTAAGTTTTTTTCCTTTGGTTTTCCAAGTTATTTATTTGATTTGTATCATTCTCCTTTTTTATTTTACTCTCGTAGTTTTAATACATTCATATACATCAGGTGTTAATTCGGAAGCAATTTCTAAGAACAACTCATATATTTTACAACTAATTTTATTGCTTATGTGGGAATGGTTGTGTTTTTGTTTTATACTCTCATAACTGCAGTTAAAAAGATTTCAAATTAAATTTTTGAAAGAAAACAATTTTCTTTTTATTATTTAGTATTAAAATATAAATAAAAAGAAATAATTTCTAGAGACCATCGACCATACGTCAGGGTAGTATGAGCACTATTTAGGGAAAATAATATTCATACGTCCTAGTGGACAAATAAGAAAATTAAAGGTTAGATAGAGAACTGTCAATGGTCATTAGATATGGTAAAGAAAATTAATATGTTAAATTAAAATACGACAGAATCCTAGTGAAGAATAATTTGAGAATATTTAAATATCTTGTTAAAAAAGAGAAGTTAAATTTATATATTTTTTAATTTGAAGCAATCAAACGCTTCACATTGAAGATCAATCCAAATAAAATCAAAGTGGTGATACCAACACATCAAAATCTTAATTTCAATCATTATCGACAGCAACTTTGCAATCGACAACAGGGTTGAAATCAGAAACGCGGAAGTATATTTGATGGTTAATCTATTCAATCAACAAATTTCGTATACCAATGGGTGCTGCGTTCTTCTATTTTTAACTTCTATAAGTAGCATCAACTGGATAATTTTTAGTCCGACTCATTTAAGACGAACTTATGTATCGAGTCTTTCAAAAAGCGTTTCCTATTTTTAAATTTAAATAAAACAAATTGTGCGTGGAGTATTAGCGAAATTCTTATATCGTTTGAAAGACCGCCAGTCCAAAATCCACACTAAACACCGATTTTTTTAAATGCGTTGGGTTTGACAATTTTATTATTCACGCACTCAATCATTCAGAAATTGAAGAACATAAATTTTAAAGTCAGTTTCCAATGCAAGAGCTCATTAAGCGAACATATGTCATTCCTTTACCTTCAGTTCCTGGGTCAGTAGGGTTCAGTACGGGTGCATGCCTAAATTACGATTCAAAATTCGTCAAAGTTCTTGTAAGAGACGATAAATCGATTGCCCGAATTGGAATTCATTGGCGATCGTTTACTGAACCGGTAGACTTGAACTCATTTACCACATTGCGAACAGTCCTCTCGGTAGAACGATTATGGTGGCTCCAAATATCAACAGAAAACAGAAAAAAACTGGTGCAGTACCAAATAAGTCAAATGGAGTACTTGACCTTAAGGGAAACTCTACTAAATATTGCGTATAACATTTTAATATATTGGACTTTTGTAATGTACACATGCCATATTATTTATCTGTAATGCATGCCAATATCCGCCATTTAAACTATCCCATGACGAATAACCGCATTATTACACTATAGCAGAAGAATTAGTGCTGTAAGAGATTGTTACGAAAGGACTGCGGGAGCCATTGATTCGCTAGCAAACAGTCGGGCGTGTGGGTAAGGTCCTTCCAATAACAAAACCCTGTTTATGTACAGAAGTTTTTTTATTAAAGACTCCCTATTTTTAGGTGTAATTTGCTCTAAATGGACTGGAAATGACTGTAATATTATAAAAAATAAAAGCCCGATTACAGTCATATGTAACGAAAGCAAAATAAATTTAAATACAAAAAGACAGATTTTACTGACATAACCAATTTAAGAGCGGTATCTGGTGTTATTGATACGCCTGTCTCAAAACCCGCCACTAACCTTGGCCCTAAGGACGTCATTTTATTAGGACCCCAAATAATCTATTGCACCAAAACTAATACTCAACTACGAAAACACTGTATACTTCAATTATTCATACATAATTATTAACTTAGGATTTATTTATAAAATTAGGAAAAAGAATTAATAGAATTATAAAAAAATATTTAAGCTACTAGAAAAATTAAGTGAAAGCATTTCATCCATAAATTAAACTGACTTTTCTTCAACTGTATCAGTGACAATGATTATAAACATCTAACAACAACTTAATTAAGCGATCGATTAGGTTTGAACAAACATGTTCGATATCATTATCACTAATGAATATATTAAATATTAGGGTGAAACATAAAATTAGCACTCACCAAACATACATGTAATCGATTTCTGGAAGGCCTTCAAGATTTCGAGGTACCGATGTTGTTGTTGCTGTAGAATTTTCTGGAAATTTGACTAAAAAATTTGATTAATTTGATCTAGATAAATATGCCGTATATAATGCTTGCACTTACAATTTTTACAATATTTCAATAGAATAGATATAAATGTTCTTAATTATACTAATTTTAAACGTTTTTATAACTAAAAATATAAATTCATGTTATTGAAATCAATTTTAGAAAAATTACATTATACAAACAAAATAAATTAATAAGATGAAATTAAATATGAAAAAGGCTTGCTTCAGACATGTTGTGTGATCATTACAACTGTAAGTGATTATCACAATTCATTTTGTGGCTCTATTTCTTTTTTTCTATTTTATGTATTTTATACTAAACCAGTTTTTATGAAAGAGAATAAGTACACTTAAAAAAACGAAATTATAGAAATCGAAAGATTGACTAAATTATTGTAATGATTGAGTTGGAATGATCACTACAGTAGGCATGTCAGTTATTGTAACAAATATATACAATAGAATTAATGTATTACTGATGTTTAGATTTTATAGAATTTAACATTTTAAATTGCAAAAAAAATACTCATTATAAAGGAAAATTAACAAATATAATCTCTAGAAACAATAATTATAATTTAATAGGATTATAATTTAATATTTTAGACAAATATCTTAAGCATATTGATAAAAATTTTAGATAATAAAGCAAGTTGTAGAGAGGTGAAACTGTTACATAACTGTCATTAACGGTTTTACTGCAGCGAAATACAGTTTTTTTCGGCTCGTAGAGTTCGAATTAAATTGAAGAAAAAATTAGAATAAAATAAAATTAAATATAATTAAATAGAATAAAATAGAATTAAATAGAATAAATAGAATTCCCGGGACCTGTTTAAAAAGAAATGTGTCAATGCCTATAGAAATTCTTCCTTTTTTCTCTATGTATTTACCTCCTCGTAAGGACGTCCCGAGTATAACACAATAATCCCAAGAAAGGTCCTGGCCCTAAGGCCAATAATGGAAAGTTTATACACTTCACTTCACTAAGAAATAATATTCATGTCACTTTATCACATACATATTTAATTTACTATACTATACCTCCTTCTAAAGATTTACAGGATCACCAGACAAGATATCAAAACTTTTATCACCACTCACTTTTCTTTTCTCTTTTTTTTCTTAAATAATTAATAATTTTTGCTACACTTTTTGTATATTAAGTTCAGAGTTTCAATTAGAATGAACGAGTTGTTCAATTTTCGTAGTAAAGAAACCTCTGTTAGCAATCAGAAAAAGGGTGTAATGGGAAAACACGTATAAGTAAACTTTAATGCTTGTTTAAGCTCTTGACAATCAAACAAATATATAACATGATTGCCACTATAACCAACATATGTACATGTATGTACTGTACTAATTAAATTTCTTCTACTAAATGTTAGTACATTTTACATTCGCATTATGTTAAAAAACAATGAATATTATGAAAATCTTTTCATATTTAATTTCCTGAAAAATCATACAGGATCTCGTAAATATTTATGTTGTTTTCTCTTTTACATTATAAACATTTTATTGGCTATATGTTTCTGTATGCTTTCAACATGTTGATAAGATTAAGTATTAAGCTTTTGTGCGATCAAACAGTTTATGTTCTTGCTAACATATAAGGAAAAGGTTTTACAGTGGTTCAAACGACTAAAGCGAGTGTCAGAATAATGACATTAAGATTATTTCTTTTTTATTTAAAACCGTACACTACACTTTTGACTTTAAAATTTACGCTCTTTTCCACTTGGGGTTACCTACACATTTGCGTGCACCTAATGTGCAAGAAACATATTAAAATTAAAAAATTTAAGAGTTTCATGAAATGTCTAAACATGGCATACATATTTGGCCATTACAACCCTTCAGTCAGGATTACGACCTAGCTTCTCACACCACTTATGTTGTGTGCGTTAATTTTATACATGAGTGGCGGGACATACAGTTTAATGTCGACTCCGAATGACAGATTCTTGAGAAACTTTTCATGGTAACTTTATTCTTAGACTATTTGCCAGAAATCTGCTGAGAGGAAGTCGACGAAGAAATACTTTTGCATATTGTCGTTTTATGTCTGATCTGGGAATACCACTTGAAGCATTCACAATAAAAGAACCACATTACCTATAAATTTACTTTAAAGCCATCTTCTAGGGCATCCAGTTAAAACAAACCGCCTCTAATAACAATTTCGAATTAGGATTATTAAAGATAATCACAAATGCACAAACATACATTAAATACTGACTCACTTTTATTACTTGCTAAGCCATCTAAAGCCTATAAAAACGTTTATTACCTTTCTTCACTTTAAAACAATCGTACTGTTGATTGGAAAATGATTTGAAATCATTTTATTTAGTTCTACAAAAATTATTTGATTTCCGAGACTATCCGCAATATGTTACGAATTTACTCTCCCATTGTTAAGGTAATAAAATTAATAGATTTTTAAACAAACCCATACACACACACATAATTGGTCATTACAATCCTTCAGTGAGGATTACGACCTAGATTCTCCCACCTCTTATGTATGTTGAATGTGTGTTTTTGTTTTGTACAAAGTGGTGGGGCCTACAGTTTAAAGTCGACTCCGAGTGGCAGATTTTTGAGAAACTTTTCATGAAAATTTTGTTTTCTCTTAGAGTTTTTGCAAAAAATCTGGTGAGAGGAAGCCGTCGAAGAAATATTTTTCATAATTCGTATTGTTTGAGATGTTTGATCTGGATTTTGAACCGTGGTCTTATGTCTAATAAACCAACATATTACCTACTAGACTACGGCGACTGAAAAAAAGATGATGTTGATGAAGGCTTTTAAAAGGATTCGAAACAAAAAATATTCTGCATTAAAAAAATATAAAGTGCCATTAATTAAATTAAAAACCTCAAGATTAGTGAATAAAAACCACAACCATAAGAACACAGTGCAATAATTTACCGCCACTGATTCAGTGTTCGTGGCATTAAAACAAAATAAAAGCATCACTCAGAAAATCTTAATTTACGGCTGTAATGAAAATATTGTTACGTTTTTACCTTTTTAAAAACGTTTAAAATATGAGTTCGTTGATTGCAAAAAAAAAAAAAAAAAATAAAAACAAACATGTGTTTAGTTTCAATTAAACTCTTTATTGTTCGCACTACTTTTGTGTGCCACCGTTTACAACTTGACGAATACAACAATAATTGCTTGTTCGCTATTCTTCTTTACTTACAACGCAGATCTTTTCAACGGCGATCTTCAAACCACGACTGTTCTCTTTACACTCAACGCGTCTCCACGCAAGACAGACTGAATTCTAACTACCCGTTGGTTGCTTTTCTTGCCTTTTTATATGCGCACGTAATCAGTCTGATTAAGGTTCTTGAAGTCGTACGTTCGGGGTTTGGCGTTCTCGAGAACTCTATCGCGACTTCATTGTAGTTTGTGTATTTTGTTCACATTGCTTGTTGTTGTCGCTTACTTGTACATCCCCTTTTCTTTCATACTGATGTCGTTGGTTTACTTGTAAACAAGTTCGTTGTATCTTATTATTAAACGATGTACACCGTTTCCATTTTCGTAACAATATCTTTGATATAAAGTTTATTGTAGCTGATATTAAATAAAATCTGGAGATCTCATTTTGATTATAAACTAAATGTTTTTCTTTACAACTATATTTACATTTTATTTGTCTAGTCTGGTATATATTGTATATATCTGGAAGGCAGAAAAATTCACTCAAACACATCATTCAGTAAAAATCAGACATTCTTCTGCTGTCAATCTGGTTTTGATTTTTGTGTTATTGATAGAAACGACACAAACACCACAACAAATAGAGGAACAACACACATGGATATGATACATACATATCTTGAACACATGTCATATCACATACAACGTTTTCTGTGAAATATGGAACAAACTTTTTTATGATGTTTTGGGTAGAATTTGTATGTGAATAAAAATAAATGAATTTTCTTTTCTCAGATTTATATTTTGTTTAAGCCCGAGTGTACGTTCCTCTGACAGTGTGTGAGTATATGATAGCGTCTAAATATAGGAAATCGTTAAATCAAAATGTAATGTAAATGTTTATAAACAAGATTTTATGCAGTCCCATTAGAGTGATGCATAAGAGATGAAGTAAGAAACAAAGGAAATTTTACTAAAACTATGCAATTAACCATTTAACGAGCCAAACCGAAAATTTCAAAAATCTGAATAATTAAAAACCGGGTGGTTGTTATATTGTTTTTATTTATTTTTTAAATAAAATTTGTATTTGTGTTTCCTATCTATAGTTGGGTGTATTCGACATTCGACAGACATTCTTTATATATGGTCACTTGAAGTTGATAGTTTTTGCGCGGGAGATTATATTTTGGAAGAGTGTTTTGACATGTCAATTTCATTTGTCACTATATATATTATAAATTAGTTATTACTAAAGTGAACTTTAAAGACAACTTTAACTTATTTTCGTTATTATAACTTACAGATAAATTAAAGTTAACTGTTTTCAAAAATATGGCAGTGGCGAAGCAATGTCGATAACACTGCTCAATTAAACAAGTTTTTTTTTAAATGCAGTGGCAACGATGAGCTTCTTTGTTTGTTGTATTTGCTCATTTTATTTATATTTGAAGTTGCCATATTGAAAATAATATATCATATGGCAAGTTCAAACATAAACTTAACTTTAAAAGTTACTAGTAGGATGATCTTTCCTTAAGCTTAACGCTCATTTCTATCTTATCGTCCACTTTTAAGAATGAAAAACAATTTATCTGCCCATTAAAATCCTCCCTTTAGTTAACGGTAAGTTGTAATAATGGCCCTAAGAGATGTACACACTGTTGAGTCTATCAGTTTGCCAGTAAATACAAGAAAAACTAAAAGTTTACAACACCTTCTTTTTCAATATCAAAAGCACGATAGAAATAGCATTCAACCGCAAACTAGCAAATATTAAAACTATTTTATGAAAATGAATGCTTTGTTCAGGCAATGTACCACACGCTTCACCCATTTTACGATCGCCATAGTCGTCCTATAGAGCGAACTATTAGAAATGTGCTGCATATAAGCGTGTTTTCTGCTTCAGTAAACGATGGAATAACATTCGAAACGAAATTTTGCATCGTGGACTGGGCCTGCATTGTGCAAAATTCAACTGACCTAGGAACTGAAGGGAAACAACTACAGACATCGATGTGTGTCCATTCAATGGGCTCTGCAGCAATGGATTTTCAACAAAAAACCACAAGAGATTCAAGAGCGCTCAATGCATCTCGAAAAAGTCAATGTTTTGTGTGAATTTTAGTCTGGCGTCAACGGCGAGGCTTATAGGTCGATGATTACGAAATCCTATTGGCCTGAATTACATGAATTGGACACTAAAGGTATATGGTTCCATATGAATGGCGCCACGTGCGACATAGATCCACTGTTGACGCTATAAGGAGGGTTGTAGATATTGCAAGAGACGTAATATTTGGCAACAAGGAATACTGCGCGTTTGTCAATTCGCGAATTGGGGACAGATTATGGAAACATTTTTCAACATGGCTATGCCATATTTATATTTAGCGAATGATGGAGAAAAGGAATACGGAGTGACGGCGAATATCCCGCATGGTTCTTTACTTGGACCACGATTGTGGAACATTATGTACGATGAGGTACTTTGACTACAATTACCAAACAGATCTACAATTGTGGGCTTTGCAGATGACATTTCCATAGTATCTGTCACTAAGACGATAAGGAAAATAGTGGAGACGATGAACATAGCGGTTCAAAGAGTTGGAGAATGGATGAGGCAGAATTGACACTTGCTGCACGCAAAACGGAGGCCGTCTTGATAAGTGGCCGAAAAATAGTAGAGAAGATCTGAGTGACGAAAAGGCATCTGTAACCCATGGAGCATTGACGAGGATGATGCCAAATATTCGAGTACCAAATCCATTAAAAAGGAGGATAATATTGAGGGTTAGTTATTCGTATATGTGTTTCCGTAGTCTAGTAGGTAGTGTGTCGGCTTAATAGACATAAGTCCGTGATTCAAACCCTAGGCCAGATATCTCGAACAAAACGAAATATGAAAAAATATTTCCTCGGCGACTTCCTTTCAGCAGATTTCTAGCAAAATCTCTAAAGATAAAATAAAATTCTCGACTTTAAACTGTATGTCTGAATGGTGGATTCATGCATAAATTAGCACACGCAACATAAATGAAGTGAGAAACTAGGTCGTAATCTAACGGAAGGATTGTAATTATCATATTTTATTGTACACATGTCAATATTCTCTGAAAATGTACAACAATACCTTCAAATTGAAAATAAAAAACGATTCACAAAATCTAGGCACATGACTTGAAAACATTTCAATGTGAAAATTTCAATTCACTTTAAAAAAAGAATTCAAACATAATTTAGATTCACATGTATTTCTTTAACGATAGCAAACATGTTTAAAAGTTACAATCTCTATTTAATGCTAAAAAACAATATTTTCTTGCTTTTTTTATTAATTTTATGTGAAATAAAATAAATATTGTATTTAAAAATTATATTCTTCATGATGATTTCAGTAAATAAGAGAGAATATCGGCTTAATGTGATTAATTACAAAAATAATACATATTAACCAATGATAATAATTTTATTTTAATTCAATATTTTTTTATGTAATTTAATATTAAAGTACTTTAAAAAGAATATTTATTTATTTAAAAAAGTAGGTAACAGCATTTGTGTATTTAAATCAAAATCAAATTAAATATTTACTTTGAAAAGATATGCAAATGATGTTTTTTTTTAATTATGTTCGTATTATTTGTGTACATAACTGCGTTTTAATAATTACACTATGCGACAAAATACAAAAAATTAACTACACCCAGCTAATGACATAGTGTAAATTGTGAGTTTCGTTGACTAGAACTCAAAAATATTTTTTTATTTTCGAGCACCAGGCCAGACATCAAAATAAAATACAAAAATAATTTTTTCGGCGACTTCCTTCCTTATTCCACGAGTCCCAAACAAATATTTCTTTTATAGCAACATTAATATTAGAGAGCTCGGTCAAGGACAACAGAAATTAATATAATGAGGTAAGAGGCATACTCTTTCTCCTCCTCATACCTAAATACATAATACATACATACATAATTGGTCATTACAACCCTTCACTCAGGATTACGACATAGTTTCCCGGACCACTTATGTTGTGCGTGTTAATTTTATACATGAGTGGAGGGACTTTAAAGTCGACTCTGAAAGACAAATTTTTGAGAAACTTTTCATGGCAATTTTATTTACTCTCAGAGTTTTTGTCAGAAATCTTCTGAGAGGGAGTGGCCGAAGAAATACTTTTTGTATTTTGTTTTGATGTCTGGCCTGGGGCTCGAACCCTGGCTTTACGTCTAATAAGCCAACACACTATCTAATAGACTACGGCGACCACACTCAGACCTAAAACTTTTTCAAAATTCATTTTACAGAAGGCCATGCGAAAGATGACGTGCGATTTAATAGTAGGAGTCGGTTATACCAATCGATCAGAGTCTAGCAATATTGCACGTTCAGTCTTACTGTCAAGGAGATTGAGCTACACTTGAAATCAAGGGAACTTTCTGTTTAAGAGAAAATGTTAAAGAGTATATGTGCATCGTATTTTTGTGCATATTTGTTGAATTCTAAAATTTGTACTACACATGCCGCAGCTGTGCCCATTAGAAAGTTCAACTTTAAAAATCTCATTCGTAAGAGCATCATTAACAACAACAACAACCAGAAAGTGTGTCAACATTAAACATTTGATATTAAAGCGTATTTTCTGTTGTATTTCTGTTTTTTATCGCTTTCGTATCTTAAACATCACTTTTATGTCGGTTACTAAAGCATTTTACAGGCAACTGAAAATTTGTTCAGTCAGATTCATTTCAAGTGTGCACCGACAGAAAGTAAAGCATTTTTTTATTCTTATTTTCATTTTAATGTTGGTTAGTCTCGAGTGTTTTCTGGGCAATACAGTTATTAAGCAACAACTATAATTTGAAAATAATAATCCTTAGGATTTTTTATGCCGCAGTATCATGAAGAAAAATTCTGAATTGGGGTCATAGAACGAGATGAGCCGCAATTTCCTTTGAGTTGTTAGTAATGCAAAATTACCACGAATTTTCAGTGAAAAAATCAAATTCTCGACTTATTATTATCTCTTCATTTAACATTTTCTTATACTTAAACTAAAAACATATGACAATAATTGAAATGAGTTTCTATAATTGCATCAGTCACATCGGTTAACTCGAGTTCTTTCTAAGGAGAATAATTTTACCGGATAAAAATAAATAAAAGCCTACGATACCTTCCAAACAGCAAGAAACGACCGGTAATTCTACTCATTTGCTTGACAATTTGATCTAATATTATGGATTTGTTATGCTGAATCCTTTTCTTATAAATACTTTTAAACATTGTACTGTGGAAAAAACAAAGTAAAAACAAAAAATTTCTAGAAAAGAAAACAAATAATAACAGAACAACAAAGAAAACTTTTGACAATAGCAAATCAAGAGTGATGTTCTAGAAGTTGCCAAATCTAAAATCTAAAAAATTAACATTGCCAGATCATTGCAGTAATTAGTGCGATGTGTGTACAAGAATGTATTATACACTGTGATGCATTATACACTATCTTTGTTATGAGTCTTCCGTTAAGAGCCTCTTATCTTCATATTTTAACAAAACAGGGCGCGTGCAAAATTTAATTGAAATTTTCTATTCGTTTGAATAGATGGTTTCTCTGGGTGAAGCATATCCGTAATGTCGGAATTCTACCGATTTCATCGGTTATTTTGGTTTTTAGGACCCTTGTCAATTCGCGGGTCAGTTTACATCGCCCATAAGTGAGATGATCATGCCTTGATATTGCGAGAGCAGAACATCCAAAGTGGCATGTCTTTAACCCTAATTGGTTACTGTTCGTCGATTCAATGCAGCTCATTTACTCTTTATCATATACATACATACATAATTGGTCATTACAACCCTTCAGTTAGGATTACGACCTAGTTTCTCACACCACTTATGTTGTGTGTGTTAATTTTATGCATGAGTGGTGGGACCTACAGTTTAAAGTCGACTCCGAACGACAAATTTTTGAGAAACTTTTCATGGCAATTTTATTTACTCTCAAAGTTTTTGCCAGAAATCTGCTGAGAGGAAGTCGCCGAAGAAATATTTTTGTATTTTATTTTGATGTCTGGCCTGGGGGGCTCGAACCCTGGCTTTTCGTCTAATAAGCCAACACACTACCTACTAGACCACGGCGACTTCTTTATCATATAACTCTTTTATATTTGACCAAATTTTGCCCTCATTTTTTCAACAACGTTCGTAGATAATGAAAGCTTGCAGTCAGTAGACGAAAAAAAAATTTTTTTTGTTCGTCATTTCAACGAAGAGTGACCTTACTGTACAAAAATAACCTTCAAGAATTAAAAAATTGGTGCCCAGGGTAGGTTATCAACCAACATTGTTGATAAAATGAGCGAAATTTGATCAAACATAAAAGAATTATATGATAAAGAGTAAATGAACTTCGTCAATTCGACGAACATCAACCATTTAGGGTTAAATTGTGCGTCGATTCAGCGAAGAGTAACCTTAATGTACAAAAATGAAGAATAACCGTCTAGGGTTAATATCCAAACCATCCAATTCAGGCCAAACGAAATAGGCAATGATAGAAATATAGTGCTAACAGTTGTCAGTGGTAGCCTGGCCAATGTCGTTGTTAAAGGAATGTCGACCAATGATGCCTGCAGCTCAAAATCCAAATCAAACAGTAAAATTTTTGGAATGCAATGGAGTGTCTTGGATTTAATGTGGATTGGTATTACCAAAAATTCGACATCTTTGGCAGTTCACGTATCAATTCATTAAAAAATTAGCCTCATATCTGAAAAAGAATTTTTAATGAAATGCGCTCGGCATGTTGACCGAACAGAACGCCAATTTTATAAAAGAATACTAGATTTGACAAAACTGATTGCAGAGGTTAGGTTAGGTTATGTTAGGTTAGAGGACGTGTACTTGTCAATTAAGACAAGTACAGTACCCGGAGGTCGAATTGACCCATTGAACAACGTCCTAGTTTCTCACACGTCTTATGTTGCGTGTGTTAATTTTATACATGAGTGGTGGGACCTACGGTTTAAAGTCGACTCCGAACGACAGATTTTTGAGAAACTTTTTCATGGCAATTTTAGTTACTCTCAGAGTTTTTGCCAGAAATGTGAGGAACTCGCCGAAAAAATATTTTTTTGTAGTTTGTCTTGATGTCTGGCCTGGGGCTCGACCCTGGCTTTACGTCTAATAAGCCAACACACTACCTACTAGACTACGGCGACTTCAAACTGACTGCATAAATGACAACTGATTTGACAGATTTAGTTTCAACAAGATGGCTGTTACCAAGTCTAAAAGTGAAGAAGCTGTTGGAAGGCACTATAGTAAATGAACGTTCAATAAAATTGATTGTGCGATGTGATCAATTAAATTGAACATCTCGAATACGCTCCATCCAGAGAAGCCGCGGCAGACATTAATGGCTTTAATAGGCCTTTCAAAAGAATAAAAAAATTCCGATGATATCTCACGTACATTTTGCTTTATTTAAATTTGAAAATCGGAAGCGTTTAATAAAAGACCTGATATAAGGGATAGTCAATATCAGCTACGGCCTGTTCGTGAAACTTGTAATTAAAAGTTATACACATATTCAATTCTAGCATACTCATCATTTATTTCACTTCACTTTCTCGCTGAAATATCAGTTGTGTTCTTACAGTATTCGCAGCTCTAGTTATAGTGTAGGTTTTAAGTAAAAAGCGATACGATATAAGAGTGGCGTATCATAAAATCTGAGTCAACCGTTAGCAACTGTTATAGTTCTTAAGAGCCATTGTTATACTTTCATGAAACATTCTGAAAATTGAGAAGAAGAAATGAATTTTCATTCGCAATTAATACGTTCGCGGTTGAAACTATTACATTAGTAATGGATACGAGGGTAGGAATACCGAATAATAGCACTAGAAAAAGAACATATGCTAAATCTATCGTAAGTAATTGCAAATAACGCGTTAGAATCCATTACATCAAACTATATCAACATTGTAATGAAAGTGGCGGAAAGAAAACTGTTTTCAATTAATTTATGTCTTCAATATTACCATGAGATTCCCATTTGCTATACCATACTTACTGTAATTAATATTGTTACGTTTTTGCTCTTTTAAAAACGTTTAAAATATAAGCTCGTAGATTGCAAATAAAATAAAAATAAATTTGTGTTTAGTTTTTAAATAAAATCTTTATTATTCGCACAATACTGTGTCTCACTGTTCACAACTTCATGTAAACAACAACAATTGCTTTGTTTGTTATTCCCTTGTTTACACCATTTGCATAAACAATAACAATTACTTGACAATTGTTCGACTGACCTTTGAATCGGAGATCGTTAAACCACGATTACACTCTTCAAACACACCGCGTCTTCCCACAAGACTGACTGAACTTTTACTGACTCATTCGCCTGCTTTGCTTTGCCTTTTATATGGCAAAATAAACAGTCGGATGCATGTTCTTGAAGGCGAACGTTCACGACTTCGCCTTTTCGCAATCTCTATAAACGTAAATATCGTTGTTATTATTGTAGTGTTGTTACTATATTTCTGTTTAATTGTTTACCGTTTTTAAAGCCGGTGTTTGTTTTTACATTAAGCAGTGTGATAATTTGTAAACAAGTTCATTGCTTTGTTTTTGTAGCTTTTGCTTATAATTTTAATATTAAACGATGTAAAAGCAAAACACCAATATCAAATTTTTTTATTTTCGTCACAATATAATGATTTCCATAACATCCATCGCATTTTCATTATACCGCATATCTTGATTGCATTTGCTCGCATGGATTTGTGCTTTTACTCGTGTCCGTATGTATGAGTGTATTGAAGATAAGACCACATATTACGCAACTTAATTGATATCATAAATGTCATCAACTACATGATAATTATCAGCGCTACCACCATTTCATCCATCCATTATTTACACCTTCAAAGAGAAATCAAATGACATTAAAACCACATTTTATCCGCTATTGCCATGACGTGAAAGAATCCCACACAATAGTCTGAAATTTGAATCATTTCGTATGACTGGTAAATAATCAATAAATTTGTTGAAGGTGTGATGACTTGTAATGATTACATTAAGTAATTTTTTGAACAGTTTGTGTTTTAAAAATAAGAAAAAAATTCAGAGTATTTTTAAAAGTAAATGAAATATTTATTTGGAGCAATGAGCGAATGGCTGTGATTTAAATTTTAAATACGATATCAAGTAAATGTTATATGTGGCTATGCCCTAGGTGGCTATGTAGTGGTCCATTCGGGAGGTCCAAATTTGTCAAGCATTTCAGATGGTATCTCACTAATGGCACTGTAGTGCTGTCTCCTAGGGATGGAATGGCTGACTTCAGAGAGCCAGGTTAAATTGGCAGCCAAATTCGACAATTCAATTTGCTGACTCACTCCTTAAACCACGAATAAGCTTCCTCGCTAAAGAAAATTTTTCTATAGAAAAATATATTGTCACGTAAATGGAAATGGTGTTACATCGTTTAACATTAAAATGATAAACAAAAGCTAAAAAACAAAACCTACAAAAAAACATGATAAGCAAGTAAACAAAAATATACCAACAACATCAGTACAAAAAAGGGGATAAAAAAGTAAACTAAAATGAAACAACGATGTTTACATTTATGGAGAAGGCGAAGCCACGAACATTCGACTTCAAGATCATTCATCAGATTGTTTACGTTGGCGTATAAAAGGCAAGACAAAGCAGGCAACGAAGTCAGAAAAAATTTAGTCAGTCTTGTGTGAAAATGCGATGCGTGTGAAGAGAATAATAGTGGTTTGAAGATCTCCGTTTTAAAGATTTGACAAACAATTGTTAGTGTTTACGTAAAAGAGTGTAAAGAAGAATAACAAAAAAAGCAATTGTTGTTTACATAAAGAGCGAATAATAAAGAGTTTAATTAAAACTAAACACAAATTTAGTTTTATTTCATTTGCAATATACGAACTCATATTTTAACATTTCTGAAAAGGTAAAAACATAACAGTATTTTCATCCATTATATCACATCACTGGAATTACTGTAGTACATAAATTTTCCGTGAATTCATAAAAGATGATCGAATAACTCAAACCCAATTGTTAACATAGGCGAAGAATTTCTCTATCGCGATCTTCATTTAAATCGGCTTTTATAAAAAAACTATTCTGTTTAGTCGGTTATTACAACCCTTTAGTCCGAATTTCAACCTTGTTTCTCACATGCATCGTGTTGAGTGTATAAATTTTATCCATGAGTAGAATAACCTACAGTTCAATGACGGTGTCTGCTGTCAGGAGACGCAAATAAAAATAATTTCGTTTTGTTTGAGATGTCTCCACAGGGGTTTAAACCACGGGCTGTCGTCGAAGAAGCCAATATTGTATTTACTAAACTATGGCGTCTTCAATGGGATAATATATGATAAACTACAACCGCCTTAAAATTAGGTCACAGATCCATTAGATAACTCAGTTGCTCGATTGGTCAGTTGGTTATATATGTATGTATAGAATACATACCTAACGTACACAGTTGATCATTACAACCCTTCAGCCAGGATTACCACCTAGTTTCTCACACCACTTATATTGTGTGTGTTAATTTTATACAGTTCAAAGTCGACTCCAAACGGCAAATTTTTCAAAAACTCTTCATGGCAATTCTTTTATTCATTTCAGATTTTTTGCAAGAAGTCAACTGAGAGAAAGTCGACCAAGAAATATTTTTTCATATTTCGTTTTACTGGAGATGTCTGACATGGGGTTTGAACAGGCCTCACGTGTAATAAGCAAACACACTGCCTACTAGACTACGGCGACTGCAACAACATCTACAGAAACTTATTCTATAATATTATACCTAGCCAGAACCTATAATATAGGATGGGAAATTTAAATGCTCAATTGCCTCTGGTTTGTCGGCATAACACTTTTCTTTAATGGCGCCCAATAGAAAATATTCCAACAGCGTTAAATCACGGCTTCTTAGAGGCTAATTGACATCATCATTTCGACTAATTAACCGAATATCAAACGCTTAACGTAATAAATCAATTGTGGCATGAGAATGTGTGGCAAGCTGCTCCATCCCGTTCAAACCAAACATTGTTCACATCAATATCACGAAGACCGGGTACAAAAAATCGGTTATCATGGTGTGACAAGTGTCTCTGTCAATAAATCGCTACGTTGCTCAAGCGATTCATTACGTTCAGCGGAGATAATATACTGAATTTTGTGACAGAATAGAAAAACATAAGTATTGCACGATTCGAAATAACCTACGATTCAAATTTAAACCTATAGATGGCCCACACGATACGTAGCAGTTTGACATTTGACGAATCAATCCCTTTTTCATCAAAACAAAATTCTCTATGCATTCATTGGGATTCTGTCCAAAAAAAACCGGTCGTCTTTTGAGGCCAAGATTGAATTGAGCCAATCTTTGATATCCTGCTCTGAAGTAAAGCATATTCCAGTAAGTGTTCTCTCCAAACAGTTTGTTTCTCTTATCAGTCTCTAAGAAGGTTTACAAATGCAATACGCTTGTGTAATAATAATAACGTATGTAAACTGTTTTCTATTTGAATATAATGACGTGTGCTTGATGGCATTATAATGCAAATGTACTGTCGTTTTTATAAAATACTGAATAAACATACAAACAAATAGCCGGCTGTCGAAGACAAAAAATCAAAAACCATAGTAAACACAAAAGAAAAATTTACATCAAATCAACCACAAGTTTTAAGTTTACTTTACGTAAAAACGGTTAAAAAAGCGGGCCAAGCGAGAGCAATGGCAGTAGTGAATCTCTATGTGACTGATAAGCCTTATGAGATTACGGACATCAATCTGAACCTTAAAATAAACCACAAGATGATAAGAAGTGAGGTAATTTTAAGACAATAACAAAAAATGTTGTCTCCCCTCCTACCCTTTATCATCTTAACTACAACTTCTTTCTTTAACTTGTCACATTGAGGAGCAGCAAGAAGTTTCAATTTTAAAGGGTTCCATTTAACTTTATAGACTTATTAGTTGGAAACACCACTTATATGACGAAGGGCTGGTGAGGAGTGAAATTAATGTGTTTTTATTATTATTTTTATTATAGTACTGAGGGTTTTTTTGAATTTTAATAGTTTGTTAACAGTTTATCTACTCCTTTTGTATTTGGTCTTTTACCCATTTGGGTTTGAGTGAAAATAAGTACAAAACACTTAAGAGACAGAATACAATTTTGTAAAAAAATTAACCGACTATCAAACGCTTAACGTAATAAATCAATTGTGGCATGAGAATGTGTGGCAAGCTGCTCCATCCTGTTCAAACCAAACATTGTTCACATCAATATCACGAAGACCGGGTACAAAAAATCGGTTATCATGGTGCGATAAGTGTCTCTGTTAATTAACCCACAGAGGCCAAATGAAGTAGAAAAGGTTTTCTATTGTTAAGGAGAATTAATAATAATAAAGAGAAATATAAATATTTTAAAAGAAACAAAATAGAAGATACGTGTTTTAAGAAGTTTAAGAAGAAAATATGAAAGTGTTCATATGCAGTGGACAACAAAAGTCTAGTTACCACAATATGTGTAAACAAATTTTATGAATTTTAAGTAATAATTAGAAGTCGTCGTAGTCTAGTAGGTAGTGAGTTGGCTTATTAGACGTGAGGCCACAAACTCCAGGCCAGACATCTCCAACAAAACGAAATTAAAAAAAAATATATCTTTGGCGACTTCCTCTCAGCTGTCTTGTAGCAAAATCCGTGAGAGCAATATAAATTTCATATGAAAACTTTGTAAAAATCTGTTGTTTGGAGTCAAAATTAAATTGAGGTCTCGCCACTTATGTATAGAATTAACACACACAACATAAGTGGTGGGAGAAGCTATGTCGTAATCCTGATTGAAGGACTTACAGTTTAAAGTCGACTCCGAACGACAGATTTTTGAGAAATTTTTCATGGCAATTTTATTTACTCTCAGAGATATTTTTTCATATTTCGTCTTATTCGATATAAAGGGTCCGCCAAATAACTTTTATTTTTGAAAATGCTTTAAAAAAACTACTGAATATTTCCTCAAATTTCTTTTATTATTTGAAAGTACAATCCTTCCGGTTAATAATGGAAAATAATTTCATTCAAATGGCTGCCTCGGCTGGCCATGTAGTAGCCTATTTGGCGGACCCTTTAATTGAACTGAGGTTGGAACCGTGGCCTCACGTCTAACGGCAACTAGTCGGCGACTACTCTTGAAGCTTCCAATCCTTTAGTAAAATCCTCAATATAATGCACTTGCCGGTATGATACAAATGCGAGAAGGGAGTGAGCGTTTTTGGAGCTGCATTCATGGATTAAAACATTTGTGTTCAATTTTAGCTGATATTGGATGTTTTTAGTCGGAAGATTAAATGACGATATTTTTAGTTCACTTTTTTTTTCTGGTAATAAATAATAAATTATGGGGAAATAAAAGCTTTGTGAAGAATTCCTTCTTCTTCCTCCGTCTTTAATGATTATGAAGTATTCTTGACCCTGACCTATGGAACATAACCTATGATGACATCTTTCGCATTGAGATGCCAGATGGCGCACATCTTGTTGGATATGCCGATGACGTTGCGGCTGTTATTGTGGCTCGAAATGTCGAAGAGGCTAGAAGAAAGGTTAACCAGGTGATAATAAGAAGGAAGTCATGGCTCCATGACAGAGGACTCAAACTCGCAACGGAGAAAATTGAATTGATACTGACAACGAGGAAACGTATACTGGTGGAAATTGACATGACCGTATGCGACACCACTTTGACGGCGAAGAAAGTAGTCAACTATCTTAGCATTTGACTGGACCCTAAACTGACGTTCTGGGCTCAGATCCAACACGCTGCAACCAAAGCCGCTAATGTTACCTCCTTACTTGGTAAGCTCATGACTAATATTGGTGGTCCTGTACAGAGCAGACGCAGATTGATGATGGCAATAACGGACTCTATTCTGCTTTACGGCAGTGAGATCTGGGCAGATGCATTGAAGGTCGACTGTAGAGATAAAATTTTATCATCAGTACAACGAACCGCTGCACTTAGAGTGGCATCGGCGTATAGGACTGTATATAAGTCAGCAATACCGGTAATCAGTGGTGTAATGCCTATAGGCCTACGGGCAAGCGAGCGGAAGAAAGTGTGGGAGACTAAAAACTTGCACGGAGAGACAGTAAATGTCGACGACGCCAGAAAGGGAACCATACAACACTGGCAAGAGAAATGGAACACTGAAACAAATGGTAGATGGACGGCAAAGATATTCCAGATATTACCCGCTGGATTGAGAGAAAATTTGGTGAGGTTAATTATTATTTAACACAACTGTTATCCGGACACGGTTATTTTTATAAATATCTGTTTAAAATGGGGAAGATGACACGACCAAATTGCATTTATGATGATGCGTCGATTGATGATGCGGAACACACTTTCTTTCATTGCGAGAGATGGAGCTTAGAAAGAAGGAATCTTGAGGCCAAAGTCGGCGTCTGTACTGTCGAAAACTTCTACTTCTGAGCAGCGAAGAAAATTGGAACAGCATGGCCAGTTACACTGAGGCTTTGCTAAAATCTAAGAAATTTGAATTTGGAAGAGAGAATTGGAATGGATGTTTGAACGCGGATATGTTTATAAAGGGGCCAAATGGCCAGACGGAGTAGTTCCGGAGTGGGCGCAAAGAGTCCAAAAGAGGAGGGCGAGATTTAGTGGGTGAGGCCCCACACACGGGGGATAGTGACGACTTCCCCTATGGTCCGGTTAGGTACATTTACTCCTCCTCAGCGGAAAAAAAATAATTGTGAAGTATAATATGCAATATACATACGATATATGAACATATAAATTATATCTATTTTATACATTCCTATTCCTATTCCTGCTACTTACGTACATACACTAATACTTCTATTTACGTATTACAATGTATGTATGCGTAAATCTACTATTCAAATACAAATTCAATAAAACTGACGAATCAAAATATCAAGTTAATAATGCCTTAATGTTGTATTCAATTTAAATATTACACATCGATTGTTCAATGATAAAGACGAAGTATAATTTAGAGGAAATTCATAAATAAATATTCCCCCCATTTACATAAATAAATATGCTTATAATATAATGAATGCATACATAATAAAATGAAATGATTCATAAACGTTTCATTTACATTTAACATCATATTAAATTCAACAATATTGTCGAAAAAGCCTTGTATAAAAAAAATTAAATTTAATTTATTTCATTGACTATTTGTTGTAAATTCTATTCAGGCAAGAGAACTATTTGCTACCATTTTTTTACATGAAATTTTTGTTCTATATTATAAATATATAAATACATTCCGGTTAGTTAATATGCGACGGTACATGAAAGAACAACGTTTTTTTGTTATAGAAATATTTATGATAATGGAAGAATTTTTTAAGATGTAAATAAGAAACGTAGCACAAAATACGTTAGAGAAAGTGTTTCAACAAATCGTGCCATAAAGCTGGTGATTGAGAAATTTGAAGAAATTTGGTTCCTTTCATGATAACAGAAACAGAATTTATTAACGCAGTGATCGTTCAACTAAAGATATAGCAACTGTGAGCAGAAGTGTCGCCGTAGTAGAGTAGGCAGCGTGTCGGCTTATTAGACGTGAGGCCATGGTTCAAACCCCAGGTCTGATACCTCCAATGATTTGAAAATTGAACGAATATTTCTTCGGCGACTTAATCTCAGTAGATTTCTGGCAAAAACTCTGAGAGTAAATAAAATTCTCATGAAAAAGTTCCTCAAGAATCTGTCGTTCGCAATCGACTTTAAGCTGTAAGTCCTGCCACTCATGTATATAATTAAAACACAACATAAGTGGTGTGAGAAGTTAGGTCGTAATCCTGTCTGAAAGGTTTGAATGGCCAATTATTTATAATTATATTTATGAGTAGAAAAGGTGAAGAAGATATTTGCATCACAATATTCATTTAAATACTTATAATATCCATCGTAATAAAAATAAATTGGAATTTTTTTAACAAAATAATCTTTTCCGACAAAGCCCATTTTTAGCTCAATGGATACGTCAACAGGCAGAATAAACCGTAGATCGAGCTTTGTATCAAAAATGATACATTTCAATTTTTGAGACGATATAACTTTAATTCAGAAAAAGTTAGATGCCTGATATTTTTATAATTCGTTAGTATTGTTGTCGCCATTATTTTAAACCAAATAAAAAAGAAAATTTCTAACAGGGGTTACAAAATTCAAAAACTTCATAATTCTAGCTTATGTATCATTTTTGATACATACGACTTTCCTATAGATTCTTTGGTGTCGTGTATGTAATTTTTTTAAAATTTTAAAGATTTTGTGTAGTTTTATCGTAAATAATACAATATTTATGGTTTTTGAGAAATAATTGAAAGTTAAATGTGGAACGAAAGTGAAAAGGTTGAATTTTCTATTCTTGAAATGTTCTTGATATTGACTGAAGTAGTCGTAGTCTAGTATGGAGTGTGTTACCTTATTAGACGTCAGACCAAGGTTCAAACCTCAGGCCAGACATTTTTAACTTATAACGAAAGGTTATATATCAATTATATATGTAATATTCCTGCTGCTAAAGACTTTTAAGAAGAAGAAAACAGAAGCTCGTCTTATGAACTGAAGAAAGTATTGGCAGCAACAAACATGATGACAGGATGTTTATCGCCGAAGATGGTACTGCTTGAAACAAAACAGACTGCCTTTAGTAGTTTGGGATGAAAAAATATTAACAATTTCCACGCAGATTGCTAGTAGCTGTTTCCTGAAATCTTGTAGAGTCTTTCTTACTGCTCTTCTCAGATTTATCTCACGTGACAGACAAACATTAGAAAAATGTGTTTCGTTCCATGTTTTATTACAGATGATAATATTTCTGTCAACTATGTACGTATGAGATAACAGAATCTTCGTTTTGATTATGATATATGTATTTACAACCATTACGTCTTTTCGAAAAATGAGCTGAAAGGCTTGCATAATCATGCTTAAACCTTCTTTTTTGAAATTCGATTGAAAAAGATTTTTTTCTAAAAAAAAAAAAATATGTGTATTTATTTTAATTTTTTGTTAGAAAATTTTGATCATTTTCATAAAACCTTTATCACACAACTTCTAGTTTTATGTAAGAAATAATAATCTACCAATAGTTTGAGATTAGCTATCATACTTTTAGAGCAGACCATATATCCTTTTTTTAAGATTTTTAAAAATTTAATTTTTTGTTCGCCTAAAAGGTAAGAAAATTAAAGAAAATATATTTAATTAATGATACCTATGTTTTTATGTTCCTTACAGCAGCATTTGGGAAACCCGTATCCGGAAACCAGAGAGGAATCAAAGAGAGAATATTATTATTGACATAATCGATGTTCTATTGCAACAGGAAACTTTTTTACCTCACATGACGTTGAACACAAATATTTCTAACGAATCACAAGAATGGTTTGTACCATCAGGTTTCAGCCAGCCTTCAACTGAGACTGTTACTGATGCGAGTGACAATAAGCTGTCCTATCTAAGCAATTGGAAACTAATAAATCGCCACAAAGCAGGGTGCTAGACATCAAAGAAAGAGACGTCATTTAGAAAGAAATAAAACCAAGCTGACATTAAGTGTTTGATTTTTATGTAAAAAACCATGCCAATGTACATCATGTCAAAAATTTTGGCGCAAATTTCATAAAAGTAAAATGTAATAATAGTTAATAAATAGTTTTATTAAAATGAATTAAAATATTATTTTTTTTTAGCAAAATCTATCAATAATCGTGACAATTCCATGTACTACAAGTATGTATCAAAAGTGATACATAAGCTAGAATTATGAAGTTTTTTTAAGGCTCGATCTACGGTTAACGTATTTGGGGTGAAGAAAATTAGAGCAATCATTACATTCTCAAAAAGCTACTGTTTTGGTGTAGTTCGTGGTCCGGAGTTATCATCGTACCATATTTTTTTTTTAAATCAAAATGGAATCTCACAATAAACAGATGACACGAAGCTTTTTGTGACAGAAAATTGATGATTCAGACGAAGAGAATATTTGAACTCAACAGGATTGTGGCACTTTTCACATAGCAAGACAAATATTTGATCCTTTGAAGAGAAGTTCTATTATCACATTATTTCACGTAGAGAAGAAGTAAATGACCACTTTTTACTCGTTTAAGACTTATTCATGCCACTATATATGGAACTTAACATCATACAAACGTCTACCATGGCTTTTCTAGATGGAGCGCATCCGAAATATCCCGTTTTCCATGACTCTAGCACAGAAATCAGGCTGAATTTGATCGATGGCTCGGTCTATGTTGGCTTTGAGGACCACTATGGTTTGTGGTTTATTCGAATACATCTTCGACTAAAGAAAATTCAATGTGACATGACCATGTTCTTATATAGCTCGTGGAGAATATTAATGACCACTATGGCTCATAGCGCCGTAACGTTAAAACCATATGTCGTTGGCATCTAGGTCATATAATTCAGATCAAGAGAAGTTTGTGATCATCGACATATTGTGATCGCCTTTCACAGTGATGGCCTGCTGAACTTCATTCTCAAATTAATATGGACCTACTTATATCGCGCTAGGTAAAAATCTTTACTGAACAGTGACTATTGGGAATGCTCTTGGATCTCATGAGAATTTTTATCATTCCAAATTCTAAATTTTTTTGCATTCATTTCCTGTTCATCCAGAAATGTGCCTTCTCACAGCAGATGATTTTACGACGAAAATTAGTTTCATTCGAGTCACTAGTTTTTATAAAACAATTTTATTATTATTATATCAATAATGCGTGTATTGAATGCCAACCATATCCTTCCATCATGTTTTGGTAAAACAGATTGAATAAATTATCACTAATTTGACAGATGTATCTTCAACAAGATGGCGGTTATCAGTTGTCACGGTTCTAAAGACCCTGTTATATGACCACACATAGCAGTTAAGAACACAAAACTTGATTAAATATAAATAGAATGTTGCCCTTATATTAAAAACGTGACCTTGAAGTATTAAAACAATATGTAATGTAGCTTGTATACATTACTATGGACTGACAGCCTTATTTTACACTCTATTTACACATACATAGGTATGTATATATCTACATAATTGGTCGTTACAACCCTTCAGTCAGCATTACGACATAGCTTCTCATACAACTTATATTGTGTGTGTAAATTTTGTACCCCTGATTGGCGTTAGCTACAGTTTAAAGTCGACTCCGAATAAGAAATTTTTTAAGAAATTTTTCATGGCAATTTTTTTACTCTCAGAGCTTTTGCCAGAAATCTGCTGAGAGGAAGTCGTCGAAGAAATATTCATGTTTCGTTTTTTGTTTTGTTTTGTTTTTTTCCCTATTCTCGTATTTGCATTGATGTTTTGTGATCCTTATTCTGACTTCAAAAGTATAAGTAGAAGTTACCATAGTCTGGTTAGACAAAAAAATATTTCTGCAAAGACTTCCTCGCAGCAGTCTTCTGGCAAAAACTTTGAGAGTAAAATAAAATATCTATTATTCGGATTAGAATTTAACCTTTATGTCAACAGATAAAAAATTATACTGACGTCAACAGAAGCATACCTGGGTATGTTCATACATACTTGTACATGTTTTACTTACTTGTTGGTAACTCTGGTTACGTACATACTAAAGACTTATGGAAAACGACCTCACATCTCTTATATTGAGCTCCCAGGAGCGTGCGGCGTTTTTGGGATATAAGCCGCTTTATACTTTTCGACAACGGAAACACACGTCAACAGCGTAAAAAACTGAATGATAATCTACGCAGCAATTACGTAGCAGGTCCAAACGTGGTACCGGGTTTACCCAATACATACCATCGAAACCCGCCAATTACGGAATTAAAGTATGGTGGGTATGTGACTCCGTCTCATTCTATCCAATGAAGGGTAAAATTTATACTGGATTGACGGCATCCGAGAAAAAAACGTAGGCGAGAGAGTAGTGGAGGACTTGTTCGTCCATCATTTTCGTGGAAGTGGACGAAATATTGTTTGTGATAATTTATTCATTTCGTAGCGAAATGTTTAATGATTTACAGCAGTTTATCAACGTTAGGTACAGTGAACAGAACACTATATTTCACTTTATCTAAAGGACGGGAAGTAGACCTAACTACATTTGGTTTCAGTAACAATATTACCTTGTACTCTCACATAAAAAAAAATTAAGTCGGTTATACTTCTTGCAGTATTCATACGAAGTGCAAGGTTCAAAGAAAAAGTCACTCTAGATCTTAGATTACAACAAATATAAAGGTGGCGTCGATAATATGGAGAGAATATTGAACAAGGCGACGAACAAATAGATGGCTCTTGTCTTTATTTTACAACATACTATACCTCGCTGCCTATAATTTACGTTGAGAATAACCCAATGTTGAAAGCTTCCTACACAGCCTCAGCGAACAACTGGTGAAGCCGGAAAGAGAAAACAGAGATAAAAATAAACATGTTACAAAAATGTTTTCAACACGCAATGCTATTGAAGCCATGTGCGGGGAATCTTTGAGCGTAAGATAAAAGCGTGGAGGGACCTGACAGCACTGGTAGAATGAAAGTTAAAGGTAATTGCTACTTACGTACAAAACGTCAGCCAACCAGCAAATCCTGCACGTTATGCAACAAGCCCGTGTGTGCCGCTCATTCAAGTAAATTAGCATTTAACATTTTTTAATGCCTTCCTAATATTTGATTGTATATTAATCTTATTATTAAGAACTTGTAAACTAAATACAGTAAACATCAAATATGAAAATATTTGCATATATTTCATTATACATACCCAGGTATGCAACTTTTGACGTAAGGAATAGGAATCAAAAAATGGCCACATCTTTGACCCCCTTCCGCCATTTTTAATCAAGTCTAGAAATAAGGTAGAAAAGACTATTAGTGAGGATATCATGGTTTTTTCAGGTTAATACAGTTATTATTTCCTGAGATACGGCGATTTAAAAACACAAAACATACCCGGGTATGTATCTGTTGACATAAAGGTTAAACTTTACGCCCCGCTGCTTATGTATAAAGTTAACACATACAACAAGGGTGGTGTAAGAAGCTAGGTTGTAATCCTGACTAAAGGGTTGTTATAGCCAATAAAGTAAAAATATTCTGAGTAAATATTTTGTGTTTGTTCTATCATTATAACATTGTCTTATTCAAATAAAAATGCCGTGGATTATGATTTCCTTAATGTAAATATCTCTTGATGAAAATCGGTATATTACAGGCATATTACCTACATACCCTTCTACATACATACATACATACATAATTGGCCATTACAACCGTTCAGTCTGGATTACGACCTAGTTTCTCTCACCACTTAAGTTGTGTGCGTTAATATTATACGTGAGTGGCGGGACATACAGTTTAACGTCGACTCCGAAAGACAGATTTTTGAGAAACTTTTTCATGGCAGGTTTATTTACTCTCAGAGTTTTTGCCAGAAATTTGCTGAGAGGAAGTCTCCGCAGAAATATTTGTTTTTTTTTATATTTCGCTTTGATGTCTGACCTGGGATACGAACCCGGTCTCTACGTCTAATAAGCCAACACACGACCTGCTAGACTACGGCGATTGCACATACCTTTCTGCATTTGATAAACAAAAACTTTCATTTATTCTCCAGTCAAATTAAGACTACAAATTTTAGTTTGGCAATGTGTTTATAGAATTAGAATCTTCAATTCCACAAATTTGCTGCACCCTAATATTTTTTATTTTTATTATATTTAACAACAAATACTAACGAATAGAAATTAAAAGAGAATGAAGTTCATAATTCGACCACTAAAGTCAGTATGTTGTGCAAGAGATAACACGTGTACAACACAGTCAACTCAAACCAAACGAACTCTGATGGTCAAAATAATAGGATATAATGGTTACTTGTGTGGTTTAATAAAATAGTAATCTATACAGACATAAATACACATGCAAACACACATTCATAAATCTAAAAAGCAACACTTGCGACAGTGTTTGCTGAACAAACTAGACAAGCAATAATTAGTAAATATGCTTGTAAATATTCGCTGTCAACCTCTTTTATTTCTTGTTGGCCGTTTTTCACATTTTTAATTGAAATAAAAAATAATGCCACCAGAATTTTTTGTAGTTTTTTATTCTTATTTTTGGTCTTTCCAAAATAAATTTCAAGCGATAGTAGAACCACATTAAAATTGAAGCCACATTAAGTTGGAGCACAAAAATGATCTGCATACATACATACATAATTGGTCATTACAACCCTTCTGTCAGGATTACGACCTAGTTTCTCACACCACTTATGTTGTGTGCGTTAATTTTTATACATGAGTGGTGGGACCTACAGTTTAAAGTCGACTCCGAACGACAAATTTTTGAGAAACTTTTCATGGCAATTTTATTTACTCTCAAAGTTTTTGCCAGAAATCTGCTGAGAGGAAGTCGCCGAAGAAATATTTTTGTATTTTATTTTGATGTCTGGCCTGGGGGGCTCGAACCCTGGCTTTTCGTCTAATAAGCCAACACACTACCTACTAGACCACGGCGACTACATGATCTGCATAATGCGAATTAAAAAGAAAAATAAAAATAAAAAGCACATAAATAAATATAAATATACGCACATACGTTATCTGAAAGAATATATGCCACTTCTAAGGCAGGCTAAATGTATAGGGAATGATAAGAATGTATTATTAACGCTTCACAGATTCATAAATACAACAAAAAACATTTAATTTTAGATTTTCGGCGTATTATTTAACCCCGCTGTTAGGTTTGGACCATTTTGGTAAACTTTTTTTTGATTTTTATTTAAGTTTGTAATGGCTTATCGTATCAATTTAATACGTCAGCTCAGGTATTTTTTTATATTTTAATGGTTTTAGTGAGTTTTTAGCTATCTAGGACAAAATCGAACAGAATACAATTGAAAGTTACAAATCTTAGGTTATCGACCATTTTGGTCCATGCAATTTATTTTATTCTGTATATCAGTAAAAGTAAGGAAAAATAATAATTGGCTTATTGATATTTTCGCAGAATTCAATTTGCATACAAATTTATTGCATATAATGCATTTGACATCACATTTGGACTTACAGCAACTGCAAATTCCCCGTTTTCTAGGAGATGACTTGTGTATCGCCGCTTGTAGATGGTACACTATTTGATGACGATGAGTCAATAGATTAGGTTAGGTTAGAGGACGTGTACCTGTCAATCAAAACAAGTACAGTACAGGGAGATCGGATTGACCCATTGCACAACGTCCTAAAGACGTCAATAGCTATGTCGCAAATGGATTTTTAGGTTTGACTGTCCTTTTCAACACGTATTCTTCTGATGGGCACATATGTAGCTGATGTAAAAACTCAGATTTTCTGCGATTGGAATCATTTGCAGCCCACAAAGAATCAATTTTTTTAATGCATTCAATGCGGATATATCAACTATATTGGAAAAAACAAAATTTGGCAATGTATTTGTTTTTCTTTTAGTGCTGTAGTAGCTAATCATTTGATCAGCAGTATCAACGCCTCTATCATAAAGGAAATTATTTTTACAGAAACGATAAATAATGATAAAATATAACAAAACTTTAGTATAGTTATAATAAGAAATGATTGCAGGTTTCTTCTTATGATTACTGATATAGATTTCATCTGTTTTGATCATGGTACACATCAACATACTACCTTTATTTTTATGGCCGGTATACGTGGATTTTATAATTATATATTATTTTTTGAACATAAGCAACTTCGGTGAGATAAAAGTTTTGTTTTTTCGAACTGTTCCCACATATGCCAGTCTCCTTTGTAAAAGATTTTCCCCAACTCAGAAGATGAAAAAGCTATCGGCTATAATATTATGCCTTTTCAATTCTTCTGTAACCTCCAACACGACACGCTCTGCTTGATTCTTTTCAGGCTTATCATTTTTTAGTTTTCCAAGGTACGGTTGTATTTTCCATATGTATCATGGTTTGGAGTCTACGGCTAACCAAAATTTAAGCCCAAATTTGGCTGGCTTTACAGGCATATACTGCCTAAAGGAACATCGTCCTCTAAAACCCATTATATGCTCATCAATAGTGACATTTTCATGACAGTTATAAAACATTGAAAGAAGTGCTTCCCAATTGTCCCATAACTCACGAATGGGAGCAAACCTGTTACTGCTGTTTTGTTGTCTTCTGTTGATAACATTATCAAAGCGGAGAGCACTTGTTATCACGTGAAAATTATCCTCACTCATAATAGACCGGAATGAACACGAACTGAAGTAAAACTTATAGTCTGTATAGAAATCTGTATAGAAATGGGGAATCTCAGAACTATTGTAACAATTTAAATTATTTAAAATATTTGGTCAAAAGAGTTTTATATCGAATTATTTATGAAAAATACAAAGTGGACCAAAATGGTCCTTTACCTAAGATTCGAATTTTTTTAACCTAACAGCAGGGTTAAAATGATAACTTAATTCAAATGTAGTTTTAAAACGAATTATATTTTTGATGTCAGTGGATCGCAATGAGAGCGTGACCATACAAAGAACTTCTGAACTGTCGCAGTTGACAACGTCCATCTTGTTGAAGCTACAACCATTAAATTAGTTGCCATTTATTCTGTCAGTTTTGCCAAATTACCTTTGACGACCATAGACAACGGCGTGTGTTTGCTGAATTTTCTCCGAACATAAGTGGTGTGTGGTAATCCTGACTGAAAGGTTGCTATGACCAATTATGTATGTATGTATGTATTTATAAATAGCGCGCACAATAAAGCTGCCAACTGACTCTTATTTTCATAGAAAAATCATCTGCAGCGGTGAGCCCCATTTCTGTATGAATGGGTATGTGAACCATTAAAATTACGAGTCTTGGACAGAAGCTATGTTCTTGTAGGCACCTAAAAGGGACCAATGCATCTCGAGAAAGTTACTGTTTTGTAGGGACTCTCTTCGTCTATACATATTTTTTTGAGAACGACCATCTCTGTCAACTGCGAGCACATTATGAACACTAACAGGATAGCGTATAGTGGTATACAACGCATGAAATATTAGGTGTTATGTGAGAGCGCTTATTATGGTATTGCTTATTATCATTATTATTTTTTTTTTAGGTTAAAATACGTTTTTATTGATAATTTGGTAAATCAAAGGGTGTTAATTCATGCGGCTCCCAAGCATTAAGTTGTTGGGGAAGGCAAACATTTTTAAATTGTCACTTGGATTATGCTTAGTGACTCCGATTATCGAACTAATATAGAGGGTCTTATTTCGCTAATTTCAAAATATAATCTAGGGAGAGAGATGCATTATAATTTTCGTCAAGATGTCAAGTTAACCTGTTGATGTTTAATCCTGTACTTTTTTTATGATAAAAGCGAATAAAATAACTAATTCCTACTATCGTTTTCGATGAATTGACTTCAATCGATACATATATACATACATAATTGGTCATGAAAACACTTCAGTTAGGGTTACGACCCAGCCTTTCACACCACTTAATGTGTGATTTAAATTTATTTATAAGTGGCGGGACCTACAGTTTTATAGTAGACTCCGAACGACAGATTTGTGAGACTCTTTTCAATTTGATTTACTCGCACAGTTTTTTCCCAGAAATCTGCTGAGAGGAAGTCGTCGAAGAAATATTCATATTTCGTTTTTTGTTGGAGATTTCTGACCTGGGATTTGAGCCTTGGGCTCACGTCTAAAGAGCCCACACAATACCTACTAGGCTACGCCAACTTCAATCAATAGTAATACTAAAATCAATAGCAAGTGCTCAATATTAACAGACTAAAATGAATGCAGTATAAATAGAGCGTACGGTCAGTAGTCGGAGAGTTGTTATAAAAAGCGCTGGAAATTTGATTTTTTGCTGGTAGTGTTATCAACATGTCTTAAATTTTTAATTTATCGATGTCATATGTATTATTAGCTTTTAAATCATTCACTTAAGTTTTCATAGTGAATGAGACTTACACTCAGCTTTCTTTCAAATCTTTATAATTGTCTGACAAATTTCTGAAATTTTTTATCCAAGACCGTCTTAAAATCGGGGAAAGTTGTCAGACAATTATAAAGATTTTCGACCAAAACGGATTGGTTAAAAAATTTCTGAAATTTGTTAACCGTATGTATACTTTAGTAACTGTGTGTAACTCAAGATTCTTAAGAATATCGAAAGGAGGCAATGCTCTCTCGTCCATTGTAATAGAGTTTGTAACATTACAGAATTAGGTAAAGGAAGCCAAAGTTAACCAGAGAAACTTAAAGTGAGCAATATTATGATAAGTTTTCGCTGCATAATAAAGGCGTAATAAGAACAGTAGCAGCAAAGCCTAAGCAAAACAAATAAAAAATAAACTGTTCATTAATACTCTACCAGTGGTGCGATTTTAAAACCTCTATTGCGTGCATGTTATTGTAATAATCTCTCTTACTGCCTACACAAATTCTCTCACTGCTACGAATAAAAATAGAAATGAGCCTGAATGCCTTTAAAATAGTCAGTTCGTGTATTCTATTTTAGAGAGATTGTTGCGTTTGTTGCGATGTGGTTATTGTGTTCAGAGCACTATAATTGACCAGCTTTTATCTTCAATAAATATGGTGCTCCCTAAACATATTTCGTTGCAAGGTTGACTTCGATAATTTTGATTTTCTGGTATATTGAAGAAGCGTTGGTTAAAGAAATCAGTTTTTTGCAATATTGTGTTTTTTTATAATAAAAAAATCAGCGTTTCATTGACTGAATCTCGTAATTAAGTTTTCACAACCATTGTAGTGCCGAAATAGTTTCCAAATTAAAAAGAAAAAAATTATTTGCTTAAAACTTTGGGATTATTTACGGTGCATAATTATGTGGAAACGTTTTAAAGATGACTTAATTTTTATCCAATTTTTTTAATATAAAATGAATTAAAAAAGAAGCGAATAAGAAAACCAATTTTGAATTGGTTTGGTCTTTAATAATAAATATTCAAAGTTTTTGCGTTATTTTTATGTCTTACTCGGTCTATATTTATGAGTCTTACGAATCGATTACAATAGACTTAAAGGAGATACAAAAATACTTTATGATTCAAATGAAAAGGTTACAATAAAATACTTCATATTCTAAGCCATACGAGAAATTTTTGTTTTTTTTTCTGTAATAACAGAGACACATTAATATGTATACCACCATGTAAACATATTTTGGCACATACTTTTTGCTTTCTTCATACACGGTTTTGTATTTACTTATATTAATGTAAAGAAATTTTCTTTCCAACTTACAGTCAAAGGAAGGAAAAAAAGGAAAGCATATGGGGAAATGTAATAAAATTTTATCACATAAAACTGTCATGGTAGATGAGTTTTTCCAAAGAATGCACATAACAACTGTATGGTAATAGCTGGTAACAACCAGTAGAACCGATAAACTGTATGTCTCAATTGACGCACAGATGTAATCATCATCATCGCAATAATTCACAAAATACACAGAATACTCACACACAATAAGAACTTACATACACACTTATTCACTTGTACACAGTATTTCGCATTATTGTACGCCGTTATTTAAATGTATCGTATATCCATGTGAAGCATTTAATTTTGTAATGTTGCCTGTGGGAATGTAGGGGACATATGTGCAGAGGAGATTTTTATATTTTTGTTCCATGCCATAATGGCATCAATAGATCTTTCAAACATATCAAAAAAATTCAATAATATATTAAACACACGTTGTTTTGTTTTAAATTTATAAAATTTAAATGTAAGATAGGTTTGAGGCGTGCTACAATGCCAAAAAAGCTTCGAAGAGAAGGCATGAAAAACTAAAGGAACAACGCTGTAGTCTAGTAGGTAGTGTGTTGGCCTCGGTTCAAATCCCAGGTCAAACATCAAAATGAAAATATGAAAAAAATATTTCTTCGTCGACATCCTCTCAGCAGATTTCTGGCAAAAACCCTGAGAGTAAATAAAATTGCCATGAAAAGTTTCTCAAAAAATCGGTCATTCGGAATCGAATTTAAACTGTAGGTCCTGCCCCTCATGCATAAATTAACGTACACAACATCAGTGGAGTGAGAAGCTAGCTCGTAATCCTGACTAAAGGGTTGTAATGACCAATTATGTTATGAATGTATGTGCAACACTAGCAAATCACACATACATAATTAATCATTACAACCCTTCAGACAAAATTACGGATTAGCTTCTCACACCACTTATGTCGCGTGCGCAAATTTTATACATGAGTGGCGTGATCTACAGTTTAAAGTGGACTCCAAACGACAGATTTCTGAGCAACTTTTCATGCCAATTTTATTTACTCTCAGAGTTTTTGCCAGAAATCTGCTGAGAGGTTGTCGCCGAAGAAATATTTTTTTATATTTCGTTTTGTTCGAAATGTTTGAGCCAGGGGTTGAACCGTGGCTTCACGTCTAATAAGCCAATACTCTACCTACTAAATTACGGAGGCGTCATACTAGCAAATCATTAATATTTGATATCAAAAATCGTACAGGGTAGCGAAAAATTTTGTTTCAGTATTTAGATTCCTGTATGACTCAGTAGTCCACTTTGGTATGAAGAACTGCCAGAAGACGTTCAAAAGCTCTCAGCTTGTCATTTTTCAAGAACAATGAGAGCAGCGTGCGCAGTATAGGTATAATTCATGTTGGGCCCAGGATTAACCTCAAAAACTCCAAAACCTTTCCAAAAAATATTGTGATTGTAAACGATGGGCCATCTATATGTTTAAATTTAAACCATCGGTTATTTCGAATCTGGAAGTACTTATGTCATACAATTCTGTTACAAAATTCATTATATTATCTCCACTGAATTTAATGAAACGATTTACGCTTGATATTGGAATTGATTGATCGTTAGGATTTACTGGGCTAACGAGCTACTGTACAATGTTGTTGATTCTGCAAAAAAAAAATCATCTTTTCAGATGCAGCACATTTTAATCTTGGTGGGTACATTGATAAGCAAAATTGCTGTATTTGTGGCTCAGAAAATCCACACCTGGTCTTACAGACGCCCATGCATCCATTGCGACTGACTGTTTGATGCGCTTGTGGTGCGGAGGCATCATTGGCATATATTTCTTTGAAAATCAGCACGGTGCAACCATTACGGTCAATGAAGGCACCTATCGCACCATGATTCGTGCCCTTTATGGTATTGATATGAATAATTTTTGATTTCAACATGATGGTGCAACCAGCCACACATTTCATGCCACAATCGATTTATTGAGTCAAACGTTTGATGGCCATTTAATTAGCCGAAATTGTGATGACAATGAAGTCGCAATAGTTTAGTAGATAGTGTGTTGGCTTATTAGACGTAAGGCCACGGTTCAAACCCCAGATCAGGCTTTTCCAACAAAACGAAATTTGGAAAAATATTTCTTCGGCGACTCCCACTCAGCAGATTCGACCGAGATACGAGTCACTGTGAGGCCAGCCGCGACAGGCATATGAATGAAATAATATTCCAGTTCACAAATAAAATGTTTAATTCTGTAATATGTCACACTGACAATACGCTAACTGTACCCTTTTTTAAAGCCATTTAAGGTTTTTTTTTGTCTTTCTGGTATTATATTTAACACGGTCTCCCCTCGTCTTCATCGTTCAGTTTTATGGATTCTTGATTGTTTTTATTTGTTCCAAACCTTTCATGACTGTTGCTGGATTCTCGCCTGATGGCATAAATAAAGCTTCAAAATTAAACGCAATGTTATCGTCTTGTATATTTTGATTGGCATTGCGATTTGTTTTTATTCTTTTCGATTATAGCTTTGGTCCCTTTGGCAGAGTGAAAGTTGAAAATTTGTAAAAGACATCCTTTAAGTCATAAATATAATATTTTGTGTGTATGTGTGAGTGCACACACAAAATCCCTTCTTAAATACAACATTAGTTGACAACACTTTTCCTTTCTCACTCAAAATTAGCAAAGATTCTGTAGAAAAATTAGGTTGTAAGCAAATTTATGGCCTTAATTTCCTGCACTGATTATGCACAATTTCCTCCAGTTGCTGTTCATTTATCTCGCTTTGGGAAACGCATTAATGCGTTAGTGGTTTAGTAGGTCAGTAGGCAAGTAGGCAAGTTCTTCAAATTTAAGAAAGAATAAAATGTCTGACTTAATATGCAACCCTCGTATGATTTTTTCCAAACCCTCCCTTTTTTCCTGTTTGTCATATAGACGGGCATGTGGTCATAAATTTTTGTCAACCAAAAATTACTGCCAGATTTTATGAGACTGTTAACTTGGGATTGTCTTTCAAAAGAATGTGAATAAAGAAATTCTCTGTTACTTTTAACAGATTTTATTATTTTTTTATCGTTTCGGAGTTGAACAGTATTTGTTTTTGTTCGTCTATGATATGTTCTCAAGTGTTTCTACTAATGGTCATGATTTTTATTTCTTTCAATTCGAAAATAGTTTTTGTGGGTAACACTGTTATTAAAATGATATTAAAGAAGATTTTTTATATAAAATCTTGTGTAATTACAAAGCTTAAGTTTATCTATTTTTCTTGGCGTTCCACTTCTTGGTTTGAACACATTGATAACACTATACGACGAATGAAATACACCCAGTTAATGAAACAATTGAGGTTTTAAGTTTTATTGAGTAGAACTCCAAAAAATTCTTTTTTATTTTTCGAACCCTCCAAGCTATTTGGAAAAACTTGATATTTTTGTTTTTTTTTGTTTCTTTACGCATCAATTTATTGTTAACTCAAACATTCCTAAACAGTATTCCAAAATTTAAACTTTGTTGGAAAGGAGAATGACCTTTAAAACGATATACATAACAACAACAAAAGTCTTAGTACTCCAATATATTTTAACAAAAAAAGTCCCCACAGGCTTAATACTCTTACATAAAGTCCCGATATGAGCTCAAAAGAGTATTTACTCAAACTTGCTCATGGTGCTACCAAAAAACACTAAACAAAACTTGTACATTCAATTCTAAATGGGTTAAAATGGAGTGCTTGACCTTAAGGGATATTCTACTAAATACAAGCGATAACATTTTCTTATATTAGGCCTTTGAATTATAAATTTACTCAGGGTTCTCCATGGGGGCCTCTCTGGAGTCATCTGAAACTTTTCCTTATTTTTCTCTTGTCTTATGAAAAACATTAAAAAATTGTTTGTTTTATAATAAAACAGAAATAAATTAATAAATTATTAATAAATATAAAAACTATAAATTTTTATACAACCTTTTGGCAAAAATTCATAAAATTGCTAAAATATATTGCAGTACTAAGACTTTTGCTGTCCACTGTATATGCAGTATTCGACTTAATACGATATGATTTTTGTTATCCTAAAAAATGCGCTTTTTCCTACTTTTTCAAATTTGTTTATCCTAATACATACATACATACATAATTGGTCATTACCATCCTTCAGACAGGATTACGACTTAGCTTCTCACACCACTTATGTTGTGTGTACTAATTTTACACATCAATATGCGGGACCTACAGTTTAAAGTCGACTCCGTACGACAGATTTTTGAGAACCTTTTCATGGCAATTTTAGTTACTCTCAGAGTTTTTGCCAGAAATCTGCTGAGAGAAAGTCGCGGAAGAAATATTTTTTGTATTTTGTTTTGATGTCTGACCTAGGCTTTGAACCCTGACCTTACGTCTAATAAGCTAACACACTACCTACTAGCCTACGGCGGCTTCATCCTAACAGCAAACTTTAATTAAAATAAAATAAATTAAGTAGTGACGTTCTTGAAGTTTATTCTTTTGTGAAGAGATAAAATCTTTGCTTGATAAAATCGGTCAGAAATGGTCCGGAATAATGGCCCTTAGAGTGTTTGCCAGAAGACTGCTAAGAGGAAGATGAAATATTTAAAAAAAATTTGTTTTTCTTTTTGAAATGTCAGAGGGGCTTTTTAACCACGGGCTTGCGTTTAACAAGCCAATACACCACCTAGTATACTACGGCGACTTACAATAGCAAACGTTACTAATAAAAACATAAAGAATTCTTAAGTAGTTTTAAAATCTTATGGCAAACGATTGTTTCGTCTCTATTACACCAATGGGTGCTAGAATATGGCCCATAAAATATAAAACTTGTCAAAAACTATTTAAAAAGAAGCTGGAATTTGGGAGACTCTTTATGAGTCTGATGAAATGTTAGACTTTTCATTACCTTATAAGGCCAGGAACAGGAAGGACTGCACACTTTTTGTTAGTAATGTAACTTCGAATGTAAGATATATGGACTTCCGCCTATAACCATTTACTGTCTCTACAGCAGATATTATCAAAGATTTATTTGTTTGGTGATGCCTTAAAGGCCAGCTGTCATCGTCAAATAAAGTACAGTGGAAGGCCCTACTCTGTCTGCTATTAATGTTACTGGCGGCTAAATATTTTTAACTTACGCTTGTAGAAATCGGGCTTCTGGAAGCATGTCGGAGGCATTGCTCCTTCCAAAACAATATTCTGCATGGTTTATATTAACAAATTACTAGTGGTTCGTGACCGCAAGAACGGGACTCTCCTCTGATCGAGTTAGTTATTGTGGGCTTCCCTCATTCGTTATAGAGTATCCCTACAATATCTCTTCCAAGCCTATTGTCCTGACAAATTTCAGTACGCTGTATGACAATGACAATTCCATAGTAGGTATGTACCAGAGATCAGCAATGAGTATTCAAAGAGATGAGTAGAATCGAATCATACTCATATTTTCTAATACTTATACGGATTCATACTTATTTTAATATCATATAACCTCTACTCATATTCACAGTTTGAAGTACTCATCGTACTCATACTTAACAATACGCATGATGTTATTGATTTCGACACTCCATGACTCGTCGTATACACGAATCACAAAATAAGTATGATTCGCGTACGAACACTAAATACTCACAAGAAGGTTGTATGTTTGCTCTGCTTGCTGCCTTTGTCTTTTTTGTTTATGTGTCTTTCTTCTTTCTTTGTAAATGCAACAACAACTAAGACTGTAAATTTTGATGAATAAATCGAAACACTCGAATAAATTATGAGTATTATAAGTATTTTTCTAAATTTATGAATCTGAATGAGTAGACGTATGAATCAAACACATTTCGAATGATATGAGTTTGGTGTTAACGTTGTACTCATACTCATTGCAACCTGTACTTATAAATAAACATTGTAGTGAGTACGAATAAATCAGAGTTGTTAAATTTCAATGAAAACAGATACATATGCATACATGATTGTGGACATAAGAGATAATAATAGATATTGGTATAGCATTCGAACACAAGGAGCTCGGTAAGATGAGTTATTGTTTAAGTCTTCTAAAAATTCCAATCGTTGTGTTTGTAAATATATTTGCATTTCTTATAATCCATATTTTCACTGCACGAATTTCTATTCCATTTTTCATTTCCATAGACTCTTTTTTGTAAGATAAATTGCTTTGTATTTAATTAAATTAGGTTTTTTTTGGTTTTCTGCTACCATTTGTGTCTGGGCGTTAAGCAAATTGAGATTTAATATTTTGTTTCCCATTCTTTTTTATTTATTATTACTTTAGTTTTTGTTTCGCATTTTATCTGTACTCTCAGGTATCAAAATCCATGTGTAATTAAACAATCAAGATATGAAATGGACGAAAAAAAACAGGCAATAAATTAAATCACAGACGTATTTTTACAATAATTTACGAATTTTTTAATCGATTATATTTTTATGCGAATAAAATTAACACTAAACACACATAAGCATACAAGACAAAAACACTACGGCAAGGACATATACAAACATTAAAAATACAACAACAACGCTGTATAAGAAGATCACGAAGTTGCCAGACGTTAAATACATATACACATAATTGGTCATTACAACACTTCAGCCAGTATTACGACCTAGTTTCTCACACCATTTATGTTGTGTGTGTTAATGTTATATGGGACCTACAGTTTAAAGTCGTCTCCGAAGGACAGATTTTTGAGAAACTTTTCATGGCAATTTTATTTACTCTCAGAGTTTTTGCCAGAAATCTGCTGAGAGAAAGTCGCCAAAGAAATACATTTTGTATTTTGTTTTGATGTCTGGCCTGGGGCGTTAAATAAGGTTGTATAAATATAGCGAACAACAATGCTACCAGTCAGACCTTAAGTAACTGAGTGCTGTATTAAAAAAGAAGGAAGCGATGCAACAAGCAAAGATTGAATTCACCGCAACGAGAGAAATAGTGCTCAAAGTGGTGTCAATACAATAACATGCCTGGAATAGAGGTTTTAAAAAGGCAATGTTTGAAATACAATGCGAAAAAGCCTTTTAGTTGCACCATTGATGCAGAATTAATGAACTGTTTATATTTTATTTGTTTTGCTTATGGTTTGCTGCTGCTGTCTTTATTATAATTAAGACGCATACAGTTTACCTCTAGCTGCAATTGCAAAATTGTTGTGCTAGCTACGTTGCGTTAAATGTGTCTATGGCGTATGAATTTTTATGAAATGGCATATTTTGACTAAATGCGATTGCTTTTACAAATCTAAGTTTCTGAACAAGAAATACAAAGAAAAAGCCAAGTAAATTAATATTGTTACAAACATGAAGAATCTAGATACTGGTGTTTTGCTTTTACATCGCTTAACATTAAAATTATAAGCAAAAGCAACAAAAACAAAACAGTGCAGTAAACAAACCTGCTTACAAATTATTGTACTGCTTGATATAACAACAAACACCAGCATAAAAAAATGGCACACAAGCAAACAAAAATCCACAAATAACACTACAAGAACAAATGTAAACAAAATAATGAATGTAAACAACAATGTTTACATTTATAAAGACTTCGAGAAGGCAAAGTCATGAACATTCGCCTTCGAGAACATTCATCAGACTGTCTACCCCACCATATAAAAGGCAAAGCAAAGCAGGCGAGTGCGTTAGTGAAGTTTGCTAAGATCTGTCGAATAATTGTCTAGTAACTGTTATTGTTTATGCAAAGGGTATAAACAGAGGAATAACAAAGAAAAGCAATTGTTGTTGTTTACATAAAGTTGTGAACGGTGGCACACATAATTGTGCGAATAATAAAGGATTTTAATTAAAACTAAAGACCGATTTATTTTTATTTTATTTGCAATCTATGAACTCATATTTTAAATACTTTTAAAAGGGTAAAAGCGGAACAATATAATAAAATTATGACTCACTCGTTTTTAAAATCAGATGCACTTATAAAAACTATAATAAAAAATGGCCTTTGCGAAATTAAATTTTGTAATTAAAAAAATTAATACCATTCATTATAATTTTTGCAAAGATAAGATTTGAGGCATCCGCGGTGGACATTATTCCTGACACCAAGGCTAAACCAGCTCCATATTCCACAGTTGCGTCTATATACAAACAGTTACTAAATTATACATACGGTTAAAAAATTCCCGAAATTTTTTAACTAATCCGTTTTCGTTGAAAATCTTTATAGTTTCCTTGATGTTAAGACGGTCTTTTGCACTGGTTAAAAAATTTCTAAAATTTAACTGAATTGTGGCCCTGCACTGGCCTACAAATGTATGCATCAGATTTACAAATTTCTGAACCAATGCAAACGACCGTCTTAAAATCGAAGAAAGATGTTAGACAATTATAAATATTTTCAACGAAAAGGGATTGGTTAAAAAATTTCTGAAATTTGTTAACCAAGACCGTCTTAAAATCGAAGAAAGTTGTCAGACAAATACAAAGATTTTCAACGAAAACGGATTAGTTAAAACATTCTGAAATTTTTTATCCGTATGTATACTTTTGTGGCTGGGTGTACATACATGCATACATAATTGGTCACTACAAACCTTCAGTCAGGGTTACGACCTAGTTTCTCATACCATTCATGTTGTGTGTGTTAATTTTATAAATGAGTGGCGGGACCTACAGTTTAAAGTCAACTCCGAAAGGCAGATTTTTGAGAAACTTTTCATGGCAATTTTCATTTACTCTCAGAGTTTTTGCCAGAAATCTGCTGAGAGAAAGTCGCCGAAGAAATACTTTTTGTATTTTGTTTTGATGTCTGGCCTGATGCTCGAACCCTGTCTTTGCGTCTAATAAGGTAACACACTACCTACTCGACTACGGCGACACAGTTGCTTCTGAGTTAGTTTAATAGCAAGTCAATATTGCCTTCTATCTGATCCAAAAATGGTAAATTTACTCTTGTCCGTAAATATAACTAATTTATCAGAATTCATTTGAATTTTAATTATATTTTGTGGCATAATTGAAATGTAGTATAAATCCTTGCTTGATTAAGAGGAATAAAACAATGCATAATCAAGTGGTGCCATCTAACATTTTTAAGTTATACCATAAATAATTGCACCACAAAACTGTTAATAAATATTATTAAAGATGTTTGTATTTTTAAATAATATTACGATACGACAGTAAGTGAATATTAAAAACATATGATTTATGGAGACTATAAAATCAGCAGTAATCTAAAAACTTTACTTTAATTCTGTAGTTTTTATTACTCATCAACCCCTCGAGGAGAACACCTGCTTTAATTCAGCATTTATTTGTTCGTTATTATTTCTAAGCATAGAACGTTGGTAAAAAAAACAAAACAAAGCTCAGGGAAAAAATGTGGAAAGTTAATAAATCTTTTTATCGGAAATGAAATTTAGGTTCAGCTGTTCCCCAGTAGTAAAAGAAAATAAACTTTAGTTTAATTTTCATATTCATTTTTTATTGTTTTTGTTTTTGTTTTGGTTTTAGATTAATTTCAGTTCGTTAATTCGCTTAGAAAATTCTAATCCATCATAATATCTCGGAAATTTAAATATTATTTGCGAGTAAATTAGAGATTTTGTAAACATGATGGAGGAGAAAATGTGTTTCAGCTAAAGCTGGAATATTTAAAAGGTTGATACCAGGTTAATATACAATAAGTAAAGTACAGTTTTTTAAAGATAACTTCTTCAATAACTCACATAAACGACAACGGTAAGCAGATTGACCTCCCGTTATAAATTATAGTTTTTGTTAGTAGCCAAACAACTTACCTCAATATTTCACCAAACAAGAGAGAAATGGAATATGTTTTCATTCATATGGCTGCTTCGGCTGGCCTCACAGTACCTCATTCGATTGCACCAATTTTCCTGCACTTTTTCTAGTATAATGGTCGTATCTCAGCAATGGCATCACGAATGTTGGCTTTCAAATTCTAAATTGTCTCTAGTTTGTCAGCATAACCCTTTTCTTTAACGCGGCCCACAGAAAATAGTCCAACGGTGACAAATCGAAGCTTCTTGGCGGCCAAATAATATCACCATGTCGGCTAATTAAACTACCATCAAACATTTGAAGCAATAAATCGATTGTGGAATGAAATGTGTTGCTAGTTGCAGGATCCTTTTGAAACCAAATATTGTTGACATCAATACAATGGAGGAGAGCGGGTGCAAAAAATCGGTTATCATGGTGTGATACGTATATCCATTGATCGTAATTGTTGCGCCGTCCTCATTTTAAAAGAAGTATGGGCCAATCATGGCTCTGCTTCACAAGTCGTATAAAACAGTCACTCGTAATGGGAGCATTGGCTTCTGTAAGACCACGTGAAGGTTTTCTGATCCTCAAATACGGCAATATTGCTTATTAACGTACCCTCTAAGATGAAAATTAGCTTCATCCTAATAACTTTTTTTATTGCAAAGTCGACATCATCGTGCAGTTTCCAGTTGGCCCAGTGAATCCCAACGTTGTCCAAGCGTAAATTGATTAATTACATTCAGTGGAAATAATATACTGAATTTTGTGCCAAAACAGCATGACAGAAGTATTGCCAGATTAAAAATAACCCGAAAATGCAAATTTAAATGGATAAATGACTCACCCGAGATATATGTATGTACATAAATAAACTTATGTTTGTATAATTTTTTAAGTCGCCGTAGTCTAGTGGGTAGTGCATTGGCTTATTAGACGTAAAGCCAGGGTTCGAGCCCCAAGCCAGACATCAAGACAAAATACAAAAAGTATTCCTTCCGCGACTTCCTCTCAGCAGATTTCTGGCAAAAACTCTGAGAGTAAATAAAATTGCCATGAAAAAGTTCGCCAAAAAATCTGTCGTTCGGAGTCGACTTTAAACTATAGGTCCCGCCACTCATGTATAAAAATTAACACACACAACATAAGTGGTGTGAGAAACTAGGACATTGTACAATGTGTGAATTCGACCTCCGGGTACTGTACTTGTCTGAATTGACAAGTACACGTGCTCTAACCTAAGCTATCATTGTAAATCGAAATTCATTGAACATCCTGTAAACAGTTTGTACATAACGGTCGATTAACAGAATGCTAGCTGTACATTGAACAGATCTTGTTATTTCCTGCTACTGCAATATGATCATTTATAGCTCTACGTCCATTGCAGATAACAGGCTTTACGCTAGTTTTGGACTCTGTATCAAGGAGTCCGAGTGCTCGTCACTTTATATTTTCAATAGACTTGAATCTTTAAAAATTGCCAACGGTCAATGATACTACACCCATTGCCTTTAAAGACATGGATAGCGACCATGGACTAGTCCTACGCTTGTAAGTAAAATTCCCTAATAACTTGTCCATGTTGTCGACACCTCTTTTAGTTTTATTATAAGAGGGCATAATTTGTATCTTAGCCGTCAAAGAGTTTTCTACGGATGGTGTAAAATGCATTGCAGATGGCATTATTTCAGTATTTCTTTAGCGCAGATAAAGTCGCCTCTTTGGTAAATGAAAAATTTGTCGAACCCTTGTTGAACTGATTTCATTATTTTATTTTTCTCAATATTATCACAATATTTGTCTAATTGTTAGCACTGGCTTCGTATTTGGTGTAATGCCGGCTTAATTATCTCTTACCACTCGATGTGATTTTCAGGTCCCCCTTGTCACTTTGGTATCACTGTGAAGAAATTGCTGAAGGAAATGGATCCGCAGCAAACTTTATAGACATAGTAAAGAGTCCTATTGTAGCATCAATTAGGCAGAGAATCAGATCGTTGACTCGCCCGAGACTTATACTGGGCCAGTTTAGTTGAAGAAAAGCTTCAAAAACTACGAAAGGCGAACATTTCTGGATTGTAGGTTTTCTATCAAGAATGAACAACTAGAGGTTACATTGCCTCATGTGTTTACATCTTCTGGATGGGATCTAATGCAACCTCTACCTTAAAAAGAATGAAAGCATAAGGAATATTATATGGAATTGCTTTGCGCTGTTCAAATTCTTACAACTTTTTCCAGTAAATCTGCGGTATCGCGTTAATAGTGAATATTGGCTTCCAATGGCTTCAAAGTTGCTATTTTATCATAGCTTAATATATCCCCATAAAAAATTCAGAATCGTTTAATCGTGCGAATGAGGAAACTAGTGAACAAGATCAATTTCGGAAAGAATGTTGTCACAAGCGGGAAATGTTGAAAAAATTAATTTATATATCGAAATAGTTTCACTACATTTAGAAGCAAAAATCAAAATTCATAAGTTTCAGTGCTACTATTAATTTTATTTTAAACCGGGTTTTTTATATCCGGGAAATGCCGAAAACCGAACAAACTTTACTACGTGGATACAAGAATAAAATGAAAAGGTAAAGAATTACTTTACAAACGTAGTTGATAGCTTATCTGTCTATTTTATCTAGACGCGGTTTATGACTAATTTTAAAATACATGGGAAATCCCCAAACTATTATACCCAAACATAGATGTACATTTTTTCAAATTGGATTTATTTTCCATTAGATTTGTATGACCTTGTAGAAGATATGTAGTTTTGAGGGTTAAAATAAATATCTTCCATACCCTTGCATACCAGTTACAGGATAATTGAATAATAAACTTATTCATTTATTTTATACGGGCAGATATAATGATAATTTATACAATATTTTTATTGAAATAAAACAATTAAAAGTGTTTAGAAAATATGTCAATTACACGCTATCGTTTGCAAATTATTAAAACAATAAATAATTCGAAAATATTCAGGCTGAGTGTGACATAATTTGCATAACAATTGAAATTATTATAGAATGTGATTACAATAATCGTTTAAATTTGCTCAGAAAACTTTTAACAAAAAAGGGAAAATATTGAATTTAAAAATAATTATTAATTTTCACTGCAGCCACAAATTACAATAGAATCGATTTTAATAATTTTAATGGCAATGTATTTTAACAGTTGCTAATATGATGAGGATTACCTGGAAATAATTCCTATTGTAATAATGCGTTGGGTTGTTGTATTAGGAACTTTGCTCATTGAGTTCTACTCTTTCTCAAGAGTATTTCTCTTTATTATAAATAAAAATATGCCCTCACCAAACTACCGAGCTACGCGGACTCTAAAAGAATAAAAATCGTCAGTGTAATAATATATGGTACGTCCCCAGACGTGGTTTTTCACCACGATCATCTTCCTACCAATCATTAACTCGTTTACGTAGCACGACAAGTAACCAGACCAGACCTTTTAGATGTTGTGTCAGCAATTAATGACAACTAATTTGGCAGATGAAGCTTCAACAAGATGACCGTAGAAGTTTAGAAGACCCTGAATGGACTCAGAAGCCGTTTCAACGCAAAATCATAAGGCCCCTTTCTGAATGAATGGGTACATGCCCAAACAAAATTATCTAATTTTAACGATATTAATCCACTTCGGATCCACTGGCATTCAATGCTTTCCGAAAAACTATTTGATGTGTATTTTGCTCTAGCGACGTCATCGAACCACATTGCTTTGAGTACCTCATGCATTATAGGTCGATGATTACCAGTTTTTTTGACCTGAGTTGAATGATGTGGACACCAGCGACTTATAGTTTCAAGAAGACGGCGTTACATACCGCATAGCTCATGTTACATTGAGGGCACAGTTATCACCCGGAAAAGTGATCGTGAACCGTGATCGATTTGATACCTTTTGTATGAGAATTTGTCAAAAAATATATTAGTTTTCAAAGCCAACATAAATTCAGTCTGATTTATGCGCCAAACTTATGTACAATTGGACATTGCGGATGCATTACATCCAGCCGTGAGAAGCCGCATTATTTGAACGATGTTACATTCCATTTATGACATATAAATAGGTCTTTCAAACGAACAAAAAATTTCGATGGAATCTCACACACCCTTTGTTTTATTTGAATTTATATATTTAGAAAAAATATTTCTTCGGCGACTTCCTCTCAGCAGATTTCAGGCAAAAGCTGTGAAAGTAAATAAAATTGCCATGAAAAGTTTCTCAAAAATCTGTCGTTCGGATTCGACTTTAAACTGTAGTTCGGCCACTAATGTATAAAATTAACACACACAACCTGGGTGGTGTGAGAAGCTAGGCCGTAATCCTGACTGAAGAGTTGTAATGGCGAATTATGTATGTAACAATAAATGACTCTCTAAAACAAAACCCAAAAAGTCCTTGGTTGCACAATTAGCATTCCCCCATTAAAGGTGCACAAAACCATCATTTGGGTTTAATTTTTCATATTTTGTGGCTGCACCGCTTCATTCCAAGCTACTTGAACCACTTTCAAAAGATCATGCAAATTTTTCAGCTTTTTTGGTTCAGCTTTTGTCTCAAAATCGTTTCATGAATTGAATTGAAATCAGAGCTGCTGGCCATTATATAAAACCAACTTCTTGGTCCCCTAAATTCTTCGTCCATTCGTGTGTTATCATTATCATCATTATATGGCATAAAAATCCATTTTATATTCAAGTTTTCATGAGCGAAGGGAAATAAATAAATATACAGAATATATATGTTTGCTTAAATTTTATTCTATCAAAGAAACATTCTTTATGATCGGACCGGCACTATGTTATATGGAAGATGGGCCTGCCATTGTACAAATTCTCTATACTTCGTTGCCTTCATAGTGGAGCGTGGATTTAAGTCTTGCTTAGGTATACGCCACACATTGTTTTTTTCAATTACAGTCAAATCGATGAATATAGATTCACTCCTCGTCAAAACGTTTTTTCTGAATAATGTTCGCTTATTTCTTTATATTTCAGCAGAAGAGGGACGAGCATTATTATTTTTTGATATCATAGGCTTATGTTGCGCTATATACCCAATTATGTGTTGGGTGGGATGCCTTTAGTCTGCAACGGAAGATTTTGGTAAAATTAACATGTTGTGTACCTCCGTAGTGAGTTCCCGCATTCCTGACGATATTATGTAGCGATTCTTCTTCGTATGAGCAATTATTAGACAATCTGCGGTACTAGAGGTATTTTTTGATTGGGGCTTTCTTCATATGTTTTCCGATATTTTTGATACGACAGCATTATTCAACAATTTTCTCATGTCTACCACTATTGGGGCCACTATTTACTACAATTTTGCGATGAAGGTTTTTTACTTAGTTAAACACAAAAAATTAATTTAATTTTTAATACATAACTGAGGAAATAATAAAAAATACATGATGTGCTAATTACATGCCCGGCAATTTTTTTATCTTTTCAAAAAAAGGAAATTTAGTTTAATTATTGTCTATTGTTCTTGGCTAATTAGACGTAAAGCCACGGTTCAAACTATAGGTCAGGCATTTCCAACAAAACGAAACAAACAAAATGATAAAAAATTTCTTCGGCGACTGCTTCTCAACAGATTTATGGCAATAACTCTGAGAGTAAAGAAAAATGCCATGAAAAGTTTCGCAAAAGTTCATCGTTCAGAGATGACTTTAAACTGTTGGCCTGTCAGTTATGGATAAAATTAACACACAACGTAAGTGGTGTGGGAAGCTAAGTTACGACCTAGCTCCCTAACTGAAGGGTTGTAATGAACAATTATGTATATATGTGTTGTTGTTGTAATTTAAACACTAGATTTTATTAATTACAGTCTGTATATTATTTTAAATCGCATGTTTGAAAAAACTTAATACTTTTAAGAATAAAATCTTCTACACAAACTTTTTGGTGAATGGCTGTGCCAATTAAATGACCCCCACTGCTGTTGTTGAATTTCTATTGTTTTTATTATTGAAGCATTTAAATTTATTTAACTTTGGCTTGGATTATCCCTAAAATTGCTTTTGAAAATTCTGAGTTTAATCATGCGAAATCATGTAATGTAATGGCATTTTGTAATTGATTTTCTATGTCAGAATAGCAACAACAAAAACTATTTTTTATTTTTGTGTCGATTAGCCTGATATGATTTGTTTTGCTGAACTCATTTTTTTAGATACCAAAGCTGTATATCTGTTGTCCCTACTGCTGTAGGATATTGTTAATACAATACAATCTCTTACGTTTTTGTGATCATTTGTTTTGGAATATAATTTTTTATTGAAATTTATCTCACTGGAGTAACAAATTAAATGGAAAATAAAAAAACGTTTTATTCTACAGATGAATATCAGTCATCTACTCATCCATTCATATATTCGTTCAGTGGATAAAATATTATTTGGAAAGGTTTTGTATTTTTATTTATTTTTTTATTGAAATTGAATGGATTTCAGTAGTTTTATGAATTAATTTTAGATTTCGAAAAATGTTCGTAAATTTTTTCCTTACATTTATGGAAACAGACAAAAAATAAAATAAAAAAGTTCAAATAATAAAAAATATTGACTGTGTTGTTGCCACAACAGGGGATTAAGGAGTTAAAAAAGTCAACACACAATTTGTATTTTCGACTTCTATTTTAATTCATAAATTTCATTAAAAAAATTGTTGACAACATAATCTCGTTTCTATAAATCCTCCAGAATTGCAATGAACAAAGCCTGTAAGAGACGATACTTTTCGATTACAAAATGACACTGTTTATCGATATGGGTGATAAGTTCATATTGGTACATTAAATTATATTCAACTCAAGTGGATAAAACAATCAAATTTAGCGTGAGCTGTACATAGTTGGTCATTACAACCCTTCAGTCAGGATTACGATCGAGTTTCTCACACCACTTATGTTGTGTGAGTGGCATGAACTGTAAGACCTATTTAACATTTTTAAATTGACTTTTCGTTGCATTTTATTTAATTGACTAAAGATTTGCACCTTTTTGGAGGTAGACAAAGGCAGAGAAATAACAGGAATACATGTTATCACGTTTTTGACGTTATTAACGAGTTTTTCCTGTGGATTTTCAATAAACAATAGTGATTATAATGCAGATAGATTGCTGATAGCTTCTTATTTATATACACCGAAAAATAATCTCTATTTACTTCAGAAAAAATTTCAAAGCGAAAACCGCCTATCTTCTTAAAATAATTATTAACCGCAAACTACACGTCTTTGTTGTTGTCAAATCAATCGTCTTTCAATAGCAGACAATCTAGAGGTGGTACATTTGATGTTAAGCATTTCGGCTCCTAATTCATTGCTTTTTACCATCACAAACGTAGACAAGTAAACTGGTTCATTTTACAATCTTTCATTATAACCCTTCAGTCAGGTTTACGATTTAGTTTCTCACGCTACTTATGCTGTCTGTGTTAGTTTTATACATGAGCGACGGAATATACAGTTTAAAGTCGTTTACGAACGACTGAGTTTTGAGAAACTTTTCATGGCAAGGAAAGGAAGGAAGGAAACTCTATCCGATACTTACTTAATTGGTCATTCAATCCTTTAATAAGTATTACAACCTAGATCCTCACACCACCCATGTTGTGTGTGTTAATTTTATTAAAGATAGTCGAGCAAATTTGACAGACAACTCGTTGCAATACACTCAGAGTTTTTGCCATAAATCTGCTGAGAGAAAGTCGCCGAATAAGTCCCAATATTCGCTTGCGGAGAAATCTTAATCTGTGATTAATTTTATATTATGTACTGTAGGAACAGTTTATACTGCGTTAAAAGAACAAAACATCTATTCTAGCTGGTCGACCTCGCATTATCCTGTAATAAAAATTTATTCGTCATTTTTGAAGTACGTTAAGAAAAATAAATTAACTTATGACCCACTGCGACTTTAAAAAACAATTTCAGGTGAGGTTTCTTGTATTCTTTCGACTTTACAATAGGCGACACAGGGAAGGTAATGAAAACCAATGGGGCACGTGAAGTCATTTTTTTGAAACCTTGTTCTGATAATAGCGCAAATGCCAGAAAACTATGGATTTTAGATGAGACATGGAGAGTAGTTGAGCTACGTAAGATTAAAAATGCCGATTTGTACGCAGAAGAAACTTATACCGCTAACAGTTGAAATCATATCATATTAATTTGGACCAGGAGGTGAATGAGGTGATTGAGCATAAATTGCAGCGAAGAGCCATCAAAACAGCGATATGTTCAAGCCTTTTCCAAAACTGATTAGTGCCCAAAGAATATCTCTCAGGCCCCTAATGGGGAACACGCGGCATTAACAACTGAGGAAGAAGAAGTTAAGGCCCTTTGTTAGGATCTGTGTTCCAAGAGATATAGCGTGAAATTCAGAATCTATGATCTTCCGGTAAAAGTGAAAACTCGATTCAAATGCGTACAACACAGTATTCAAAGTTATTGATATACTTTATTTCGTTTGTTAAAATATAGTAGACATTGTATATTCCGTTTTTAACACTACATCCTCATTCATATATATACATACATAATTGGTTATTACAACCCTTCAGTCAGGATTACGACTACAACACTTATAATTTGTGTGTTAATATTATACATGAGTGACAGGACCAACAGTTTAAAGTCGATTCCGAACGACAGATTTTTGAGAAACTTGTTCATGGCAATTTTATTTACTGTCAAAGTTTTTACCAGAAATCTACTGTATTTTTTCAAATTTCGTTTTATTGGAGATGTATGACTTAGGGTTTGAACCGTGGCGTCATATCAAAAAAGCCAACACACTACCTTCTAGACACCAGCCTCATTCGTTCAGCAAATAGGATGACCCATATATCAACATCACCCAGCATAGAGGAAATCAACTGTCTTATAGGAAACTAGTTTCCAGTAGTCCAAGTTATTGAAGTGCAAGCCAAACACAAATAATTAAATAATAATGTCGTATTTAATTTATATTTTAATTCAATTTAATTAAAATTATATTGAAATTGTGCACTTAAACTCAGAATATTAAATTAAATGTAAAGACCAGAGATCAGCAATGAGTATTCAAAAAGACGAGTAGAATCAAATCATACTCATAATTTCTGATACTTATACGCGTTTATACTTATTTTAATATCGTACTCATACTACGCATATTCAAAGTTTGAAGTATTCATACTTAACAATACACATGATGTTGCCGATTTCGACTCTCCATAACTCAGCATTTACAAGAATCGCAAAATAAATATGATTCGCGTACAAACACTAAAATACTCACTAGAAGGTTGTGTGTTTGCTTTGCTTGCTTCTCTGTCTTTTTGCTTATGTGTCTTTTTTCTGTTTTTGTAAATGCAACAACAACTGAGACTGTAAATTTTGATGAATGATTCGAATCACTCGAATAAATTATGAGTATTATAAGTATTTTTCTAAAGTTATGAATCTAAATGAGTGGGCTTATGAATCAAACATATTTCGAATGGTATGAGTTCGATGTCAACGTTGTACGCATACTCATTGCAACCTATACTTATAAATCAACGTTGTAGTGAGTTTGATTGAGTCAGAGTAGTTAAATTTCAATACTGTTGACTCACTCATACTAAAAATTTCATGAGTGCTTATGAATAGCGAAAAACCGACTCATTGCTGATATCTGGTACAGACGCATATACCCAAAACAATTTCGGTAACACATCTATACTCGCGTATGCATAAATATCAATACTGGTTTGCGTGTAACTTAAGAAGAAAAGACAATAGTCTGAAGCATTCATATTCAATTTATACTTAATGAAGCGACAAAAAATATGAAAGAATTGTGACAAAATTTAATAACACTTCAATATTAAAACGCTTCACCTATTGTTTTAATTCCTCTGCATTAAGAATCTCACCGAAAGATTGCTATTACAGACCATGAATAACCGCAGTAACACTGACAAGAGCATAATAAAGAGAGAAAAGTAGGCAAAAATCGTTGTTATAACATCATTACTTATACAGTAGGACCTTGATTATCCGTAATGGTCGGGACCGGAACCATTCCGGATAATCGATTTTCCCGGTTAATTGAGTACCAATTTTGGCTAGTTTTTTAATAGATATATTTATTAATTAATAAATGAATATGTACATATTTATATAAAAACTAAATAATTCAACGATTTTATATACATACATGTTTCAAAAATATAAAAAACCGTACTTCTCAAATTTCTAAATTAAACTAAACAGGTTTACATGTATGCTTCTGACTCATCGTATACTAAAGAGAGAATTCCCCTTTTTCGCTTGTTTGTCCAAAATAATAGAAACAATTTTGCTTATAATCACGGATAATAGAGGTAATCACGGTTAAACGATGCAGAAAAATTTAGGTCGATCCAAAATAAAATTAAATCAATGCAAAAAAATTTGTTTTTCCATCCCGGATAATTGATGTTGCCGGATAATCGAATCACGGATAATCAAGGTCCTACTGTATTTAAAGATATTGCCAGAGAGAACTGGTTGAGTAATAATACACCAAACAGAGTTTGAGATCATATGCAATGTGATTTTTTTTCTCCGTAGTTGCGTGTGTACACATGTTAATGCAATAAAGAGGAAGATTTTATGTTGCTGTTGCTTCCGATATCATTGTTCAACCCATCATCGGCTTTCTAAGGTATCTCCAACAGACTATAAAAGACTTGAGTATGTTATTGTGGCGTGGTTGTTGTCATTATTTGTACGTATTGTCCTTTATGGTTTATGTTGTAAATAAAAGCTTTCATGATAGCGGAATACATAAGAAATCATTGAAAAAAGAAAAAAATACAAAGAAAAATTAAACATAAAAAGTGTTCCGTTTCTAAAAAGCAAAAACGGCAAGCAAAACGGAAATAAATGTAAACGAATGTACATATCATGTATAAATATGCCCATAAAACAAAGAGCCCGCAGTACTCAATCAAAAGATTCGAATTGTCAAATTGGAACAAAAACAACACATTCAAGGAAAACATAAAATAAATGGCGATGGTGGAAAACAGAAGAGAATCAAAACCAATTGCTATCACTGTAAGGGACGAAAGGCTATTAAGAAACTAAACTGGTGATTCATATGTAATCAATTGCGGTCTAATACTATGTTCAGATATACACTTTTATTGAGTTGATATCCAGTTAATTGAGTACAATATTTTAAGCATTCAGGCATAATAATATACGTAGTCGGGTTGCTTATTCAATATTCATTTGACAGCTGGTAAACAAAACAGCTGGTTGTTTCAACAACAGTGTTATTATTTTGTTTTTTGTGTTTGTTTTTCTTTTTTTTTTGTCGTTGCTGACATTTGAGTTGTCAAATGTCAACAAAAAGTGTTCGATTAATTGTAATATGTTTACCAAACACACTTATGACAGAGCTTAATTTTAAGTTTTACTCAATATTATAACAATTTTTGTATTTATTGCGAAATAATTAATTGAAACTTTATATGAAATATTGGGCTCAATAATGGCTGTTATTGCGATTTAAGCAATAAAGGTGCATATCTGAACACTGTATAAGATGACACAAGTATTGTTGGTGTAAATATTGTACTTCACAATATTGTCATCATGCGTTTGAGCAAACTTTGCGTTGTAAAAAGTGGCGTGGTGAACACGCTGAAATGTTTAGCCGCAAACTCAAGTATCCCTGCCAATTAAATTATTATCAGGATTGCTTCAAATTTTAATCCATTTAGCCACAGAAATACTTAAATGAACATTTCACTGAAGATCTGACAGTAAACTTTAGTACTCAATCAGACAGGACTCTTTATCCAATAAATTTTATAGCGAACGTTGTTTATATATTGATCTTGTTTAGCTGTTAAGAATTGTAGTGCATTCTAGGTCACTGGTAACTTAATCGTGTCGAATGTTTTAACCGTATTAATAAAGACCAGTCTATTTACATGATCGAGGTTCGCGCAGAGTATCCTTAGTCACACGCATATTATATAAGGACTTCCAACAGGGAATTCCGGACCTTGATAGCTGATTACCGGCATCTTGTTGAAGCTACTTCTGTTAAATTAGTTGCCATTAATCAGTCCGTTTTGTCAAATCAATACAATTGTTTTGACCAAAATGGGTATTCTGTACAATTTATGCAAAAAAGTAACTATTTAGTATGGGTTTAGGACTGGCGGCATCATCCACCTATATTTCGTTGAGAACGACGTTGGCGAGGCGTCACTACAAGTGACAAATGGTTTCAATAGAACAGCGCTACGTGCTTCACAGCTTATGACACATTGGATATTCTGCACGAGCGATTTGAGGGCATATAGGTTATGTGAACTGGCTACCGAAATCTTGCGATCATGCGATTTGTTCGCCATTATGATGATGGCTTGTTTAGTTTTCTTAAGCCACATGCATATGCTACAGCCGTTCTGTAAGCCGTGCAATGGAAAATTTAATATTTATGATACATTGTACCCGGACAAATCGTGCGGACATTTCAACGCTGTTATATACCATACAAAATGTCATTAAAAAGTCTTTAAAAGGAGTAAGAACTTTCAGCGAGATGTCACAAACTTATTTAATTGGCCAGGAGTACGACCTAGCTTCTCACACTACACATATGGTGTGTTAATTTGATCCATGGGTGGTGGGACGTACAGCTTAAAGTCGACTTCAAATAACAGAATATTTTTTTTACATTTTTTTGATTTCCTCTCAGATTTTTTAACAGAATACTGCTGAGAGGAAGTAGCCGAATAAATATTTTTTCATACATTGTTTTGTACCAGCTGTGTGGGCTGGGATTTGAACTAAAGCTTCACGTCTAATGTAATATGTTAAACATACTTAGGGCCATTATTGCGACTTGCCGTTTACTAAAGGAATGATTTTATCAGGCAGATAATTGTTTTTCATTATTATAAGTGGGCGGTAAGATAGAAGTGAGCGTTAAGCAAAAGGGAGGGTCATTCTACCTGTAACTTTTAAAGTTAATTTTATGTAATCGTCATGTTATACATTATTTTCAATTTCCCAATTATAAATATTAAAAATGAGCAAACACAACAAAAAAGAAGCTCGTTGTTGCTACTTCGTTTAAAAAAAAGTATTTAATTTGGCAACTGTTATCGACATTGCTCCGGCACTGCCATATTTTCACAAAAGTGAACTTTATTTTATCTGTAGGTTGTAATAACAAAAAGTAGTTAAAGGTGACTTTAAAGTTTACTTTAGCTAAAGTTACCTTTTACTATACCCAACTTTAACGGCAAGTTGTAATAATGGCCCTTACCAAGAGCTAAAGATAAGGGAAAAAATTTTTTCGGAAAATAGATCACAACAAAATAGTCACAAAAGATTTTAGCATTTCATGAAATGAAATTTAATAACCATAACACATACAGTTGTACTCCATTTAGTGCTTTTGTGGATTTAAAATTACGTTTTCACATTTTAAGAACAAGTAATACCTGTAAATTCACGTTATCCAATTTGAAATAAAAGAACTGGTTTAAATTTATTTATAATATTTCCTTTTTTAAACAAATGCTTTATTTATTTGAATTTAGGAACACCCCATCAATTTTATTATATGATCCTCTTACTATAAGAATTAAATTTTACGTTTTTAAAATTACACATTGTTTAATATCGTAGGGTATATTTATCATGCTAGTTACTGCATTCAGTTCTATGCACATGGCATTCCACAGGCAATTTCTAGTACTTCTCTGTTGATTTGTTATTGTTAATTGTTTTTTCTTCTCCATATTTCATTGTGTCTTAATATTAAACATTTGATATTTTTTATTCATATTTCCATTATTATTAATTTTCTTTTTTGTTCATTTGTTTTTATTGCTCCTTCTTAATGTATACATAATACATTTAATTTAATTAAAGCTTTAACCTGTTGTCATTACATCCATAAACGATAATCAGTCATTACTTTCATTATATTTGTTTTTGTATTTGATTTAATTTTGCGTACCATTTTGCTCTTTCTTTGTATTTACTTTTTATAATTTTGTATTTCAATGCATTTCATCAAAATTGTTAAACGTATCGATGCTTAATTTCACTCATGTTCATTGTGTTGGTTTGAATACGTTTTTTGTTCTTGTTTTGTATTTCTTTGTCTTGAAAGTCGTTTATTTATTTATTTTATTTATTTTTCTCTCTTTATTTCCATCACTTATCTTAGCCACATATCCAGTACATTAACTCTGTTTATGCACTCAATTTCTGTCTCAATATGCATAACTTGATGTATGTAGGAGTAACACTTTCCTTAATTTATTGTTTAAGCACATTGTTCGAATATGTGTGTTGAAAATGTTCTGTTATTATTTAAATTCATAAACTTTTTTCCATCATTTTAAATTCCTTTCTCTTTGGACCTGCTTTTACATTTTTACCTCCTTTACACGTGTCATCTATTCGACAATCGTTAAGGAACTGAATTTCGTTTCCTTCAAATAGTTTAAAGGAAAATAAGAATTTTCCCGATTTTTTCCAACTTTATTTACATGCTGTTGCGGCATAAGCTGTAATTACTTACGTGTATATTTTCCCATTGCACAGAATATCATCTCAACTGGTGTTTTCTTGTATACTTTACTAAATATACTCTCTCACTGCGTCAAAGGGATGCAACGCATAGCTATTGTTGTAAATTTCTTGGAATGTGTTCATGTGCTTTCACGAAAACTAACAAGTGTTTGCTCTCTAGCCATCTCTCATCGTGAGTTCATGCAAGCGTTGTTGTGTCACTGTTATTGAATTGCGCTCAGCCATTTTTATAAAATGTTGCTATACTCAATATGTTGCTGTAACATTTTCTAGCAACATGTTGTCTTATTTAATTAAAATACTTGAATACTTTTAAAATTTTAAATTTACTGTTAGTTCTTCTTGGTGGAACCTATACTTTTGCAGAGAAAAACTATACAGTCATTACAAAATTTTCCTTCTTTTTCTCTGGTTTTTTTAAATACATGGATAATTTTTGTGTTTTATTAGAAAATAGAAATACATAAATATGAAAACTTTAAATTTTTTATACAAACTTTTGTTTAAAATTTATAAAATTGTTTGGATATATGAGGGCACCTAGAATTATGCTGTGCTGTGCTCTGTGTATCTCGTTCAGTACATGTAAATTGCACTGATCCACAAATAATAGCCGATGATTATTTTCTCTAATTTTTTGGACCTAGTTGGATAATTGTTGGGCTATGTACATTTGCTGCTGTGTTAAAAGAAACATTCAGCTGAAAAATAAACTGGATTTACTTAAATACGGACTGAATCTGGCCAAAGTTATGATTTTTTTTAATTTTGTGTAAAATTTCTCGAAATCATTTCCGAAAACAAGTCGCTTTGCGGAATTTGTTTAAAACTCTACAGATTACAGAGTTTAGTGTTGAGATGAGTTTCTAGCAAAAAGAAATCGTGCGGTAGTACCACGCCCATATCTACTGCGATATACATATATATATATATATATATATATACAGCAAGTTTGGATGTAAACGCCGAAATTCAGTTAGCTCTTCGCGCTTTAAATTATGTATGTGCTTGAAGTGCATTATTTATCAAATATTTCTTTCATATCTAATTTATATCTCCTTTTTGCGCATATTCATAAAAAAACATTAGAAATAATCTTTTTGGCATCATTTCTAAAAAATATTTAAAGATAATTCACTTTTTTTGTACAAAACGTCATGGTTTTCTTATGATTGTTTGATTTTATAATTTTAACACTCTGATGTTCGTTCGTACATGGCGCAAGGAAATTGATGTTGTTGGTGATGATGCCGTTGAGTGATTCATTATTATTCTTTTTTTTTTTTTGCAAAAGTATCGTCTTAAATATTGTTTCACATTATTTTGGCTGTAGCAATCATTATCGTTAGAACACCAATTTTAAAATGTCTTAAGCACATGTAAGATTATAATTACTTCTGATGCAGTGATAAGCAAACTCTTTAAAAATACTGGGTTATGTTCTGTTAGAAGTTACATGCAGAAGATGGTTTCGATGTGAGAAATGGAGAACGTGGCAGACCACCAAAAAGGTTCGAAGACAATGAATTGCAAACAATATTCAATGAAGATTACACTTTGAGGCAGAAACAAATGGCAAAAATGTTAAATGTTGCAAATCAAACAAACAACCGATATTTGTGTGCTGCTGTCTTAAACATGTGAAGCAGACTACCACCAGACATGTTGGCAAAACAAGTGGGTGCGAACGCAGCAATGAGACTGAGCGCCATAAGAGTATTGAAGTACAGAAGCTATGGTCTGCAAAATTTTTGGAGACAGTTGGTATGACTATACATATCTGTTGATTACACGATACCTGAACCTGCTTTCGATGCCGGTTTTGCAATGCAGATACCGTATAAATCCTTTTATGCTAATGGTTTACACCTACTGGAAAAAGTCATTGAAGTTTCCATTGATAGATCCAAACCAAGCAACATAATCGTATGTGTGCTCTTTTCAGGACAAGTGAACATCAGACTGTCGCTTACAATACCAGATTATTGTAGTACTCTTAACACTAAATCAATGACTATTAAAATTGCCGGCATCAGAATCCAGAATGCAAGCATATCGTATGGTTATATACGCATATTTACTGACAGTAAAGCGGTCGATAGATCCCTAAAGAATGTATGCACTACATCTACGATCATCCAAGAATGCTGGATTACTGTGAAGAAGATTGCAAGAAATTTGGCGGTTGCGCTTATTTAGAACGCGGCAACATACAAGGTAACAACAATGAGGACGCATTGCTAAAGCTAGCATCACGGAAAATGAATTCCTATGTGATATTGGCGTACCTCTGCAGAGAGGCAAACAAATGGTCTCACAAAAACTCCATTCATTGTGACAAGGTAAGTTGGGACAAATTATTTACTTGTAGAGCTACCAGATAGATTTGGCTCGAGATTGAGATATGGAAGACAGATATTTAATTGAACCTTTTCAGATCCCATCTAAGGAACCTCACAGCTGTGATAACCGAACATTGACCGCTGGATGTTTACGATAGGAGACGCGGAATACCTCGTAACGACTTCTGCAGTAGCTGCAAAGACGAGGAAGAAGAGGAGATCGGAGAATATCTTCTTTGTCATTGTTTGGCGCTTTGGAACCTTTGGTGTTTAGTCAAAGGCGATTTAAACCAAATTCAAAACTAACCTTCTTAAGACGCCCGGCATGGTGGAGAGCTGCAAACTAGAAGCTATGATTATTGACGAAATAGGTAATATCGGTTTTACAATGGGACCTTATAGGACTTAAGTAGCCTGTGCTCATTCCATTTTGACTTAACCTAACCTAAATATCGCCTGATTGCTACCGCTGCTGTATATACTAATTCCCTAGCATTTCAAAATAATCACCTTTAATAAAGTAACATTATTGTATATTTCTGCTGTAAATATGGTTGTAAGTATCTGTTAATCTTTTATACTTTTCAATAAGTTGTTATAGTCGTTGTTCTATATATCATCTTTCATTTTAAAGTACAATTGTTGATTCCGTCGCATAAAAAAAATGTTAAGTGCCAAATGTGTTTATATTTACGAGGAGGTCAAAAAAATCCCTGACTCTTTCTAATTCCTGCCTCTTAATTAAGAAGGCAACTTCTCAGTTATTGGCAACGAACATCTCTGAATTCAGACCACATTGACTACATATTGTTTCCAAGCCTGAAGAATGCTGCTCTTATGGTTATCTAAATCATGACGGAACCCAGCAGTGGAGGGTGTTGAGTCGAAGTATGTATATGGTGCAGAGAGTCCATGCAACTCGGGACGCCATTTAATTTGATGTGATGGGATCCCACAGCTTTGACTGCTTCTCGACTGACCACAGATTCAATTGGTAAACACTCAATTCAGAAATCATTTTATGCTTACATTCGCGTGTATAAGTTTTTATTTGTATATATCCTTTTCTGTTGAGGTTATTGGAGCCAAATTCGATCCCGTACAGTATTGTTACATTTTTACCTTTTAAAAACGTTTAAAATATGAGCTCGTAGATTGCAAATAAAATTAAAATAAATTTGTGTTTAGTTTTAATTAAAATTTTTTATTATTCACACAATTCTGTGTGCTTTGTTTGTTATTCCCCTGCATAAACAATAACAATTTCTAGACAATTGTTCTTTGCCTTTGTAACGTAGATCTTCAAAGCACGATTACACTCTTCAGACGCATCGCGTCTTCACACAAGTCTGACTGAACTTCACTAACTCACTCGCCTGCTTTGCCTTGCCTTTTGTATGACAGATGAATATTCTTGAAAACGAATGTTCGTGGCTTCGCCTTCTCGAGATCTCTATAAATGCAAACATCGTTGTATCATTATTGTTGTTTGTGTATTTTGTTTACATTTATTCCTGTAGTGTTTGTTGTTGTATTTTTCTTTACTTGTTTAGCATTTTTTTATGCTGGTGTTTGTTGTTATACTACGCAGTGGATTAATTTGTAAACAAGTTCATAGTTTTTGTTTTTGTAGGTTTTGTTTAGAATTTAAATGTTAAAATATGTAAAACACCGGTATCTAGATTTTTTTTTTCATTTTCTTAAGAGTATTGTTGTTTGCTTTATAGAACTATTTTACAAATTTTATCTTCCCTTTTGTTAAACATTAATTTATTTACTTTTCTCATCCCTATTAAGAAATCTTCTAAACATTAGATGACCTTTTTTATTACCTTTTCCCCCTGCAGACATGAATGAACATAAGTTATGTTGATTTTTCTAACCTACACTATGTTTCTAGTTTATTTAGCAACACAGTTTTTTTATGAAGAAAAACACAAAAATATAATGCAAACAACCCCAAATCGATAAAACACAAATAAAAAGAGAGAAAAAAAGTGTCAACAAACTATTAGGATATGTTCTCCTAAAATACATTCAAATAGAAGGCAGAATACATAAAACGTTAGCCCCGCTCACCATCAATATGCATCTTCCGATTGAATAATCTTTTAAGCTTAATGGAATTCCTTAATATTGACATATTGTCATGATTGTTGTAGCTGTTTTTGTTACTTTTTGTGTACAAATGTACGAAAGAGATAGAGAGAGAGAGAAAGAGAGAGAAAGAGAGAGAAAGAGAGAGCGAAAGAAAAAAGGGTGCATTATCTTTTAATTTCAATAAAAAAGGTCAACGATATTTTGCATAATGTTTTCATGCCCCATCTCAACGGGCAATATCTTTTAGCCGTATTTATTCGTTTGTGTGACTCTGGCTTATGTTTGTTACACCATCAGATTCATCAATCATTACGACATCCATAACTACCATGCTCACCCTTGGCCTTTACTTTACACTCACTTTGTGAAGGTTTTTTTTATTCAGTTTTTGTTTGTTTCTTAACACTGGCAGATATTTGTGTGTATTTGGGTCCAGTATTTCAGCATCCCAATCACACGTCATTAAGCACGTCCTTTAAATTTAAATGAAATAAAGTGGGTGCAGCGCATCCGTTGATGTCGACCGATGCTATCTTGGCCAGTCATGACTGATCTGGATGGAGCGCATCTATTGATGTTCACCGATACTAGCTTTGGCCAACGTAATCCTTAAAGAAATATGAACCAATGATGTCGTCACTCCAAAATCCACACCAAACATTCACTTTTTCGAAATGCATTGAATACACTTGAAATATATGAATTGGTATCGTCCCAAATTCACACAGTTTTGTTTACTCAAATGCATATCCTCACTGAAAATAATTTATCGCTAAAAATTAAGGTCAGCGGCTAACTGGCCCGGAGTCCATTAAGGAAACACAAGTCGTTCGTGATTTAGCAAAACAAACTGAATAAATGACAACTAATTTATGCAAGACACAGCAAAGTTTGAAATTCCATGTTGAAAAACCGAAGAAAAACAAATTTAAAAATGTTAATCAACATACATACATACTCGTACATACATAATTGGTCATTACAACCCTTCAGTCAGGATTACGACCTAGTTTCTCACACCACTTATGTTGTATGTGTTAATTTTATACATGAGTGCTGGGGCTTCCAGTTAAAAGTCGACTCCAAAGGATAGATTTTTTGAGTTACTTTTTATGGAAATTTGTATTTATTCTCAGAGTTTTTGCCAGAAATCTGCTGAAAGAAAGTCGCCAAAGAAATATTTTTTCATATTTCGTTTTGAACGAGATGTCTGGCCTGGGGTTTGCACTGTGAGCTAATAACCCAACACACTACCTACTAGACTATGGCGTCTTCAACTGCATATATTAGAGGGGCGAGAATTATCAAGTTTGCTTAAAGAATAAGTAACCTTATGTTTTCATATTTCTAAAGCCAGAGTTAGTCGACCGTAAATGTGGTACCAGTAAGCGTAATCGAATCAATTGATCGTTTTTGTAATATGAAAAGCTATGAAAATGCGTACTTGAATGTAGAAAATAGAATTTCATTACGAGTTTACCTGACATTTGTAGACAGTGATGGCATGCATTTTGGTTAAATGGAAGGATACCTTAGTGGCCATTTTCGATACATTTTTCTTCTGATATATGAACACAGAAGTCGACGTAGTCTAATAGGTAGTGTGTTGGTTTATTAGACGTGAGGCCTATGTTCAAACCCTAGGTCAGACATCTCCAACAAAGCGAAATATGAAGAAAATATGTCTAGGGCAACTTCCTCTCAGCAGATTCTGGCAAAAGCTTTGAGCGTAAATAAAATTGCCATGAATTGTTTCTCAAAAAATCAGGCGTTGGGAATCGACTTTAAAATGTAGGTCTCGCCACTATGTATAAAATTAACACACACAACATAAATGGTGTGAGTAGCTAGGTCGTAAGCCTGACTAAAGGGTTGTAATGACCAATTATGTATGTATGTATGTATAGTATCTCAGTGGCCGAGTGTACTTTGAAACAATACGTGCAATGGATTTCATTGGGACACCAACTTTCTCATTTTCAGATAGACAGAAAACAATGGAATTTGGAGTGACAGAGACTATTCCAAATGAGTTGACAGACAAAAATCTTTATATAATATTTGTTCATTCACATTATGACTCGATCTGTTTGACTTGACAAATTGTGGTTCTTTCATAAAGCGCATATAAAAACATAAAATTCATATTTGATTCCGCCTCTCCGACAGGCATATTAATTTTGTTACGCAAGCGAATCATAATAAATATTTTTTTGTTTTTAGAAAAAATGCAGAGATTATAACTTATTTAATTATTCTGATATTGATTGGTATTTATTACTTAAATTGAAATTTAATGCCAAAACTCTGTATCTGAAATCAAATTTTATGGCCAATTTTGAATTGCAAAATAAAATACTCATAGAAAATGAACACATATGCACTCATATTAACACACCAGAATTATTTAAATTGTTCTAAACAGTTTTAAACTAAAATTTATGAATTTTTCATTAAATTATGTTATGTATGCACTTTATTGCATTTAATTTCTGTGTCAATAAATACTTCGTAATTGCATACAATATGCAGCTAAATTTACAAAATGTTATTGGTGCGAACCATTAAAAGTGGTTTATGAGTCTATACACCGTGAAATAGAAACCAATTGCAGAATAATCGATAATAATAATTCGATAATCATTTGAATTTTGTTGACGGCAATAACATCTAAAACAAACGTTGTAATTATTTTTATCATTATTACTGTATACCATGCATTCTATATTAAAATATTTGTTAAACAAATATGCTGTTGTATTAATATTGTTATGAAAATGAAAAATCTAAATACTGGCGTTTTGCTTTTACATCGCCTAACATTAAAAGTTATAAACAATAGCAACAAAAACAAAACAATGCAGTAAATAAACCTGTTTACAAATAATTGTACTGCATCAATACATACAACAAACGTCAGCATAAAAAAATTATGATAAACAAGTAAACAAAAAATCCACAAACTACATTACAATAATAAACGTAAACAAAATACACAAACAACAATAATGAATGTAAACAACGATGTTTACATTTATAGAGATATCGAGAAGGCGAAGCCACGAACATTCGCCTTTAAGAACATTCATCAGACTGTTTACTTTGTGATATATAAGGCAAGGAGAAGCAAGCGACTGAGTTAGTGAAGTTCAGTCACTCTTGTGTGAAGACGCGGTGTGTTCGAAAAGAGTAATCGCGGTTTGAAGATCTCCATTACAAAGATCTGTCGTATATTTACCTAGTAATTGTTATTGTTTAGGCAAAGTGTGTAAACAGAAGAATAACAAAGAAGGTTAATTGCTGTTGTTTACTTCAAGTAGTGAACAGTGGCACACAGAATAGTGCAAATAATAAAGAATTTTATTTAAAACTAAACACAAATTTATTTTTATTTTATTTGCAATCTACGAGCTCATATTTTAAACGTTTTTGATAGGTAAAACCGTAACAATATATCGCTTATCACTGCTCCAGAGTCTATTTAGCGAACAGAGGAACACGGTGATTTTACCAAGCAAACTGAATAAATAACAATTAATTTGGGCAATAGTTTGGACTTCGTCTGGAGTATTTGGCGATTCCAGTATAAGACAATTCCTGTCATAAGAGACAAAATACATTGGTATTGTAAAGGGTATGAGATATAATTCTTTTAAAGAGACCTAAAAATCCGACTATACTTTAAAGTTCTTTGCAAATGATTTAAGCATATAGTTCCACATGGTTTCGACACTGTTCTTTAAGCAAATGACATCAAAAACTAATACTCTTGCCAACTGAACTTTATTTATGAAATTATTTCCTAGCGGTTTTAGCTCCTGAGATTAGAAGTAAATACAAAAGAAAACATCAACAACAACAAAGAAAAAGACAAATTTATTTACAGCCATCAGCACCAGCAGTGGGATTAAAAAAAAGTTTTGATTTTGATTCTGTTTTTCTTTTTTGTGTGCGGTTTTCAGAGAAATGAAAGACTGTGAACATCATCAATAATTCATTCGAATTTTACTTATTTTATGACAAATACAAGCAAAAAAGGGAAAAAGTAGAGTGGTGGTAGATAATTTATAATTATTATAAATTATTAGTATCCTCATTATGGATTATTTTATGGATAGAAAACATTCCGACTTGGAAAAAGTTTGCCTATAAAAAATGTAACGATATTCTGCAAAATATTATTGCAGTTATGTAAATACGTCATGTCTTGTGTTATTTTACACTATCATCGAGAATTTTTAAATCCATTTTTAATTATGAATTGAAAAGGAAAAAAATTGTCGCAAAGTAACAAAATTTTTATAAATTTGTACAAAAATTGTTGACCAAACGGTAGGAAGATCTCAGTCTCTCTATACACAGATTGTTAAGTAATTACAAGAAAGCAAAATAATTTGTATCAAAGTTGACCCTCCAACTGACATAACGAAGAGAGGGGTTCGTTATTCAAACTGTTTAAGAAGAGCCTAAGCTGATCGTTAAAGAGGATATAAAAGAATTCTCGGAAAAAGAAATTTTTTCGAATGATACATACATGCTTACATTCAGTCAGGATTACGACGTAGCTTCTCACACCGCTTATGTTGTATGTGTTAATTTTATAAATGAGTGCCGGGACCTACAACTTAAAGTCGACTCCGGTCGATAGATTTTTGAGAAACTTTTTCGTGGCATTTACCCCAAAGTGCTCGGTCTAATATTAAAAGAATATGAATGAAAAATATTGCTTTCTTTTGTAAAGGAATAGATAGGAATAGAAGTTAGAGGTTAATTGCGGTGCTCCTGAGTTTCACCTGAACTCGTCTCATGGAATTCCATCTATAACAACCCGTATAGTATGATACCTGAGAAAGCTGAATATAAATCGAGAGAAGTGACTACCAACACTGAAAGCAATAAGCGTTAGAAGCGCAACTGCTATACGCTGTCAAATGCATTGGAAATATATATAGAATGACAACTAACGAAATTGTCGAATAAACGGGTTCCACTGGTTCGAGAGTAATGCCAACAGGTCACCAGTAGAGCGGGCCCTACGGAAACCGTACTGCCTGCTGCTAATTAGATAATCTACTAGATTGTTGTACTCTGGATATTTCACAAGATGTTGATTTACCATGCTTTCCATGACTTTGGTAACCAAATGAATAAAATGCAGCTGTTTTTACACCGCAGTCGGAATTAAAATTTGAGTAAAAATTTTGAGGAAAACAAAATATTTTGTGAGACATGTGTTCAGCAACTGTACATATGGTAAACCACTATTGGTAAGGCACAGGTTAAATGTAGAAAACTTGTGATTGCGGCTGTAATTAAACTTGAACAAACAATTTAGAATAATTTTTATAAAGAAGCATCTTCCACTGGTATTAAAACAAAAATTGACGGAACATCTAAAACCACGTAAATTAAATCTAAAAGTAACAAAAAATTTGACCACATAAATCGAAAGATTGTTGTGTATATTGTTACGTTTTTACCTTTTAAAAACGTTTAAAATATGAGTTCGTAGATTGCAAATAAAAAAAAAATTAATTTGGGCTTTAGTTTGAATTAAATTCTTTATTATTCGCAAAATTCCGTGTGCCACTGTTCACAACTTGATGTAAACAACAATTGCTTTGTTTGTTATTTTTCTTTACACTCTTTTGCGTAAACATTAACAATTGTTCGACAGATCTTTATAACGAAGAACTTCAAACCATGATAATTCTTTCCAAACACCGCGCGTCTTCACACAAGTCTGACTGAATTTTTACTGACCCCGTTGCCTCTTATATGCCAACGTAAACAGTCTGATGAATGATCTTGAAGTCGAATGTTCTCGAGATCTCTATAAATGTAAACATCGTTGTCTCATTATTGTTGTTTGTGTTGTTTTGTTTACATTTATTCTATTTTTTTTACTTGTTTGTCATGTAAACAAGTTCATTGTCTTTGTTTTTGTAGCTTTTGTTTGCAATTTGAACGATGTGAAAGCAAAACACCATTTCCATTTTCGTATCACTATAAATATTATTTTAGGATTTTTTATTATGGAGTTACTAATTTGATGTACGAAGACTTTTTATCTCTAGTGTATGTCGAGTTCTTTACTTCAATTCATTTAATATTACCTTTCACTGCATGTATACTCGATATCTTTTGAGCATGGCAACTTCTAGAACTTTACAATTCTTTTTTATTTTTTGTTACTTTTTGTTTTATATCTTTTGTGCAATATCAATGGAGTTTTGTTATTGCATAATTGGCCATTACAACCATTCAATCAGGATTACGGCCTAGTTTCTTACACCACTCATGTTGTGTGTGTTAATTTTGTAGATGAGTGGGGGGCCGACAGTTTACAGACGACTCCGAACGATAAATTTTTGAGAAACTTTTCATGACAATGTTATTTACTCTCAGAATTTTTGTCAAAAATCTGCTGAGAGGGAGTCGACGAATAAATATTTTTCATATTTCGTTTTGATGTCTTACCTGATCTTGATTTATGCCTATTCTTATTCATTGTATGGATGTTGTTATTAATTGTTTTTTTTTTTTGTTTTGTTTTTCTTCATGTTTCCAGAAAAAGACTAATCACAGTCACTGAGAAGTCATCTGCAGACTGCCATTATTTCTTACAGAATATGAAGATTAGTAGAGCTATCACCGTGGTGATAAATTTTTTGAATATCGCAGAAAGTGGTACAACGATTAAGAAAATAATAAATAGGAGGCTTACTACTCCGCAGAAGACCAAATATACCATTGAACGACAACAATTTACTTCACGTTCATTGTGTTTAAGTATTTATTCTGTTTATATAACTTAACTGTCTACTATTTTTCCCTTGTCTTAATACTTTGTAAACAGACCTCTTGCCTCAGATTTGTCAAAGTTAAAGTTAACTGACCACAATAGTAAGTTAAAAGAACTTTTAATAGAAAAAATCTTGTGAAGAGAACGTATTCTTTATAATTTTGGTTTTGTAAGAAATTTAATTTCAAGAAATAAATTTTTATTTCTTATTTATTATTTATTTATTTTAGTACGAGATATTAAATGAAATCTTTAATGTTTAACTATTATTGCCTGAAATAGAAAATGGCAATCATAACAGCAAGTATAATAGCAGGAGCAACAGAGAAAATGACAAGTAAAATGTCTTTCAAAAACATTATTTCTTCTATTCTTTTCCGTTTCAATTTATGATTTTTGTCTTCATGTCTCCTGCATTCTGTCATTCAGTTCCTCTTACTCTCCACGCGATGTCCTAGCTATTGAGAATCGGATGTTTCAAATTCTATAATACATACCCATGGTACGTATGAGTTAATTCTGTTGAAGTGCGCGTGCATGTACGCGTAAACGAGGCCGGGTTAATAAGTTATTGACATTTTAAATGCAACATATACATAATTGGTCATTACAACCCCTTAGTCAGGATTACGACCTAGTTTCTCACACCACTTATGTTATGTGCGTTAATTTTTATACATGAGCGGCGGGACCTACAGTTAAAAGTCGACTCCGAACGACAGGTTTTTGAGGAACTTTTTATGGCAATTTTATTTACTCTCAGAGGTTTTGCCAGAAATCTCCTTAGAGGAAGTCGTCGAAGAAATATTTTTTCATATTTCGTTTAGTTGAAGATGCCTGACCTGGGGTTTGAACCGAGGCCTCACGCCTAAGCCAACACACTACCTACTTGACCACGGCAACTATGCTACACAGCTTTTTGAAATAAAAATCATTTTATTTTTCAACATACACTTACTCGAACGTTTCGACAAAGAGTGACTTAATCGTTGATGTCTAAGCTTTTTAAGCTTTTGAAAACAAATGAAGGAGTATTCTCTTGATGCCAAATGCAGAGAATATAAAGGATGAAGATGCAGTTCGTAGACTAAATCACGGACTATTGATTTTTGACATTGTATATGTTCTTCCAAATGGGACTTTCGACATTAAACATTCGATAACGGCCATTTTGTTGGAGATGAATCTGTCAAGTTAATTGTCATTTATTCAGTCTATTTTGCCATATCACCATGGACTACTGACCCTAATTTTAATCGAAAAATCATCTTCAACGATGAGGCCCATTTCTATATGAATGGGTAGGCGAATAAAGAAGATCGTCCAATTGGGCACGATACCAATTCACATGGGACCCAAGAGCGTCAAAAGCTCCAGAAGAAGTTACTGTTTGCTGTGGATTTTGAGTTTCCGATGTCACTGGTGAAAATTTCTCAAAGAATAACTTTAGCCAAGCCATCACTGTTCACGGTGAGCGCTATAGCTGGATGATTATAAAGTTCTTTTGGCCTGAATTATATGATCTGGACTCCAACGATATGGGATTTTAACATGACGACGCACGTTCCATATAGGTTGGCTGACTTCCAAAATGTTAGTTGTATATGTATACTATTTCAAAACGTCGTCAATGTGTATTTTTAACGCAGTCAAAAAGCAATCAGGCATCAGATTTATAGTTGATGCATTGTTTCGTTACTTTGCATATCTACATAATTTATATACCGTAATAGAACTGCATACAAACTTTGTATTGATACATTTTGAAAGTCAGCCGTTGTTCTACACGAGGGAATTGATGGCATGATCATTCTACATGCAGGTAATGTGATCATGAGATTTGACCCCATGAGACTTTCTTGTCGGGCAACAAACCACAGCGGTCTTCAAATAATAGCACCATAGCCATAGAAAATTGTGCCTTTTGGTTGCATCCCACTCAGAAAAGTTGTGTCGATTATTGAACGATATTATATTCCCGTTAGTAGTGTGTTGGCTTATTAAGCGTGAGCCCAGGCTTTAAATCCTGGGTTAGAGATCTCCAACAAAACGAAATATGAAAAAATATTTCTTCGGCGACTTCCTCTCAGCAAATTTCTGCCAAATCTAAGAGTACATAAAATTGCCATGAAATGTTTTATTGGAGTCGACTTTAAACTGTAGGTGCCGCTATTCATGTATAAAAATAATACACACAACATAGGTGGTGTGAGAAGCTAGGTCGTAATTTGACTGAAGGATTGCATTGACTAATTATGTATCTATAAGTATATGAATACACAACAAACAACAGCGATCCTCAAACAACAGCACCCTAGTCATAGAAAATTGGGCGTTCTGGATGCACTACAGCCATAGAAGTCGTGGAGTTTCTTTAAACGATGGCACCAATAAATCTTTCAAACGAATAAATAATTTCAATGACATCTCACACTTTGTTTTATTGAACTTTAAATATAGAACACGCTTAATTAAAGACCCAATACCTTGCATTGTTGTCGTGCAAAAGAATTTTGTCTTCTGGTTTTGCTATTTTTCTAAGTCGCAATAAATTTAAAAACTCATGAACTTATATAGCCGCCCTCGTAGTTGAACAACCCAATGGCAACTTTTGACATTTTCTCTGTAAATACACTCAAACAATGTTGCTTTTGTTGTAGTAGTCATCGCTTGTTGGCTTTATTGTTCCATAGAATGACAGATTTTAAGAACATTTTTAAGTTGCAAGATTTTTTTGTTCACATTAACATGTGTGTGCGTAAGTGTAAAGTGAGTTAAGTGGCAGAATCTGAATGTGTTTTGAATTTGTTTTCAGATTACCAACATTACTGCTGTTTTTGTTGTTGTTACTGTTACTTAAAATGTTACATAAACATGGAGAAGTTCGAAATTATGTTGACAGCTTTTTAACATTTGAAACGATGTTGTTAGACAATTATGACTGACAGTAGGGCAGAAGAAGTTAAAGTATTTGTTGTCTTAAAAATCATGAATTGTTTTTGTTTTTCTTGCAGTAGTTATGATTTTCTTTTCTCCAAAAATTCTTATTAAATTAGTATCACAACCATGTGCCGGACCTGGCAGTACTAAGTTAAAAAAAATTTTTTTTTTTTGAATTTAACGTTTAATTCTGCGTAAGTGAAAATTTTAAACTAAACACTAATAACATCCCATCGCATAATATTTCGCTAAAGGCTAAGCCTTGTTTGTAACTTAAGGATGAAGCCTTCTTTAGTACACAAAATTGTCGAATTTTGAACGCAGAAACTACTCATGGAATCCAAAGCAAACAAATGCATCTACAATGAACAAATGTTTGGTGTGGATTTTATGGATTTTAGACGGCATTATTGGCTTAGTTTTTTTGAAGATGAGATCGAAATAGCACCGAATGTAAACGGCATTCGCTATAGGAACATGACAACACAGTTCTTGTGGTCACAACTGAACGCCAGGGATCTCGACGAGGTGTAGTTTCAGTAAAATGGTGTCACTTGCTGTACCACACCATGCGTTCAGCAATTGATTTATAGCCGCAACGATTTGGGGCTAACTGGTCCCCAATATTATGGGATTTAAAGCCGTGTGGCTTCCTCTCTGTGGTTTTGTGAAATCCCAAGTTTGTGAGATCAAGCCAGTAACAATTCCTGGCTTTAAATTTGAAATCTAACACTTCATCGTTGAGATACTGAAACAAGTCAATGAGAAAGTCATGGAAAAATTCATGAATAAGGTAATGGCCTGCCATTGGAGCTGTGGCTCCCATAAAACAAATATTTTTTTCCATACATAATCGGAATAAGTGTTCTTTACAATTTAAAAATCATTTTAAAACGAAAAAGTGCTTTCTTACTGGGACACACTCTTTATAAAAGCAACTTCTATACAGCCATCTTGTTGAAGCTATATCTGTCAAAATAGTTGTTAATTACTCTGACTGTTATGTCAAATCACCATGGACGACCATAGATAAAGATGTATGTTCGGTGGATGGTTAGCTAACTAACTGTGTTAGCTTCCTAACTTTTACAAACAAAATTATCAAATTTGAGACGAGATCCAACAGTGTTTCTAAGAAGTTACTGTTTGGGATGGATTTTGTTGTACTGGCGTCATCGGTCTGTATTCATTTGAAGCCAGACCATCACTGTCAATAGCGAGCACTAGATTACCCACTTTTATTAGCTAGAATGGGATGAACACCAACGACTTGTGGGTTGAGCAGGACGGCATTTTTTATCACACATTATATCCTACAATGGATATACTGCAAGAGCAATTTGTGGGCATGATCATCTCACTTGGAGGTGCTGTGCACTGCGCTGGTCACCGAGATCGTGCAATTTGACACCGTAAAATTTTTTTTTTATGAGATTTTCTTAAGATGCCACAAATCCTAGCGGTCCTTAAAACCAAATAATCCATGCCATCTGTGACATTCAACCCGATTTGTTCGGCAGAGTAATGGAAAATCGGACATTTCGGATACATTCGGATCGAAAGAAATCGTGGCGGATATTTGAATAAAGTTTTATTCCACTTACAATGGCATCAATAAGTCCTTCGAAAGAATAAAAAATAATAAGTCTTGTAGTCGTAGCAGGTAATGTATTAGTTTTGTCTTTGAGGAATATTATTTTGACAGGGGTTTTCATTTCCTGTTTCCGAGCAAAAACGACGGGGACCCTGACATCATCATCCCCCCGGAATTTCTGGACATATACACCGATGGCTCTAAACTCCATGACGGGGTCTACTCTGAGAAACTGGACCTGAAAATTTCCTTCCGACATCTACCGGGCTGCTCAATAGATCCTCGTCAACGGTATTAATTCCACCCGCATCTAAATTTTTTCTGATTTCAGGCTGCTCTAAGACCTTTGTCAAGCTGTGTGATTAACTTCACGATCGTTAGGGAATGTCGCCGCTGTCACGACCTTTTTTCGGAGCGCTTCAATGTCTCACTTGTCTGGGTCGCTGGGCTAGCCAAATTCCGGGAAACTACAACGTGCTCGCCAGAACTGGCGCACTCCTTCCGAAATCCTCGTCAATTGACTTAGGTGTGCCAACGAGACAGGGCATAATGACGAATTATGTATGTTTGAGTTCTACTCAACTAAAAGTAAAGGGAAAATGCCCTAAAAAAAACTACTGAATATTTTCTCAAATTTCTTTTTTTTATTTGAAAGCACAATCCTTCCGGTTAATAATGGAAAATAATTTCATTCAAATGGCTGCCTCGGCTGGCCATGCAGTAGCCTACACGATCGGTCCAATTTTTAAGCACATTATCGATTGTGTGCAGCTGTATTTCCCCAATGGCTTCACGAATATTGCCCTTTAAAGCGTCAATTGTCTCTGGCTTGTCGGCGTAACACTTATCTTTGACGGCACCCCACAAATTATAGTCCAACGGCGTCAAATCGCAGCTCCGAGGTGGCCAAACGACATTAGCTCTGCGGCTGATAATGCGATCTTCAAAAACAGGGCGCAAAACATCGAGTGTAGCTTCGGCTGTGTGGCACGTAGCGCCGTCCTGTTGAAACCAAAATGTTGCCAATATCCCCCTTTTAAATTTTTGTGAACAAAAATTCGTTCAACATAGCCCGATAACGATCGCCATTGACTCTAACGGCCACTCCTTGCTCATTTTCGAAGAAAAATGGCACAATTATGCCTCTGGACTAAAATCCGCACCAAACAGTGACGCGTTTTGGGTGCGTCAGCTTTTCAATGTATGCGTGCGGGTTTTCTGTACCCCAAATGCGACAATTTTGCTTGTATACATACCCGCCAAGATTAAAATGAGCTTCATCTGAAAAGATGATTTTTTGCCAAAATCGGCATCTTGTGGTGTAGGCTACTGCATGGCCAGCCGAGGCAGCCATTTGAATGAAATTATTTTCCATTAATAACCGGAAGGATTGTACTTCCAAATAAAAAAAGAAATTTGAGAAATTATTCAGTAGTTTTTTTTAAAGCATTTTCAAAAAAAAAGTTATTTGACGGACCCTTTACAAGTTCTTTACCTTGTAGTTATTTGGGTATATTTTTACTGTCGCATCATTTCATTTTAGAAAATTATAAATTATTCGCCATACAACTAATATGTATGTACGTACGTTTCATGTACTTTTAAAAGCTGATGGCAATCAATCTTGCACTTCTACAAATTTACTGTGCCTTAATACACATCGTATTTCATAACAAATAATAAGAAGAGAAAAATTCATAATTTGAGTATTCAAGTCATCAGTATGATGTGAAGTGATTTTAGAGCTGAACTAGCTCAGACCAAAAGGACTCATTTGGTCACAATAATTGGCTAAAATGGTGTTTCTATAGAATAAAGTGCATGGCACATATGCACCAGCACACATTCATAGCTATCCTGTATATTTTTTTAATTTGAATTATTAATTCAATTTGAAATTATTTGAGGGACATCCTAGACAAACAAATGGAAAGAGGAACAGATTCCACATTGATGGCAATGTAAGTAAAAGCTACAAATACGCCAATTCGAATGCTGTTTTGTTAACCAAACATTTTTTGGCAAAATTTATAAAGCGACCAGACTTTTTCAGTGGTTTTGTATTTTTGCTTTTGCTCTTCCCACACTAAATTACAGCATAAAACAACTGTTCAAAATAAAGTTCCAACCGCGACATTTTCAACATGATGTGGATAGAAACGAAAAAACTTATAAAACGAATTTACAAAACCAAAATGGACAACAAAAGTGGACTATGACATGAGAGAGAATGTTTGAAATTTATTATCGTGAACAGCAGCTGTTGGCTGAAGATGTGACATTCAGTCAACGTACAGTTAGTATCAGACTGAAGCTTAACCCAATTCGTATTGGCATAAAATTATAACAAATTTTACATGAGCCCTTTATAAAGTCGCCGTAGTCTAGTAGGTAGTGTATTGGCTTATTAGACGTAAAGCCAGGTTTCGAGTCTCAGGCCGGACATCAAGACAAAATACAAAAAGTATTTCTTCGGCGACTTTCTCTCAGCTGATTTCTGGCAAAAACTCTGAGAGTTAATAAAATTGCCATGAAAAAATTTCTCAAAAATCTGTCGTTCGGAGTCGACTCCCACCACTAATGTATAAAATTAACACACACAACATAAGTGGTGTGAGAAACTAGGACGTTGTACAATGGGTCAATTCGACCTCCGAGTACTGTACTTGTCTTAATTGCTAAGTCCACGTCCTCTAACCTAAGCTACATTAGCCTCAATGGCTCTCATGGGATCCAACGGTCAAAAATTTTGGGATTTTTAAATTTAGGGCGATTCACATCCACATGAAATCCAAGAGCGTGCAATGAATCCCTAAAACTTCAATATTTCTGGCTGTCAATGACGTACGCTATTGGACGTTGATTACCAATTTCTTTTGACTTGAATTGGACATTTCTGATGCGCTCCACCCTGTGAAGTCGTGAATGACGTGATATTCCACACATAACAGGTCTTTCAAATAAGTAAAAGTTTTTGACGATATCTCATATACATACAGACATACATGCAAAAATGGTCATTACAACAGTTTAAAGTCGACCCCTAACGGCAGATTTTCGAGAAACTTTTCATGTCAATTTTTGAACCGTGGCCTTACGTCTAATAAGCCAACACGGCGACTTAATCTCATACACACTTAGTTTTATTTAAAGATAGGAAGCGCTTAATAAAATACCGAATAATATAGAGGAATGGTTTTTACAGAATTCCTCAAAAAATGGGTTTTGAAAGCGTCTGGTTTAAAGAAATTTATCCAAGTCTTAAGCCTTACATAACATTAAAAAAAATTTCTGAAATTATAAGACTTTGAAATTAAGGCATTGAAAGTGGTGAAAAGCAATTCACAAAAACAAATACAAAAAGATTACAAATATGAATCTCATTTCCGGTTGTTGTAAAAAATTTTCAGCAGGCTTGAAAGAAGATGACTTTACAGGCCATTAAACTTCAAAATTACATTTTGCTTCTATCCAGAGTCTCTAACCCAGCAAACAGTAATTTTTAAATGAATACTAATGGTAACAATATAATGGTATTCTACTTACACAATTATTTTCTATACAAGGTGTACCTTTGAAGGCCAGAATTGTTTCCTACTTATTATAGCATTGACGTCTGACTATATACGTAATTTTATGTGACAGTTTTAAGATTTACTTCAATGGTATCGCATTTTACCATCTTTTTGACACATCGTTGACGTTTGTGATTCAGTTTTCATCGTACGTTATCATTCGCTTCAGAAACGGATCGATTTGCTTCCATTTTAGCGGTAAAATACCAAATCCTTTATATTTTAGCTGCTAGTTCAAGTGGCACCCACTCATAGAACTTGTTCGTGTGTCCAACTTACTTCAAATGGTTGATAGCAGTTTCGTGATGAAAGTAATATATACGCAGCCACTTCCTCGAAAATATTTTTTTTTTCATTCAATTCATCGATTCCTTTACTGACCAACAATGCATTTCAAAAGAATTATTAGCTCGAAAACCAGCAGACAGCTACATCGCCGTAAACAAATTTTTTCAGACACATTCTTACATTTTCCTAAATTTTCACACATTTTTAAACACATATAACTTTTGACAGAAAATGAGATTTAAGTACCACTTCTTACGTAGTGAAGCCTATAATTATACATACATACATACATACATAATTGGTCATTACAACCCTTCAGTCAGGATTACTACCTAGCTTCTCACACCACTTATGTTGTGTGCGTTAATTTTATAAATCAGTGGCGGGACCTACAGTTTAACGCCGACTTCGAACGACAGATTTTATTGAGAAACTTTTCATGGCAATTATATTTACTTTCAGAGTTTTAGCCAGAAATTTGCTGAGGGGAAGTCACCGAAGAAATATTTTTTTCATATTTTCATTTTGATGTCTGACCTGGGAGCCTATAAATGTAACTGATTAAAACGAAACGTTTCGGGCATGTTATGCTGTTACTTACTCAGTTCGCCATTACAACCCTTTAGTTAGGATTACAACCTAGTTTCTCACATCACCTACGATGTGTGTGTGTCAATTTTATCCATTTGTGGCGGGACCTATAGTTTATCGTCGACTCCGAACGCGTAAATTTTCATGACAATTTTATTTAATCCCACAGTTTTTACCAGCAGACTGATGAGAGGAAGTCGCCGAAAGATATATTTTATTTTATTTCAAACTTCGTTTTGTTAGAGAATTCGTTTTGTAGCGAATTGAACTCCGGTTATTGTCTAATAAGACAACACGCTACCTACAATACTTCCCAAACATTTTATGTAACTTATCGATGCATCGAAACAAATCGATATTTTTATAAAATCTAAGCTTATTTTTCGATGCATCGACACTAAATTTTAATAAATATCCTAGTCGACCCATTTATAGAAAAGAGTTTGCATTGGTATAGCCGTGGTAATGAGAACCTGTTCTCTAGGCTCTGTGGGATTTAAATCCGTTCTATATGGTAGTGAAAACCAGAATCATTCAAACTGTGGTTAGGTTAATGGGAAACAAGTCCAGCGCACGATTCCTAAGTAAACACCGGGAATTGATAAACCGTTTTCTCCCTAGATAGTGCCAGTATGCCTCCATGAATTTCGGAAATGCTATGCTATGGGAATAAGTTAATACAGTCCGTTCCATATGGTAGTGAGAATCAGAACCATGCAGACTATGGTTAGGTTAATAGGAGACAAGTCAACGCAAGATTCAGCAGTAAGCATCGGGAATTGATAAAGCGAATTGTTGACAGTTCGCTCATTAAATGTCCCCTATACAGTACCAGTAAACTTTATGAATTTTGGAAATGTTACGCAACGGGAATAAGTAATAACAGTAAAATGAATAACTTAGTTGTTAAATATTCGTTTAAGGGCGTGCCATTCTGTGGCCATAAAGATGGGTCAAGGACATATAGTGGGGTATTCGGTATCACAGTAAAATATTCAAAGTCTTCTGAGTAATTTCTTAGTTGCCTTCAAGCATAAGTTTATGCTATAGAAAGATGTGCTAAAACCAGCTGGTACAAGAATTAATGATAACGTCACAAATCAGTACCATCTGACAGTCAGGCTGTCATATGAGCTCTCAGCTTTTATGAGGTGGACTCGATATTAGAAGCTGTATTAGACTGTGAAGAACTTCACTATTTTCATGTGATAATATCACAACCTTTCTGTAGAATAGATGGATGGGTTTTGACGAGTATACTCGTCGAAATGAAAGATGAAAAGAAGCGGATACTCTTGTCAAGTGAAAGACTAATGAAAAGCAGCCTGAAGATAGTTAACAACATTTTACAGGACACCTTAGTTTCCAAAAATAAGCGAGTAGGAATCAGTTGAAGCTCAATGCCTTGACTTCGTGATGAGAAAATGCATCACCTTAACACTTGCTTGAAACCTGTGCAGCGTTAATGCATATCAAAAGAGGACATTGAAATGTTAATGTTAATTCGTATGGTACACAAAAATTCAGTTTCTATGTGTACATACGTAACATACATAATTGGTCATTACAACCCTTCAGTCAGGATTACGACCTAGATCCTCGCACCACTTATGTTGTGTGTGTTAATTTTATACATGAATGGCGGGACCTATAGTTTAAAGTCGACTCCGAACGACAGATTTTTGAGAAACTTTTCATACCAATTTTATTTATTCTCAGAGTTTTGCCAGAAATCTGCTGAGAGGAAGTCGCCGAAGAAATACTTTTTGTATTTCTGTTTTGATGTCTGGCCTGGGGCTCGAACCCTGGCTATACGTCTAATAAGCCAACACACTACTTACTATACTACGGAGACTTTATATATGGTACATATGGCTTTAAATGTCCGCTAATGCTTTTTCTGGAATTTCCCAAAATAATTGCATGTCAGAAGGAAATACCCTGGTGTTTATCAAATAATACTGACAGCGAACAGTGTCCTGAAGTATATGGATTGAGGGCAGTACAATCAATATCTCGAGGTAATCCACTACCTCTACGCAACATTGAGTACAATCCCTTTTACTTTTGTTGTGCACAGTTATTATATATAATATCGCATGGAATCAATCATCAATATTTTCTTTTAATGGCCATCACTGCTTTAGTTTATAAATGTTTGTTGGATTATAACTATCTTTGTTGGCATGGCTCATAGAGATTTCGTTTTTTGTGTTGGTATGTTGTTGAATCAGGGTATCATTGACCCTAACCACAGTATTTTAAGCAATTTGGTCAATTAGTATGAAGCCATTTGCCAGCATAACTTTTAACACTCCATTAAAACTTGTCAATTGCCGTTTTATTGGACACGATGAAGGTCATTTTCGGTTAACAGTAAAACATTTGTTCAAAGAATCCCATACTTTTGTTCAATATCAACATTAAATCAACAATAATTTATTCAATTAAAAACGATTTTTTCCTTTTTTTCTGTGTACATATGTGTATACATATATGTATGGACATATGTACATGAATTTGAAGATAAAAAAGAATTACTGTTCATATCTAGAAATAATTGTTTTTTAATATTTGTTTGCGATTAAAATTAAATGCCGCTATTGATTTTTTAAACTCAAATGGGCATTTAAAAATTGTTCATTTGAAAAAATTGCTGACGTAAAGAATAAAATAATTTAACATTTTATTTTTTTTTAATGCAAAACTAATAAAACAATTTATGTGCACTTTTCATTGAAATTTATGCTGAATTTACTAAAATAAAATAAATTTTTTTAAATTCTATTGCAACTCGATAAATTCTAGACCAGAAAAAAATTGCTTCATTTTAGCAAAGTAATGTAGTTGCCGATAGCAAGCGGTTTAAAAAAATGACCCATACCTGGAATTATATAGCTACAAACAAATTATTAAGTCTCCGTAGTCTAGTACGTAGTGCGTTGGCTTATTAGACATAAAGCCACGGTACTAACCCTTGATCAAAACGAAATCTGAAAAATATTCCTCCGGCGATTTCCTCTCAGCAGATTTCTGGCAAAATGTCTGAGAGTTAATGAAATTGCCATGAAAAGTTTCTAAAAAAATATGTGCCATATAGGGAAGTCGTTACTATTCCCCGTGTGTGGGACCTTAGATACCGTCCTATATGCGGATGCCACCCTAAGTGCAGCGATTCGTTGTACCGATGATAAAATTTTCATTGTACAGTCGGTCTTTACTGTTTCTGTCCAGATTTCACTGCCGTAAAGCAGTATAGAGCCCGTAATTGCTACCATCAATCTGCGTCTGCTCTTTACAGGACCGCCAATAGTGGCCATAAGCTTACTAAGTAAGGAGATAACCTTTAATTGCAGCGTGTTGGATCTGAGCCCAGAACGTTAGCTTAGGGTCTAGTCGAATGCTAAGATAGTTGACTACTTTCTTCGTCGTCAAAGTGGTGTCACATACGGTCATGTCAATTTCCAGCAGTATACGCTTCCTCGTGAGCAGTATCAATCCAGTTTTCTCAATTGCAAGTTTGAATCCTCTGTCCTCAAGCCATGACTTCGTTCTTATTATTACCTGGTTGAACTTTCTTCTAGCCTCTTAGACATTCTGAGCCACAATTATGGCCGCAACGTCATCGGCATATCCAACAAGATGTGTAGCATCTGGCGTCTTACTGCGAAATATATCATCATCGGTTATGTTCCGTAGATCAGGTCCAAGAATTCATTCTTGAGCTGCACTAGACGTAATCTGTTTTCTCTTACGTGCTCATGATCTCGTAAATAGCCTATCATGCATGAAATTAGAGCACACAACATAAGTGGTGCGAGAATGTAGGTTAAAATCCTGACTGAAGAGTTGTAATGATTAAATAGGGGAAGGATTCTCAGTGCATCTGAGCAATTGTTTAAAATTTCTTTCGAATATAATACACAAAACAATTGAAGGAAAATCATAAATTTAGTATGTCAAAAATTTCGCAGCGCTTGAAATTGTTAGTTTTGCTTGCATTCCCATATTTAGAAAGCCTGAAACATGCTCTCCTCTTAGGTTACTTCAAATCTAGCAATGTTGATGGTTGAAGTTTATTTTTTTAAATGTTACACAACTTTTAATGCTGCTGGAATCAACTTTAATCATCATTTTAAATTTCCCAATGAGAATTTTTACAAATTCCTTGTTATACAGTGTTCACAGTATCTTCATTATAATATTTGCTGATGAACGGTGCCGATTTAACACCACAAAAAGAGCAAAGAATTCTTGCATAGATATCGATTTCGTATCAAATTTTCAAGAAATATTTGAATCAACTTCACTAGGAATATAAGCGGCCAATTACACAACTGAAGTTCGCCTGTAAACCCTACTTGGTGGTAACCAACGATCTCGTGTAATTAGACTTTGTAAACTTGACCTAAGGAATATCAAAATTTTTAATATTTGGTTGGATAGCAAAACATTGTCTTTTATTAGGTTGCCTTTCCAGAGAACCTATTCGCGTAGTAGGCGCTTTAGACATATCGTTCATTCTCACTATTACAACAGGTATATGTAACAGTCTTGGGTTCGAAGATAATGGTCCTGATTCCTTTTTCTGCATTAGGATAGTAACAAAAGTACTGAATCAGATGCCATCGTTTTCTTTATTGAGATTATTTCGAAGCAACGCTTGTTCTAATCATATTAGATTACAGGGTATTATTGACATGACATAATTGTTCATCACAAACTATTCAGTCAGGATTACGACCTAGTTCCTCAACATTAATGCCTACAAGTGCGTAAATTTATCGCCTACAAACTTAAGTGTATGAGAATTCAGTCTGATGTTCGCCAAAACCAGCACATTATTCAAGCGTCGAAAGAAGCATTCAAGAGCTTCGGTTTCTTAAGACGGTGCAAGAAATACTTCACTTCATCTGATCTTCTTACTATTTACTCGACTTATTTCGGACCGAGAATGGAATACAATTCTCATGTATGGGCCAATGCCTAGAACTCTATTTTGAGGCTTTTATACGACGAAAAATCACTTTATTACGACCAACCCAAAGGCAAGAAATCATAAGTAAAATCATTTGGTCGCATAGACATTAATAGCCGACTTATACCGACAACAATTAATTCATTTGAAGGGAACATTGGCCGAAGTCGCCGTAGTCTAGTAGGTAGTGTGTTGGCTTATTAGACGTAAGGCCACGGTTTAAACCTCAGGTCAGACATCTCCAACAAACTTTAATATGGGAAATATGTCTACGGCAACTGCCTCTCAGCAGATTTCTGGCAAAAGCTCTGAGAGTAAATTAAAATTGCTATGAAAATTTCCCAACAATCTGTAATTCGGAGTTGACTTTAAACTGAAGGTCCCATTACCCACGTATAAAATTAACACCCACAATATAAGTGGTGTGAGAAGCTAGGTTGTAATCCTGACTGAAGGGTTATAATAGCCAATTATGTATGTGTATGTATGTATTTAATGGTTTGGGCGTTTCGAAAATTGTATTTTGGACTTCTAAGATAAAGAGCGTGCTAAAGAGCCAATAAAGCAAAACTTAAACAATCATTAAGTGCGACTCAAACTGTGTTTAAAAACAGAGGAATGTATTCCAAAACATTGAAATTGGGTACCACAAGAACTGAAGCCACAAAGAGTTGACCACTTGATATGTCTGAAATGCTGCTTGATTACTTTAAGAAGATATCATGTTTACATTTTTAGTAATCACTGGCAGTGAAAAATGATTTTATTACCACCACCTCAAACGTAAGAAATCATATGTAAACGCGGTCAACAAACAAATCTCCATCCAAGCGCAATATTCGTTGCACCAAGGTAATGCTTTGAATTTGGTCGCATCAGAAGGGTGTGATCCATTATGAGCTATTAAAACTTGGGCCAGTCCATCACGAGAGACAACAATTAATTGATTTGAAGGGAGCATTTGCCGCAAAACGCCCTCAACATGCAACTACACAGGGCTGTAATTTTCCATTATGACACCGCTCGGGAAAGTAATGCAAAGCCAGTCAAAAACTATTTGAGAACAGCGGATGGGAAGTTTTATTTCACCCGTCGTATAACCCAGACTTTGCTCCTTCTATCAACCATTTTTTTCGATCGATGCAGATTGTTTTCACTGAAATTGGCATCACCTCAAAGCAGGGTATCACAAATTGTCTCGATTCATTCATGCTTTCTTATTAAATTTTCGTTAAAATATTCAATAAAACCGTTATGCTTGACACTTGTATTAAATATTTTCCTAAATTGTTGAACCTTCATTAAAATTAATTTCCTATTAACCACAATCATTAATTTTCCACACGTTGGAGTACATTATTAATTTTTTATGCAAAAAAATTTGTTAAATTTATTGAATTTTCCATTCAATTAATTTTAGTGTTATTTTTGTATAATTTTTGTATAATTTTAAGGACTAAAGAAAACAGCTCTATAGCCTCAAGCAATAATAATTTCATTTATTTGTACGACAATTTAATTTTATGCACATAAAATGGGTCATTTTCATGATATCAAATCAATCAAATCAATTTATTTACAAGAACAACACTTCACGAAAACAGGCCTGGTCTTAAAAGCCTACAAAGAAAAAAAAGGGAAAAAATACAACAACAATATCAGCGGCAACTGCAAAAACAATAAAATAAAGAAACTGGAATACATCATTCCAGTCAATCTTATACATACATATATACATACAAACATAATTAGTCATTAAAACACCTCAGTCTGGATTATGACCTAGCTTCTGTTGTGTGTGTTAATTTCATCCTGTAGTGGCGGAGCAATTTAAAGTCGACTCCAAACGACAGATTTTTGAGAAACTTTTCAAGGCAATTTTATTTTGCACTCAGAATTTTTCCAGAAATCTGCTGAGAGCCTGTTGCCGAAGAAATATTTTTTCATATTTAGTTTTGTTGAAGATGCTTGACCTTTATTTTTTCTTTGTTATCATTTCTGTATGATTTTATGTTGACCTTTAAAAAAAAATCAGAATAGTAATTGAACACAACTCTTCATTGATTGCATTTTAAACAGTCCTCTGCCAGGTCATATTGTAGTACTTTTCATAAGTTTACAGTACAGTACACGAATATTTATGGATTTTGCGAATCAAGAAAAATAGACTAAATGAGAAACAAAAACATAATCCCACATAATTCTCAATATTTTCATAAACTTATACGAGCAAATATGTTGAGCCCTATAGGGTATTTTCTTACTGCCTAAAATAACAAACCCGATTAGAAAAGTATTCAAACATCTTAGGAAATTCCTTTTCTGCTCACCCGTTTTTCTTACCTCAATTTCTTCATTTACACGCTCGAATTAATTTAAAAAACAGAAATCTATTGCTTCAGTTGCTAACACTGGCACAAGGGGCAACAAATGCTCACAAGCATACTTTCTGAAATCTATGCACACTTGCACATACGCTCATACCACATACACAAACATACAAAGGACGTTTTAAATGCAGTAAATTTTTATGACATAAAATTGACATGGTTTATAAGTTTTTCCAAAGAATGTACATACAACTACAACAACAACAACAACTATTCATATACTTTGTACATAATTGCATACCACGCATACGTAAGCGTCATATACTTTCAAAATAATTCAACAATACAAATACAGAATTGTACTTATGTATGTATATACAAGAGCTTAAATATTATGACAATCTCTCAATAATAATTTACGCAGTTTATTGTATACACATCATATACACTGGTGAACAAAAGAAAGCGTATTTTTGGAATATTTTTACTTTAAGTGTAATAAAAAGACAATTTGTGGAAATTTTCGTGGACAATTTCCTGCAATTTTATTGTTGTAAAGAAGAATGCGAACTATTTACTTCCCCCGTTCATTATTCTTTTCTCAACCAGAAACTCAAGCTTCTGTAAAGTAAAGTTTGAACGTGCGAAAGGCACCATGTAAAGGGATTTTTACGCAACTTTTAAATGGCCTTAAGATCTAATAACTTTGTAATATTGTTGTATTTCGAACAACACTTTAAATCACATTATTCTATGTAAAGTTATTTGCATAAAAAATGAGAGAACATTCGCAAAAGAAGACACAATTCAGATATTTGATGACAATGATGTCGCGATAGAGTTTGGCTTGAATGATTTGATGTAACCACCAAACGACCGTGACTTTGAACCTTATTTTCCATCAAACGCGAACTCTTTCATCTTCGGTCAAATTTGTAGTTTAACAAAAACATTCAAAATAAAAAAGAAAAGCGTTCTCTGGTGATTGTGTAGTGCGTTAGTATATTAGTGTGAAGGTTGTAGATGTGATTCCTGGTCTCATACGCTATACTGCTTAGACAGGACAGATTATTGTCACTCGCATCAGTGACACTCTCAGTTGAGGGCTGGCTGAAACCTGATGGTACAAACCATTCTTGTGATTCGTTAGAAATATTTGTTGTCAACGTCATGTGAGGTAAAAAAGTTTCCCGTTGCAATAGAACATCGATTTAACAATAACAATAACAATTTTCGCTCTTTGATTCTCCTCTGGTTTCCCGGATACGGGTTTCCCCAAATACTGCTGTAAGTCATTGCTACGCACGTAGCATGTACTGGAATCTAAAACTGCCAATTCTACTTCAGTGGACCACGACCGTCAAATTCAATTAGTTACTAATCTACAGCGACAAAATTAAATATTAGTTTAAAAGCTCATAAAACAAAACAAAAGGAAAGCAAACATAAATCAATATCAAGCATTACTCCGTAAATCTCTTTATGAAGCTTGATTTATATAAATATCCTTAAATTAACTTCCCTAACAATCACTGTAAGTATTCCATCATTAGAGTATCAAATTTCAATTAAAATCACTGGAGGTAATTTTCATTTTCCACAATAAAACTAAAAAGAATTTTGAATTCTTTTGCAAAAAAAATTTAATTTGAGATGAAAATATACCAAAAAAGAACAGAAAAACATAGGCATCATTATTTAAATATATTTTCTTTAATTTTCTTACCTTTTAGGCTAACAAAAATTAAATTTTTAAAAATCTTAAAAAAGGATATATGGGCTGTTCTGAAATAAAACTACAAGTTGTGTGATAAAAGTTTTACGAAAATGGTTAAAATTTTCTAACAAAAAATTAAGATAAATATATTTATTTTTAGAAAAAAAATCCTTTTCATTCGAATTTCAAAAAAAGGCTTTAAACATGATTATGCAAGACTTTCAGCTCATTTTTCGAAAAGGCGTAATGGTTGTAAATACATATATCATTATCAAAACGAATGATTCTGTTATCTCATACGTACATAGTTGACAGAAATATTATCATCTGTAATAAAACATGGGACGAAACACATTTTTCAAATGTTTGTCTGTCACGTGAGAGAGCAGTAAGAAAGACTCTACAAGATTTCAGGAAAGAGCTACTAGCAATCTGCGTGAAAATTGGTAATATTTTTTCTTCCCAAACTACTAAAGGCAGTTTGTTCTGTTCCAAGTAGTACCATCTTTGGCTATAAACATCCTGTTGTCATGTTTGTTGCTGCCAATACTTTATTCAGTTCATAAGACGAGCTTCTATTTTCTTCTTCTCCAAAGTCTTTAGCAGCAGGAATATTTCATATATAATTAATATATAATCGGTCATTACAACCTTTCGTTATAAATTGGAAATGTCTGACCTGAGGTTTGAACCTTGGTCTGACGTCTAATAAGGTATCACACTACATACTAGACTACGACTACTTCAATCAACATCAAGAACATATCAAGAACAGAAAATTCAATCTTTTCACTTTCACAACCATAAATAATGTACCGTTTACGATAAAACTTCGCTTCAAAATCTTCACAAACGACACCAAAAAATCTCTAGGAAAGTCTTATGTAAAAAAATGACACATAAGCCAGAATTATGAGGTTTTTGAATTTTGTAACCCCTGTTTGAAATTTTCTTTTTTTATTTGGTTTAAAATAATGGCGATAACAATACTAACGAATTAGAAAAATATCAGGCATCTAACTTTTTCTGAATTAAAGTTATATCGTCTCAAAAATTGAAATGTATCATTTTTGATACAAAGCTCGATCTACGGTTAACATTCGTCATAGTTCGCAGCAATTAAACATCAAACGATCCACGTTATTCAACACTATGCATCGTTATCTCTCTTGCAATGCATATAAGATCCAGCTAACCATGCATTACGTAAGTAATTCATTTATTGGGCCATTGAAAAATGAAGAAGAAAATGAGAATTTTTTTTAACAAAATAGCCTTCACCGACAAAGCCCATTTCCAACTCAAAGGCTACGACAACCAGTAAAATTATTGCATTTGGGTTGAAGAGTTATTTTAGAGCAACCATTATATTCACCAAAAGTTACTGTTTTGGTGAAGGTTGTGGCTCGATCGGATTATTGGACCATAGATCAAAATTGTTGATTTACACGTAGCAAATATGTGATGTCGCGTTGGTCTAGTACGTAGTGTGCTGGCTTATTAGACGTAAGGCCTCGGTTCAAATTCCATGTCAGGCATCTTCAACTAAATGGAATATGAAAAATATCTCTTCGGCGGCTTCCTCTCAGCAGATTTCTGACAAAAACTCTGAGAGTACATAAAATTGCCATGAAAAGTTTCTCAAAAAATCTGTCCTTCGGAGTCGACTTTAAACTGTAGGTCCCGCCACCCATGTATATAATAACGCACACAACACAAGTGGTGTGAGAAACTAGGCCGTAATCCTGACTTAAGGATTCTAATGGCTAATTATGTATGAATATGTGATGTCAACAGGACGGTGCTATTTGTTACACAGCAAAAAAATGGATCTTTTAAAAGGAAAGTTCGAAAATGGCATTATTTTTCGTAGAGGCCACCAAGATCGTACGATTGTACCACTTTAGATTTTTTTCGGGTTTTTCAACATCGTAGGTGTATATCGAGCAGAGATCATCCATTGAAAAGAGCTTCTTAAAAAACATGATGGATAATTTTGGTAAAAGATTTAGAGCCAGTCAAACCAGTAGAAAATTCATTGGACTGACATAATTATTCATATTTAACCGGAATTTTTTTATAATAAACTGAAATAAAAATGTTTTTAATATCGGAAAAAGTCTTTTTATTAAATTTATTAATTTTGGATACCTAATTCGAATTCTAATTTGGATATCTAATTCTAAACATGTTTGGACTGTTAATTGACTGCAGCCATTTTCAGGTTAAATTTCACAAGAATCTGATGGTGGTCGCTATTGCAGTTGGTTCCTCTTCAATTCCGAATGTCTAGCAAACAGTTACGCCGGGACTTGGTGGTATTGATATGATCAATTACGCTTGTGTACTGCTCAATTGGTGAAAAGTGTTCTCTGAATTCCTGATTCCTTATTCGATGTACACATTTGCGTGAATAAGTTTTCGTTTTCCTTCACAGGACATGAATGATCATGGTACTCTACCTGTTGATGTTATTTGACCCAAATTTGATGTTGTACAATATCTACGCTTTTTATTCCAATTAATATATTTGAAATACTAATTCTAAATTCATTGGGAATTAGCAGGTCAGACGTTTCGGCTAGCATAAGTCTGTGGGAATGCGGCTTCCAATCCGGTCTGTCGTTTTCCTTAAATAGATGATGTTGCGTAGTCGGAAGGAATGAGTTGAGCGTTTTTTGGGAAAATAAAACACTTATCGGAAATGAAAAATCTATTATTTATAATCTATTTATTTATAATATATATATTATTAACTATTGGCCATTATTGGCTGCACATTTTTTCCATCTTTCAGTCAATTTGTGCATTCCACACCAATAAAACTGTTCGTCTTTTGTAGGATTTTACTTACCCACCCAATTTTAAGCACCCTATCGAAGAGCTACTCAGCCAATGCGTGTCCCATCGATGAAAACAAATCGTAGTCAAGAGGAGCCTTGACTGTATACTGGTTTTGTTTTGTGTGCAGGTGCATTATGTGCATTGTCTTGTGGCCCATTCCGGTCTTTTTTCGCTAAATGCACGGTTAAATTATCATTTGTTTTTGGTAGCTGTACCTATAGCTGTATTAATGGTTTCACCAGGTTTTTGAAGCTCCTGGTACAACACATCTTTCTGGTTCCAACAGTCACCCAGAATTTCATCATGCCAAAATTGATTATTGTCCCAGATTAACTCAAGGTTTTTCATTCAGGATTCTGAAAATAAATTCAATTTTCATCGTCTGTAACAATTCAATGCAACACTGAATTTCAAAAACAGAATTTCACAAGAGGTTTTTCGATTTGTCATTTGTCAATCATTCAATTCATATGGAATCTATTTTTATGACTTTTGGATCTTTACATACATACATAATTCGACATTACAACCCTTCAGTCAGGATTACGGCCTAGTTTCTCACACCACTTATGTTGTGTGTGTTAATTGTATACATGAGTAGCGGGACCTACAGTTTAACGTCGACTCCGAACGACAGATTTTCGAGCAACTTTTCATGGCAGTTTTCATTCACTCTCAGAGTTTTTGCCAGAAATCTGCTGAGAGGATGTCGGCGAAGAAATACATTTTTCTATTTCTTCCCAGATCAGACATCAAGATCTGGGGTATGAATCCTGGCTTTACGTTTAATAAGCCAACACACTACATACTAGACTATGGCGACTTCACTTTTTTTGCCTGCCAATGCCATCATATATTTTACGACCCTGAAAAGCACACTCATTGTTGTTGGTCACTGTAATTGTGTAATAAAATATTTTAGTCTGTTATGTGTCATATTTTTATCAAAATATTTATTTTAACAAGTACTGATCCTTTTCTTAAATTACAATCCCTTTTTCCTGGTATTGTATTGCCTCGTTTTTCTTCCCGTTTTATAGGCTGGTTTGACATTTGTTTGATATTTTTTCCCCCGTTTATAAGAACACTTTTATTTCCTTTTCTCCTTTTCTCCTACTGTTACAAGATATCTTATGTAAGGAATAAAAAGGGAACAACTAACTCGAAGACTCTAGCCCTGTTTTGTTCTTTTGTTTGTGTGTTTTGATATGTATAATATTATTCATGTAATCGTATTTATTTGATTTTCTTTTATGATTTCAACTGTCGTCTGCTTTCCTTAAGTTGAAAATTTGCAAAAAAAGTCACAAAATATATTTTGTATATCGTATGCTAATGTAAATATAAAATCCTTTCCAAAATACAATACAAGTCGCATATGTTATATGTCAGGAAAAAGAATAGAAAAGAATCTGAAAATAAAATAAAAAAGAAGAATAAAAGGCTTGTTACTCTTCAGTTGACTATGAAAGAAATTTGGTTGTAAAATTATTTACGGATTTAATTTCACTCTTAGATTGCATGTTTCAGAACGTGTGAAATTTTGTTATAGCTGTTGCGAATACGTTAGTAAATCAAAACTCTTCAAGATAATCTAACGACAAGGCGTCTATCAT